>FR990117.1:11271250-12520000 GCA_905404275.2 Hedya salicella
CTATTTTCGGTACACTGGTAGCTAGGTATCTCCAGATGGTTATAGGATACTTTTCATCCAATAACGCTAAAGAAAAAAAGAGGGTTATGATTTTTTTCTCCTCCACGGACGAAGTTTGCGGGTATCTTCTAGTATACTTTATTTTTACGAAAATAATTGTTCATTCTTTCAAGGGGAGCGAAGATCGTCTTTCCTTAGCAATAAGTGTTAGTACAAAGTAGATAAAAAATGAAAGTGACAGAAGGTTCGGTACATCAGGGGCGACAGACGGGCAAACATACAAGTGCTGTAAGTGTATCCGAAGCCCCGCGCCAGCTGTAGTTTGCGTGCGACAGTTTTAGAGATCCTTAGGATACTTAAGTAAGGTCAATTAGCAACATTATGATCCTCAGAGGTGTAATTTTTTTTAACTCATATAATACAAATATCTTGGTTTTATATCGTATCGGTTTCATTATCATCATCCTCATCATTTCAGCCATAGGACGTCCACTACTGACCCGCATCCAGCGAGTCCCCGCAACCCTAACCAGGTCGTCCGACCACCCCGTGAGTGGCCTTCCCAGTGGCCTGCGCTTTCCGGTACGCGGTCTCCACTCGAAAAACTTTCTGCCTCAAAAGCCATTGATTCTTCAAACTATGTGCCCTGCCTATAAACACTTCAGTTTGTTTACCCTGTTTTCTGTGTCAATAACTTTGGTTCGTCTACGAGTCTCCTCATTTCTGATTCGATCTCGTAGAGTTCCCTTTCCATAGGTCGCTGAGTGACTCTGAGCTTCCTTAAGCCCATAGTCGGAGACCACGTCTCGGCTCCGTAGGTCATCACCGGTAATCGTATCGTTTTATCTGTAGGTACTATTACAAAGTTATAAAAATGAAACGTTTGTATGTGTCGTTGTAGCTTCATAACGCTAAATCGGCTAAACGGATTTCAACTATTTTTGGGACACGGGTAGCTGGGTATCTCCAGATGGTTATAGGATACTCTTTAATCGACTATGCAAAAGAAAAAAAGAGGGGTTATAACTTTTTCTCCTCCGCGAATGGAGTTGCGAGCGCCTTCTAGTATAGATATCTTTTTTTAAGCATTCGCCCAGACAGTTCCTTTGTATGAGAACATTTTCACATTGGTCTTCATAGATTATTAAGAAAAAATTAAATGAAATGTGACATTGTCTGCTAAATTTTTTTTCAAGCTTAGTTTTGAAGATATTATCAATTTTCATGTAAACTATTTATTGTAATTACTAACATGCATTGGCTCTTTTCATCGCGATGTTGCGACGTATGTTTCCAAGTTTCGCGTCCCTATTGACTGACATAAATCTGAAAGCTACCACTCACTAAAGTCATCCCTTTCATCCCTCACAAACTAGATTTTTTTATATGCTGGATTTTACTTGAGTCATGTATATATATTTACTCCTAATAGCCTCAGAAATGCGTGGTTAAAATCTTTCGGATTCCTTGCGGGCCTTGTATATGGGCTGAAGTAATACTCCGTTTCACGCTTGACCCATTTGAGTGCCCAGCATTGCGAGAACATGTTTATTAGTATAGTACGATTTTTATTGCGCTTAAATAGAGGCTGCATTGCCGACTAATTCAACTAAATACAGTCAAGTGTATTATAATTTTGCAAAAAAAAATGTTGTGTTTATTTATTCCACACTATAGAGTAAATGAATTATTTTTTCAATGGCACTAATCTATCCGGTATCTTATGACTATATACGTTAAAACAAATCACTAGAAACTTTCCTTTTTGTATTCGTTATCTGTTCGTGCTGTCACTGATATTATTAGTTTTACTTAGTTATGTTTATTTTTAAATATTCTTTTGGGCACCATTGAAAATCAGCGCCGCTTGCTGTGGCATCACGCTGAGTGTGTCCATTTTTAGCGTCATTTTTTTAAAACACACTGTAATTCTACACATGCAATGCGGTAAAATAAAGATTGCTTTCTTTCTTCTTTCTTTCTTTATTTCTAGAAACGTTGAAATCTAGATTCAAAGACAGGCATAAGGACTGTCAAATAAAAAATATTATTTTGTGACAAAATTATTGCTGACTGAACTTTTCTTTAAACATCCATCAACTACTCACCGAGACGATTCTAGGAAGACAAACTCGGTAGCATTCATTGCGTTATTTTATTACAGAGATCCTATGACCATCATCCGGCTCCATCATCAGATCAGCTCCATGGTTACCATATAATTGCATTGTCACACCATCTCAACCCATTTGGATAAGTTTATGTGCGTATATATTTTAATTATATTAGTGATTTTTATACCTCAGATAATAGGCCCTGCATCATATAAATGTACTAGCTTCTGCCCACGACTTTATCCACCTTATATTCGTTAATCGCAGATAAGGGTATTTTTCCGGAATAAAAAGTAGTCTATGTCCTTCCCCGGAACTCAATCTATCTATATACCAAATTTTATCCAAATCGGTTCAGCGGTTTAAACGTGAAGAGGTAACAGATAGACAGACAGACAGACAAACAGACAGACAGACAGACAGACACACTTTCGCATTTATAATATTAGTATGGATCTGTTTAACCCAATCGTTGACTGGCAGATATATGTACAAATGGAGGTTTACTGCCTTTGTAAACCTCCATTTGTACATATTTTGATTGTGCAATAAAGTTATAGGTAAATAAATAAAATAAGTAATAACACTTACTTATTAGGTAGAAATAAGTAGATTAACCATCACTTACAATGAAATATAAATAATGACACACAATATATTTCTCTCAGAAATCCTAAACACAAGATAGTTTCAGGCTTGATCGATTGCGAGATTACATACGAAAAACATATTTGCGCCTAGTGTACAAATATCAGTAAAATGTCTTCCACCATAAAAAAATATTAAAAAAGACATAAAAGTTTTCAATTCTTTCAACCCGACGTTATTGTTTTTGTAAATAATTGTTTTAAATAGCATTGTAATTGCATGTCCTGAAAAAATATGATGTTGTATCTTTTTTTAGGGTTCCGTAGCCAAAATGGCAAAAACGGAACCCTTATAGTTTCGTCATCTCGTCCGTCCGTCCGTATGTGACAGTTTTTAAATTTGGAGGAGCCGTGTCTTGTATAAGCCTACTTAGTTTGATAGTTAAATAATAATAAAATATATTTCTAGGGGGGCACTCCATACATGGAACCGAAATGAAAAAAAAAATGTTTAGTAAATATTAATGTGTGGCACATATTTCGACAGATCTATTAAAAGACTTTAAGGTTTCTAAAACAAAAATTTAGATTTACTGAATATTTTCGGAAATAATCACTCCAAAAGTTGCATAAATTGTGTCCCTAGCCCGTCTATACTCTATTATCTAAACCGTATGTCCAAAAAATATGAACAAATTACAAAGATAAATCTTAATAAATACTTTCAACGAAAATTATTTTCAACATGATCGCATGTACCGTTTTTGAGTTAATGCTAAAAAACTGCGCTTTTCAGCTAAAGGACGTAAAAGCCATGGAGATACGCTCTTTTGCTAATGCACTTTTTCGTATCGTATTTTTTTCATCTGTAGTGCATTTTTTTGTATGAACGGCTGCGGAACCCTACACTGAGCATGGTCCGACATGCTCTTAGCCGGTTTTTTGTAATTGCAGTTATTAGTTGCATTTAATACAGTTTTATGAACTTTAATAACGGATTCAATAACTTGGCGTCAGCTGAACAAATTAAGTTATGAGTTTGATTTAAGTTTTATGCCAACTTCACAACATAAAGGGACTTATCATGTTCATAAAGTTACGAAATTAGGTGTTACGTGAGATTATTCAGATTGATATTTGTTTGTGAGATAGTATTAATATTACATGCAATATTTTTATAAGTTCCTCCGAGGTGCTCGCAACTTCGTCATTGGAGGAGAAATAAAACCTTACCCGTCTTTTTTTGAGTCTAGTTGGATCAAAAGTATCTTATAACAAGTGATCGTAAATATTTTTTTTTGGATTTTATGTATGTTTGTATGTGCCGTTGTGGCTTCATCACGCAAAATCGGCTAAAAGGATTTCAACTATTTTTGGTACCCAGCTAGGGTATCTCCAGATGGTTATAGGAGACTTTTTACCCGACTACGCTGAAGAAAAAAGAGGGGTTATGACTTTTTCTCCTCCGCGAACGAAGTTGCGGGCGTCATCTAGTTGTTAATATTGTTGGCAGGAACCCTAATCTATCCATTTGCTCAGAGTCACACAGCGAGCTATGGAAAGGTCGGGATCTCTCTATGAGGTCGAATCAGAAATGAAGAGATTCGTACACGAACCAAGGTCACCGGCATAACAAACAGGGTAAGCAAACTGAAGTGGCAATGCGCAGGGCACATAGTTCGAAGAACCGATGTCCGTTGGGCAGATAGGTTCTCGCGTGGAGACCGTGTACCTGCAAGCACAGCATGGAAAGGCCACCCGCAAGGTGGTCGGACGAGCTAGATAGGGCTGCGGGGACTCGCTGAATGCGGGTCGCCTCTATCCGGCTCATGTGGAAATCTATCGAGGAGGCCTATGTCCAGCAGTGGCCGTCCTATGGCTGAAATGATGATCATGATGAAGGCACTCTACCTTGATTTCTGCGCCAAAAATGCTACCAAGTAGCTGCTTATAACCATTTGTGGATTACCAGCTACCCAAGAAATAGTCGAAATCCGTTTATCCATGTTAGCATGATGAAGCTACATCGAAACATAAAAACACAAAAATAAATATATTTTTCAATTCTGTGATCTTCAAATGGTCTTTATAGTAGGACCTTCTCGTTTTGCATAATTTATAAATTTTAACAAAAATCGTTGGAATTCAGGAGGATGATAATTTAACTACGATATACCGTCCAAATCAATAAAAGACAATATTGTAATAGTTAATTGGTACACGCATATTAATTGTTTTATATACTCTGACATTTAGAATTTTATTCTAGCCACATTCTAGATTTTTTTTCTTTTTTATTGATAGTCCTTTTGAGATTTATCTTATTAATTATTTTAATTTATAAAAATGATGATTTTATCAATAATAAGTAAGTATTATACTTAAGTTAAATGATCTGATTAGGTTTTTCTGGGTTTCCCTAATCCTTGCAACAAATGTTCGATCATATTGTATGTTTTCCCAGCAAAGACTTCTCTCATTGTAACTGACAATTCGAAAGTGCTTGTATCTAAGCCTACTTGAATAAAGGATATTTTGATTTGATTTGATTCGATTTGATTTGATTTGATGAATCCAAAAGATTTTCATCGTAGAAAGGGCAGACGGAGAAAATAGCGGGATGCTCTCAGTCTAAATAAAGGAAAATATTGACTACACGTACAAGATCAAGTATCGATTAGAGATCTGAAAAAGAAAATGCCCGATGGCAGAATATAATACCCCATGTCAGAGTTTACGACCAAGACGAATCTAAATGAAGAAATACCTGATTCGTCCAAATCCATCAAAACCGTTTAGGCTTCAGAGTGAAATTTATATAGATATATACATAAGTACATACACACATTGTTTACACATACACTCGAAACACTGCACCCTTCTGGCGCAGACGGGTAAAAAGGGGAAGCCTTTTCTGGCCCAGTAGTCGAGCACAAAATAGGCTAGAAAAAATACTTTACCGCCCTAGTTACGTAATGTACCTATGTCTCAGCTCAGCGCACTACTCACCGCAAGGCCGTCCCTAAGGCGTTACGACCAGTTTCGACTCGTGCGCAGCGATGCGTGAGGACGTGTTTACACGCGGTTTGACGTTAGACTGCGTTTGTGGGGCGCTGTTCGGGACACTGACTCGTAGTGACGTGAATTGCATTATGATTAGATGCTAAACACATACCTAAGAATAAACTAATGAAGATTATATTACTACCTACACTCACCAAGAACATTCTTGAGTAGCATAAAACCCGTGGAATGTTAAAGAACGTGATGTTCTGTGCACGAGCATTCATGAGAATGCTTAAAGTACCCCCGAAAGTGACTTAACGACACGTTTGGCTCAGTGGGTTGCACAACGGCCTACGAAGCTGGCGGTCCCGGGTTCGAATCCCGGCCAGGGCAAGTGTTTGTGTGATGAACACGAATGTTTGTTCCTGGGTCTTGGATGTTGTGTATGTATTTAAGTATTATAATTTATCTATATATTATGTATATCGTCGCCTAGTACCCATAGTACAAGCTTTGCTTAGTTTGGGACTGGGTTGATTTGAGTAAGATTAGGTAACTTATCGAAATACTCGCCAAAATGAGTATAAAACCGTGACAATATCTAAAAAAACACATCTTTATTTATTCGAAAAACTGTTCAGTGATTGGCCTCTGATATATCTTAGTAAGTGGCTACTAGCCTGAAAATTTATTTCACTGGTTAGTCTCATGCCTTGTATGAAACTATTAAAATTATCTGTCGTGTAAACGTAGAAATTAGTCGAGACATGTTTTTTTTATGCACCTCACCAACATGCGCAACATGTGTTGTAAATTTTGTTTGAATATAAAATATGTAGAATTCTACCTTTATTATATTTTATAGAGTTAAACTATATGTATATAATATCAAAAATTAACGTGCATCATACACTAAAATATATTCATGAATTTTTAATTCTAACTTGAAATTAAATTTCTATTTTAAGTTTTTTTTCTTATAAACTCTAATAAAATATTTTTTATATATTTTTTTTAATACATTAATTTCTATTTCTTCTTGAACTACTTTCAGTATGTGGCTGTTAACCACTACGTCAGTCACATAACTGTTTTATAAGACAAATAAACTACACTGTACATATCTTATTCTGTTCGCTACCTGCAAGCCTCTCAGAAATTACTTATTCCACCTTCCCCCACAGCACCGTCCCCCAGTTCTGACCAGCTGTACATATACATAATACGCACGGAGCACGAAGGAAATCCTATTAGCACCGAGTCTGCGCCTTCCTATGTGCCTTTGGCCTCTTCCAAACACATTTGTGTCCTGTGCATGTATAATTATATAAGCTTAGTTTGAAACTGGAGCTTTGTAGTCCAATCAGTCATGTTTCTATATTCTGTTCGGACTTGCTTGCACTTTGTAGAGTGAATAAACTAGATATTACTCTCGTAGATAAGACCGGGTAAGTTTAAATATACAATTTAGTTATATTTATTTTGGGTAGAAATGTCACGTACACAACTGAAGTGACCATAAATACATATTTATAACTACATACAAAGAAACGAAAATAAATACGTTTGGCTCAGTAGGTTGCACAACGGTCTACGAAGCTAGCGGTCCCGGGTTCGAATCCCGGCCAGAAGTGTTTTGTGCGAGGAGCACAAATGTTTGTTTCTGGTTCTTGCATGTTTTCTATGTATTTATTTGTAATAACTTATCTGTAAATCATATACACCGTCGCCTGGTACCCATAGTACAGTCAGCAACAAAAATAAGTGTTCGTTTTAGTATTAAATTTCACGGATCTATATCGGAATCCCTAATGTCATTTATCCTAATGTATCGTTTGTCATAGCGCATTTTTTACGAAACTGTAAATATTTTAGGATTGTTATTAAACTAACCTAACCTAATATATTCGACAAACTTTTAAAAAATCCTGTAAAAAGTATGGTTTCTAAAAAAAATGCGTTATGACAAACGATACATTAGGACAAACGACATTAGGGATTTCGAAGGAGACCCCAATTTCACATATGCCAGTAGTAAAATTGATAGTTACTTTTAAAGGTAACTGTACAAGCTTAGTTTGGGACTAGGTCGATTATAACAAAGTATACTCTTAAAAAACAACTTATCGTAGCCAATGTTACTTACAAAACCAAGTACGAACGACACACACTAAAACCCACACTTATTCGAAAAAAAATAACCTTCCATATGACACAGACGGTTAAACAAAACGTGAATATTTTTGTGAGCCGTAATATTTATTTCAAATAACCCTATTTTTGCGAAGCTGTCTAACCGTCTGCGAGCTTTGCGTGGGTTCCATTGTACGCCTGCCAAGAAGGGGTTGTCGGGTTCAATCTCAGGCAAGTGCGTTCTATAAAATCAAAGGTCAATTCCTAGTACAGTCAGCATGAAATAGACTGAGGCATCGTAAGTGCCAAATATATTTACGTCACGTATCATGTAAATAAAAATAAAGATATTGTGATCTAGATACAAGTCAAAGCGCAAAGAAAAATACGATTGCTCTCGCATGTGGTCACACCAGGACTAGAACCCGCTACTTCCTGATTACGCGTCAGGTGTTACCCTTTTTCCACTAGCGAGCACTATGCCATCCGCATCGAATTAATCCATCCGGTTTGACCCCTGTACCTATTTTTATTTTGAAAATTATTATAACCTTAGCTTTTAAAAATAAAGATGTTTTGTGCTATACTTGGCAATTTGGCTGCTAAAGACTCGATGCTGACTATAAAAGTATGTGAAATTTCTATTCAAACTGAGTTCCTATAAGTGTAATTTCTGAGCAAATTATTTCGAAAAAGCGTCAACAATGATATGTCTTCACATCGACATTGCTGAAATACTTCTTGCTAAAATCGACAAGAAGTAAAAGCCATTGAGGGAAAAATAACTAGGTGTTGGTGAAAATGTTTTGATATAATGAATTAATTTGAGTACAGTTTGAAATATACCTAAGTTATATTACGCCCTATAATATAGCCCACGAGGTCACTGAAAATTCAGGCTTCTAGTTTCATCAGCCACCAAATTACAGGGGATCAAAAATTATATGAAAGGCTTCGAGATAAGGATGGTACACTTTTGTATGTTTGATTTTTCTTGAATTAGCCGGGAGGACACTACCGAGCCCCCAGATCTTCGGTCTGGTAAGCGGCATATTACAACATGTGTAAAATTGATATGTAATATGAATTATTTTAAATAAATAAATACAAAATAAATATATAAAAAATCATCGATTAAACAATTATCGAGGAAAAAAATCTATGGAAATGGCGTAAAAAACCCAGATACAGAACACACTTTTTATTAGATGCGTTTTTTCTAATGTTTATACTTAATTTTTGCGTTAGCTGCATGTTTTCTTTTTGTAATACTATATTGAATTCAAAACAACCGTAAGACTGAGCAAAACCACAGATATTATATGACATAAGTCCCTCTTGTAGAACGGCCATGTAAGATAAATTGTTATTTATTACTAAACAACTAACTCACTTTTGTCGTTTTTTTTTTCATTAATTTATAAATCACAACAAACACAACGCACCATCAATACAGGGTATGATCCCAGGTGATCGCCACGACCTCGCTCCATCATTGTCGTGTTGGCACACTTTATACACTCAGGAGATTAATCCCAGATGCTGCTACCGACTACAGCGAGGAAAAGTGGGTTATGGGTTGGAGGATCAGTCATTGTTTTGGAAATTAAAGCTTAACACTTGCCCATCGTTTTGAAAATTAACGTTATAGATTTAGGAAAATTGTGTCCGTCAGTTACATTCTATAAAAATATTCGACACGTATTTTTTTTAAATCCATACTAATATTATAAATGCAAAAGTGTGTCTGTCTGTCTGTCTGTTAACCCTTCACGCTTAAACCGCTGAACCGATTTGGATGAAATTTGGTATGGAGATAGTTTGAGTCTCGGGAAAGGACATAGGCTACTTTTGATCCCGGAAAAATACCCTTATCCGCGATAAACGAATTTAAGGCGAACGAAGTCGCGGGCAGAAGCTAGTAATCAATAAATTCTCAGATACATCGCATAAAAGTTTAGAAGTGGGAGCGAGATTTTGACTCAATGTAATGCCTTTATTTTATGATAATATACGTCTCAAATATCATTTACTAATATACAAGAAAGACTAATTATTAAAAGAAATTAGTCATCATCCCTATTGCGGAAAAGATTTTACCAGTTTTCTTTCTTTTATCAGGGAACATTGTAGAAATCTCTAGGTTAAAACGCGTTCAGAAGGGACTTCTTCAGGAAGCATTACTAAAGTCAGAATAAAATATTCTTTGACCTCTAAATGACCGAAAAAACCACTACTCATCTTCATCTCTATGCCTATTTTAATAAAGATATGTTGAGTACATATATTCCTTGGGTGTTACTTAAGCTACTTAGTTTTTGGATTAGTTTTGTTTGAATAAGTAATAACAGTATTATCGCCAGACCTTTGAAGGAAATTACTTTCAATGTTCTGTATTATTAAAGTATAAATCTTCAGCTACAAACATTATTCGTAGAAAAATCAAACACCTAAAAAGGGTCAAGCATTGAGACACGTCGCACCTCTCTGACCATTGTAACTTGGTCTCCGATGCGCAAGTAATTATTTGCACCCAGAGCTCTTTCATATTGGATACGTTGGTATGCTGACCTGGTTGTACAAAAGCGTATTTAATAGGAAATCCTTGGCAGTTACGACATTTTTCATAAAAGTTAAGATAGTGAGCCGAATTCCTTTCCCAATGACGCATTGAAGCGTAAAAGATCGTGTTATACTCGAGTATCTTCTCTCTAGGATCGAAATCTGTCATAAACGTATGGAGAAAAAGGACTTTGTATTATAGTTGGTAAGTTTCAGGATGGATTATCGGAGATGGCGATGAGTGTTAAGATATAGCGGCAATCCCGTATTCATTCAGCGCGGTAACCATCACAAATTGTGATCCTGACAATACAGATATAGCAAATATAGGTAAAATGCATAGGGTAGACTGGGTACGGTTGAAACAGTTTTGCTTTTATCGCTCATATTATTGCTATCACACCTATAAGAACTATATACAACGTTACAAATCGAAGAATACTCTTTTGAGTTAACATAAAACTTAAAATAAATATCATATATGCAGTTTTTTTTGTCACCGAGGTTTTTTTCATTTTGTGTGCCACTGTTACAATCGTCCCCATGCCGTGGACGGTTGTAACAGTGATGGGGGACGGTTGTAACATACAGGTAATTTCAATGAGTTTTAATAACAAAAAACAATCAAATTTAACTAACTCTATGTAGTGACTATATTATGAGCTACATATCCCATGTTAATATCTTCTGGCACACTGTCTCCTTTTGCAGCTGCATCTGTTACATCCTAAAAACGAAAATCATAAACAAAATAATAAAACAAACATTTTATCAAAGATGGAGAAAGGCCTTTGCTCAGAAATGGGATACTTCAGGCTAGTATAATAATAATAATAATTGTTACTATCGTACGCACAAAAATTGTTACAACCGTACCCAACCCCCTCGTGTGCCAGTAAAACGGATCAACTTTCGAAACAAAATAACCCACACTCAAACCAAGAACTGATTACATATCGCGAAAGCTTAGCAAATACGAAGAAAAATCTATGAGACGTAATATGCAACATTATTAAAGATAATTTGAAAAGTAATCGATCAAAAATACTTACTTTTGATGCACAAAACACAATATAAGCTCCTGCACGCGTATTAACCACGCGGACGCCGCATTGGCTCTGGTAATCATGTGTATACCTGTCCACTGCGTCCCTTTCCCCTTGTACCCTTCACTCTCCTGTAGATAGTTTAGGAAATATTCGAGCTGTTTCAACCGTACCCTGTTACAACTGTACCCAGTCTACCCTACATGTCCATATTTCGTGTGATGAAGAAAATATAATGTGACCATGAATTGAGGAAAGATTGAAAAGTAAGTATTAATGCTAATCTTGATGAGCTCACTTACTACCATCAATATACTTTTTAAGAGTCTAAAATAACACCCAAACCAATTTTTTTATTAAATTCTCAAAACTTTTGGAATTGTTTGGATGGTAATTTCTGGCTAGATCACAGCCGTTAAACTCAGACATATTTAGATTACATTACCGGTTAATCACGTCTTTAGTTCATTTTTTGTCTAAATGTGAATGAAAAATAAAATACATAAACATAAAACAATTATTCATTTACCTTCACAAATTCTGTTTACATAGTAAGGTAAGTTGGGGAACAGTGGATCAGGGGGGAGCAGGTTGCCCATCCCCCCCTACATGTAGTATAGGTTGGGAATAATTTTGAATCTGCAAGAGGTTTTTCGATGCCGTACAATAGTAATCCTGATTCCTACACTAGGTGCAGCCTCTCCCATAGGAAACCAGTATACAGACCAGTTACCAAACAACAAAGAAAAATAAGTAGTTGTGTTATTTCAATTAAATAGGTAAGTTATACTAGCATTTTCTTACTGACTCAAGACAACCAGGACAATAGCTTACCTGAAACAAAAAGTATACTTAAATTATATTTTAACATACACATTGACAGGTTTAAAACACTAACTATTCCTACTTATCTACAAATTATTTTTGTTTTTTTTTTTATCAAATAACTAGACGACATATTCACAAGAAAAAATCTCAAATACCTACATAATATGTAAACACTGTCGTGTTTAATTGGTAACATTTCGTATTTGTAAGAATTCTCATTAGATAAATGACATTATTATAATATAATTTTAGATAATCATCTGCCGGAAATCACTCAACTTAATGATAAAGATGAGAAAAACTCATTAAGTTAACTCAACTGATTTAAATATCTCAACTAAATGCATCACTAATTTAAACCACTCAACCAATTTGAAAAAACACACAATGCACTTTAAAAAACCTAATGGCGTATCTACAAATGTGCCATAAAGGCAGATACGACGTTATCCGACGGGGTTGGTACGTTTTTGAATACCATCGCGCCATAAAAGAAAAAAGTTTTGTGGGCTGACGACAAATGTTAAAAACCGGCAAAGTGCGATCGGTCTCGCGCCGAAAGGTTCCGTACTATTGAAGGCTTAATACATCGAAAACGTTTTGTGTATGAAGCCTATACCATCAAACGTTTAACTTCTTTAATTTTTATTATCTGCTGTTCATAAACAGCCAAAAGACGTCCACTGCTGGACATAGGCCTTCCCCAAGGACCTTCATCATAACCGGCTGAATTCAGCAGCCTTCATCAAGTCATGAGCAGTAGAATTGTCACCGATGGCTTAATGGAGCGAAATACTCGCCATGCGATAAAGAGCTCTTGAAAAAAGATTTTTTTTAAATCTACCTAGGTACCTGGTATGTCCCCGCGTACAAGTAAAAATTCAAATCGAGTTTTGAACTCTTATGGAATGAAATATGGTTCGAAATTCAAAAGTGAAAAAATCTGCCTGGGTCTTACGAGGTCCGTTCCTTGTTGAAGAGAGCCCTAACGGGACCCTATAAAGTTTTGTGGACTGACAAATGTTAAAAACAGGTAATAAAATGGTAACAAATGTTAATGGCTGAGATAAAACCCAGGTTTGACCCCCGGGGTGCCCCGTATACTACTTCCCAAACCTGCGCAGCATGATACGACATTAAATAATGTGGTTTTAGTTTTAAAATGATTATGATGGAGTATAATTCAAAAATTGATAGCCCGTCGAAGACAGATCGATAAAGGTTTATAATACAAAATGTCGTCGAAGTTTTAAATGTCGCATTTTGTTTACTTTAACGGTAGTTATGAGACGGTTAATGTTCTAAAAAGTTAAATGTCAAAGTAATTTTCATATCAACAATAGTTTGTTTTTATAGACGACAAAAACATTGTTAATATGTATATAATAACTTATAACCCATTATCTTTTTTTCATAAATAATACGGTGTTCATTCATAAAAAATATCCCTTTATCTTTTGTTTTGAGGCGCATTCAGACTATTTCGTTTTCGTATTAGAATATGATAATGAAATCACCTTATACATTATCGAATAAATATCTCTTGAATAATTACATCACATTCTCTCGTAAATCTCGCGTGGAATAACAAAACCACTGAATAAGTTTAGTGTAAAGAAATATTATTCTTGGACACATTTCACATTATTATCTGAAAGCTTATGCCCTTTTTTATTTTATTTATTTAGTTATTTATGTTAGTGCTAAAGACGAATTAATGGTTGATTATACATATCAGATGTCCAATATCTATCTATACCTACATACTATTATAAAGTTTTAAAAACGAAATGTCTGTACATTGAAGATATTTTCAAAACAAATATTGTAATCGACCTATTTGGAGGTCACAGAATTTAAAAATATTTATTTTTGATTTTTTGTATGTTTGTATGTGTCGTTGTGGCTTCATCACGCTATGGCTGAACGGATTTAAACTATTTGTGGTAAACGGGTAGCCGGGCATTCCCAGATGGTTATAGGATACTTTTTACCCGGCTACGCTGAAGAATAAAAGAGGGTTATGAATATTTTCTCCTCCACTCACGAAGTTGCGGGCACATTTTAGTTCAAAATAAAATCTATTTGGAAAATTTATGATTTGAATTAGAATGCTACAAAGGATACCAAACTAATTCTTTAACTTGAAGAATGTTATAAGTTAGATTTTCTGCGAGGATGACCTTTGTGAAAATATCTCCGAGAAAATGCAGATGTTCGGAAAAGTTGAAATTATGACTTGTTTACTTGAATTTTGACGGCTCGGATTGTAAATTACTCTTGCTTGCGGTTTGTTTTTTTTCCGAGTGATTTATGTTTGAATAATGTGACGGCGCGCTATCACTTCTGTATCCGCAGGCGCAAATATAATTTAAATAACCTAAAATATCACTATTCATCACTTGCAAAACTTAACTTGTTTATTTTTGTTTTCTAGCTAGTTTGGCGGCAACTGTATAATAGATTTCGTTCTTCATTTTGTATGTATGTCTGTATATATGTATGGTATGCATTCACTTGTAAGTATGTATGTTTATGTTTATATTTAATATTTATATTTATTTTAGTACTAGAAGATACTCGCAACTTTGTTCGCGGAAGAGAAAGGTCGTAACCCCTCGTTTATTCTTCAGCGTAGTCGGGTAAAAAGTATCCTATAACCATCTGGAGATACCCAGCTACCCGTGTACCAAAAATTGTTGAAATCTGTTTAGCCGATTTTGCGTGATGAAGCCACAACGACACATAAAAAAATCCAAAAAATCCAAAAAAAATATTTTTCGTTTTAGTGCCCTCCAAATAGTCCATAACAATCATTTTTTTCAATATCTTCAATGTACAGACATTTCATTTTTACAACTTTATAATAGTATAGATGTATATGACATACAAAATTAAACAACCAAATAAATAACCCCTCTTTTTTCGACAGCGTAGTCGGGTAAAAAGTATCCTTCAACCATCTGTGGACCCAGCTACCCGTGTACTAAAAATATTTGAAATCTATTTAGCAGATTTGACGTGATGAAGCCACAATATTTTGCAATTCAGTGACCTCCAAATAGTCTGTTACAATGTTGTGTATAATTGTTTTACATCGCATTTTCTCGGAAACGTTCGTATTTGTCATGCTACTTCAGACAACCTCAGTACTTTTTGTACTGTGACCGACTGAAATAGCAAGATACGTCCTACGTTTCCGTGAAAATACGATTGAAAACAATTATGCACTACATCTGTAGAGAGTAGAGTCATACTTTTGAAAATATCTTCATTTTACAGACAGTTAATTTTTACAATTTTATAATAGTATAGATTATTTAGTTTTTATCCGACTGCGAGACGCAAAGGAGGGTAATGTGTTTATCAGTCTATATATGTATGTATGTATGTTTGTTCCTATCTGGCACTGTACAGACCAAACGCGTGGACCGATTGTAATGATTCTTACGTCAATCGATTCGTCTTAATTGGGCAAATGTCACTAAAGACATGAAAATGATGAAAAAATGGCGATAATAAGACGCGAGATATTGTGAAAAAGAAAAAAATTTAAATCTACGTACTATGTCAAGTGGGGTATCATTGAATAGGGATTTGAAAATCATTAGTAGGTTACTTTTATCATTTTTAATTTTTAATGACCATTTAGGAACTATAATGATTTTAATTTGGTTAGCAACCCATTCCCACAAAATTTTCATTTAATTGTAATAAATCTGTGCAAGCTTCTCAATAACCCCCACGATAAAGATTGCGACATTTACTGACTTATAATTTTAACTTAAAAGTATAAAATAAAAATAATAATTAAAAACACAAAAACCCCGACTGCTTACAAAAACCTACAAAGAAAAAAACAAGTCCAGTACCTAAGTACCCTTGTTAAGTTATAACGGAAATCTTTCATGATTCATGATCGATACTCACATAAAACAAATAATAAATTCTAATGTGGAACATAGCGATTTTAATCAGTCGGGAGCCATTGTTGGGAAGATTTGCGTCGATCTAGCTTTCTTATGGGGTCCCGACTGTTTAAAATCGCTATGTTCCAGATTAGAATTTATTATTTGTTTTATGTGAGTATCGATCATGAATCATGAAAGATTTCCATTACAACTTACAAGGGTACTGGACTTGTTTTTTTCTTTTAAACAATCGGGGTTTATGTTTTTTTTTTTATAATTTTTTTATCTTCATAATTTAGAATTTTATTTATCGCTACACATCTTCCATTGTTCTCTAATGAGACCAATTCGGGAAAATAATATAAGACAGAAATGAATACTAGAAAGATTTATGCTTACAAGATATTAAAATAGTTTAATCCATATTGAAATGAAACTTTACGAGAAACGTTACTTTGGCATTTAGGCATCAGCTTTAATATGTCTGTGCTTAGAATTTAATAAAAATTTAATAAAAAAAGAAGGATTCGGTTTATTAGAAACACGCTTCAATAGCCCACTTGTTCGTTTAAAGTTACTTAAGTGCGTTATTAGATTAAGGGATTACAGTTCCTTTGCTTTACCACGAAATGGTGTCTTGGTTAGATGTGACAATAAATTTTGCTCACATGCGTATATCTTCATGCCGTTTCCTTAGAAATACGCATGAAAATATAACCAACCGCCACCAAACAGTATAATCCTCGACACGTGTTTCTCCTCTCTTCGAGGCATCATCAGATGCAGGAGCGGTCGATGGTCCAGCCGGCGTCCACCACCCGAGAAACTTCTTCTCACATACAACCAAACACTATTTCGCGGAATAGCATAACTATAGAAAATTAAAAATTAAAAAAACTCACCGACTTGTTCCACTAAAAGCTGAACATCTTGGAGACGAGTGCTCCAATTTTCATCAAACCAAGCTAAAATCACTCGGGATAAAATTATCTATGACAGAAAAAAACCACACTCATATCGGTCCATCCGTATGGGCGCTACGATGCCACAGACAGATACACAGAGTCACAGAGTCACAGACACGTTAAACTTATAACACTCCTCTTTTCAGTCGAGGGTTAAAAAGAACTGAAATACAATGATCTAATAAGGAATTCCGAAAAGTAACGCCCAAATCTATCAATTGTTTAAAATTAATGCGAGATTATGAGTAGATTTGTCATCCTACCGATGTAACTATCTTTTGGACATTGGCTTTTAACTGCGCCGCGCCCCTTACCGCACGCTACGACTCATTTAAGCGGACAGGCTATAGTAGTCCTTTCGAATAAATACGGCACACATATACTAACAGTTGGAATATAAACGATATAAAAATTACCATAACTATCATCAAATTCTGTCTGTTTTTCGCGCGTAGCAACGGACTGAGTTTCAGCCCACTAGCGGGATTAAAGTATTATTTCGTATCAGACTGTCCCTAAAGGGATTTTCAAAGAAAAAAGGTTATCTGTAGTAGTCGAAAAGATGGCATTAGTACCTATCCTAGAAAAACGTATACGAAAGAAGAATAACGAATTTATAGTTAGAGATATAGTCTCCAAAAAACTTTAACAGAAGACCCCAAGTCTAGTTAGTTCCAAAATATATTCTACTCAGTTTAAATTGTTAAAACTGTCGCAGCGTAGATACTAAGTTTTTTTAGGTCTCCAAATAAATACGAACTCTTAAGTCTAAAAGGGAATTTGTCTATTTAGTAAAGCTATTATGACAAGGCGGCTCTAAAAGGAACTTTTAAATTTCTTTAACAGTTTTATGTTTTGCTAGAAGTACCCATTTCGTTCGCTGAGAAGAAAATCAGACACCTTTTCTTATTTATACTATCATAATGTTGTAAAAATGAAATGACTGTACATTGAAGATATTTTCATAAAAATGATTGTTATGGACTATTTGGAGGTCACTAAAACGAAAAATATTTATTTTTTATTTATTTTATGTCTGTATGTGTCGTTGCGGCTTCATCACGCAAAATCGGCTAAACAGATTTCAACAATTTTGGGTACACGGGTAGCTGGGTATCTCCAGATGGTTATAGGATACTTTTTACCCGAAAAAAGAGGGGTTATGACTTTTTCTCCTCCGCAAAAGAAGTTGCAGGCCTCCTAGTGTGAAATAAACTCACAATAAATCAACTCTGGTCAAGGCGACATACCATCAGCCACAAATTTAACTGACCATTGTTAGACCTTATTTACATGGATGTAAAGCCTACAGAAGATCATTTAAGTACGTTGCTGTTTGTACTAAGGCCCAAAACGACTAAGGGCCGATACAGACGGACAGCATTTGAACTGCAAACCAGCTGCAAAATGGCAGTTCAAGTGCAGTTCTGCTGCAGTTGGCGTAACTGCATCCAAACTGGAAACCGACTGTGCAGTCCGCTTGCATTTGCCGTGCAGTCCTGTCAACCGCACACCGCACACCGACGGCAAGCTGGCTGCACGGTCGTAATGCAGAAGGGCTCATAATGTTTGCAGTATTTATGTTCCGCTCCGCCAGTTACTCGTGGAAGTGAATAGAGTACACACGTATTTCAGTATGAGATTTGACGAAATATTATTGCTGCTTCTTCGATCAACTGAACTGAATAAATAATCGGGGTTCCAACTGCAATATACCTGCATTACGACCGTGCAGCCAGCTTGCAATCGGTGTGCAGTTGACGGGACTGCACAGCAAATGCAAACGGACTGCACAGTCGGTTTGCAGTTTGGATGCAGTTCCACCAACTGCAGCAGAACTGCACTTAAACTGCCATTTTGCAGCTGGGTTGCAGTTCAAACGCTGTCCGTCTGTATCGTCCCTAATATAAGATTAAAACTAGTTTTCTATCCCTAGCAGTCCTGCAGTGCAACTTTGACGAACATACACAGTAACACTGTAAATATTTATTTAATATATTCCAGTGTCACAAAAAGTCAGTGCTATTTAATTTTAATACACGCCTAATAACAGAGCAATACACACAACATAGTAATTTTATTTTTTCCTACATAAATAACTTATGACATGAAACGGAGGCGTAGCGGGCAAACATGCAACTCTTGTTACAAAATTACGACTACAAATTTACCTAACAATTTCATAAAATAGCTAATTATACGCTACACCTACCACTCACAAAGGGTCAGGCCGTAATTCATTCTATGAAATTGCGTTTTAAAACATGGCGAATGCAACTTTAAGCCGTCTCATTACGTTACTAAAACCGCGTGCGAGTAACTCGCTTATGACTTTTCAGTTCGAAACGGGGAATGAATGCGTTTCTAAGGGATGTTCAGATGCAACGTTTTTGCTTGTTCCAATAGGATTATAACCGCATTTCCTGCACAAATGAATTTAGACTTTATCCCAAAGAAATTGCAGCTAATTTATTTTTTTTCTGTTGTTTTAATGCCGTTTCACCGTAACTCAAGTTATGCCTTTTGGGACATTCGCTATTGAGTTCTGTTTGGTATATCCGCCCTTTTTTCAAAAGTACCAGATGTGTGCGTTCGCTCCATTGTAAGCAGTACCCGACTGAGTGCCCAATTATATTGTTAATTTTACAACTATCGACCTTTGAAATGGAACACGCTGCTTCGAATAATAAGCCATTATGGTGAATGAAAAGTTTCAAGATGGCGGCGCGAAGTGTCAGGTTTCGAGGTGAGAATTATCACAAAGCCGACGGTTCGAGTTTGCGATTTTATTTTGCAATTCCGAGTTTAATGCTCTGAATAGATGTTTTATTGGAGAGTTTTATTAGCAAATAACAACACCCTTATTAAGTGCTATAGGCTAAATATGTTTAATATATTCAAATATGTTTTGTAAAATACAGAAACTTGTTTGGAATAAAGACGAGTAGCGAATTAGCCGAGTTTGAAAGTCTGCTCAGAATTGCGAATTTTAAATTAATGTAATGGTGTTCATATTATAATTAGGTATTTAATTAATTGGCTAGAGAGAATTATAATAGACACGAAATGAATATACTAATATGTTATAACTCGCGGTCAAAACGAATTTATAAACAAGTCCTTGCCTTATTAACAGAGGCCGGAATTCTCGTAGCAATTTTGAGGTGTCATAGGAACTTCTCGTTAATCGACTTCCGTAGGTATACACCTATGTTATCGATACATTAAAGAAACACAACATATTAAAGAAGATTAAAAGTAATAGAGGTAAACAAAAGACGGTGTTATCGCTAAAGAGTGATCTCTTTTAGATAACTTTTGAGTAGTTGAAAATGTTAAAAAGAGATTTGCAATGAAAATAATGAAAGTTAATACTTAACAATTTCACGTTTAATCAGTTCGGTGTTTTAACATTCATCAATTTCCTTTTAGAAAATTTAATTAAAAAATTCCTATACCTAAGTTGGTATCCAAAGGTTATCTGGAAGAAATGACTCATTCGCAATAAGACTGCCTGTTCTTTACTTCTACTCATAATCTTATTTTATTTAAATATATTCTGAAATTTTCGACATACATATGTATAATCGGAAGTCGATATACGAGACGTTCCTTTGACAGCTCAAAAGTGCTACGAGAATTCCGGCCTCTGCTTATTAAACATATATCAGACAGGCCTAACACGATATATTACCCCCGTTGGACCTGTCATATTTATATACACAAACTGCGAGGATATAAAGTGTCATAGCTCCAAGCCTTCTGTTTTAATCATGTATAACTTCAGTAAGTATATCATTATCACAACGCAACAAAACGGGGCTTAATCGCGTATAAATATGACTTATTTAATAACCTTTCGTTGGTAATTCTTCGACGTTTCGGACGTCGCGTTACGTCCATGGGCTCCAAGGAAATAAATGTTTAAATCAATGTTAAACTTCAGTACATCGCCTAAAAGACATCCACTTCTGGACAAAGGCCTACCCTGATTATCCCCACAACGTGTTGGAGAAAAGCAGCGCTCGACCGGTCGTTGCAACGACCGGTCGAGCGCTGCTTTTCTCCAACACTTTCCTGCTGTCTCGCTCACACCATCGGCGCACTTCATATGTACTCATACAACATGTATACTATTATAAAGTTGTAAAAGTTAAACGTCAATTCATAGATATAAAAAAAAAATATTGTATCAACATTTAGAGGTCACTAAATAAAAAAAAATGGGATTTTTTGTGTGTTTGTATGTGTCGTTGTGGCTTCATCACGCTAAATCGACTTAACGGATTCTATCCATCCCCGGCATACGGATGGCCGGGTATCCACAGATGCTTATAGGATACTAATTTACCCGACTACGCTGAAAAAATAATTCGGTAATAACTTTTCTCTGTGATAGGCAAACAGTCTCATCTACACGTATGTAGATAGACGTGAAAAAACCAGATAAAGTGCCTATCTATCCGATAAGGGATTTCCTCTGTTGAACACGTTGATCACGTAGATTAATTGTATATATACTTAAGTTTTATAACATTATAGGGAGAATTAAGATATAGTTGAGGTGAGACGGTAGTCTAGAGTATAGAGAGTTGCTGGTTAAAACTATATATATAAACTATGTGAAGAATCACCGAGTTTCCGTTCCACCTACCACCCCGACGCTACGCATAATACATCTCCTCCGCGAACGAAGTTGCGGGCGCCTCCTAATAACTACATATGTCTGTAAAAGTAAATACGAGCTCAAAGTTACGATAAATTTGAATTTTTGCTAGACAACAACGTGGTGAACCTAATACAAACTTTGTAAAAATAAATATCACACACGCTCTTAGAAGCATAATAAAGTATTCATAAAACATTATTCATGGCGCTCAGCGCGTTAACGCGAAGAGAGAAATAATGTAAACGCATCCATCTTGGATCAAATAGACCGTGCGAGACAAAGCGAATGCAATAAATACACGTATCACATTATGATAACGGATGTATGTGGTACTCCAAATTTAAATATTATTATTTGTTCGATGACGAACGTGAAAATTGGTGTTTGTTGTAGAATCGTGAGTATAGCTAAGCTAGTTACTACAAAAACAAGTGCGAGTCGGACTCACGCACCGAGGGTTCCGTACAAAATATACGCTACAAATGGCCGCATCTATGCAAAATGTACGCTAGGCTCAATCATTTCATAGTGGTTACTAACATAGACAGACATACATAAAATTATACTATTTTTAATATATGTTGTTATAGCGGCAACAGAAATACATCATAGATCTGTGAAAATTTCAACTATTTAGCTATCACGGTTTATGAGATACAGCCTGGTAACAGACAGACAGACGGTTTTACCCTGGGTACGGAACCCTAAAAATGCACTACTTACCGATGAAAAAAATAGGCTGTGAAAGAGCACCATAACTTTTTAGGCTGTGAAAGTGCACCAGCAAAAAAGCCGATCTTCATTGCACTTACGTCCTTTTATTGAGAAGCGCACTTTTTCTTTAAAACGGGCCCCCCCATTTTAAGGAAAAAACTACGGGGACGCGGAAGACACAATTTATGCAACTTTGGGCGCGATAGTTTTGGAAGATATGCACTTAATCTAAAAATATTTTTAGAAACCTTAGTGTTTGTAGAGTAACTGTGGAAATGAGTCCACACGTTGACGTTTGCTAAAAATATTTTTTTATATTACTTAACTACCTATCTCAGTAGCGGCTTATACAAGACACTTATACCTAAATATTCAAAATTTCATCAATATACACAATTGTACTTTTTGAGTAAAATGCCAGTGACATACGACGGACGGAGGGTCATGATGAAACTATAAGGGTTCCGTTTTTGTAATTTTGGCTACGGAACTCTAAAAACGCTTACATCCGAGTAATTAATTTACTTTTTTTACCATTCAGGCCGACAGGCGTAAGTCCAAGGTCGAGTAATTCGATACCTTCTAGATTAAAGGCCCTTTTCGGAGGCCCTTTGGAGGCCCTTTCGGCCCCCGGTTAGTGGTAACTCAGTTTCGAAGGCTTTCCCTTTCAAGAATTTCTTTATCGGCGCCTAAAATGTATCTGATTTAATTATAACGCATAAAATAATGGGGAGATACTTTTTGCTTTCAAAAAAGTAGGTTCTACGTCAATAGCCTAACGTAAGATGTCTCAAATATTTAATTTTGTACATATTAAAGATAGGTAGTTGTAAATGTGCGCGATTTAGGGTTCTTTTTCAGAAAACCTCGTCTAGTCCATAAAATAGGATGCCAGGGTACGATAATCAAAACTATTTTTAATTCATCAGTTAGATAATAAAAAATATTGGACACGTATATTTTGCTTCTTCAAATTAATAAAAAAATACTCAGTTAAATCACAATAAAGTTGTAAGAGTGAGGGCTCGTGACGTCATGACTAAGTATAAACTGTACCTTAGGCGTGACGTTTATGTTTCTTTCGTTTTATTTTGGTGTGCAAAAACATATTTGCACAGTCATTGAAAACAATAACGGCCTAAATACTATACTTAACCTTTATCAGTAAAAAAACACTAAAAAACGCTAAACGAACGCTCTACTTAACTAAATGCTTAATCAGATTTAAAAAGTCCTTAACTTAAGAAAAAGCCGCTTTAGTCCCGCTGTGAATAGTTTTTACGTTTTACTTTTCAAAGAAAGTATTCACTTGGAATACAGATTATGCCTTCTTGAGGGGAAATTAACCGTTTTACGGTTCTCTATGAAGCAAGGGAAATGAATTTAAAGGAAAATAGTAATTTTGTTACGGTTGTCTCTGATATTTCTGTAAATATTTTAGTATATTATAATTTTGATATAATGTCTAATTTTAAGTGACAATTCTGTCATTAGACCCTGCATGAACATATCTACTAATACGTACACAACTTAATGTACATAGATATAGGTACTCTCTCGTATCATACTGTATATTATAGCGATGTACCGACTAGTCGGGAAAGTCGATCCGGCCACATTTATAGTCGACGAATAGTCGGCGACTAGTCCGCAAAGGATACTGAATATTCGGCACATTGTGACTTACTGGAAAAAACAAACTACTTTATACCAATATTTGATTCAAGTTTTTTTTGTTTGTCAAACGCAATTAGATAATTACACTGCGTATCTTGAGTTTTTTTACTATAATAATAAATACGCAGGCCGGTGTAGCAAATAAATCTCTAAAACGTAAACAAAACAGACTTGTACTACTAGCGAACTGAGGGCTTACTCCGAATCTCGAAATTCGAAGTTCGTAACGTGCTATCCCTCTCGCTGTCATGTTAAAATGTATTTGAGTAAGCGAGATGGCGCGATTCGAATATCGAATTTCAGAGTCGCCCCTCTGAAACCAACGTTCCCGGTTGTACCCGAACTTAGCCGAAACCAATCACCGGCGTTGCCGACTAGTCAGCCGATTAGTCGGTCTTGGTCACCTCAGCGCCGATTCGGCTATATAGTCGGCATAATCTGTAGTCGGCACGTCTCTAGTATATTCCAAGTTGTAAAGGATGATTGTAAAAAAAAATTTAACGACTTAACTTATACTTGCTTGTAGAAAAATTATAGCTTAAATAGTTCCTTACATAGTTCCCACAACTATGAACAGCCAATTTTTACCTGAAACAAACAAAAATGAAAATTTAGTTTATAATAAATACAATTTACGTAAGCTTAAAATTCAAAAGATAAAAAGCTCCTAAAGAAGTAAAGTTACTCCACCAACAAGAGTGTAGCTCTTAAGTTGAATGATGATGTGAAAAAAGCAACAAATAACTTCCCTACATTTTTCATTTAGTTTATAGGTACGAGTATCATCAACATTATTTTTCAAGACTTAATATTCTTATTAAGACCTTTAAAGATAAATGACAATCAAAATCTATTTCTGATAAGAATCCACGAAAATTATACTAGTGAAATAATAACTAAACTCTTTTTTATAATTCATTCATTTCACTCTTTGTAAAAAAAAAACAAAAGAAGAACATATCACCTTGCAAATGAATAAGCGTTTCATTTCTATCACATTTTCCTACAACCAAAAACGAACCCTACCACCAACTACCAAGAAATCTCTATTCTCCACGTTTCGTTTTACATGCTGTAACAGCATTTACGAACTGAGTTTCCTAAATAGTCCAATCTACAAAGTGCCTTGTTCCTCCATTCTAAGGCCTTTCTCTCTGAGGTTTTTACGTCTTTTTCAATACGTTATGTTAGTAGCACACATCGATTAGATCTATTGGTTTAGGGTTAATTGGATCGTCCTCTGTCACTATGAATAATTGATAACGCCTTCTTGATTAAAGCATTTGTCCTTCAAAGAAAAATACGTCGAATACGTGGCTTTGCGTTTCTGGGTCGTTTTGTTTAGATTCAGTAGAAATTATTAACCCTTAATTAGACGAAACTTTAAAAATATTCATGCCTCATCATTTCAGCCATAAGTCGTATAGATTTCCACATGGGCCGGATAGAGGCGACCCGCATCCAGCGAATCCCTGCAAACCTAACCAGGTCATCCGACCACCATCAAATAATATCTTCATCAGATCCTTTTGTTTCCCATAAAAATCGTAAAATCATTTGACATAAATCTGAAACCGTTAAATTTTCACGATCTTCGTCAAATACTGTGTAAGAACCAATTCGTAAGTAAATAATTAAATATTACGGGACAATTTTTTTACAAATCGAACTAGTCCCATAGTAAGTTCAATAAGTTATGTGTACTAGACGACTATATATTTAATAGATATGTAGACAAAAAACAGATTTACTTATGTAGACAAAAAACATCCCAGACTCAGGAAAAATATTTAAGCTCATCACACAAATATTTGCCCTTACCGAGATTTGAACCCAGAATATATAACCTTCAGCTTCGCGGCAACGTTACTCCCACTGAGCTGGGCTAGGCTAGCTAATCATGATTGATTGGAGAAAAACGTAAAATTATAAACAAAATAATGGACGTGAGAATAACTACTTATTTATACAACGTCCCCTTTATAGGCTAAACAAATATATATGGAACAAAGGTAAATGTAAAGTGCTCTTTTCAGTGAATATTTTGAACCAAAACAGTATCCTTTGACTGCCATCTCATATTACATACAGCGAAATAAAATAAACCCCGTATATTTACAACTTTCTTGCGACAATATTATATTAGAATGGAAAATATATTGCAACATAAAAGGCATAGGAAAAAGGACTTTATCGTGTACATGTTGAGTTTAGTTCCCTAGTGCGGTAAAATCATTTTTATATCATGTTGGTCGATAACCTTTATTCAATAAAGTTACCTTTTATAGTTCATTCACCTGGGAAAGGGTGAAAAATCATTTCTTGGCATACGTGTATGATAGTTTTATAGGCAGCATTGTAGCTTGTACTGAACATAGTCTACAAATACTTACTAAAGTAATTTGAAAACAGTTTCGGCTTACAATATCAGACCAGCCTGGTATAATAATTCGTCTATCGAAATGGACAGAAAAAAACCGGCCAAGTGCAAGTCGGGCTTGCGCACCCAGTGTTCCCTACAAAATATACGCGAAAAGCGGCCGTATCTATGATAAACTAGTGTCAGCAGAGTCTAGTAGGGCACCTAAGCATGACCAAAGCATGACCCCACAACGCGTACCTACACTTGTAGGCGTACACTTGTGTTAGTACGTTGTGTGGTGGTGTGGGATCATTTTATATTGCTATCACAACGCAACAAACGGGGCTTTATGGCGTATAAGAGTGGTTCTATTTAATTACCTTTCATTGGTAATTCTTCGACGTTTCGGACGTCGCGTTACGTCCATGGTCACAAATAAAATCATATTTATACGCGATTAAACTCCGTTTGTGGTGTCGTGATAATGAGTGAAAATCGTGTTAGTTTAAATCAACATTTTATATTGGTTACTGACATGGACAGACAGACGTAATAAATTAAGATTTTTAGGTTTATTTCGTGGGTTGTGTGCTATCTACTACCTTCATGCCAAATTACAAGTTTCTAGCACAACTAGAAGTATGTACCCTATAGGTTTTCCATGGACACTAATTTGTATGGAAACACCTCTTTTAATGACTGTATCTTTGGTACTGATGTGCAAATTGCGGAAACTTTCCAAAATGTTTAAAAAAGGTCTTAACAGGTAAGTTAACACTAGACTTAAGAGCTTTTTTATACTAAAAAATGCTTTAAAAAGGTTTTATAAACATGTAAGTTAACACTAGACCTTTTTTAAGCATTTTGGTAAGTTTCCGCAATTTGCACATCAGTAATCTTTGGATTTCTTTGATATCGATTCTTTTACAGCTTCAAGGGACCACTGATAAATATTTGATGTTAATGAATAATATACCTAAGTATTTGAATATTATGATTCGACTTTGAGTAGCCCGATTATATATATTTTCTTTATTACAAAAATTCATTTTTAAAACTTAAAAATTACAAGTGGAATTTTTGATCATTCCACTACAAATGAAATAAAATGAAAACATATTCTGCTTAAGAAAATATGTGTGTAAGTTCAGAAGATGTCATTTATATTTTAAAATATTATAAATATGATAATGCGTTACGTTTCTTGGTATATTGATTTATAACTTCGTATCACATAGCAACAGACTGGTTCTCGAAACGAAGCGCACAAGGAATAAAGTGGAAATACGTACATTTCACACGAGGGCAGAAACTCGGTCATTTCAACATTATTTTGATGAATTTTCTATATAAAATATCGTCGTCAAAGCTCACCAAAAGCTTAACCCTTTCAGAGTAAGCTCGCTGAAGCTGTGCAAGTGATACAGATTCTTAGACGCATTAGTCTACGTAATGCTAGCACCAAGACATATACCACCACTTACGTGCACTTAGCGTTCAACATTTTCAAAGGAATTGTGATATACGTCAATGACGGCACTGTGCAGCTTTTGTTTTTATTTTTCTACTAAATCCTCTTTAACTTAGTATACGTCGTCACACAAATATGTACCGAGAAAATAAATGTAGCTGTGTACATCCTTATCATATAATATTTTATCAGTCTGTGTTACCATCTTTATGTATTTTTTTGTCTAACATTTGACTAGTCTGTGCAGAAGGAGAAGAGTCGTGGCAGAAACGGGAACTAACAATAACAACTGAATTTTTGCTCGTTGCTAATTTACTTCATTCCCGAAATACCAGATTTTGCAAATTCATGATTTATCACATTACCAATATACCAAATTTTCAGTATAGGACATTCTTAAAACGATTTCGCTCCATGAGTACCTTTCAATTTTAAAACCTGGTCAACCTGGTGTAACGGGAACGTGGTAAGCTAAGAGTGTGATATATTGATAATCCGATCTCTCTCTCTTCCTGACTATGTATCCCACATGGTGGTGGGGTCAGCCTTCCTTATCTTCCTCCTCCACTTCGCCCTATCCCTGACGTCGTCTTCGGAAACATCGCATTCCCTCATGTCTGTCAGCAACACAGTTGTCCAGGTGGTCTTAGGTCTCCCTCTAGGTTTTTTTCCGGAGACAGACAAATCGAGCACAACGTTTCCGACGTAATCGAGTGCCTTCCTTAACCGTGGTACTATCAGATTGTACCATCAATGGTACTATGGCAAAAAATGTTTGCCGTGGTTCCATTAATGGTACAACCGAAGTATTTTATTGCCATGGTACCATTGATGGTAATACGGAAAAATAAATGTTTGTTAGTACCATTATGTTGCATAGGTGCCCATTGAAATTCAATTACGGAAATTATTTCAAGTACTTATTAGGTACGTAGTTTATTTCTACTTCTATATCATAAGTGTTAGTAACGTGTTGTGTAAATGATGCACTAATCGCATCACAAAATATGCTTTTCTTTGATGAAAACCTCATTTCTATATGTTACGTTGGCAGGCTGGAATTAGTTCTTTACATATTACTGTTCTGGTAGCAGTTCGTTTTTGTTAGGGGTGACAGTTCTTACCTAACCTAACCTACTGTTCTCGCAGCAGTTCGTTATTGATAGGGGGTTACAGTTCTAGCCATAACCTTCATGACTGTTAGATAAATACCAAATTCTCAATTTTTCAGTACCACGGCTAATAAAAAATAATATTAGCCGTAGTACCATTGACATAATGGAACCACGGCAAACATTTTTTGCCATAGTACCATTGATGGTACAATCTGATAGTACCATGGTTAAGGAAGGATCGAGTGGCCTCCTCTTGACAGCTTATCGGCGATGTCACGGACTCCCAGGCTACCTCTCACATATTCATTGCGGATCTTATCCAGCCTGGTAACGCCGCACATCCATCTTCATCTCTGCAACATGGATGGCATGGACATGCCCTTGTGTTAATGCCTAGGATTCACTGCCGTAGATAAGTACTGGCCGTATTATTGTCTCGTAGACAAGGCCTTTAAGACGGACAGGCATCTTCTTGTCACAGGTTACGCCAGTTACTTCACGCCATTTTAACCACGCAGCTGCAATGCGGTGCTGAATGTTGTGTTCTAGGTCTCCTGAATTGTGGATCATATTTCCTAGGTATTTTTACTGATCACACTTGGCAATTGATTGACCATCAATGGTGATAAAGGTTGCTCATCAGACTGTGGATCATTCAAGGCCATAAACTGGGTTTTAGCAACACTAAGCACCAAACCACCTGATTGCAACCCAAACCACCTGATGGCAACGTGATCCTGGATTTATATATTGATAATCCCATATTTTGCAAAATCTGGTATTTCAGGAATGCGGTAAATTAGTAACAAGTGTGAATTTTACACGCGGCAGCAGTACACGCTAGGGGCCGAGAACGACGATGCGGCGCCCTACCGCCTAGCACAACGTCGACGGAAAAAGCAGACATGCCCCCGTTCAAGTCCAAATTTACGCTACGCTACGCTACATGGCAATCAAACTTTAGTTTACTTTAAACACACAATGAATAAACTGCGGTCGTTTATAAGTAATTGTGTATTATTATATACAAAAACCGCAAGGTTTTTGGATAAAATAATGTCGAAACGTGGTAAAACCGTGCAACAAAGGAAAATATATTTAATATTATTCGGTTTTATCAGCGGGAAACAGCGGATAAAAGCCCCACTATAGTTACACAGAGTCTCAGAACGAGTCTCAGAATGCTACGACGGGTATTTATTTAATATTAAATAATTACCTATTTAATAGTATCCCTAAGTACATAGTCTCCGACACTGAATCCGTAAGTACGAATATATTTATTTACATAAATATACAGGTCATTATCCTATCCTAAAATAACTGACAAACTATAATTACGTAGCAGTGTTGTCAGTATAGCAAAAAACATAAATAAAATAGCATTGGCTCGCCCTCAAATCCTACGAGTCTTCTCTTTCCCTACAGACTCTATACTTTTGTTTTCCATCTAAACTGGACTTTTCATTTTAGTGCTTTTTATTAGCCAAATCCTTTTCTCTCAAAGATCCTCAGACTTACCCAATCGTGGTCAGCATCAGGGTTGCACCTGGAGCGGATAATCGCGGAAACAGAAGAGATCATCAATTAGCAATTAACAAAGCACGGTAGGATTGAGAATTTGCGTTTTTTCTGACATCATTTGTACAGTCCACTCAGAAAGATGCATCTTTCTTACATTATTGGATTTAAGGTACAAAAGTTACATCTGTTTGTAGTCAACTGAACAATGTTATTGTCACTATACAAGATAATTTAAAGAATCCTCCGTCCAGAATAAGTGGCGCTAAGAACACATAAAGTGGTGATATCTGTCTCCGACCATGTTACGTGAGACGGATGCGCGCCAACTATATCACTTACGGTGTCGCTGGTTTAAGTCCCAGGATTCCGAGCAGTTTCAATGTAGTTAGGACTATGACTGAGTTTTGACGACACGTTTGGTTCATTGGTTGTCTACGAAGCTGGCGGTCCCGGGTTCGAACCCCGGCCAGGGCAAGTGTGACCACGAAAGTTTGTTGAGAAAATATTAAGGTGTTATGTAGGTAACACTTTGAGTCTGCCTCCATTTTATGTTCGATTATGATTTAGGAGTGCAAAATTACGGCTGTTGGTTGTAACGAGTCTTATTTTTTGTTGCGAATTTTGGCAAAATAAGGTAACCCTGTATCGTTTTTTGAGTGTTAACTTTACTGTGCCCTTTAACATGTTAAACTAGAAGGCGCCCGCAACTTCGTTCGCGGAGGAGAAAAGTCATAACCCCTCTTTTTTTCGACAGCGCAGTCGGGTAAATAGTATCCTATACCCATCTGTGGATACCCAGCTCCCGTGTACCAAATATAGTTCGTGACGTGAAGCCCCAACGATACATACGAACATCCAAACAAACAAAACATAAAAAAATAAAATTTTCGATTAAGTGACAAACAGTCCGTTACAATTTTTTTTTAATATCTTCAATGTACAGACATTTCATTTTTACAACTTTATAATAGTATAGATGTATCTTTTGTCTTTTATTTAAGTTCTAGTACACTAATCACCTTTTACTAAGTACTGTACTATGAACGAACCTGTCCTTTTAATTTTATTATTTAGTAGGTACATTTGCTTTCAATCTCACTTGTTGGTAAACGATGATGAAGCCGACGATGGAGCATGCTAGATAGTGTTTATTCACTCTTGTCTTGAAGAGATCCAAGTTTTTTGGTCCGGGATAAGATATGCTGGAAGAGAGTTCCACTCTTTAGCCATCCAAACGAGGAATGTAGAAGCATTTCGCTTTGTTTAATAATTAAATTTTAATGCCATGCCTATTTTCCAATTCAAGAACTTTCTTAAGAGCTGTTTTCATGTGACACCTATCGTGAAGTTTTCACTTATTTTCTCCCAAGAGTATTCTTTGTGTTTAGTTCGCAAGAAAAATAAAAGCGTTTTCATTTATAAATGTTTTTGCTTTGAACTTATTGTGTGCTCCCAAAAGACTAGCCTTGGTCTAGGTTTAGTACCGATTATAAAAGGCTAGGTCAGGAGAGGTTAGAAAGGTTAACATTTCACTATTTAAATCTCAGAAATCTTGCGTGTAAAGCGTAGGGGCTCTTTTACAAAGTTTAACACTAAATTCTTTGCTTTTTATCTTTCGCTTTTGCAAATTACCGTGGCATGACTTCTATATTGGGTAAAATGTAAAAAAAAAATCTAGAGAAGTACCTACTCTTGAACAATCCCTTATAGACATGTGTAGGCTCCACTATGCGACGTAGGTCTCCTTTATATCCTTGCCGCCTGCAGTATTTCCAGACCCATGCGACCTTCAAGCCTTCAAGAGCGTACTCCTACCTGAAAGGCCGACAACGCACTTGTAACTCCTCCGGTGATGCAATTGTCTATGGGCAACGGTGATTGCTTACCATCAGGCGACCCGTCTGCTCGTTTGCCTCCTATGTAATAAAAATAAAAACATACAAATAGGGTACTTGTATGGTTAAGGACTTAATTTCTACTTATTCAATAATTATTTATACAAGTGCCTTGACGTGTCGAACGTGTTACTAAAACTCGAAAAAAGTAAGGAATGTGTTCTTTAGAGACCGTGGATGTAACGCGACGTCCGAAACATCGAACGCCAGGTTATTACATAAATCATGTTTAAAGGCGATTACGCCACGTTTTGTTGTGTTGTGATGAGTAAAAACTTTTAAACAAAAAAATAAAACCGACTCCAAAAAAAGTAAAAAGTAAAAAATAACGCCATAATTCAGTTTCTTCAAATTACTTACAAGTAACCGTTTGTATACTCAATCCATACGGTATATACAATTAATCTTATTTTGGCGTCGGTGCCATATAAAGAATGTGTAAAATATTGAAAATTGTCGATTTTAGTAAGTTGTGACACGATGGCACCGACTCCAAAATAACATTAATTGTATATACTGTATAGATTGAGTATACAAACGGTTACTTGTAAGTAATTTGAAGAAACTGAATTATGGCGTTATTTTTTACTTTTTACTTTTTTTGGAGTCGGTTTTATTTTTTTGTTTAAAAGTTTATTTATTTTACACTTTTCAGTTATTCGTTACTTAAAAGTGTATCTCATGACGATTCGAACAAGCCCAAACACGGCTAGGATGCATTATTTTATTACATAGATCTGGTGCCTACCTTCCGGCTCCATCATCAAATCAATTCGATGGTACCATTCTCATCGGGAACATTTAAATTTGTGACTATGAAGTTGCTTAGCTAAATTAATCAAGATATTTTTTCGCCACCCGTAAATCATTTATCATTGAGGAGTTCCGATGGCATTCTGTGGTCTTCTGCATCAGTTCCACTTCACCAATTTACACTTTCTGAATGCAAATGCTTATTATGTTTCTTATAATATCAAAATCGCTATATGTATGCCTACAATATTTGAGGAGTTCCTTCAATTCCTCATGGATTCCATCGTCAGATCTTCACCAAAATTAAATGGGACTAACTAGAAAGTACCTTCTATAAAACAAAAAAAAAAATTTTGAAATCCGTCAAATAGTCTTTGAGTAATTGGTGAATATCCATAAAAAAAAAAAACCTTTCGTCGAAATGAGAACCTCCTCCTTTTTTTGGAAGTCGGTTAAAAATCGTGCAAAATAAATCAATGTTATATGTAATTTCTAGTCCGTTTTTCAAGTTTTTATTTCATTTTCATTTAAAAAAACTTTTTTGATTTTGAAATCAAGTCATATTCAAACTCGATCTATCAGTGGTACTTGTCCAACTACTAACCATATTAGAATGCAGCCATAAGCACGCCTAATGAGCACATTTGCGAACTGCACATTACGGACATACGGACAATACGCAATTCTGCGACTGGTAGATTAGAACCGGGAATCATTTGGTGCTGCAAATCAAATTCGATTCCTGGCGGACCCTTGTTTGTGCCACGTTTGAACTGGGCGAGTTACTGGCTCCTATATTGCTGCACGAATTAGTAGACAGCGCTTGGCACTTGAGACGGCTAATTGATCTCCGGTTTGTGAGGTTACACTCGTAAAAGTAATCATTGTAATGATAAAAAAACTTTTTAGGTATGTACGGGTTTTTTTATTTTTATATTTACAGCTGTTTAACTTTCTAACGGGTGAAACGATTTTCTTGAACTGCAACCAAGAACACTCTTAAAGAAAGAAACTTAATCAAAATCGTTCCAGAACTACGATCCTACAGATAGGTACAGAAATACACACGTCAAACTTATACCATACCAACCTCTTTTTTCGACGGCGGTATAAAATTAACAAATGCTGCCGTGATAACACTTACCTCTATACTATGAGGAATATTGAGACGAGTTTTTTTAAACAGATATAAAAATATATTGTAGTAAGACAGGAAGTAACTCGCTGTTCAGGGAATTCTAGTTAGAATTTGGTTTCATTAATCTTAAACATCCTTATGATTTAGTGAAATATTCTCCAATTAGATGGACTATGTCACTGATATGTTTAAAAAGTAAATAAGTATACCTACACATTTTAGCCGTAATAAGATGTCAATAGAATTCAATTCCAATCGCGAATAAACTGTTTCCAGATATGTGAACACCTCATCCAAACAGCTATTGAGAAAGTATACCAAATTAACTGGTGCTTGATACAAGTTTACTTGCCTACGGTACTTGCAAGTGTAAACGCAGCTCGCCGGGCAGTTATCACAGCAGACCAAGAGCACCGCAAGTGTGCTCGTGAATCATTACATCACCATTACGTTTGACGTCTCGCCACTGATGTGAACAAGTATACTTGCCTACGGTACTTGCAAGTATAAACATAGCTCGCCGGGTAGTCATCACGCCAGACCGAAAGCACCGCAAGTGTGCTCTTGAATCAATTACGTTTGACGTCTCGCCACCGATGTGAACAAGTGTACTTGCCTTCGGTACTAGCAAGTGTAAACGAAGCTCGCCGGGCAGTCATCACGGCAGACCAAAAGCACCGCAAGTGTGCTAGTGAATCCATTACGTTTGACGTCTCGCCAGCGATGTGAACAAGTGTACTTGCCTACGGTACTAGCAATTGTAAACGAAGCTCGCCGGGCAGTCATCACGGCGGACCGAAAGCACCGCAAGTGTGCTCGTGAATTCATTACGCACACGAGCATTAGGTGACATACTAGTCTAGCACACGGATTACTATCTAAATTGTATTGGCGTGTGAAATTAATTACGAAGTGTGCTAAATTCTTTTTCCCAGACAGACTGACGCAGATTCCAAATTTACAACACCTTTGTTTTGCGATAGGAATTAAAGAAGTCCTGATTTAGGCCTAATGTTATCAAGCCTTGTTAATGATTATCAAACACCGAGATGTTGGTAGTGAAAGGTAGGGATTTCCTGTATCGACACCTATCCAAAATAATACTTACAATAAAATCCAGTTAAAAAAAAATTGGAGCTATCACTAATATCGTTACTATTATTATAAACGTGAGAGACTGAAAGTATGTATGTACGCTCCACTTAATCTCAAAAACTACTGGACGATTTTTTATGAAACTATCCAGGTATGTACTTATATATCAGAATAGGACATAGGTTATAATGTATGTCAAATTTCATTCTTTTTTAGGGACTAAAAAGGGGATGAAAATTTGTATGGACAGCAATCTTTTTTTTACGCTAGGAACTTGAAATCTTGGTAATATGCTTCACATTTAAATTAGTAAAATATCGAGTTTTATCCGCGATAAACGAATCTAAGGCGGACGAAGTCGCGGGCGGCCGCTAGTACATTTAGATATTCAAAATTCAAAACCTTATTCTGCAAGTGGGAGGGTGAAAGTTTTCACTTTTACGAAACTAAGCACCTGTTATAAATTTTAATAAACACTGTCAGTCTCGTTATAACTGTAATTTTAAATTTTACAGGTCCCCAAAGAAAAATAAAGTTTAAAACATTCGCATAAAGATAATACGCCGTTGAGACACAGGTTCAAACTAAGCTTCAAAATAACAGTCTACAAATGAATATCTTACTCACAACTGTACCTCGGTACAGTCAAACACACTATTCTATATTCAAACACACTAACGTCTGCGTGATACAAGATTTTAAGACAAAGTTTGTGCCATTAAAAAAAAACGAATATTGTCTCGAAAGGGGTGGGTAACCAAAAAATTATAATTTAAAGTATAATTTCGGCAATCTCTTTCTTATCTATATTTTGCCAAGTGTGTTAGATGGTTGGACTTTCTTCAAAAGAACATCAACGGATAAATCAGATTTGGACTTTCCAATGGAATCGTTTACATAATTGAGAAAAAAGCTCAAAATTAATGTAATTATTTTATTTAAGTAAAAGTTAGCCATTTTCCTGTTGAAGGTTAGATTTCCGGTTATGTATGAAAGTAAAAAAAATTAAGTGCCATTATTATTAAATCTAAAATCGACATCATGGTTCTTAAGAACAGATTTCGCTATCTCTCATAGTTTCTGATTTCTCCCTACTGACCCATTTGAATTGATCATCCTGTATAGAAATGATGAACAAGAAAATGTCCTAGACCTTTTTATCCTGAAAAATGCAGTTCCTAAAAGAAAATTCGTCTGCCACGCGTGATATACTAACGCATATTTTTAAAGGATTTTCTTTATTATGATAATGTAGTTGACATACTAACGACATAAGTTACATTCTTTAATTAAGTAGCTTTAATATTTCGTTTTGTGTTGTTTCCATTTATTTGTTTGTGACTTGGTTTTAGCTGTTACAGGGCCGATATATATATTTGTGTAAAGGTCTTTAAAACACTAAATAAAAAAAATACTATATTTTATTTAATTGAAAACGAAACTTATAACATCAATCAATTGAGTTAGGATTAGTCGAAAACGTGTTTTTTTCCCTTTCCCTCTTCTCGAAACGATTAACATTTTTCTTTTGTGAAACTATGTAAAGAACATTTTTTCCTGCGCTGTCCTAGTGGACAGCAGTGGACAGGAAAAAAATGCAGTCGCACTGACTCTCTATGATCACAACTATGCAATTATTATAAAAATAGGAAGTGCCCGCAACTTCGTTCGTGGAGATGGGAAAAGCCTCAACCCTCTTTTTTGCTCTAGCGTAATCGGGTAAAAACTATCTTATAATCATCTCTGGTTGGCCAGCTACCGTACCAAAAGTAGTTGAAATCCGTTCAGCCGTTTTGGCGTGATGAAGCCACAACGACACATACAAACATACAAAAAATAAAATCACAATCATTTTTTGGAAATATCTTTAATGTGCAGACATTTCATTTATAATATAAATAGTATAAATAAGAGGTATTCGGTATTTTACAGCCGACTGTACAGAACAATGGGTCTCAAATGCACCCCGCACATGTCATAATGAAAAATAAACATGGCTGAATTAAATTCATGGTTGATTTAGGTGCTACGCAAACAGAATGGGAAGCGAGATTAGACCATAGTTTGGGGAGCGTAAATATGTTTTGATTGCGTACGAGTACCATTGTTGTTTTGCCTCAAGGTTTTTGGTCTTAACTTTTTGGCACATCTGTGTGGACTCGATGAATTTTATTTCAATCAGTTGCTGTGACAGGTTTGAGTAGAGGGAATCGAATTGATAGAGTGCTGCTAAGGAAGATGTGCTTATAAAGTTAATATATGGGGAACTAGCTTCTGTTCGCGACTTTGTCCACCTTAAATTCCTTTATCGCGGATAAAAGTATTTTTCACGGATAGAAAGTAGCCTATGTCCATCCCCGAGACTCAAACTATCACCATACCAAATTTTATCCAAATCGGTTCAGCGGTTTAAGCGTGAAGAGGTAACAGACAGACAGACACACTTACGCATTTATAATATTTTAGTATGGATTGGAGAGCGACCTATATACTATCAAGTTGAGTGGTTAATTAAATACAAGTTTCAAAACCCTCTTATTTAAGCAGCTCCGTCTTTACTATAAGAGGACACGGGGCCCGAGCCCAGGGCCCCCATCACGGGGGCCTCGAAAGATCTAAAAACGACGTTTCTTTCACAGTCCTTAGTCTCAAATTTTGTTATTGAGTGCCCAGCTGGCCGGCATTTTGAGTGCTGAAAAGCCTCCATTCCTGTGCGCCCGAATGCCAAGTACGAAGACGGCCTTGTATTTAAGTAAAACGTCAATCGTTGTTTTTTACGTATTAAGAAAATGTTGACATAATTGGTTAGCTAAAATACGGGCGGCAGAGTTACAGGGTTCCGAAGAAATGAATGGACGATTTTTTCAGCTTCTTCTGCGAGATTTTATTAGGGATTAAGAGTCCCCAGTAAACTCATATATCTAGGCCTGAAACTAGTTTACATGACCGCAGTTTATAAAACAAACAAAATACAGCAAAAACAAATTTCGTATGAAAAACTTAAATTCGCTATATTTTTTTAGTATGATATCTGAAGCTACATAAACTAATTACAGGCCTGCATATACCTAAAGTTATTCTAAGTACAAAGTTTCAGAGCAAACTAGCAAGTCGTTTGAAAATGAGAGCGTAACTACGTTTGTACGGAGAACAGAGCTTACTTACTTGGAGAACAGAGTCCCAAGACTCTTAAGACATCTGCAGAAGAACCTGAGTATTTGATATAAATTGAAGAATTGCAAAACTTTAATGGCAATAGGCACGTTGCTCGAAGAACCGATGGCCGATGAGGTCAACGAGTTCTTGAATCACGACAATGCACCTGAATAGCAGCGCGATAGCCTCCCACTAGGTGGACTGATGGAAGTCGCTGGAGACTGCTGGATCCGAGCAGCATAGGATCATAGTGGGTTCTTTGAGCCTGTATCGTCAGTTCTAAACCACGCCCCAAACGCCGAGCGGGCCAATGAGCGGAATTTGTAATTGAGACGCATTTATTGCTCGCGCGCATCAATGAAAGAGAAAACTAATACACTAAATTCTTGAGGTAAAAGTACAATGAAATCGAAGATATTATCATATTTTACTAACATTTAAGTTGATCACGTAAAAACTAAAGGGACGGAAAATAACACGGCCAAGCGCGAGCCGGACTCGCGCACCAAGGGTTCCATACAAAATATACGCTAAAAATAAGCAATAAAGTGCACGCGGTGCTCGATCATTTTATATTGGTTACTGATATAGACAGACATAAAATTATACTTTTTTTAGTATTTGGCAACAGAAATACACGTTCTGTGAACATTTCAACTGTAAAAGACAGACTGACGGACAGCGAGGTCTAAGTAATAGGGTACCGTTTTACCCTTTGCATACGGAACCCTACAAATGAGCCAAGTTAGCTCCGGCTTGTCTATGGATAATTTTTGACGCCACGTCACTGCTGCCGAGTACTAGTTTATACTTTGTATGACCCCATTCCACCCGTAACCACAATCAGGCGTTTACATACTAACAAACAATGGTTAATTATGAATGAAGTAGCGTAGTGTGTTATTTTGGTTTTTAATTGTATGTGGGGGCTTATTATCGACAATATTGTGGTTCTTTTGTAGGCGTCTATTATACATTGAATTGCTCTCCAATTATTATAATAAAATACGCGTGCCCTCTGCATTGTCCGAAGTATAAAATTATATTGATTATTCCAAATGATACGTTAATTCTGTGATTTCTGTAGTTTGTTTTTGATAAATGATTTTATGTCACCTACAGTACTAATGTTCATTAAAATATTCATTTTTGGCTGGCTGCAGTTTAACACATTCACTGCCCAGAACCCGCCTGGCGGGCGCTACGCTCATAGACGCATAGCCGATACCAAGCGTTTCCCCGTATGTAGAGGAAAGTGCGTAGCTCTACGAAAAGCTTGGCAGCGAAAGTGTTAACCGCGCACACACACAAACCACACACACCATCCAGCACTGTTTCCAGTCCTAAACATTCTTATAAAATACTTGGTTTAACTGCGACTGTGCTGAAAAACATATACCGGGCGGTTTTTTTTATATATTGTTCCTGGAAAAGATATGCTGGAAGAGAGTTCCACTCTTTAGCCGTCCAATCGAGGAATGTAGAAGCAAATCGCTTTGTTCAAGTCTTTTTATGGTTAGAAAATTGACAATTTTTCCTGGATAAAAGTAGCTTAAACCTCGGGTAAACTATCACATGAAAATAAAGACATTGACCATATCAGGGAACGCCGTTATTAACCTGAGTTTGGACTAGGTATCTCTGGCTAGCCCTCCTTAGTAATCGGATTTAGTGATAGCGCAAACACACAAACGGGAATGCCATCCGCAGCCACTTGGAGTATAAGAAATGCCGTTTAGTAATAAGCTTACCTCATTCTTTTATTTATCAGGGCAATAAAGGTAAAACAAATATTAGTTACCAAAACAAACATAATTAAGAATATCAAAGAATAAATGAAATTGAAATGCCATATTTTTTCTACAAATTGGACGCTATGTTATGCTCTGAGGTAAAGAAAACAGGGGTGGTATGAATGCATTATTATTCTCTATTATATCAAATGTGCACAAAAGACTTCGCGGAGCAGGAATGACGTAAGTAAATGTATGAATCTTTAATATCACGCGACTTTATTAAAGCATTAAATATAGATTGAAGGGAATATTAGATTTTTTTAAGTTCGTTTTGTTTGCGATGAATAACACTGCAGAAACCAAGGGAAGATAAGTTTCATACTAAAAAAAAACATAGGTACAGACAGCATCCAATAGTGTGTAACAGCCAAAGCGCCAAATATATGGCTTTGATGCTGACTGTACATATGCATAGATGGGATGCTCCTGAGACCCGTTAGCACCCATGTCATTCCTGACGACATCAATCCAGGATACAATTTTACGTCAATTTGCTCCTCAAACTTCGTTAATTGAATGAGTTACAGGTAAATTAAATAACATGTAGTAAATCTATTTAAATAACTTAAAATATTTAATACAGCTACTTAAGTTTTCATTTATGCTGGAGTGATTTGTTTATTTATTTTCTCTGGGAGTTTTATTAAATAAAATAAAAATTGAGTCCGCTTCCATATACCTGAACAACAGCGCCGCCGCCAAAGTTTAAGTAAATATCCTATCCGAATTTCCGATCCTTTATCATGACTGTGTCGGTAATCAGATTAAAATGTAATGTCACTTACAACATTTCGGATAATTTATAAACTGTTATTAATTCGCAGTTACGTCATTTTTGCATTAAGCCGCGGCATTGTTAGACGAAATTGGATACTCAATGAAACGTATTATAATGTCGTATGTTACACAAATGTGCAATATAATTGGGAACGAATTGGTTCACCGAGGTAATACGATTCTATATAAGTTGGGGGCATAATAGGATAATAAAATAATTATATAATTCTTTGTGTAGGTATTATACCAGTGGAATGGAATTCCGGTAATATAATATTATCTTTTACTTTTACGTCCTTGGGCTGAGATAATGATGATGATGGTATTGTGTCCTGCAAAATGATAGACATTGGCAAACATCATCAACCGTCGATTACTAACAGAGGATTGTGAAATTCGCTCTTAGACTCAATACGTATAGTCGGTGCCCTCACATAAATACTTATGTGAGGGCACCGATACCCAGGCATACCATAGACTTAAGTATACAGGCCCCGGATACTTAATTCAGGGCACCGAATCTAGCGAAGAATCTAGCGAAAGTGTAATAAAAACAAACCTAGACCGAAGTATTTTAAATACATATGGTAGTAACTCTGTATCGTTTTTTTTGCTCATAATGCGTTTTTCTTCTGAATGATAGCTGAAGAGCGGGAAACAAACCTGAACGATGTAACACGTAGTAAGATGAAAAAGTTGGGAAAAATGGCGCGCTCGGAGCAATAACTGGTCGACTGTACCCACGTGACATCCACAGTACCAGGAGTTACTCACTCTAGATACGACTCTCTGTCCAATCTTTTCTTTCGCTTCCCCGTCCAAAATCGGTTTGAACTGGTTCAACCCACCTCCGCAGTGGGTGCCAATTCGAAGTTGCCTCAATAGGGAATATGCATGATTTTATATTTTTGCTTTATTAAAAGCTTATTCATGTAACAAACAGTAGAAAAAAATAGTTTTTCGAATAACTATAAAAATAACCAAGATACAAGCCATCAAACATTCCATTCTATCTCTTTCTAGCAAGACAGGATTTAATATGGAGTTTATATATATGGCCGGAGTGCACTATGACGTAACAGTTAATGTCGGAACTATCTGTCAAATCGCTGTCTAATTAGTAGTTTAAAATGTCTAATATCAAGCGTATTTCTTGGCCGATTTTAATTTTAATTTCACTTTATGAAATCGTTTATATGGTGCTTCGTTATTTTGTTAAGAAAAGCGATAAAAAAAAATCATGCAAGTACCCTACTGGCATTCTCATTAGTAGGTTTGTGCTCCCACCGCTGTATCCGATTAGTAATAAGAAGGCCTAGCCAGGCACAAGCAGTTAAAAGTCAGGTTCTAAAAACAATCTAGATACGATTGTACTGACTCGTACGGTCGGGCAAAAAATTGATTTACTTACCACTTTTCGACTATTTGATGTGAATTAGCGATTATTTCGGAAAATATGCACTTAATCAAAAAATTGGTTAGAGACACACACTGATTTTTTTGTTCAGCTTACTTTACGTGCATGAAGTCGTGAAGCAGTAATAACGTGTGAAGTTGGCTTGTGGTGACCGAAAAATCTCGATGTGGTTGCGTTGACGCTTGTGGTTACGTTGTGGCTAGTGATTGCAGACAGACAGTTTGGCAGTGTCCTCAGTCTTGGCTGTTTTCAATTTTTATAAGTAAATATTAAAATATTAAATATATCGTCGTCTAGTACCCATAACACAAGCCTTATTGAGCTTAACATGGGACTAGTTCGATTTGTGTAAAATTGTCCTGTAATATTTATTTATTATTTATTTATTTACGACCACGTGTGGTCGTCATTGTGGTGTGGTTGTCGTAGGTCTGAATAGAACCTAACGTCTGCTCAGTACGTCGCGACCCCGTGTATCTGCACGATGCGGTAACGTGTCTCGTTCAGGTGCCGTTTTACATTGTTAGCGTCGTGCCGTGCAGATGTGGCCAAGTTCTATAAGTAAACCAACCTAAACTATCCTAGAAAATAGTTAACTCATCCAGCATATTAAAGTCCCTGGTAACGGATCGCGTAAAGTTTTGATAGCAGATGCTCCGCCGATATTTGACGACGTTCCGGCCCACTTTTATTTAGCTTTCATTTTCCGAGCGATAACGCTCTTTTTTAACTGTGCGTTATTTTTATAGCTTGCGTTATTGAAATGGATAAGTGCCCTTATGGGGAAGGGAAGCACTAACTATGGAATCTGTATGATGCATAAGGTGGACCAATGATTTGATCAAGATCGTAGGAAAACGATGAACGGGCAGCGCACGACATCCGGTCGCTGTAGAGATCAATTTAAAGGCGTTTGTCAGTAGTGGACAAGTTTCACGTGATATAATGATGATTAGGTTGGAATCATCTTTCTCTTCTGAAGTCGGTTAATTGAGTAAATACATAAATTTTAGGTTTATATATAAAAAAAACCTTACGCGGATCGAACCGTGCGATCAAGCCACTACTATATAAGCCCTCCGGGTTTTCAATAGGGTTTCCAGCAGGTGCATAGAATTGTAGAGCACATTTACTTTTGGTGGATCTCCTGGGGGCGCTCCATTCCTACTGGAGCCATATTTTTCGATGTCTCGAAGGCATTCGATAAAGTATCGCATGAAATATGATTCTAATAGTAAGTCGTAAGTCTAATTTACAAATTAACAAACCTCAAAATTCAAGACCGCCTAGTTCTCTAAATTGCGGATTATTTAAGAGACCGTTCCTTCAGCTACAAGGATACGAGTGCTATCTCTTCAAAACACCCCATAAGATCCGGGGTCCCCCAGGGTTCGGTGCTAGCACCGACCTTCTTTTTAACCGACTTCACCAGATGTTCACCGATTACTCAAAGACTATTTGACAGATTTCAAAATTTTTATTTTTATTTAATAGAAGGTACTTTCTAGTTGGTCCCATTTAATTTTGGTGAAGATCTGATGATGGAATCCATGAGGAATTGAAGGAACTCCTCAAATATTGTAGGCATACATATAGCGATTTTGGTATTATAAGAAACATAATAAGCATTTTCATTCAGAAAGTGTACATTGGTGAAGTGGAACTGATGCAGAAGACCACAGAATGCCATCGGAACTCCTCAATGATAAATGATTTACGGGTGGCGACAAAATATCTTGATTAATTTAGCTAAGCAACTTCATAGTCACAAATTTAAATGTTCCTGATGAGAATGGTACCATCGAATTGATTTGATGATGGAACCGGAAGGTAGGCATCAGATCTATGTAATAAAATAATGTATCCTAGCCGTGTTTGGGCTTGTTCGAATCGTCACGAGATACACTTTTAAGTAACAATTAACTAAAAAGTGTAAAATAAATAAACTTTTAAACAAAAAAAATGAAACCGACTCCAAAAAAAACTAAAAAGTAAAAAATAACGCCATAATTCAGTTTCTTCAAATTACTTACAAGTAACCGTTTGTATACTCAATCCATACAGTATATACATTTAATGTTATTTTGGAGTCGGTGCCATCGTGTCACAACTTACTAAAATCGTCAATTTTCAATATTTTACACATTCTTTATATGGCACCGACGCCAAAATAAGATTAATTGTATATAGTATACTCAGTGGCTCCTGGGCCCCGCCTTCCATACAGACCTTTGCTCAGAGGTTTTAAAACTTTACGAGACCTAAGAGTTTATGAGGAACGCTTCGGTCCTTCAAAACGCGAAAAGAGGCAAGATGGCCCTTCTCGTCCCCCACTTCCCACTTTTCACTTTTCACTATCATCATCTCCATAAATTTGCTCATCATAAACGTTAAAGCCAGTTTTAAAACCATTTAAACTTTTTCCACCTTCATAATATAATAAATATTTTGCTATTCATTTGGTTTACTCAAAGTCCCGGTAGCCCCTCTGGCTATCAGGCACAAACCTATGTTCAACGGTGTCTCGGCGTCAGATACCATTTCAAACCTCCAAAGTGGTCGCTCGCGACCAAACTGAGACATGGAACAAATAAAAAAAATAGGGACATTTGTAATTTTTAATTAAAAGGTGCCCGCAACTTATTTATTTAAACTTTATTGCACAGTACAAACTGTTACAAATGGCGGACTTAATGCCTTAAGGCAACTTCGTTCGCGGAGGAGAAAAAGTTTTTTCCTTGGCTTTTCCGTGACATTGTGTCTTGGTTAGATGTGACAATAGATTGTGCTCACATTCGCATATTTATAGGTGCCACAAAAAAATACGCATGCAAATACAACAAACCACCACCAGACAGTATAGTATAATCCTCGACACGTGTTTCGCCTCTCTACGAGGCATCATCAGGAGATTCGGATGTTGACGGTCCGTCACGGAATCCATCAATTATATAAAAGTCATAACCCTTGCCTTTTCTTCAGCGTAATCGGATAAAAAGTATTCTATAACCATCTGTGGATACCCTACCCAACCCGCGTACCAAACATAGTTGAAATCTGTTCAGCCGATTTGGCGTGATGAAGCCATAACGACACATACAAACATACAAAAAATCCAAACAAAATATTTTTAGATTCAGTGACCAAATAGTCCGTCCCAATACATTTTTTTTAAATATCTTTAATGTACAGACATGTCATGTTTATAACTTTATAATAGTATAGATGACTTTTAATTTTATGACAGTGAATGAACTATTTACTCATACCAGGATTTGAACCTTGGACCGTTAGGTTCGTAGGTAGCTTTATTATCACCAAGCTAATGAAGCGGAAAATGGCGGCAATGTTTCTATTTAATTTCCCTAACAATTTACATATCCCTTCAAACTTATTGTTCCTTTTTTAAACCTTTTTTGCAAATTAATAGTTAAATTGGAGCTACCTCTGCAGGCTCTCACGCTATCCTATTCTTACGTGTGGTTAGATTTGACATTTGACAGTAAACATCTGTTGTCACGGACGGTGACCACTGACATACAATCATCTATGAAGGTCACAGTCACTCTTTTATCAATTACTCTGTTATTACAAGCTTTTATACCTGTAACGGTCGTATAAGCACCCAACTATGTATGTAAGTTGTGGTTTAAAAATTTGCAAACTATTTTTTAACCACTTTCAGCCGGTCTAAGTCACTCAAAGTCAACTCTCCGTGACTAAGCTTGTCGCGCGACAGCATCACCCGTCTTTCTCGCATTGTATTGAAAGGAAAGAGACAGATAATCTTTGTCGCGCGACACAGAGCCGCGTATCACAGCTGGGCTAGAGGTCAGGTGCTGGCCGGTTTTTTGTATGCGAGAAGTACTTAATAGTAGATTGTTTGACATGGGTCCAAAATAAGCGATTATGACACGAAGTGATAATGTCTGAGTGTCATAATGGCTTTTAGCCACGTGTTAAACATTGCTTTTCAGTTCGACTGCGAGAAAATAAAAAAAACTTAATATTTAAATTGTATAATTCATGAAAAACTAAAAGTACAGTTTGAGCAATTCTATTAGAAAGTTTGGCCAATCTGATCAGGTTGGTTTGATTGTTTTAAATTATTCGTAAGGAGTATGTAGCTGGTCGTAAGTTTTTTTTTCTGTGTCATAGAAATGTGTATGGGATTATATGGCTTTCTTTTAAACCCTAGGGGCTAAATGTACTATTTTAGTCTCGCTTCGCGAAGCTAATATGACGTGCTTTTTGAGCAGAAGTGTTTTTTTTTTTTTTTACTGTAACTAAACGTAGTCGCGGTGAGTTGTGCTAGGCCGGCATCTGTGAATCGACCCGTACACGAATGTTTCCATGACTTTAAATTTTTGACTTGCTTTTATTTTTACTATTTTGTTGTTAAAACGACTAGGTCTAGCCATTCATGGTAATCATGGTTTAAGAGTTGAACCCAAAGACAGACAGCCAAGAGCTTATTTTATTAGAAGGTTCTGATGGTACCCTAATTCTTTAAACTGAAATAGTAAGAAATTGAAATTTTCAGAGCTAAAAAATGCGCTTTTAGATTTCGGGTTTCAAAGAAACAGTCATGCATTTTGTGGTTTTGTTTTTTGACTATTCGACACACGCAGTTTGTTGTTTCTTGTTGTACAAATTTGAAAAAAATCCGCATTTTTTTTAAATAAAAAAAAAGAGTAAATCTAGAACTTGTTTAAGGCTTTTATTATTATCATACGTTTTGAAAAGTACCAGTGATAAAGATAAGTCTTGCAATAAAATTTCATCTTGTAACTAAACATAAAGCCTGATAACCAATAAACGTTTCCAATTGATTTAATCAAACCGATAATTAATGGCTTTGTCAAATTTTAATTAATTTAAGGCTTCCTTAATCGCTTTTGTGGTTCAAGATATTAATAAATACGTTCATTCTTATCAAAAAGGCGTAAGTCACACAATTTTTCTAATAACATACTTCATTTGGGTAAACAAGAAAAACATAGCTTATTGGCACTTGCAAGATTTGATGAAATTAGTTTTCATAGAATTGTAATGAATTCTTACATAAATAAGTATATTTGTACATTTACTATGCTTATAGCAGCTATGCAAATATCTATGTTAAAATGTATTATTGTCAAAAATATTCAAATGGCTACACATTAAAAAAAAAACATAATCATGAGATTTTACGGAACGAATCATAAATAATAATAAAAGTATTCGCAAGGGGCCTATAGGGCCCTCCGAATCCAGTATAACAACGCGTTCCGGGTGATAGTGGGACTGCCTCGTTTCTGTAGTGCATCGGGGATGTTTGCGGAGGCGCGTGTCGACTGTTTTTATGCAACCATGCCCGGGCGGGCCGCATCCCTGGTGCGCCGAGTGCGGGACAGTCCCAATACCATTCTGAGAATGATAGCTGATAAGACTGATTGTGATATTATGTCACACTGTGCGGGACTGCATGTTCCTACTAATGTAATTTTATGGTAAAGCTATAATAATAATGGTAATGTAATGTATTATGTATATGTGTCGTGTAACACGAAATAAATAAATGATTTGATTCATAAGTTTTCTTTCAACAAAAAAACAACAATTTTAAATACGTAGCAATAAAACGGATTCAAAACTTCATCTTTTTAATCTATACTATTATAAAGTTGTAAAAATGAAATGTTTATACAATAAAGTTAATTAAAAAATAAATTGTAACAGACTCGTTTTAAATAAGTGTTATTTAAAATAATAAATAAGTGCTTTTTTTCTATGTTTGTATGTGTCGTTGTGGCTTCATCACGCAAAATCGGCTAAACAGATTTCAACTATTCTTGGTACACGGGTAACCGAGGATCCACAGATAGTTAAAGATACTTTTTATTCGACTACGCTGAAGAAAAAAAGACGGGTTACGACTTTTTCTCTTCTGCGAAAGAAGTTGCGGGCACCTTTAAGTGATTTATAAAAACATGCCGCCGAATTGAAAACATCATCCTTTTGAAGGCAGTAAAAAACAAGTCCAGACTTCTGCCGCTCCGGTGGCCATTTTTTTCGTGTCCGTCAAAACCGAAACGATACGGCATGAAGCCATCGAGTCCAGCAGTTTGTAAAATAAAACCGAAGTAAGTCGCCATTGTCATGCAAATCCGTCCTGGGGCCATGCCGCCGCGATGCGAACTAGGTATATTTCACATGCTTACATGTTGACTTGTTGACGTAAGAAAGCCTACACGGAGATCTAAAGAGCAAGACAGACTGAAGAGGTTGCAAGTTGCAAGATAGAGCGAGTTAGTTGCACGAATCTCGAAAAAAACCGGCCAAGAGCATGTCAGACTATGATCAGTGTAAGGTTCCGTACCAGTATTATAAAAAAAGAAGTACAGATGAAAAAAAATACGACGGGAAAAAGTGTACTAGCCTAGCAAAAAGGCGTGCCACTTACGGCGCAGTTTTTCGGCAATTTTGATTTAATGAATAAGTAACCTCACAATGTTTTAAGGTTTGGTTACATGCAGTGCCCCCCCCCCCCCCCCCCCCCCGCTCCTAGATATATATATATTTTTTTCATCTAACAATCAAACTAAGTAGCAGCTTTTACAAGACACCTATACTCAAATTTTCACCAATATACTACATCTTAATATTTTCTTCTGTTTCCGCGATTATTACTCATTGAAATGAAACAATTTAACGGATTATATCGCGTATATTATCTCATTTTAGTTCCCGACGTTTCGGAAGCTTTCCAGCTTCCCATGGTCACGGGAGGAGGAAGCGTAGGTGATAGTCACAGGTCACAGCGTAGAAAAACATTAGAAGCACTACTAAGGCGGATTTAGTACAGAAATTGTACAGCTGTTCTACTTGTGCGCTTGCATGCATTTCAAACACGGAGATATCTAATTGTAATGTTGGAGGCTATTATTTTTTCTGCCAACAAACTGCCGCAGTTTGGCAGATATCGTAAAGTGCAAAATGTATGTTTTCTTGAAAAAAAAAATAGGTTTCGAGGTCCTTGATAATGAATAAACAAAATGGGTGACGATTTAATATTACTTGGAAATTCTAAATCTTGTCAATACCGTAACTCGCTACGCGCGTGTGTATTGTCCACAATGCTGTGTGCGTTAGCCCTGACGATGTTGACACGCTGATAAAGGCATTCCCAAAGCGCAATGGTTGCATTGAGTGATTTTGGCCTGCTTTGGTTATCACAGCTGTCTTTTGTGAAGGAGAATCGTTATCTATAGGCCGATATTAGGCTTATGTCCTAAAAAATATAATAAGTCCGTCAGTCAGACTATCAGAAAATATTGGACACGTGTTTTTTAGTTTGTCAATTAAACAAAAAAGCGGGCAAGTGCGAGTCGGACTCGCCCATGAAGGTTTCCGCAGCCGTTTATAAAAAAAATGCACTACAGATGAAAAAAAATACGATATGAAAAAAAAAACACTAACAAAAGAGCGTATCTCCCCCGCACTTACGTCCTTTTGCTGAGAAGCGCAGTTTTTTGGCAATAACTTAAAAACGGTATGTCCGATTATATTAAAAACAATTTTCTTTGGAAGTATTAATAAAGTTTTATATTTGTAAATATTTCGGAAAATATTCACTAAATCAAATTTTTTTCTTAGAAACCTTAAAGTGTTTTTAGAAGAACTGACGAAATATATGCCACACATAGATATTTTCAGAAAATTTTTTTTTTTCACTTTCGGTTATATGTATGGAGTGCCCCCCCTACAAATATATATATTTTTTATTTAACTATCAAACTAAGTAGCGGTTTACACAATACACCTAAGCTCCAAATTTCATCAATATACCCATTAAACTATTAATACTAGAGAATGACTTAGGATACTTTTTATCTTGAAAAAAAAAATCACGATTCCCGAGTTATAAACAAAATAGTAGGCCGCGGGACAATACTAGTATTGAATACAATGCAATTCGAATTACTAAAGTTTGTTCATTTGTTCTACTGTTAATTGATTAGTTGTTTATTTTACCGAAGTTACTATTGAACATAATTTATATTACTTTTATCCCGTGGGAGAAATCCGCTATTAATCCCCTACGAATAAAATATTGACCCAGCTTCGATATCTGACCCACTTATTTTCCGACTCAGAGCTAAATCATCCGGTCTCGCAAATGTTAGAAAAACTTGCTGGATTCATTTTAAAGCATCTATTTACTTCGCTGGGCACCCTAATATATATTATAAATTCAAAAGTTTGTGAAGATGGTAGATGATGTTTGCTACTAAATTCATACGACGCACGGATTAAGATGAAAGTTGGCACACAATTAGTTCATTAATTTACTGATATATTGGTTAAACTTAACAAGCCTCACACAAATGCTAATAATATTTTAAATTCGAAAGTTTGTGAAGTTGTTTGGATGTTTGTTAAGTAGTGGATGATAAAGTTATGGATGAAACTTTTAAATACTTCAGAAATCGGGCAAACTCACGGGTAAATGGTAGTCCTTCCTTACTATCCTTACTTCCTCATCCTTATCCTTACTATATTATAAATGTGAAAGTATGTATGTACGTTCCACTTAATCTCAAAAACTACAGGACGAATTTTTATGAAACTTTCCAGTTATGTACCTTATATATCAGAATAGGACCATAGGCATGATCCCAGTTGGTCGAAAATAAATTATTATTATTATAGGCTATAATATATTTCAAATTTCATCCCTTTTAGGGACGAGAAAGGGGATGAAAATTTGTATGGACAATAAATATTTTTTTACGCTAAGAACTTGAATTCTTGGTAATATGCTTCACATTCATATGAGTAAAATATCGAGTTTTGGGGAAAGACATCAACTACTTTTTATCCCGGAAAAATACCTTTTATCCGCGATAAACGAATCTAAGGCGGACGAAGTCGCACGGGCGGCCGCTACCCGCTAGTAATATTATAAATAAAAAAAATGTGAAAATGTCTAGATATTTGGATGTGTGTTACTCATTAACTCGTAAACCGTAGGACAGATTTAGATGAAACTTGGCATACAAATAAATGAAACTTGGCACACAAATAGATGAAACTTGGCACTCAAAAAGATTAGATTTAGGCCACGGATTTAAACACACTTTTTCGTCGAGCGAAGTCGCCCATAAACGCTTATTTTATAAATTCGAAATTTTATATTTTGATATTTATCATCCAATAACTCAAAAAACATCAAACGAATTTAGATGACACTTGGCACATAAATAGATCAGGTCCTAAATTAAAACATAGAATACTTACTTCTTTGTAACGTGGGCGATGCTGCGCGTGAATACTAGTACAAAATGGCGTGTTTTCGATATTTTTTATGTAAATTGGGTCATGGCGTTCGACTTGTATTTCCCGTGAGGGCTTGTTACTTTTCCGGGATGGAACCTCTGGGATATAACGTTATGGGAAGGATTTAGTTCAAAACTATAGCGATGACAACGTCATTATATTACTATTACAAGTTTTTAGGGTTCCGTAACCAAAATGGCAGAAACAGTACCCTTAAATAATTTAAATAAATAAAATCTTTTCTCAGTCAACCATTGAAAGCAGAAAAGCTTTCGAAACGTCGGGAACTCAAATGAGTTAATATACGCGATATAATCCGTTAAATTGTTTTATTTAAATGAGTAATAATCGCGGAAACAGAAGAAAATATTAAGTACCCTTATAGTTTCGTCATGTCCGTCCGTCCGAATGTCACAGGCATTTTACTCAAAACCTACAATTTGTGTATTAATGTCTTGTATAAGCCGCTACTTAGTTTGATGGTTGATTAACAAACAAAATAGTTCTAAGAGGGCACTTCATACATGTAACCAAAACTGAAAAAAAATATATTTTTAAATTATATGAGCATGTGGCACATATTTCGAGAGTACTTTTAAAAATACCTCGATGTTTCTAAAAAAAAATGATTTCGTGAATACTTTCGGATATAATCGCTCCGAAAGTAGCATAAATTGTGTGTCCCTCTCTATTTCCTAAACCTTATGTCTAAAAAGAATGAAAAAAAAAACAAAGATAAAAGCTTAATAAATATTTTGAACAAAAAATATTTTCAACATGAACGAATATAACATTTTTGAGTATTTGCTGAATAACTGCGCATCTCAGCAAAAGGACGTAAGTACAACGGATATACGCTCTTTTGCCGGTTCACTTTTTGACATCGATTTTTTTTCTTCTTTACTGCATTTGTTTGTAGTAACGGCATGTTCCGACATGCTCTTGGCCGGCTGTTGTTTTTGTTTTAGTAGTTCTTCCACAGTTACTTTAAAATTATCTTGCATATTAAAATCATCGGCACACAGTCACAATTAAATAAGCTCATTTTGTCCAAGTTGTGAGACAAGTTGTACGTGTAAACAAATAATGGATCTAGATATGTAAGGTTAATGTCCCAGTTCTCAGCACCGTTCCAATAAGTGGCACCTTCGACCTTAATTCATTGTAGTAAAATAAATAAATAAGAAATAAAAACGAACCGTTTACCTTATGCTCGATTTCAAGTGAATCTGACCACTGTAAATGGACGAATGAATACACGAACTGAATAAAAAATTGTAAAAATATTTTGGTTTATGAAATGCATTTTTACGAGAAAAATTGACCGACAAATTGTCGTATAAAAATTTAACTATTCAATATTGGTAACCAAATAAATTTTACAGCCGGTCAGTTCACTGACCTGGATAAAATCCTTTGCAAACTTACTTTGTCAAAGCAGTCTTTGATATTTTATAAGATACCAAAGTCCCAAGTGTACCACTTACCAATATCATGTAGAGTATAGAGTTGTAATAGAGAGATGCATTTGATATTAAACTCGTCCTATGACAAAAATACCATAAAATAAAACAGCTGAGCTAATCGTTGAACACACAAACACACATTCTATATATAAATGGCTATGTTAATTCGCTGTAAACTGTTTTTAATTAAAGACTTGAGTCTTATATCTTTACTAATAAGCATTGATTTTACTAAACAATGTAACTTCGTTCGCAGATGGATGAAAGTCATAACCATTTCTGCCTCAGCGTAGTCGGATAAAAAGTATCCTAGTGTTAGAACACAAATATGCAAACACATACAAAATTAAATTGATTCAGTGACTTCCCAATAGCCCATTTCATTTTCATTCTTATTTTATGAAAATATCTTCAATGTACTCGTACAGACAATTTCTTTCACAACTTCAAAATTCCTAGTTAACTGTAAATTTTTGTCAAAATTTTCATTTTCGTGACAAGCTTTTTTGCTTTTTCTAAATATTTTCCAAATAATAATAATAATAATCTGCCAGCTACTCATCGAGAAGATTCTAAAAAATCAAACTTTTTATTTTCTATTTTATTATTTTTAAATGCTAAGCTTTAATATTATAAGTGTCCTGAACGCATTACTGTACATGCATGGATTTTTTTATCGCTTTTCTTAACTAAATATCAAAATACCGTAAAAACGATTTCAAACTGTGAAATTAAAATCGAAATCGGCCAAGAAATACGCAAGATATAGGCATTTTAAACTACTAATTAGATAGAGAGGTCCGACGTGCACTGTTACGTCATGGTGCACTCCGGCCATATAAACTCCACATTAAATTCTGTTTTGCTAGAAAGAGATTGAATTAAATGTTTGATGGCTTATATCTTGGTTATTTTTATAATTATTCGAAACAATATTTTTGTCTACTGTTCGTTACATGAATAAGCTTTTAATAAAGCAAAAATTAAAATGCATGAATACTCCTTTTTCAGGACGCGTGGCAGGAGCATGCGCTTCACTGGGACTAGTGGCGAATCAAATAAAAAAAAAGATGAAGCTGATTACTCTATCGCTACATATACTCTGTCGTCCACATAGTATCCTTAGCAAAACGCATAGTTTGTACATTTCCCGAATACTCGCGCCGTCCTCACACAAAGATATATTTGACCTAGATTCGGTATACGTATATATATGAGGAGCAAAAGCCCGGGACAGTCTAATTAGTTTTAATAAAAACGAGCGTTTGTCAAAGCATTATTATAATTACTAGAATATAGTGAGAGCTCCGGTTGGTGGTTCACTTTTTATAAATAGAAAATTATTTTTTTTATAAACCCCCCGACTTGTACCACTAAAAGATATCTTAGAGATGAGTGCTCCGATTTTCATCAAACAAAGCTAAGAACACTCGGAATAAAATTATCTATGACACAAAAAAACTGCACTCAAACTGTCCATACGTATGGGCGCTACGATGCCACAGACAGATACACAGATACACAGAGTCACAGAGTCACAGATACGTTAAACTTATAACACCCCTCTTTTTGTCGGGGGTTAAAAACAGTAGCTTATAAATCTTATTATCATGTTAAGCGGAGGGATGAGAGTCATGTGACAAGGAGGGTATTAGATATGCAAGTGGAGGGATGTAAGAGAAAGGGTAGACCAAGGAAAAGGTGGATTTATTGCGTGAGAGATGACATGAACAGGAAGGATGTGAGTGACGAGATGACGGGTGACAGAGAGGTATGGAAGAAAAAACCGGTCAAGTGCGAGTCTGACTCACGCACCGAGGGTTCTATGAAGATCCAGTGTTAGTAGAGCCCTACACCTAAGCAAAATGTACGCGGTGTTCGATCATTTTATATTGGTTTTTGACATAGACACACAGACATAAAATTATACCGTTTTTAGTATTTGTTGTTAAAGCTGCAACAGAAATACATCATGTGTATAAATTTCAACTGTCTAGCTATCACGGTTCATGAGATACAGCCTTGTGACAGACGAACAGACAGACAGATATCAGACGGACAGACAGACAGACGGACAGCGGAGTCTTAGTAATAGGGTCTCGTTTTACCTTTTGGGTACGGAACCCTAAAAACATGCTGCGCCGACTCCAAGTAAATAGGATAAGGACAAGCGAATGATGAGTAGATTATTAACCTTTTGAACGCCACATCTAAATGTAAAAGTCGTCAACTCAGACGCCACGCCATCTTGACGCCAAAATGAACGATTTTCCGTTGTCGGCCACAATCGACTGTGGCGTTCAAAGGGTTAATGCAATTATATATTCGTGCTACAGCTCAAAGGCATTTGTGAAGAATGTAATCAGCTTTTATAACAACACAACAAAGCTAATCGCGTATGAATATGATTTATTTAATAACCTTTCGTTGGTAATTCTTCGACGTTTTGGACGTCGCGTTACGTTCATCGTCTCGAAGGAACAGTCAGTCAGTTCCTTCGAGACCAGCAACAAATCCAGTCAGTTACGTAATGTTCGTAAACAAATCTCATTCTATATTTTATAATATATAAGAATAAATTGAAGTTGCTCGTAGATCCGATGTCCGAGGGCAGAAAGGTTCTTAAGTGGCACAACCGCGTACAAGACGACGCAGCGTGGGAAAACTCCCTACAAGATGAACTGACGATATGGCCAGGATTGCGGAAAGCGTCGGATGAGGGCGAAGGAAGACCGTTCGTTATGGGAGAGGCCTTGGGAGGGCCTTTGTCTAGCAGTGGACTTATTCAGACTGATATGATGATGATGATGCTGATGGAAAATAAAAGACAATTAGTCAACTTGTTTCTATTTTTATTTATTTTATCAAACAAGTTTAATTGATAGTAATGTAACTCAGTTATGTACGAACAGCAAGGGGTTTAGTCGTGTATCGGCTGTCACCTTTCATAGCAACTAAGATTTTGTAGGATCAAATGTACCGTTATAATAATAAAACTCAATATAATTATTAAAAAAGGATTATTCTAACTGTAACGGAGGTGTAGAGAGTTCCCGTAGTTAAAACATTACATGTATGCCCATACTATGTAAAAAAAATTCTGTCAAAAATTATTTTTTTGTGACAAGCTTTTATTGCCGACTGTATTGTTCTTTAAATATCCATCAACTACTCACCGAGACGATTCTAAAGAGCCCAAACTCGGAAGGATTGAGTTATTTTATTACAGAATTCCTATGACCACCTTCCTGCTCCATCATCAGATCAGCTCGGTGGTATCATATTATTGCATCGTCACCAAACTTACATAAGTATGCCACATTTATCTCAACTGGAATCCGGGAAGTAGGTCAAATTTAACTTGCAAGATTCCACCCGAACAAACATATTACATACATACATTGCAAGTTAAATAAAAGCTTGTAATAAAAAGCAAAGGAAAGAATAAGATGGAGACAACTTTAAAAAGACTCGTGCAAATCACGTAAGTATATAAACGCGACAGTTTTCTTGAACAAATCTGCTCTCACCTCCAACCGACCACAGAATACGGCATGAATATTTAAATACGTGATATACCGACTCATTCTTCTGAACCTCAGAAATATTGGATCTCACGAACCAATAACAAATTAAATTATTTATCATTCGACACTTTCGTTTTATTGTTTGGAAATTGCCGATACGCGGCTGGATTTCTCCCAAACTTGAGGTAAATATAATCAATTTGGGTTTAAGTGAGGATGGGAAAAGTTGGATGGAAATATTCTGTATGTTCGATGTTTACCTTTCAAGTCAGTTTGTTAAGTGTGTTACATAAATAATGCGTCTCAAAGCTAAACAATAAAAGCCCCATCTATTGTTTTATATATTTCCTTCTCATCCTATCTATAAAACTAATGTATGGTATTTGAGTGTAGCTAACATTAATTGTTTTACACATACCACCGATTTACACATTCGAAAAAATGGGCAAAAGAACTAAATAAGTACTTACTTGTTTGTACACTTTAAGCGATTTTTAATTGAACAATTATACTAAAATGAGGATGTTGTATTTAGAGACCCCATTCAAAAGCATTTTCTTACAAACCTGTCTTGAAATCGTTTAGACACTTCGAAAGAACTTGAAAATTTTACCAGTTAATTAAATTGTCCGTTTTACAAATTTAGTCCACTTCTTAATTCAAAAGTAGAAGGGATTAGACTACGTATTACCTTAAAATTGTGCTAGATACTTTTATTTGTGATGATGATGTCACTATCATCATATGAGTCGAAACTCGTGTACTACTGGACAAAGGTTATCTCAAGGATCTCCGTACGACCAGTCCATCTTTACCAAACGGTTTCAAGCGATCTTTGTCGACAAAGCTTAGAGAATTACAGTTTCAATCTACGCACATAGCTCATATCACATAGCACATAGCTAGTAGAATCAGAGCATGGTTCTTAAATGGTGACAACCGTACGAGGCAACACGAGAAGGCCCTCAAAAAGGTAGACTCGGTCGAGATTTTACTATTGATTGTGTTTTATTTAATATTAGCTTCTGCCCGCGACTTCGTCCGCCTTAAATTCGTTTATCGCCGATAAGGGTATTTTTCCGGGATAAAAGAAGCCTATGTCCATCCCCGGATATAGTTATATCCATACCAAATTTCATCTAAATCGGTTCAGCGGTTTAAACGTGAAGAGGCAACAGACAGACAGACAGACACAGTTTCGCATTTATAATATTAGTATGGATGGCACGAGGTACTATTTAAGTCGGAATCACAATTTGTCTCATTTGATTGCACAACGGCCTACGAAGGTAGTGTCGGGTTCGAACCCCGGCCAGGGCAAGTGGCCGTGTGATGAGCACGAATAAAAGTTCCTGAATCTTGGTTGTTTCCTAAATATTACAATTGAATTGAATTGAATGAATATTGTCGCCTAGTACCCATAGTACACTCACCAGCATTAATATTTGCCACAACAAAACGTGAATAAATATCTGACACAACTCTATTTCTAGGGCTGTTTGGATGTTGCAGATATTTTCGCCCGCTTTGTTATGGCAGATATTGATTCTGGTGACTGTACAAGCTTTGCTTAGTTTGGGACTAGGAGGATTTGTGTAAGAATGTCCGTGTCTAACTAACTAACGGGCTGAGCGCAGCGACCCAAAGTGGATCTTGGCTTCCGACACCAGTTCACGCCACGCTTCGCGATTTTGAGCTAGCTCGCGCCAGTTAGGGATGTCTAGGTCCCCGAGATATTTTTGGACTTCATCACTCCAGCGATACCTAGGCCGTCACAGGTCTGCAACCACTCGGACGTCTAAGATAAGCAATTTTGGCGCAACAATCCTCTCCCATCCTCTCAACGTGCCCGAGCCAGCGGAGTCTGGAAGACTTGGGCTTCCCTATAGTATTAGGCTCACGTACAAGGTCTTCGATGTCTTGGTTCTTCCTCATTCTCCAACTTCCATTCTCCTTTGGGTCGGTCCCAGAATTTTCTGCAATTCTTTCCGCCACTAACAGCTTACTTTCTTCCTTCAAGGTCAAAGTTTCGCACCCGTACTTTAAGAATGTCCCTGATATTTATTTATTTATTTATTTATATTTTAAGGTTAAGATTAGACAGCCACTTAATGGCAGCATTGTTAAGAGTGATCATATATTCGAGAGGACCATCTTGTACAGAGTTATAGGGCAGTCATGGATGATATGCTGAATAGTTTTCTCCTACGCACCGCTGACGTATGCAGGGGAGTCCATCACAGCGTCTGATTGTATCAAAACTCTGTAATATACCAGCAATTACCAAAACACGCTTATTACGAAAGCCTGTGCAAACAAGGAAGGCTTTGCGAAAGTTCCAGATTAATCCACGAAACGAGACCAAGCCAAACATTTGTTTGAAAATATAATAAGAAACTCGCACGCACGAGGCAAATATGGCGATAATGAATAAGTAAAACCCGGGAATAATAGAAAAGTCGTGCAATATTAACGCGAGAGTTGGGGCAAAAATGGCGGTTCATAATTTATTTGTGAAAACATGTTATGATGATTTGCGAAGAAAACACTTTTGTTTAGTACACTGAGTGAAATATTAACAGTTTGACTACCAAGAATCTGCTCGGTGAGTGCTCTACTTCGAGTAAATTTACGCACGCATTATTCTATGTTATCGGCTAGAAAAAGCTTAATTGTGAAAGTGTTAAGAAAACTAAAGAAGTAAGAAATGGGTGCTGGAGGAGATTAAGACACTTAACTTATGGATATAATTTTAATGTAAATAGTGTTAGGTTGCATATGTAGCTAAAAATAATTGATATGAGCGCTATCACGCCAACAAATTGTTTTAGGAGTTTGACGAGTTAATTTAAGTTACATGCATATTACCATTTTGGAAAAGTAAACTAAAAAAAATCGTTCTTAGAGCAAATAGAGAAGGTTCTAAAAAGGGTCCGGTCAGAGAAACTACTTTATACCGATGTGTGCATGAGGAATTTAATTAAACTCGCAGAAGCGAAATAGGTTTGTAAGTCTCATAACAATTAGAAAGATATAATTTGTTGCATATCTTTCATGGGAAAAATGTGATTATGTAGTATGTAGATTTACAAAATTATAGAAAAAAAGACACCAAAATAAGAAAATATAATTCTTGTTTTACTCGTATAATGTTTTGAATTATACTAACGCCCTATACAAAGTGCCCGCGAGTAATGGGGAAGATTTAATCAAGCGTTCCTGAGGCGATTAGGAGTACAAAAATGTTTAATGAACAAAATGTCAAATTCAGAAAAAAAACTATACTAGTTGATTTTTGTGCATAAAAATTGAATAAATTTCGCTTCTATTTCTAAAAAAGGATGATTTTAGTAATTAGAAGCTGTCACTTTCATTCCTGTCACTAGTAAATCGAAACTTAAGGTGGACGAAGTCGCGGGCAGAAGCTAGTCTATAATAAACCAAGGCTAAAAGTTATATAATACTTGCTCTAATTAATAAATAGTAAAGTTAAGATAGCAACACATATACAACAGTTAATTATAGTTCCTAAATTAGAACTGCGACAATTTAAGCAGTGTGGCCATAGAAGAACTAACGTTAAAACCCGACCATTCACTAAAACTCAGAACTTTTTTGTCCAACATGTTGAACCACTCGCTAAAACTCCAAAAAGCCGGCTAAATGACTTTTTAATCCAGCCAGTTTTGCTGATGCGGACATTAGGCGGGTAATAGTCTGAGACGGTTGGCTACATGCCTGGTAGGTTTGAACACGGATAACCTGATAACCGGGATATAAGACTTGCAGTTTTAGATCTAAGATGCTCTAAAGGAGATCTACTCTAGTCTACTTTCTTTTAGTGTTAGTTTGATATAGATTGACCTATCTTTATAAATTACAAGCTTCTTTTTAACTTGCCATGTTCATGTACAGTAAAGGAACTTGAAACACATAATCAGACATAGGACTTCAGGGGGCGAAATTTTATGTCAGGTAGATGACTCCTATATCGATAAAATCAATTATCGATGTTTTACCATATACAAGTGATCGTCCTCAGCAATGTGTGTTTTGTTTTGTATGTATTGTTCTGAAGACGAGTAAGAAGTTCACACATAGCATATTTTAAATGATCGCTAGATTATAGCACTATGAAATAGTTAATATTATCTCGTTATCAAACCTGTTTAGATAAGTAGATCGAAGTAGCTTACCTACTTAGACACTCACTATGCAACAATACTTGTCAATGTCGTCCGACAGTGTCATTTGTAAAGACGTGCAATTAAATCCATACTAATATTATAAATGCGAAAGTGTGTCTATCTGTCTGTCTGTCAGTCTCTCTGTCTGTTACCTCTTCACGCTTAAACCGCTGAATATTTAGATTTTTTTATTTTTGATAACTTTTTCGCTCTAGTCGTAATGACAATAAGGACTAAAAAAGCACGTGTTTCAGTCTCCCTTAATGCACGTACGGATATGATCTTTTCATATTTAATCACTTACTATGTGTCATTACAATGTGATATGTTATTATCTATACCATTATAAAGTTGTTAAAATGAAATGTCTGTACATTGAAGATATTTACAAAAAAAATACTGTAACGGACTATTTAGAGATCACTAAATCGAAAAAAAAAATTTTTGGATTCTCTAATTGTTATTAATGACTTTAATCAGCCTTTCAACCAAAAAATTGTGAATTTAAGCAAAACATTTTAATGATAATCTTAACTGAACATTTTGACGATGAACATTTATTTAGTCTTAGATGGCAAAAAGCGCATAGAATTACTATGAGTACTAGACGACCGGTTTAGCTCAGCGGTAGTAAGGTCCTGAAGGTCCTGGTTTCAAATCCCGGTAAGGCAAAATATTTGTGTGAAGAGCATTAATATTTGTTCCTGAGTCTTGGATGTTTTCTATCTCTATAAGTAAATATATCTGTTAAATATAACTCTAATCTGTTTAATAGTACTCATAATACAAAGTCTAGTACTCAATAACGCTATTGAGCCAGGGGCCTAGTTTGATTTGTGTAAAAATTGTCCTGTAATATTTTTTTCTCAAGCATGCAATGAAATATTGACGTTGTGTTCCTCATAATAGACCCCGAAGTCTCACATTTCGGACGCGGCGCGATGAGGGGCACATAATGATAATTACATACGAAATTGCTGGCCATGGCCAGCAAAGCGACCTTCTTTTGTTTTCATTCGCTCCGAGCGCCGCCGCGCGCCGCGCTGAAAAGAACGAATAACTATGTATATTAAAATAACATTTTAGTAGAAAAAAAAATTGTATAAAAAACAATTGTCTTTTATTTCATTGCATGTTTGAGAAAAACACTATACAAGTCTCGGCGCGAACAGGGATTATCGGCCTCGTATCTCTAAATCTATAACTACTCGGCCGGCAATCCCCTATTTTGCAGCCTCTGCAGTAATGTACTATTATTTTATTTATTATGTATTTATAGAATTCACGACGTAGCCGATAGATACCAATTACAAATGTTTCCTCACCAATGCACCCTAGAGCATCCGTCGTGAGCTCCACATAGGCATGGCATTGCTATTGCTCACGATTCTAGCGACCCAGTCGACCAAGAGCATTTTAGTGAACGAACACCCCCTATTACTAATGACGTTGACGTATTCGGATGGATCAACATATCCTTGTCGTTATTCTGTCCGGTAACACAAGAGGCCATAGTGACGGAGTTAGTTAGAAAACTGCTAATACAATGGGCTTATAATGGATAAAAATAGTACATTACTTACCAAGGGCTGTACAAGAAATAAGGCCCGAAATCGCAGGTATTTGACACCAGAGCCGCAAGCGAGGGTTGTAAATATGCGATAGAGGGCTTTCTTTTTTAGTGCCTTTGGTGAGTACACAATTGTACGTCTTCACCTGGCCGTAGCACGCTACGCGTACGGTAAAACTCACATTACGGCCAGGTGTCACGTAAAATTATTTTTGTTACCTTTACATTATTTAAAAACGATTTTTTAAATAGTAACTAAGGTATCGTTGCCATGGTTACGTCTGCTGAGTTACTCTCGATTGACCTATTCACTATGATAGTTTAAGTTGTTCACTTTTATTACTAAATGAAATAAATGTAAAAGTAAAATTGTACTTGGAACATACACTTTACTTACTTACCTTGTTGCAAAATGTAACTGCATAATATTTATAGCCTACTAGAAGGTGCCTTGTACTTCGTTCGCGGAGGAGAAAAGTCATAACCCCTCCCCGCACGCCTTCCAATGATCCGGGACTCCATTGTCCCGTGAGCGGGTGCGACAATCAAACCATATATGCGTATATATATGACGTAATCCAATACGTACATTTGGGCCTAATTATTAATATGATATAACCAATTTTCATAAATCGCATATCAGCTGCAAATATCAAATTAACCAATAGTGTTTTGCTCCCAATATTATGTCGAATTATACGGTGTATATTTAGTTACAGATAATATCTTTACAAATATTATCTTTCGATACTAATGCGCATCTGTCTGTAACATTTATGCATCGACTAGCTTATGCCTGCGACTTCTTTTGTGACTATAAAAGGCATCTATCGTAAACGTTTGGTTTTTTTAACCCCATCAGGAAATGAGTAGCTAAAATCTTTTCTTATTGCCATTTTTTCCTAGTTTCTAAATTCAGTCTTTAAGTCGATGACAAAATCAGGACTTTTTTTAATATGTTCGAAGGGGGGGGGGGGGGGGGATAGTAGTATAGATTATTATATAAAGTAGTAAAAATGAAATGTCTGTTCATTGAAGATATATAAGAAAAAGATTATGTTATTCTTTTGGAGGTAACCGAATCAAAACTTTTTTTTAATTTTTGTACGTTGCTATGTGGCGTTGTGGCTTCATCACGCTAAATCGCCTAAACAGATTTCAACTATTTTTGGTACACGGGTAGCTGGTCATCAACAGATGGTTACAGCATACTTTTTATCCGACTACGCTAAAAAAAGGGCTTATGACTTTTCTCCTCCGCGAACGAAGTTCAAATAAAGAGCACCTTCGAGTTTCAAATAAAATCAATAAATAGACTGTTGACTTACTTGATTTACTTGATAAAATCTTCTTCGCATTTTTCTGGTTTAATTTTATAGAAAAACTGAGCAATAATATCAAATTCAAACAAAACCACGGGCAAATACCTAGTAAAGTATAAGGCAAATAGATTAAGATATAATTCTTGATACTAGTTGGTATCAGTAACCCCTTGATTGGGTCCCTCGGCGTTTCAATTTCTATTAGTTTCTGTCAATTCCAACTAAGTAATCGACAGAATTAATCCAAGTCTAATTATAATGTTAATCGATTCATGAATGCTAAAGCTCACCTTAACGTATCTCTATGGACGATTTTGATTGGTTTATGTTCGTCTGTCTTGCGGCATTGCTCGTAGAGCCGCTGGGGCAGAATGGTTCTCAAGTGGCGACCGCGGAAAACGCAGCGTAGGAAGGCCCGCGTCAAAGCGGATTGGATGAAGGTGAAATCCTTGGGACTTTAGTCCAGCAGTGCAGTTTTTGAAGTATAAACTTCTTTAGCGGTGCTGTGCACTGTTTGTGATGGGGAAAAAATATTAAACTCGCGACAGGTCACGTGACCGACAGATTGAAAATTCGTCGGACGGACACGTGACGTGATCGAAAAACTGTTACAATGTCATGAAACCAGTAGACCGCCTGCGCGGTAAAAAGAGAGTGGGGTTTCTTCCCCTCCTACTTCCTCTCCTATGCCGCGCGGCTATTCAAGTTTTCACTTCTGCCGGCACTCCCGGAGTGCAACCCGTTGATTTTAGGGTTCCGTAGCCAAAATGGCAAAAACGGAACCTGTGTCTGTCTGTCTGTCCGTCCGTATGTCACAGGTATGATGACGTATGATGATCATATAGTTTTTGAGTAAAATGCCTGTGACATACGGACGGACAGACAGACAGACACAGGTTACATCATATTATGATGTACATTGATGAAATTTGGAGCATAGGTGTCGCGTGTAAACCGCTACTAAGTTTGATAGTTAAATAAAAGATATGTATGTTTCTAGGGGGGGCACTCCATACATGTAACCGAAACTGAAAAAAACTTCCAATGTGTGGCACATATTTCGACAGTTCTTCTAAAAATACTTTGAGGTTTCTAAAATTTTTTTTTGATATAAGGAACATTTTCGGAAATATTCGCTCCAAAAGTAGCAAAAATTGTGTCCCCCCCCCCTCTATTTTCCAAACAGTATGTTCAAAAAATGTGAAAAAATTTATAAATATACAGCTTATTAAATACTTCCAACGAAAATTGTTTTTAAAATGATCGGACATACCGTTTTTAAGTTATTGCCAAAAAATTGCGCTTCTCAGCAAAAAGACGTAATAAGTGCCGGGGAGATACGGTCGTTGGTCAGTATTTTTTTTTCATATCGTATTTTTTTCATCTGTAGTGCATTTTTTTTGTATAAACGGCTGCGGAACCCTTCATGGGCGAGTCCGACTCGCACTTAGCCGCTTTGTTTTGTCCAATTTTTATCAATATATTGCTCTAAAATCCTTATGTAAATAACGATTCAAAAGTGCGGAACCATCAGATATTTTGTAGGTCCCATTTGATATAATGTCTGTATTATTGTTTTTATTTTTACAAGCTTTATATAAGTTTTTATTCATTAATTTATTGTTGTGTTTATTAGTTTTGACATTTATTATTCCCAATTTGATTTTAATTAAATTTCATAGATATTTTAGTTGACCAGCGTATGTATATGTGATTTGTCTCCAAAATGCCTACTAATATTTTTTTTTAGCTTAGTTACGTACTAACACAAATGGATATTTGTTATAAGTATGTATGATATATGAAAATTATTTTATTTTAGAACCTTCTATTAATACCTATATACATTTCTTAGTCATACATAAAAAACCGAATCGATTGATACGAGTATCATGGAAAAAAATAACGCATATTCCCTATTTTGCTATTCAATAAAGCGGTAAGTATCGTGCTTTTGACTTGTTTTGTTCTACAGCTAGCGACGTTTGATGTACATTCAGAACTCACGAACAATGTTTCGGCACAAACGCTTTGGCAATCCGACGTGTTTGCCTTCGCACAATGGCAGCGAAGAAAGAGTTGCCACCAGAACTGGACGAAGAAATGACGGTGCATTCGGGCAATGCTCCGATTTAACTTTTAGCAAGCACTAGGCTTGTGTGCTAAAAAATATAATAAGTCCGTCAGTAAGATTATTAAAAAAATATTGGACACGTATTTTTTCTTTTGTCCATTACTCGTAAACAAAAAATAATGAAGATATAGCCAGTTAAAGTTCCCCGCGACCTCACGCCGCGCGTCCGTTTTTCGCATGTCGTGACGTCATGCGCGCCCATGTTGGCAACCGGACGCACAGGCTGCTTTCAAGAGCGCCATCTGTTGAGCGGAGAGAGAACTGCGAGGGACATCAGCTCAGCTGCGTTCGATGTCCCGACGGTGGCGACCTCGACGGCTGCTTGCGAAACTAGAACTCTGTGAAGTGACGTCTTGGCCATGGGAAGGGCAGAACAAAAAGCAAGAACACGAGGGTGCCTGCGGTCTTTTTTGGCTGAATTAAAACTGGTGCGCGAAGCTTAGGGCAGTGAGCTCTTAATTGCTTGAAGTGTACCTACTTTATAAACAGTTCAATTATAAATAAAGTGTGAATAATCCGTCCTGTTTTTCTATTATAAAGCCGCATTCAGTTAGCTGGTTAGATTTCATCAGAAGCGGGGATTTCCTTTAGCACACAAAATGGGCAAACATAAGCGCTCAAAGCGAAAACGTGCACGCTCCACATCGGCCTCGAGCGACAGCAGCCGTGAAGCCAGAACCCCGTCACCTCCACCGAAACGAAAGGACAAGAAAAAGGCAAAGGTATCACGCAAAGCTGATACCTCAACTGTGAGTACAGGAACTTCCGCTGTGTTAAATAATATGATTCCGGAATTTGATCCCTTGAAAGACGATGTTCGTGCTTGGCTTAATATTATTCAGTCTTACGCGAAAACATTTGCATGGTCGGATGAAGTAATTAGATATCAGGCTCTTAACAAATTGAAAGGGTCTGCGAAGACCTGGTACGATTCGTTATTGCTTACGGAAAACCAGTGGCCCTCGTGGCAATGGGCTCAATGGCGGCAAAAATTGGCTTGTAGTTTTCAAATACGTCGCGATATGTTTCGACTTTTGAAAGAAGTGATCGACAAAAAACCAACAGATAATCAGTCCCTATATGAATTTTATTTCGAGCAAAAGAGTAAAATAGATCGTTTAACATTAAATTTTTCGGAAATGGACATAATATCAATAACCGAGGCGGATTGGCTATTTTCAGTCCAGTTACAGGATCCTGAGTTGAAACGTATTAAAACAATCATAGAGTCAGGAGATGCCGATAATAATAAAGATGAATTTGCCAACTACGAAGTACTAGGGGCCAAAGTTTACAGAAAGACGTCTCAGGGACGTCGCTGGGTTGTTCCTAAAAACTGCATATGGCAGATCATAAAATGTAACCACGACGATCTGGGACATTTTTCTGTGGACAAAACAGTCGAGCGAATAGGGTCCCAGTACTGGTTTCGTAGAATGAGACACGTTGTAAAAAAATATATAAAAAATTGTATAAATTGCATATATTACAAGAAAAAAGGTGGCGCCAAAGAGGGCGAGTTATATTCGTTGCCAAAGTATGCACGACCTTACCACACACTTCATCTCGATCATTTAGGGCCTTTCATAAAAACGAGAAACAAAAATGACTACTTATTGGTGGCCGTAGATGCTTTTACCAAGTTCGTATTTATTTTTACGGTAAAGTCGACCAAAAGCTCTTGTGTCATTAAAGAACTTGAAAATTTATCAAACATTTTCGGAAACCCTAAAAGACTAATAACTGATGCCGGTTCAAGTTTTACATCAAACGAGTTTACTCAATACTGTTCGGATAAGAATATACACCTGCATACCGTGGCGACGGGTATGCCTCGTTCAAATGGCCAGGTTGAACGATTCAACAAAACCATATTAGATGCATTAAAGACATTAGGCGCTAATACATCCGATGATAGATGGGACCAGTATGTGAAAATACTACAGCAGGGTTTAAATAGTACTATACACAAAACTATTAAGGCGGTACCTAGCGAAGTATTTTTCGGCTATAGGATACGTACTGATAGCGATAGCTTAGCGCCGGAAACTGACGATGGCCAGATAGTAGATGTGACCAAGTTACGTGAGGACGTAGATAGTAATATTAAGTCCAATGCACTATATCAGAAGGAAAGGTTTGATCGTTCGCGCAGTAAGGCACGAACATACTCTGAAGGAGACCTGGTTATGGTTTCGATACAAAGCCACAGTAACGACGGAAAAAGTAAGAAACTGCTACCTGTCTACAAGGGCCCCTTTCGAGTTAGCAAAGTTATGGGAAACGACAGGTACGAGGTGACGGAGGTAAAGGGCAGCGAAAGAAGTAAAAAAAAATATACTGGGGTGTCGGCTGTAGAAAATATGAAGCCGTGGATTAATATTGACGATTTGCACCTAAATTAAATTAATGCTAACTCACTTTAAAAAGCCATGTTGGCAAGATAAACATAAAATTAATTTGTAAGTAAACTGAACATTTATTTGTATTCATTTATTTTCATCTCTAATACAATAACACACATAGTCCAACTAATTTACCTCGATAACACTTTCAAGTCAAGTAAGAGTGTTAGTAGATTATATTGATAGAAGTCGGAGCCAAGATAAACGCCTCAAACTGGTTGTTTTCAATCTATAAGGTTGTATGTGCGTGGTGGGACTCCATTGTGTAAGTGAACGGTAAGAATTGCGCTTGGTGGCTTAAGTGAGACTGGAAAGTTTTAAGCAGAAGCCGATTTGAACCAAGGTGTACGTGTTTAAGTGAGATAATCTCTTTGAACATAGGCGACCTATAAAAGTAATTTACACAATGGTAATCACTATGGTATAAATAAAACAACAATATCACATCGGCATATAGGTCCACTATATTTACATTTATAATAAGCATAACATTAACATGAACTTGGTTATGTTTCAGCATTTATCTTGACTCGCGAGGCGCCTGGGGCAGACGCCGGGCAGGACAGCCGTGTTGGCAACCGGACGCACAGGCTGCTTTCAAGAGCGCCATCTGTTGAGCGGAGAGAGAACTGCGAGGGACATCAGCTCAGCTGCGTTCGATGTCCCGACGGTGGCGACCTCGACGGCTGCTTGCGAAACTAGAACTCTGTGAAGTGACGTCTTGGCCATGGGAAGGGCAGAACAAAAAGCAAGAACACGAGGGTGCCTGCGGTCTTTTTTGGCTGAATTAAAACTGGTGCGCGAAGCTTAGGGCAGTGAGCTCTTAATTGCTTGAAGTGTACCTACTTTATAAACAGTTCAATTATAAATAAAGTGTGAATAATCCGTCCTGTTTTTCTATTATAAAGCCGCATTCAGTTAGCTGGTTAGATTTCACCCACTCTCAAATTATGACGTGTTTTATCTCTGTCTTATTTTGTTTGATTGAAAAAAGAAAAATTACATGTTCGATATTTTTTGATAATCTGACGGACTAATTAGGACAATATTTTTTTTACCAAGACAACTACCCTCGTATTATACCTTCTAAAAATTGGTACATCCCAACTCCATATGGCATGTTTACTCTTCGGAGTAATACAGCGCAAAGCGCCATTATATCTTAATGAGAAGTTGTCATGGATCTCCACCCACAGGTCGCGTGGAGCTCGCCAGTGTAGCTTGCAACTCATGACTCCACAACACGCCTCAGCTGCCTTCAAAGGAAGTTTCCGTGACGTCGCAACTAAGTGTTGGAATAATATTCCACCGCCAATTAGGAACCTAAACCATTTCACAACTTTTAAAATTAAACTAAAGAAATGTATGTTAGATCATCAACAAAAACAGGAAACTTTGAGGCTAGACACGAGCTGTTTTTAATGTATTTTTTATCTTTTATCTTTTGTTTTTACAATTAAAATTTTATTGCCACCTGTGTTTTATGTCCCACTTGTGTTTGGTTGTCTTGTGTTATTGCTAATATTTATTTATATTTATGTTCGGTTCGCTCACCATCCGAACAATTTCCACTTTGTGCTGTTCAAAATTTTTGCTTTGTTCCACTGGGTTTTATTCTATTTAATCGTTTTCTTTCTTATTTGTACTTGTTTTTCTTGTTTATAATTAATCTGAGCTGTACGTACGATGCATTCTGTTATCCATTTTGATTTTCCATTCCAATTTCACTTGACAGCTTTTGACAATCGAAACTCCTGACAGCTTGCTTAACGCTGCGTTCACAAAAATGTTTTCGTGCGTACAGTTCTCCGCGGCGCTACCTACCTATGGTCTCACCGGAAGATCATTATGCTGAGGTGGGACCATTTCGGGGCATACTTAGTTCAGTAATTTATTTTTTGTATTGCTGTATAAATATGCCCTCGAATAAATGTATTTTCTTTCTTCTTTCTTTCTTGCAATTGGGGACGGCATATGTTCAGCAGTAGATCGCTATGGGCTGGCATTAATTATGATCGACGCGGCCGCTGCAGGACACAATCGCAAGTGCAGACTTCTGGCCGAAAGGTGTAGTGTTTAGGCAGTTCCGGGGCAATCTGCCGAATCCTACACCAGATCAGACGACGCAACGGAGCCACGGAGTTACGTCGCCTTAATCAAACTAGTTTTAAGTTTTTCTATTTGGTATTGTTTTTTTTTTTGCAGTTTACAGTACCTTGGTTTTACTGTAATGCTATGTAACTTTTTTGAATGATAAATAAATGATAATGCAAGTTGTAAGTGTAAACTAATGGTTCAGTGACGAGTACTGGTTTGATGTTATCCATGTTACCATCAGAAATTCGCATTTTTTTATCGAAACGTGTAATATCTGTGTCGTATCTGTGACAACACAATCAGGGCACGTGGCACAAATACGGGTGGCTTTGGGAGCTTGTCTAGTGCCGGCCAAAAAGAACCGGGCAAAAATAGGTGAACAGGGCAAAAATAGGCGAATGGGGCAAAAAGAGGTGCTGTTGAAGTGGGACGAATTGGACGGAGGAATTTTTGATGGCGGCAAATCGATGGGTGATGCAACGTTAGCTTTGGGATCGACGCAGGATCAGATTTAAGATTCTGGTGGTCCTGGGGCAACTAATCAGTCGAGGTCCCTAGTAAATTTCCAAATACACTAAACATAAAAAAAAAACTTTATTTCCGATCAACTTGGATCACGGTATTAGTACTATTGTACTTACAGTACAAAACAAGAACTCGTTATTGTACACCACACAGAATAGAGTACAGAAGACAATACATTCAAGGAGAGGTAAACAACAGGCGGTCTTATCGCTCAACAGCGATCTCTTCCAGACAACCTTCGGGTAGTGGGAGACGTTGATAAAATAAACTGTACGTATAATAGTGTTTACCATACATGTTGTAAAGTAGTGTTTTGTTTTTAGCAATTTCACTGTGTGGGCCTCTACTTGTCTGCTGCCCAGGGCTCCAACACCGGTTGCCCTCCCCTAAATACGTATTTAGATCGACGACTTTCATCCTAACCTCAAAATAGCACTAAACATATAGCACAGAATAGATGATATTACATATTTGGTAACCAATGCTTGTCAACTTAATCCCAATAATGTACACCTTGAAGGCGATAACGTCTATTACATTATCACAACGCAACAAAGCGGGGCTTGATGGCGTATAAATATGATGCCTTACGTTAGAGGAATAACGGACAAAAGCGGTACAGTACTACAAGTCATCTCCCTGCCCCTATCCCACTTATGTAGGGTCGGCACAACATGTTTTCTTCTTCCATTCATCTGTATTATTCGTCATTTCAGCGCTTACTCCTTTCTTTCTCATGTCCTGTCTCACACAATCCATCCATAGCTTTTTTGGTCTACCGATCGCTCTTCGTCCTTGGACACGCATCTCTAACATTCTTCTACCAATATGACGCTCATCCCTCCTCATTACATGCCCATACCACGCTAACCTGCTGCTCCTCATTTTGTCCGTCATGGGTACTACTTTCAAACTTCCCATTATATACTCATTTCTAATCCGATCTTTCCTCGTCACTCCACGCACATAACTACAAGTGTACTGGATAAAAGCTATGTACACGCCGATCCAAGGTTACAGGGCGCGCAAGATCACCTAAAGATGTCACTCGGTTCCAATCACCTGGTGTTTACAAGATAGATTGCAGTTCTTATATTGGATAGACGAAGCGCAGTATCCCTGAAAGAGTCAAGGAACATATAGCGGCTGTTAAGAACCGCAAGATCCCATAATCCCAAGATCCTTTCTAAGTAACGTAATTACTATAGTAGAATCGTACGTCGTAAGAAACACTGAAATTTCAACCGGGAAAACAGTTTCAAACTTTCATCTTCGTGGAATCCACTTATTTGTCTGTACGTCTTTAATGTACTGACATTTTATATTTACAACTTATACTATTATAAAGTTGTAAAACTTAAAATGTCTGTATATTGAAGATATATAAAAAAAATATCGGACTATTTGGAGATCAGTGACTCGAAATATATATTTTTTGGATTTATTGTATGTTTGTATGTGTCGTTGTGGCTTCATCGCGCCTAATTAGCTAAACGGATTTCAAATATTTTTGGTAAACGGGTAGCTGATCTCTCCAGATGGTTATTGGATACTTTTGAACCAACTATGCTAAAGAAAAAATAGGGGTAATGGCTTTTTCTCCTCCGAGAACGAAGTTGCGGGCAATTTCTAGTTTTACTCGTATATATGGCGCGATTAAAAAAGACTTGTGCTGTGTTTTTAAATTGCACCTCCAATCTTCAGATTTCAACTTATAAGGAGTAGGGTAACCACGATTCGCAGACGCAGCAAAGATTAAAGTTTGCTCTGAGCTGATTGCGCCGTCGTTGCTCTTTATTTGAACGCTGCACTTCGCGGGTACAAGTAGGGTGACCACGGCGGACGGAAAAGTGGGACAAATTCCCCTTTTAACACTCAAGTGCTTTCTGCAACTGTAGTGCATGTCACTATTCTTATCTATCTATACTATTATTAAGTCGTAAACATGAAATGTCTGTATATTGGAGATAGTTCCAAAAATTAAGTGATTAAGTAGTATTTGAAAGTCTCTGAATTAATAATGTTTTTTTTTTCCTTCATCACACCTAACTGGCTAAACGGATGTCAGCTATTTTGGTACACGGGTAGCTGGTCATCGGCATCCACAGATGGTTATAGGATACTTTTTATCTGATAACGCTGACGCAAAAAATATATACTTAGAATAAAATATATTTTTTAAACTTTATAGTATCTAGATGATATCATCTACATACTATAAAGTATAAAAAAAATAAGTGTTTCCTTTGAATAGATTCCCAAAAAACAAGAAAAAATGCTATTTGAAGGTCACTAAAAATGTTTATTTTGGATTTTTTCTATCTTTGTTGACAGGTATCAACCATTTTTGATACAAAAGTTATAGATTATACTCAACTAAGCTAAGTGAAAAAATTTCTTAGTTTGAAGTAAAGACTTCATGTATATTGAATAAAATATCTTCAATTATATATTTCACTTCTATAATTTTATAATTATAGAAGAATGTTTAGAAATGGTGCATAGGGCATTATTCTTAGGTATAACATTGGACAAGAACTTGCAATGGAGTCCCCATTTAGCAGTACTTGCAGGTAAAAAGTTCTGCAGCTTACGCTATTAGAAAAATTAGACAATTGACTAATGTTGATACTGCCCGCTTAGTATATCATAGTTATTTTCATAGTATCATGTCATACCATATTCTAGTTTGGGGCAAAGCAGCTGACATACAGACTATATTTGTGTTACAAAAAAGAGCGCTTCGTTCTATATATAAGATGAATTCCCGTGACTCCTTAAGAGAACTTTTTAAAGACATCAACATATTAACTGTAGCATCCCAATATATTTATGTTATTAAGAACCTAGAGTCTTTTACTAAGAATTCAGATATCCACAATTTTAATACAAGAAGTAAAAACAAAATCGCTATTAGAAAGTTCCGCGATCGTAAAATAGCCAAATCATTCGTAGGCCAATGTATACATTTTTATAATAAGCTACCAGATGATGCTTTAAAACTACCGTTTCCAGCTCTCAAAAATTACTTAAAAGAGTCCCTAATGGCAAAGGCATATTATAGGGTAGAGGACTATTTAACAGACAAAAATGCATGGCCCAAAACAGAAACCAAATAATTTACTTTTAGCGGGACACGGTTCTTATAGGGTGGCATATCAAACATATGTAATTTGTTTTAAATAAAAAATCATTATTTTGCTTTTTATATTCTATATTTTTTTACTTTTATAAGTATTGATATGTTTTCTTGAAGAACTGCGCATTGAGTTTATACTCAAAACATATATTTAGGATAGGCTAAGTACAAATATTGTAATAGATATAAGAGTTATTTCGAAAAAATTACTGACTGTTGAGTTTGTTTCGGCTTTCTTCTCTTCGGTGGTCTCCTCTTGGGAAACGCGGTAGAGTCAGACTTGTAAAAGTGCCCTTGCGGCCTATTTACAGAATAAAGATCATTATTTCATTATTTCATTACATTATTTCATTATATTATGTGGTATAGAAAAGGCCAAAGATGGTGATGAGCGTCAAGTGAAAGACTTATCCTTATTTTTTTTTCTAAAACATGGCTACCCTAAATAATAAGTATGTCCAGGTCGCGCCTGCCGCTCACCGCTGACGGCTGCAAAAGGATTGGTTCCGGAGAAAACTCCCGCAAACACCTCGGATACATTATTTTACGAACATCCACGTTTTCTCTAATATTAAAAATAACATCTAGAATAAAACAAAAATAAATAAATAAATAATATTACTATAGACCCAGGGTCATGGAAAGTAAACTGCCTGTGTTACAGCGGGGGCGGGGCACGATGAACCTGCCGCGCGCTCACGTCTTACTCGCCCCCGCTGGCTTTCCCCCTGTCGCCCGCTGACCATTGCGGTGTCACGAAAGAACTTGTCAAGCTATAATAAACTCAATTTTGTGACGTATATTTAGAAGCATATTTAAATATACGTCACAAAAATTGTTTCAGCATGTCCGATTAATTTGAACACTAATTCCAACATGCTACAAATTGATTCGACTTCGTAAAATATACTTTTAAATATTTAATAATCTTTAATCTTTAAAATAATATTTTACGATATCGAATCAATTTTAACAATTAAGCTCTTAATTAAATGTTATCGAAAGTCAAATAATCACTGTGTAAAGGTAAACAGCAACAATAAATTGGGTAATTAAAATGGCCGCTTTGGTAATTATATAAAGCCAGATAAATGCGGAGTAGAAATTAATTCTAACTGATTAATCATGCTCAACGAATATGTATTTTTATGGTTTTGATTGGATACGCTTAGATTACTTTTCGGAGTAGCATTCATGCCTGAAAGTTGCATTGCAAATTTAGTGATAAGCATTGCCTACGCGCACCGGACGTAGTTGGCGTAATGCAAATAAAATCTATACTAAAAGAAGCAGAAATAATTCTCATTACACTACTATGGTCGTTAGAGTCAGTAGAAGCCGTCGGTGAAAAGGCGTACAAAGCATGCAAAAATTATGCAGAGACAATGCTGGAATGCCACAATATATACTTCCCGACTTCCAGAGTAAGGGTCCCAATAGACCTTCTACTATATCCGCATATGGTGCTGATAGGTTTCTTAAAACCTGGTGAAGAACGCCAGGAACCGGCGTGGAAATGCGGTGGTTCCATGATCAGTGAAAAATGGGTTATAACAGCAGCTCATTGCGCGGAAGATCCTTTCAGCGGACCGGCTTCGGTGCTAAGAATTGGAACAGCCACATTTGAGTTTGATGAAGCGAAAGAATTGGAAGAGGAGAGACATGTAGCCAAGATTATTAACCATCCCGGTTACCATCCGCCATCCAAATACCATGACATAGCTTTAATGGAAGCTACTCCGGCTTTTGCCTTGAACAGGCATATAAGAATTGCCTGTCTTCCTCTTAGCGAAGAAATGCCAAATTTGACACTGACGGCCATCGGTTTCGGGACGACAATGTCAGGAGCAGCGAAAGGTAGTCAGACATTGATGAAAGTTGATGTGGATATAGTGGATAATGCAATTTGTAATAAGTCTATGAAGTTTATGATACGTCGGAAGATCATAGCAAATGGGATCACATCTAATCAAATGTGTGCTGGGGACTATTTACACGGAGGAAAAGATACGTGCCAAGGTGACTCTGGAGGGCCTCTTCAGTACATGCCTGACAGAGTGGACTGTAATAAGACATTTCCTCTCCACACCGTGGTTGGGATCACCAGCTTTGGAAGAGACTGTGGGAGAAGGATGGCGCCAGGAGTGTACACCAGGGTGTGGAGGTACTTGGAGTGGATTGAGAGTATTGTTTGGCCAGAGTGACTGAACAATTTGAGGACGTTTACCCCCTTTTAAGGGCCCTTTCCTATGAGCATGTTTAGAATGTCTTACGAGAACCAAAATATGAAATTTTGGTCATAGTTCGCCTTGGGTGAATATCATTTGAGGAAAATAACAGTCATTGATTATGAGAACGGGTCAAAACTGTTATTTTTTCTTTTAAAAAAAGTTTTATTTATAGTTTATAGTCCGCTATTTCATGATATAATTTGTTGAAGTAATATTGTTCACGTAGTTTCGAATGCTGTAATTTTTATTGCAGTTTTATCACAATAACAGGTCAAGAATCAAAATCAGTTAAGGCTGATTTGTCACTACCTTAATACTTCATAGACTAGCGAGTTTTGAAGCAAGTGAAGGCTGGCTAAATGTTAAGGCTGCTCCACAAATTAAAGTAATATAATATTACGTAAAATCCTTCTAAAAAATTGTGCACTGTAGATGGCATACGGGATACGGGTCCACACTCCTCTCCCAAAGTATATGACAAATGTAAGGTTACATCATACGATCAACTGTCAGTGCGTGTGTGTTTTTTCGTTTGTAGGAGTTTTTGTTATTGTGTGCGATTCTAGAGGAATATTTACGTAGTGTGAGTACGAGTTAATCTTGCCTCCTACTAAAATTGCAAAAAATTGTTCGTTAATAATACGGCCATCTCCAGTTATTAAATACTCTAAGATAAATAGTACATTGCTGCAGAGGCTGGGAAAATAGGGAAGTGACACCGGATAGGAATAAGAGGCTGGCAATCCCTTTTCACGCCGAGGTATGTAAAGTGCTTTTCACAAACACGAAATGAAATTTAAAAAAAATTAAACACAAATATGGAATATTTTTTAATTTTCCCATCAAACCGTTTTTTTTTCATATAATTATTCGTTCTTTACGCCGCCACATCGGCGGCGCGGCGGGGACGTTCAGGAAGAGCTGACAGCGAATTGGAACAAAAGATGATCGCTCAGCAGCCCTTTAATTTTGTATGAAATTTCATTATGCACCTCTCGTCTCGCCGCATCCGAAACGTGAGACATCGAGGCCTTAATTATAAGGAACACAACGCCAATAATTCATTGCATGTTTGAGAAAGACAATATTTAAGGACATAGTTAAACAATAGATGAAAACTCTGACCAAAAGAAAGACCGATGACAATATCATGACCGTGTTATTTCATTTCCGTCAGCAGCAAATTACTGAATATAATATGCTATATATGATATATTTCTAAAGAGGAGCTAAGCTTGTCATTTTGATGTAAATAAATATATTAAGCTGAGTCTCCTTGTCTTGTATTTTTGCACAAATCATAACTAAAGGTTCTAAATAATCTAACATGGTTTAATAAAATGAAATGTCACAGAAAACAAATGCTTAAATAAAATAACATAAGTTCTTTGTAAATGCCATTTAAAATGTGAAAAGAATACATTATCTTATTATTTCTGTTCTTTCTCTTTTATCTTGTCGCAGAATTATAAAAAAGAGTGCTCTCAATATTCATTATTAAGCGCTTGGAAATTTCATAACATTTACCATGATATTTTTAACACAAAAGCATTACATTTGACCGTGGCCATGGCTTGAAGAAGCCATAATTTACTTATATTTTTTTATGTGTTTTAAAAATAATCCAAAATGTTCATTGGCTGAGAAAAATATACATAGCCCTTTTTTTAATCAGCGTAATCGAGTAAAGATTATCATATAATCAGTTCAGTGTTTTAGGGTTTCGTTGCAAATCTTGCAAAAACGGAACCCTTATAGTTTCGGCATGTCAGTCCATACGTCACAGGTATTTTACTCAAAAACTACGAGATTATTGATGAAATTTGGAGTGTAAGTAAAAGTGTCCGTCTGAACGTTGATTCGCCCAAGAAAATTAACATAATAACTTTGTAGCTGATGTTTAGGCAACCTATCTATCGACTGTAGCGGAGTGGAGCTGTGCGAAATGGATCAATAAAAAAAAAACATCTTTCATTTTCATTTATTCATTATTTAGATCTTTGTAATAATATAGTTTCTTAGTGAAGAAATTCACTTTAAAAATCACGAAGATCGTGATGGTACAACATCAAGATTTTGGTTAAAAAACAATATATTGTATCCATTCATAGCGTTTTCAGTAAAGCCGGCACAATGCAAAATTTCATGATATAGCCACAACTAAAAATTATTTCATGTCTGTAATTATCTTATTTTGTAAGAAAAGAAAGGTAAACGCGATGAATAAATAATTCGAATTAAATGCAATATAAATGCTAAAAATCTAGGGTAAGTATAGAACCTTTTTTTAAGTTTCATTCAGATACCACAAAATAATTAAGCGGAACGATAAAATATGCGACTCTGGTAGTTAAGCAGGTATACTTAAAGGCTTAAAGCGGACATCTGGGTTCAAATCCCAGTAAGGGCAAAATATTTGTATGATGAGCATAATTATTTGTTCCTGAGTCATGGATGTTTTCTATAAATAAATAAATTAGTAAATATATTTATTAAATATATCGTCGTCTAGTACCCATAACACAAGCCTTATTGAGCTTAGGACTTGGTCGATTTGTGTAAAAAAAGTCCCGTAATATTTATTTCATTATTTTTATTATCCCACCAAAGCAATTTAATCATAACTTAGGAAGTAAAATCGAACTTCGGAATAGATACAACTACAGAGATTCGTTATTTCAATAATATCATATTTAATTAATTGTGAATTTAGAGAAGTCTCGACGAAAATAGACCCTTTTAATATTAAGGGCATTTTCTTGTTAATTCGAATCTAACCGAAATAATATTCCAACATAGACCGTTCAAAAACAAAAAACATCAAGTGAAATTTTACATTATTTGCAAACGGACTTAAATAATGTTACAATCAGGCGATTTTCCTGTATATCCAATGAGGCGTTTACGTCATTATTGTATTGCACAGTTGATATTAAACCAAGCCTTTGGTAACAGAAATTCTGTATGGCTTATTTAATAATAATACCCCTGTAGGGTCCCCCAAAGCATAACAGTCTCACCTGGAACAAAAGGCTCTTTGAATGAAGTTTTGTCAATCCTGAAACCGCTGGGGATGAGATTGTGAACGAGGAAGTAAATTATATAACATAATATACTTATGTATATTTATATATAACATTTGAGGTTCGTTTATATCTATGCTCCGAATTGAATCAAAACCCAAGTAGCACACGAGCTGTTTTAGAGCTTATACAGCCCTTATAACACTCAAACCGGCTGTATAATAGCGGTATAAGCCTTTATACAGCTTGTGTGCTACTTGGGAACACAATAACTGTATCTAGAGATTTTCCTGGCACGAACGACAGGTGGCTAGTGCTTGACAACAAAACAACATCAACAATCTTTAACTTCCTAGAGGAATACATAATATGCAGTAAGTAGCTATTAATAAACTATACACAATCCATACTAATCCATATCCAAACTAATATTATAAATGCGAAAGTGTGTCTGTCTGTCTGTCTGTTACCTCTTCACGCTTAAACCGCTTAACCGATTTGGATAAAATTTGGTATGGAGAAAGAGATGTGGAAGTCTAATTGAGAAGGCTTGTGTTCAGCAATGGACGTTCTATGCCTGTGGCTGAAATAATGATTACTTACTTATCGTTGGCATTAAGTTGAGGAATGAAATTAAACGCGTGTTACGATTCTGCCCCTTTTTATTGCAGTTATATACACATATTTGATGTTTATTTCAACTTAATAGCTCCACGTGTTTCTGAAAGGGTCTTGACAGACGGACAGACAAACGGAAAACAAAGTGATCCTATAAGGGTTCCGTTTTTCATTTTGAGGTGTGGAGCCCTAAAAAGAAAGGACTCTGCTATTATTCAAAATAACTTAAGAGTGAGACCAATCTCAAAATGAATGCGCCTCATCATAGGTCGGTTAGTAAACGGACGTTGATTTTAAGATTGGGTTCTACCCTATTCAACGCAAGAAAAAATAAAGTTTCAGTAAAACAAAACAAATCCCCAATTTTTTGTAAAAAAAAAATCTAATCAAAGATCACAAGCCGAAGTCTAAATGCAGACAATATTCATTGAACTCAAACTTTTTAAGGCGAAGCTGAGCATTATGGGAAAATAAGCCATTAAAGTTAGGATAAGTTTAAAAGTCATCTTATTACACAAAAACACAATTTACAACTTACACGAAAATACGTAATATTCATTTAAACTTCGCTCGACGGTTGGAGACGGATTTCAGGAGATGTTTGTACAGTGTGGGACTACCTGGAAAAAAATAAAAAAACCGGCCAATTCGAAACCCCGCACCGAGGGTTCCGTACAAAATATACGCTACAAACGGCCGTATCTATCAATATCCAGTGTTAGCAGAGCCCTACTCCTAAGCAAAAAAAATATTTGGGTGTTTTTGTATGTGTCGTGGTGGCTTTATCATGCCAAATCGGCTTAACAGATTTCAATTTTTTTTGGCACAGGGGTAGATGGGTATCCACAGATGGTTATAGGATAATTTCACCCGACTGCGCAGTCGATAAAATGAGGGTTATGACTTTTTCTCCTCCGCGAACGAAGCGGGCGCCTTCTAGTACTATTATAAAGTTGTAAAAAATGAAAAATATTTTTTTGTTTGTCTTTGCGGCTTTGGAACACGAGTAGGTATCCCCAGATAGTAATAAATTACTTTTTACTCGACTAAGAGTCTAATAAAAATAATTAATCGATCTGTTGTATTTATTTTTTTGCTCTTACCTCTCCCTTTAATCTCTTGACGACGTGATCCGAAATTCCAGAACCAGTACTTACCTGAAAGCAAAAAAAATACTGAATTATATAGTAGGACAAGTCACCAAACCAAAAAAACGTTAATTTTCTTCATTACAAAGTCGCCACTTCTGTACACCCACACCGTCCCTCAAGTTAACAATCTAGTCCCCCTTTTTTATCGGGGACAATTTTGGGACCATTTTTTATAATTGCCAATCTGCCCCGGGCGATCCGAGGTCTGGGTCGATTAAGAAATTTCGCATTTAATTAGTTTTTAAAAACTGAGCTCTTGAGGACTAGGAGTCTGGGAAGTTGGAGTTCTTTTCGGATTTTGTTTACGGTTATTCTGCATTGAACTGGGAAGAAAAATACGGTGATTCTTGCAAATTAAGATTGAAGCGAAGAAGCGAAGGACCCAAAGTCACTTTATAAAGTGACTTTGGGTCCTTCGCTCGCGTCCTGGTCATGTGGATGTGAGTTAAGTCGGATGAAAGTTACGCAAGGTAGTGATGATTCTGTATTGTATATCATAGATGATGTTTATGTTGCAATTCAATGTAATGTTCTCACGCTCTTTGGACATATCGAGAAGACACATGTGTGGAACTACTTGTAGTGCAGGGAAAAGTTGAAGGCCATATTCTGGATAGGCCGACAGAAACATATAAAGGTGTAGGTGACTCTGCTGGCAAAGCTGGTGCCGAGTCTTAGCCATATTAAAACTTGAAATAAATGGTGTTAAGTATATGACTATTGATAGACATGACGACATCCACTACGTCTATAATATATCGTCACCAGGTTACGCCACACAACGCCACTGGCCTACGTCACAAAGGGTCACCCATCAGCAACACCAGCGCAGCAAATAGCTATTGCGAAACCGATTGATATGAAATCAATAAAACCGAAGTGCAGCGATCGTGGCCAATCGTATCTACAACCTCAGATCACTTTAGGATTTAAGTATTATTGCACCATTATAGTTATTATAAATTTCGAATTGTAGTCATTTATCTGCTCCACTGCTGCCACTGCCACTCCCAAAATCTATAATTGGGAGTTACAATTTTTTTAAGGTGATCATTCAAAATCTCGAAGAATAGGTTCAAAAACCGCTTGCAATTACCAGGTTTCAAAAATATGATATCTGGGATAAGTCATTCGTATTTTAAATTTTGAGTTTTATTTGTCCTTGCCAAACTCTAGTACCTGACGTCAGGAGTGACGTCATTCGACTTATTTCCTAGGCAATAAAAATATGAAACGCATCCAAATGTATAAAAGCCATGAAATTGGTACCTCTAAAATATTTTTTTCGGGGCATCTTAATTGGCGCAGTCGCTGAGACAACTCAAAGGTCTAGGCGCAAATAATTCAACGAGATCATGTTCAGGCACCGATCAGCAAAGGTAAGGAGTAGTACGTATTAGTAGGAGTACAAGTATGTATAGTCGTAATCGACGAACGGCGTCTCCTACAATCTCGTGAGCACGGATGTGGCTCGCGAAACCAAACTTGATTTTATATGGCCAGTTGCACTGTGCACAGTAAAGCTTTAGGTTGTTAAGAGGATATACTAGCAAAAGGCCTTTTGGAAATTAGGTACTTTTAAAATCTATTGCTATCGCATCGCCTTAAATCCCCCGCATGACAGTGCAAAAGGGACAACTGCAGCTCGGAACGATCTGACCTAGAAAAATTGGCGAAAACAGGGTTTCGTATTAGTAGTACCCTATTTCCTCTTCCAAAAATGAACTAATTTTAGTTTTTCTTTCACAAATATTATAACGAGGGCTTCGGCTATGCTTCTATGTTTTCTGTTTTTCTTTTATATGCGTTAAATTTGTTTACTGAACGTGTGCTTATGGCGCAGGATGGTGGCATTTTTTGCAATTTAAGAAGGCCTCTAATTCTTAAAATAAACAAATTATTAAGAAAAATAAAACCCGTATGTTTTATTTTTCTTAATAATTTGTTTATTTTAAGAATGGCACAGGTAATTATAGATTATATTTATTAAAAAAATTGCTCTAAGACAATCATCCAGGGAGGAAACGGGGGATTACGTTTGTATGGAGGAACGGTCACTAGTATATCCTCTTAAAGGTGTATGTGTAGATGAGTTTCGGTGGAGTCTTCCGGAAGTGGCGTTTTAGGTCCAGGTGATCATGTCGATATTCTGATAATACGTACAACGTAGGCACGAGGGAAGCAAATAGTCGCTCACAGAGTCACACAGCTTAATGTCGCGTAAACATTGTTTGTGTTTCTGCGTCCTTGGTTACAAAAAACTACCTTCTCTGAATAGGATCTTGTCGTACCTGGAGATTTAATTTATCGCACTTCTATAACCCACAAGATATCAATACTATAAAGATGTAAAAATTAAATGTCAGTCAGTACATAGAAAATATTTTAAAAATGTCATACGGAATATTGAATCGAAAACTATTTTTAGATTTCTCGTATGTTTCGTTGTGACTTAATCGCGCCTAAACGGATTTCAACTATTTTTGATACACTTGTAGCTGGGTATCCACAGATAGTTATAGCATACTTTTATCCGACTACGCTAAAGAATAAAGTGGGTCATTTTCTTTTGTCCTCCACTGACGAAGTTACGGGCACCTTCTAGGTATAACCAGGAACAGAAGTAACGTCATTCAAAATAAATTAATATAAATCATGTGTCTTATATCTGGGAAGAACTGAAGGCGGTTTAAAGTGCATTTTCATAATGGCACTCCAGAACGTCCGCGGTTTCGCCTTTCCCTCATCATTCATCATCATTTCAGCCATAGGACGTCTACTGCTGGACACAGGCCTCCTCAATAGAATTCCATATGGGCCGGATAGAGGCAACCCGCATCCAGCGAGTCCTTGCAATCCTAACCAGGTCGTCCGACCACCTTGCGGGTGGCCTTTTCAAGCTGCGCTTGCCGGTACGCAATCTCAACTCTAGAACCTTTCTGCCCTAACGGCCATCGGTTCTTCCGACTATGTGCCCTGCCCATTGCCACTTCAGTTCGCTTACCCTTCTTGCTATGTCGGTGACCTCGGTTCGTCTACAGATCTTCTCATTTCTGTACCTCTAAGCACAACTATGATACGCGACTTTTTGTCGCGCTACAAAGATTGTCTTTTTCCTTTCAATACAATACAAGTGTAGACGCGGAGATTCGTGCTAGGCCGGCTGATTCGATATCGTAGAGGTGCGTCCACACTTGTATCCGTTACTGGCGTGGCATGACTGCGTTTCGCGCTGCTTAGGACGCTTACTGTCGGCGCAACGATCATGCCTTGCTTGTCCGATCTAAGTGTGTGATACGCGTAGCAACATGGATTTCGAGCGATCGGATCGACGCAACGTCCAAACGCGTAATCGTGACACGCGATCATGCCACGGGACGAAGATCTGATCGGGCAAAGGATACAAATGTGGACGCACCTTAGAGCGATCCCGCCTTTCCCTGGTCAAACATTGTTCATAACGTAAGAAAATTAAAGGTAACAAGCATTTCTCAGATTGCATCAACAAATTAATCAGTGCTCTTTCCCGGTTTGTTCCCGGTGAAAGTTTCCCGCAAGAAATATCTCAAGGGAAGTTCCTCAGGGAATCCCTTTAAACTGTGCGGTAAACAAATTCTTTCGAAATTGTTTTCTAGAGATTGTTTAAAGGACTTAAAACGCAATTGGTTACTAGTTTTTTAAAATTATCGCTTTTGTTTGGAAAGATTTGCTTTTGGAATTCCTTTAACGTTTATTATACTATTATTAGTTTTATCTATTCAATATATTGCCGTTTAGTACTATTTGTGTAAAAATTGTACTTTAATATTTATTTATCTATATCGTTTTCTGTACTATAAAAAATCCAATTAGAACTCCTCAAATAATACTACAAAGGTATACTTTTTACATAAGACCATCACTCTATACTCTGTGGTCTATATTATACGCCACTCTACAGTGTACACTAAATTATAATAAAATATGATTGAAAAAAGCGGCCAAGTTCCGGTTCTGCAGCCGTTTGTACAAAAAAATGCAATACAGATGGAAAAAAAATACGATATGAAAAAAAAACACTAACAAAAGAGCGTATCTCCCGGCACTTACGTCCTTTTGCTGAGAAGCGGAGTTTTTTGGCAATAACTTAAAAACGGTATGCCCGATCATGTTGAAAATAATTTTCGTTGGAAGTATTTATTAAGTTTTATATTTGTACATTTTTTCATATTTTTTGAACATACCGTTTAGAAAATAGAGGGGGGGACACAATTTTTGCTACTTTCGGAGCGAATATTTCGGAAAATATTAACTAAATCAAAAAAACATCTTAGAAACCTTAAAGTGTTTTTAGAAGAACTGACGAAATATGTGCCACACATAGATATGTGCTAAAAATTTTTTTCTTCACTTTCGCTTACATGTATGGAGTGCCCCCCCTAGAAATATATATATTTTTTATTTAACTACCAAACTAAGTAGCGGTTTACACAAGACACTTATGCTCCAAATTTCATCAATATACATCTTATAGTTTTTGAGTAAAATGCCTGTGACATACGGACGGACAGGCAGACAGACAGACAGACATGACGAATCTATAAGGGTTCCGTTTTTGCCATTTTGGCTACGGAACCCTAAAAAAGAACGCAGTGTCTTTAATTGTACATTACTGCAGAGGCTGCGAAATAGGGGATTGCCGGCCGAATAGTTATAGATATGGCCGAGTGTTAACGAGAGTCTTGGATGTTTTCATGTATGTAAGTAAATATATCTAAGAAATATATCTGCGTCTAGTACTCGAAACACAAGCCTTATTGAGCTTACCAAACTTACCATGCTATACTTCGATTTGTGTAAAAATTGTTCCGTAATATTTAATTTAATTTTCTAAATGCATTTTCAACATTAAATATAGATGGAACAGATTTTCACAATCATCATGGGTCCATATGTATAATGATTTAGTCGACAGGCCAAAGGAATAAAAATAGACATATTAAAAATGGTGAGTTTTTTCGGGAACTGCAATAAAGTAGACTCGGTTTTGTCATAGAGGGTATTAAAATACAGACATCTGACTAGCATTTGAACTACTCCTTGCTTAATTATACACTACTCGATTTTAAAAGATCCAAGTAAATAAAAACTTTCACTCAGGGGCCCATTATACGACAAAATGTCGGGAAATAATAACTATAGAGCAGTACTGATGAGGAATATAGTATTTGTTTTTTTCTTCTTTCATAGATTTGTGTGAATAAAGTGGATTCATGTATTTATCTCATTTTTGATGAAACTTCTTGTGAATAAATATAAATCATAATACTTAAATGAATTGGACAATGAATGGACAATTTTTACACAAATCAAATAAGAAATGCTTTCCCATGGAAAGTTCAAGAAGGCTTGTGTTATGAGTACTAGACGACGATATATTTAATAGATATACCTTCTTATAAACATAGGAAACACCCAAGACTCAGAGAAAATATCTATGTTCATCACACAAATATTTGCTATTTAAATTAAAACTTAAATTATTATGACTAGGGACGCGATTTGTGCAAGTAGATGGTTTGACTTCTGCGTTTCCAAATTCTCTGTGATTGTGTTTTTTGCGGCCATGTTTCCCACGGTTTCGTTATAAAACATGTATATTTTCAACTGCACCAGACGAAAACTGGCCATATTTTGTATGATGCTTTTATGCTTAGTTAAAAACTAAAAGTGCTTTTGGTGCTATAACTGATAAATGGTTTTTAATTCCAAGCTTTTCAGTGTTTGAGAAACGAAATTATCCTTGTTTAAGTTTTATTTAGCAGGTCCATCGTTATTAAAGTTTAGTATATCTGATAAAAAAGGAAACGAATGTTGATAAGATCTCCCATTCTCTTCTGTCTGTCAGTCTGTCACTGCATATTACGTCAATTCCGCCTTGTTATATTGTTTCATTGTAGGACAAAAATTAAAACAAAATTTTGATAAGAAAATTATTTTGGATACACTTTACAATATTTTGGCACATTATTACAGAAATAATATATATTTATGTATTTAATCTTTATAACATAAAATAAAACTTATTGTAAAAAGCGAACTTAATGCCACGAGGCATTCTCTACCTCTACTATTATAAAGTTATAAAAATGAAATGTCTGGTTTTTAAATTTTTGAGTTATTGTCGAAAAACTTAGCAAAAGGACTTAAATGCCGTGGACATACGCTTTTTTACACTTGCACTTGGTATTTTTACTATAGTGCATGTTTTTGGTATGAACAGCTGCGAAACCCTACACTGAGGATGATCCGACATGCTCTTGGCCGGTCTTTTTTCCATACTAAAAATAACCTAAAGCATTCTCTAATTGTAATACTCTCCACGGAAAGAAAAACACTTCTCAAACCCTTATATTATCTATCCGTTAGCAAAACGTAATTCGGAATCCAATCTTTTAAAAATACAACTTTCCATTCGAATAACCGCCTAATGAGCGTTCTATCTTCTTTCGCCGTGTTTAAAGTTTCCTTTGACAAGGTTCCAATATAGATAGGATGCCGAAGTGTCGGGAACCGTTCGAAATTAAACTTTTTCAATCATCCGAGGATTGTTCGAGAAACCATTTTACGAGTATTTTAAATGAATGGCCATTTTATAAAATAAGTTTTTACCTATACAGCGCGGTTATTTAAATTACAGAGTGCAGCGAGTCTGGTTTGCGAAATTAAGTGCACTTTACAATTTTGCTAAAATTGTACAGGTATATTAAAGAGTTATGTGAGGATCCTATAATGGATGATCGTCAACTCATAGCCTAAACTAATGTTAGGAGGTCCATATTTTTAGGGTTCCGTAGCCAAAGTGGCAAAAACAAAACCCGTTATAGTTTCATAATGGCCTTCCGTCCGTATGTCACAGGCATTTTATTATATTGAAGAAATTGGGAGTACCAGGTGTCTTGTATAAGCCGCTACTTAGTTTCTTAGTTGAATAACAAAAAAAATATTTCTAGGAGGGGATACATGTAACCGAGACTGAAAAAAAATCACCAATTATCAGTGTGGCACATATTTCGACAGTTATTTAAAGAAAAATTGGAAGATTCTAAAATAAAATTGATGTCAATACAATACAATACTCTTTCAATAAAAATGTTATTTACTTTTGGTGTGCAACCACACCAAAAGAAAATAACATCATACACTTAAATCTAAAACAGTATGAGAAAAGGTAAACCACAGGCTCTTATCGCAAAGAAGCGATCTCTTCCAGACAACCTTAAGGTAGTTGAGATGGCGCAAAGTAAACAACCAATGAGTAAGTAACTGGTGCACAAGAAGATGAGACAAATCATAAATTAAAACCAGAAAAAAAAGAAAAAAAAAGACTATTCAGATACATACATAATAAATAAATATAAGTAGGTAGTGAATATTTTCTGAAAGTCGCATAAATTGTGTTCCACACCTCCCTCCTAAACTAAAATAACAAAACCACGATAGCAATTGTATTGACGCAGAAACTATGCATGTTTTGAAAATAACACTATAACAGAAGAACACTCAAGCAGATAAAAGATAACCAAGAATCTCAACTTTTAACGGGATTTTTAAACGGCAATTTTTCTTTATTATTCAGCAAAATACATTGTGGTGTCCCATCATGTCAATTTAATGATAATCTGCAGAGATCTTACTCTATTAATCTCTATCAACATAATTACCAAATAAAAAAACCATTTCAGACCACAACTTTAAAAAAGACACTACTTTAAAAAGATTGAGGTAATCTTGAAAATAAGATTCTTTTTAGAATTTCGTTCACAATAAAATAGAGTAAAATGTGTGATGGCAACCATCTTGGAATCCTTTTGCCATCTGACTCAGACGTTGCAAAAACTCACTTCTTTAAGTACCAGTTTCCAAGATTGGTCTTAAGATTACAACAAGCTTATAGCACCCATCCTCTTAAAAAAGCGATACAATTTACGTTAGTAATTTGAGCACATTTGGGGTGTATATTTTGTAATATATTGGACTGACTTTGCACATATGATACTTTACATTAAATAATGAAGAACTCTTTAATAATCTAAAATACGTATATTAGTTATCGATGACTTCCTGTAATAATTAGTCCGTCATGGATATTAATAAAAAAATATTTTTTATATGAACAAAAAATAAAGGCGATACTTTAAGTCAAAATATCCCCCACTCCTAAAGTTTAATGCGACTTATCAGAGTATTATTTTGTATTTAGAAAAAGCAAAAATTTATTTTTATTACTTGCACCGCTTGTGGTTCAATTTTAGATTCCTTCCCTTACTCTACTTTCAATTCAAGCATTTGTGCCAAATAACAACTTTGGAGCCTTGCATAACAAATATAAATATGCACACCTCACAAGTATGCAAGCATTTAATAATAATGCATTTGCAGTTCGAGTAGACCTCTCTCTTCTCTCCCTTCTTAGCCTCATGGCTGAGGATCGTGACCAGCAGTAATGTCCCTCCACTTGGCGCGGTCAAGGGCCATATTATGGGCTGCCCACAGCATGGAATCACAAGCATTTTTCATGGTGTCTGACGACCTTGTCGGGATTCGATCTCTAGAACGTTTGCCTTCGACTCGGCCCAGTAAAATGCTCCTTTCGAGTTTGTGCTGGTTGGATCGCATAATATGCCCGAAGAATTTGAGGATTCTCTCCTGGTAGATAGTTGAGAGCCGCTTTGTGATATTAAGTTCTCATAATATGGAATCGTTCGTCCTTAATGGGGTCCATGGTTATCTGAGCAGTTTTCTCCAGCACCACATCTCAAAAGCATCTTAGAGGTAGACCACAGGCCTGTCAGAAAAGTAAATATGAACGATTATCGATTACGAATCATATTGGTAATCTTGATATCGAATTCTCTTGAAACATAAGCTATGCCCGTTTCATCATATTTTAAAAGGATTCACTTACGTTTAAGTGGAAATACTTGCTCTATTTAGTATTTCTCTAACTACGAGTCTTAAAACATGAAACTCACTATTTTGTTAGAATTTCTGCTTAAATTTATAATGAAATAACTAACGAGATATTTAGTTCAGTTATATATTTTAACTTGTTCATTATTACGCCATTTCGTCGGTTCTCACTTACATAGCAAGCCGTTTTTATCAAATAAAACAATTTAAACGGAATATCGCGTATATTGCAAATCCAGTTTTCGTATAGACTGAGAAAAGGTATCGTTTCTCTGTCAAACTCTGAGAATATACGCGATATTAATCAGTTTCAATTGTTTTATTGAAATGTATCTTGGCCAGCAGTATTTGCGTTTTTATGCAGATTTGAATATAATTTTTAAAGTTTTGTATCCAAGGGCTGCTCTTGAAGCTCTATATATAGACCAACTCTACGCTGTTCGTCTGCCTGTCAGTCCTATTTCCTATAGTCATATCCTAAGGATATTTTATACTAAGAAATACTTGATCCTTTTTTAAATCCAAGCCCAAGGCCTCTACAAGGATCTCTCTAACGACTTAACGACTCATAAGTCATAAAGTCATCCAACGTTTTCCCAGTAGTCATGCGCAGAATGGGGCACTAAAAAGAAAAGAGTCATATGCATATTTCGCTCACCGAAATACATAGGTACCCTTTTAGTTTAGTAGTTCACTAGTTCAGTTTAGTTTTGTATTGCTTATGGTATTGCTTATGGTATCACTCATTCACTTACTGAGCTGTAAAGAAGAATGAATTTTGAATATTGAATCACCTGCCGGTATGACATTTCTATCTATCAGAGTAAGTGAGTGATTTGGTGAACTACTGAACTGCATGAATCTGTACTGAACTAGAGCGTGAAGGAGTGATACTGATATAATTTATTTGCATCATTCATTTGCGAATTATGTACACAGTCTAATTTCCACTATTTTCATCAATTATCGGTCTACCTTGTTAGGGACGCGGGATTTCTATCGGTCCACCAAATACTTATAGGTACATGTAAGAATTGTTGAATGGCAGCTTTATAAAATACACGTTTTATCTTTTCTAGACCATGACACTGCGTCAACCTAACGACCTCCTTTTGCTTTATAAAAAACATCTCAAGCGACATCCAACATCCGAATCTCTTTTAAACTGGCATTTACCGGATCAAATGCCTTTAAAATGGCTCTAGTTCTATCAAATCTTGCTCGTTTTTGCGTCTCGCTCCGAAAGTGGTCAATTTGTAAAAGGATTCCGAGAGTTAACGCATTTTACTCCATTTTAGCTTTATTATAGTTCCAGTGAGTGTTTCTGCCGGATTTTAAAACGTAAAAATGTGTTAAAGTGCCTTTCAGGATTATACGTGTTTAGAAACGGATTCCAGCCGACCTTCTTTTTCAAAAATTCTGTGTTGATATTACCATCGCTTTATATCTTGGAAATAGGACAATTTGTCAAGCAAAACATGAACTCAATTGGAAACTATAGAAGGCACCTGCAACTTCATTCGCGGAGAAGAAAAGGTCATAACCCATCTTTTTTTCTTCAGCGTATTCGGGTATAAAGTATCCTATAACCATCTGGAGATACCGAGCTACCCGTGTACCAAAAATAGTTGAAGTCCGTTTAGCCGATTTTCCGTGATGAAGTCGCAACAACACATACAGACAAACAACTGTTGAGTTTGTTTCGGCTTTCTTCTTATCAGTGGTCTCCTCTTGGGATACGCCGTAGAGTCAGACTTGTAAAAGTGCCCTTACGGCCCACTTACTGAATAAAGATCATTATTTCATTACTTGTTCAGCAGTGGACGACCTTGAACTGATATGAGGATGAAAGTATCTCACGGAACATATTTTTGGCTCGGAGCGTTCGATACATGATTTTACCTCGTAGATGATATAAAGATGTATATAGATTCTGTGAATGTTTGGACAACAATGTTCATGGAAGATAATAATATATGCGAATTTCAGCGACTGTCTGTACAGAGCAGTTATGAAAGCGGAGATGCTCCTATCTTCTGTGGACGTTTGAGAAAAATGTTATGATTGGCACATTTACTGTTTTTGAGTTCCCTGACATTCCAATACATTTCTTTTAGTCAACACAAATCCACCAGATTAAATAAAAAAATATTAGTGGCAAACGGGGAAACAAGTTATCTGATGAGACGTGATCGTTGCTCACGGGTATGTGTTACCAAAATCACCCATACTTTTGCCAAAATGTAAGCGCTCTATTTACTCGCGTCTTGAGAACCATGTTATAAGGCCCCGGAAACACTTCAAGAAGGAAAACCATCATCAATGTCTTCTCAAAGTCTATGTAGCGCGGATGGCATTCCCGATAACTAGTAAGGAGACTAGACCTAGACAGATCTACCCTGTTCAAAGTCAAGTTCTAAAAAAAGTTATCCTTAATATGGACCTAATATTGGGAGGGCTGTTAAAGGTGGATTCCAAGTGCGATCGCAGAATCCCAGGCTCCTGACAACTGGCTTGGATTGTGGCATTGAAGGGTGTCTGGGAAGGTCATCTCCGTCATCATCTTTGCCCCGTTTACCAAATTGCATTAATGATTTGGTGACGGTTAACTAACTAATTGGGGCGCACTTGCCATTTCTAATTAGAGTTAACTCAAGTCGCAGCCAAGTTATAGTTAAGTTAATTATGACGGCTTAATCAGATACAGGTGTTAGCGGTTGACGTAGGACGAGGGCCTGTAATACGATTTGCAAGTAATTGTATGGGTAATTACCATATAGCTTAATTAGACCACGTACCGGAAGACCAGGTAACGTGTTTGCCATAACAATTTGCCTTATTATGTAATCATCAGCCAAAGGCGCTATAACATGAGTGAAATAAAGAATTTTATTTAGATTTTTTTTGCTGGACTTGGGACCATGGGTATTAAACCACAGGAGGTGACGAACCGTCTCATTACAGTAATTTTTACTTTTACTGTCTGGTGTTAAAATAAAAACCCAAATCCTCAAGTATTATTATGAAATCTATCTTTGAACACAATTTGAAAAACTGTCAAATACAATGTATGTCGAGAAGATGAATGGAAGAGTCGGAAAAGGGCAGCAGAATCGCCCATACATTGTCAACCTTTGTGTACCCTGTGAACTCGCTTCTTGAAGAATCTTAATTGAACTTAAACTTTAACTTAATGCCCATTTATTTTTGGGAGGCCAAACACCCAGATAGTGGGGATGTACTTAGTTTCTGAGGCGGGAGGAGCGATGATAAAAACGTGACGGTGGCACCAACTTAAAAAGTTCTTCAGAACATCCCCCACTGTACAAATGGTAGAACAAACACTGAGAGCCAACATCTCTCAGGAAGCTGAATGGTTCCAGACTGTCTATCAGTTTGAGACAGACGTGTTAAGTTGAACGCTTGGAATTAACCTTTGAAAGCATTAACCTTTTAGCATTGCACTAGCACCCCCTGTATTAATTTTTTTAAGATCATCATCAACATTATCGACCTTAAAAAATTCCACTGATGGACAAAGGCCGTGCAAGGATCTCCACAACGGCCGCCCTTGCACTGCCGACATCCAACGGTTTCCCGCGATCCTGACTAGAGCGTTGGCCCATCTAGTAGAGGGAGCGGAGCTTAATGGATTTAGAATGAAGAGCATTTAGATAGGGTACCACCAAATGCTCCTGATGATGGACTCTGGGGTTGCCTGACGGAACTTAGGATTGGATCAACATCGCCGAGTATTTTGCTAGCTTAATGGACGTTGGATAGGGTACCACCAAATGCTCCTGATGATGGACCCTGGGGGTTCCTACTGGAACTCAGGATTGGATCAACATAGACGAGTACTTTTTAGCTTAATGGACTTAGAATGAGAAGCATTTAGAGTACCGCCAAATAGTCTTGATGATGGACCCTGGGATTACCGGGAGCGTGATAATGTCTAAAGGTACTTAAAATACTTCAGATATTATCACAGTATTTATACATAAAAATTGAGAATCTCTCTCTATTTTCTAGAATTCTAGTTTATCCCTTGTGATATCGCTAAACATGCATTAATATATTCCTAGCATTTACAATGCGTAGGTAATCAAATGCACACGTTCCAGTTTAATGTGACCTAGATTCAAATGAATGCACTAATTATAGGGTTGTCATCGCATGTACATCATATAGGATAATTAGTGCGGAATGACGTTTTCATATGCACTGACGTAGGCGAACTTAGTTTTTATATGAACACTAGGGTTTTCGTTTGACCTGCATGGTAAAGATTGTTTGTGTCGGAGTGTGTTTTTCTGAAATCATGTAGCCTTTGTCATTTTTCGACCCACATTTCAGCTTTGTGCAAACAAACAACAAACATTGTTATTTTACCAAAATCTTGATAGTACTATCACAATCTTCGTAATTTTTAATGTTAATATGTTAGGGAAAAATTGTATTTTAAGAATATAGTTTCTTAGTGAATCACTTTAAAAAGCACGAAGATCGTGTTGGTAAAACAATAATGTTTACACTGCAGCGACATCTCTGGCGAAACTTCACAAAGTTTGCAACTTTTGTTTGGTTGTAATTTTGGGTGGCACAGAGATGTAAACTGGAATTGAGACTGGCACAAAAGACGAGTAATAAAAATTTAAGAGAACGAACAAAACTCACTGATGTCGCCAAGAAACTGAAATGGTCGTGGGCCGGTCATTTATTACGCTGCACAGACAGTAGATGCAGCCGCGAGAGTACGGAATGGTGCCCGCGCTACGTGCCGCGACAATGGGATGACCTTTAGTGTCGTGTTAAAGGTTATTTAAATAAATGAAAAATTTAGGGTGAAGATATAGTTTCATAAATGCTCACCAGGTGCGTTGACCGCAGAAAAGCCGGTTAAATGCAAAATGCAAAGATCTTGTGACAAATAGTGACAAAATTTGAAGACAAACTGATTGGACTCTGTGGCTCAATAGGCAGGGCGTGCGCCCCGGCAAGGCACACGGCACTGGTACTGGTGCAAATCCAGTCGGAGCCTAGATTTTTTTTCATTATTTATATCTTTGTATTTTTAGATTTTAAACAACAAACATACTTTCTTAGGATTACAGAACGCTTTTATTTTTAAAATGTGTAGTACTTTTGAAAGATATTTAAAACACCCGACAATCTTTATCCAATCCAATCCTTAAATATTTTGCACTCCATATTTCTGTTCAAATACTCAGAAGCAAAAACTAAAGCATTTTTTTGTTAAAAAACGAGTCGAACTGTACCGGGGATGTTCTATTAAAAATAGCCGAAAGCTGACACAAAAATAAACTGGTTCAGTTTTTTCCATCGGTTCGCCGTAAGCAATTTAGCTAGGGGGTATTATTGTGAAAACTTTAAACCGCCTTTAGTTCGTTCCTGATTAATAATACATAAATACATATAATAATAAATTTCCGAAAATGCAGGAAGATTTACAAAAATATATGAAATTTGACATCATTTTCATTAATTATACATTGGATTTTTTTTAAACTAGGTTGTGTAATGATTGGTTCGCTGACAGAAGTTGAATGCGAATGAAAATGAGGGCAAAGGAAGAGGGGCGGGTTATGTCAGGTCCGGCAGACTGCTATAGACCGACGACGACAATGATGATGATGATGATGATGATGATTCCGAATTAGGTACATAGATAATGTTGAGCCATAAATGATAATCATAAATCATTTATTTGCGTATAAAACAGGGTGGGTCAATAGATAGTAAGGTAGGTAATATCAGTCTCACATGCCTTGTCACAGAGTGACATGCAAAAATTATAGGCTTTCATACAATTTAATATACTTAAAATTAATAGCTACGACCAATTTCGTGTCTTTGAGATATTCGTTAACCGACTAAAAACATTAATTTAGTAACCAGAGCGAGAGTTTGCGCTGAAGTTCTCCAATTGGAAGGCTTTTAAAACCATTTGGAAGAGCATTAAATATTTTAATAGTCATTGGATAACAGCTACAGCTAAATAGTTTGGTAGTGACTTTAGGCATACATAGGCATATAAATGTTTTTCTATTGTTTAATTCAGGCAACCCAATTTTGCTTATTTGAACTTACTGATAATTCTAATCTATTTGAAACTTATTGTCTAGATAAATCGAAGCCTTTAATTATTAATATTACAAATAACGAATACTATAATACTACTCTGTCTGTATGTTACATTCAGGGATCGGAACCGTATTTTATAAATCTTCTTAAAAAGGGCTATTTCGGGAATGTTTTAAATCTGTATTTAGGAGAAGAGAAATTAATCACAAAACACCTGGTTGAAGTTCTAGAATTTTAATATTACGAAAATCTCGTAACTGAACGAAGAAAAACGAATCGTTATTTCGGATATTTTGTATGAAAAAAACACAGGTTCCGATCCCTGGTTACATTAGCACGTAACTGCTAAACCGATTTACCGTTTGGTATGGATTTGGTATGGAGGCAGCCCTTGCAGACCTTGGGTTGGAAATAAGTTTTTATCCCAGAAATCATCCCTTAAGGAGGCGAAATAGAGGGTAGAAGTTTTTATGGTTAAAACATAGGCTGCTTAATTCTCGTAACGGTAATCATCCCTTAAGGGGTGAAAAAGGTTTGCCCTTAAGGTTTTCTTTTTATGTAATGAGTGGCAAACGGGCAGACAAACCACCTGATGGAAAGTGGTCATCGACGCCCATGGATATGTGCAACACCGGAGGAATCGCCCACATTTTGCCAACCTTTGAGAGCCCTGTTAACTCGCTTTTTGAAGAATCCCATGTTATAGCGCTCTGGAAACACCTCAGGGGGAAGGTTATTCCGCAACTTGCAAGTATGTGGTAATAACGATTAACTAAAAAGTGTAAAATAAATAAACTTTTAAACAAAAAAATGAAACCGACTCCAAAAAAAACTAGAAAGTAAAAAATAACGACATAATTCAGTTACTTCAAATTACTTACAAGTAACCGTTTGTATACTCAATCTATACAGTATATACAATTAATCTTATTTTGGCGTCGGTGCCATATAAAGAATGTGTAAAATATTGAAAATTGACGATTTTAGTAAGTTGTGACACGATGGCACCGACTCCAAAATAACATTAATCGTATATACTGTATAGATTGAGTATACAAACGGTTACTTGTAAGTAATTTGAAGAAACTGAATTATGGCGTTATTTTTTACTTTTTAGTTTTTTTTGGAGTCGGTTTCATTTTTTTGTTTAAAAGTTTATTTATTTTACACTTTTTAGTTAATCGTTACTTAAAAGTGTATCTCGTGACGATTCGAACAAGCCCAAACACGGCTAGGATACATTATTTTATTACATTGATCTGGTGCCTACCTTCCGGCTCCATCATCAAATCAATTCGATGGTACCATTCTCATCAGGAACATTTAAATTTGTGACTATGAAGTTGCTTAGCTAAATTAATCAAGATATTTTGTCGCCACCCGTAAATCATTTATCATTGAGGAGTTCCGATGGCATTCTGTGGTCTTCTGCATCAGTTCCACTTCATGAATTTACACTTTCTGAATGATAATGCTTATTATGTTTCTTATAATACCAAAATCGCTATAGTATGCTTACAATATTTGAGGAGTTCCTTCAATTCTTTGAGTAATCGGTGAACATCCATAAAAAAAAAAACAAAAAAAAAAACCATTCCGTCGAATTGAGAACCTCCTCCTTTTTTTGGAAGTCGGTTAAAAATTAGCGTGATGCCCGTTTATTTTTGGGACGCCAAGCATCCAGATAGTGGGTATGTTAAGAAATTGTTTGCCTTAAGAAATTAAGTCCATCTTTTATACGATAAGTTTTCTTTTATGCAACATAAGGGATGGAAGTTTTTTGAGGAATCAGTCGTTAAAATATTGGCTGCTTAGTTGACGATAATGCGAGCGAAGCCACAAATAGATACTAGTCGAAAATAAATCTACGTTAAGATACATTTTCATTACAATACCTAATGCTGCCATTATTTGGAAATTTACTATTAACCCGCAAAGCCGCATTGAGGGCTTTGAAAACCATTGGATGCAATTATAGCAATGGGTTAATAACGTTATTGAAACAAAGGAAGCATTGATGCTTGGGTCGTACTGATGTTAAGTATGAGTTAGCGTTATGCGTCTTTCCTGTGGACACCCGAAAGTTAAGGGCTTTAAATACTAATTTTTCTTAGTGCCCTATTAGGCGATGTACAAATTGAGGAATACTCTAGATCTAAGCGATAAAAATATCTGTTAAATGTACCCAAGCCCTTAACTATTGCGTTGTCCACAGGAAAGACGGCTAAATTCTAAAATCAGTATGACCCGCTTGTTATTTATGAAACTATGAGGATGTAGTCTGAGAGTAGAGACACAATCATAGAGATAAACAAAAATATATCTACGTCCTACGCTGCGCTTTCCTATGCATGGTCGCCATTCCTGGACTTTAACTGCCCCAACGGCCATCCGTTTTCCGTGCTACATGGCCCGCCCATCACCACTTCAAGAATGCAATCCTGTGAGCTATATCGGTTACTTTGGTTCTTCTGTGGATATCCTCTATTACCAAGAGAAACCTCAGAGAGTCACACATAGCCCCCCAACGGCTGCCAAACGCCGAGGGGTATACGAAAAGCACATAATACAACATTTTCACTGTGATATAATAATGCCCGCGCAACAGCTGGCAAAGGCCCGTACACACCTCGGCATTGTTGAACCTAATATACATAACTGAACTCTGTCCCTACAGACATAGAAAATTCTAGAAGTGATGCGACATTCTCCAGAATACTCAAATCACTGCTTGCCGATCTAGTATGCTACAATATAAACGAATTTTTACAGATGCACCGGACCGTAAGACCATTAAAAAATACATATCATATAAATAATAAACAATATCATCATCATCATTTCAGCCATAGGACTCCACTGCTGGACACAATAGATCCTCAATAGATTTTCACATGGGCCAGATAGAGGCCACCCTAACCAAGTCGTCCGACCACCTTGCGGGTGGCCTTCCACGCTGTGCTTACCGGTACGCGGTCTCCACTCGAGAACCTTTCTGCCCCAACGGCCATCGGTTCTTCAAACTATATGCCCTGCCCATTGCCACACACAGTTACCAATAAATAATCTGAATTTGAATCTGAATAAAACGTACTTTTTGCTGCATGGTATTAAATATATAGAAAAAATCGCTTAATGCTAGGCAACGCAAAACCATTTTTATTAGTAATATAGCCGGTTTTATTGAAATATAAAACTGGCTATATTACTAAACAACCGGTTAAAATGTAATATTCAGAAAGAGTTTAAATAGGTTATTACTTGGTAACTACGTGATTATATAATCTGTCTGTGCGTCGAAAATACGTAAATTTGGAACTAGCTCAGAATCAAGTTGAAATACGAATAAATTTTAATAAATAAAATAAATAAATAAAATTTAGTATCTCTTAATTCTTACAATCAAACGAAATCTAGATATGTTTTATGAACATTTCCTTTGAATGTGAATTGATAAAGCATAATAAATTAGACGATATAAATTCTTAAAATTCGTTTGAAGCTAAATAAAGGACAAAAGTGCGTAAAAAATTATGTTCAAACAAACTCACCCTGAATTGCGTTTCTTTGGACTAAAAAATGACAAATTATAATTCATTTTTTTGCCACCCTAGAATATTGCTTTTTCGGATTCTGAACACCTTGCACGAAACGCATTTACCCACGCTGCATTCTTTCACGCGATTTCTCAAGATCGCAAGAAACCGTTGAATGAAGGCTCCACCGATTGCTGTGAAAATATTTGGAGGAGACCTTTGTCCAGCATCGGATTTCTGCCGCCTGATATGATGATGATAATTAATAGGTATACGATCCAAGATTCTGTCTACGCAACGTAATTACTATAGTTGAATCGTACGCGAAGCAATTGAAATCAAGAAACACTGAAATTTCAACCGGGAAGACGGTTTCAAACTTTCAACTTCGTGTAAACCAGTAATTAGTAAATGTTAACAACATCAAATACCCTCCGATAAATCGCCAGATGTCGTGAGTAGTATCTCGGTCTAGCAACCTTAGTATTCAAGCTGATAATGTAAGTTGGTAATGTATGCTTAGTATCCAAGCGCGGGTAGATCGAAAATCTCGCGCGGCAAGTATATGTTGATACCTGCCTCTTCAGTTCCTTCGAGACTATGGACGTAACGCGACGTCCGAAACTTCGATGATTTACCAACGAAAGGTAATTAAATAAATTATATTTATACGCGATTCAGCCCCGTTTTGTTGTGCTCTGATAATAGCTACGTATTGCACACGTTGGCAAAACTATCAAAAATGCACTCAAACAGAGATTTATTACTTTAAGCCCGGCTTAAAACACGTGGATTAAATCCATTCTGATAGTGCACTCAGAACAACCGGATATCGAATAATCGATCGCGAAAATCAAACAGGCACATCACTAGCCGGTAAAACCGGTGCAAAACGCGCGCTATTAGTGATGCGACATCACGACCGCCGGATTACGATACATCGGATTTAATATCGATACAGTTGAGGACAGTGAAACAAATATATAAGAAGAAACGTCTCGCCTCAAAATGAGCAAATTTTAGGATGTCACATTAGTGGATTGGATGTGCTACATGTTTTATTACTAAATATAAATGAAACAATAATTGTTGTAACAAATAGCACATTTAATTTATATCTGACAGTGTCATAGAGTGGCCGTCTCTATGACCAATCATAACCAATATCAGTACGGATACAACACCTGTCATTTACGCTAGAACAGATCTGTTTATGGTTTAAGGCCGATCGCAGATAGATAGCACAATTAATAAAAAAAATGCTGGATAAAATAAACAGTTGATTATTTACTACGAGTAAGCATTCGTCGACTGATAACAGAGACATAATATCTCAGTATATTTGTAAGTTGAAAAGCACATGACCAATTTTAATGCAGTTCCACTCGGTGTACTTTGATTCATGTGGAAAGTTTTACTGTATAATTTATGCATATTATTGCAGTGCACACTTAAATATAAGACCGCATGTTGTTTACCGCTCCTAAAATGTATTATTTTCTTTTGTACACTGGTTTGTGAAGTGTGCAATAAGAGTTATCGTATTATATTGTACTAGCTGTTGCCTGCGACTTCATCCGCGTAGAGATGCAATTTATAGCCTACTAGCTTCTGCCCGCGACTTCGTCCGCCTCAAATACGTTGATCGCGGATAAAGGTATTTTTCCGGGGAAAAAAGGAGCCTATGTCCTTTTCCCGGGACTCAAACTATCTCCATATCAAATTTCATCAATATCGGTTCAGCGGTTTAAGCGTGAAGACGTAACAGACAGACAGACAGACGGACAGACACACTTTGTTATTGTGATGTCGAAACAATATTACTAGAAAATTTAGTTGAGATCAGTTCAGTAGCATTTCCTTTTAATTTTAAAAGGAACGTTCACACATCGGCACAAACTTTCATGTCATAAGATTATTAGGATATTAGGATTATTTAATAAATTGTGTACTAAGATACATCAGACATTTGGGTAATGGATGATTACAAACATTTTAAGTACGAATATTTTGTTAACATTCATTTTATCCAAACTAGACGTTTACTGCTAGACTCGCTTAGCACTTAAATGACCATGGTTTTCATAATAAAAACAAACATAACGATCGATTGGTAGTTATGGCGGGTGACATATTCCTATTGCAATAACCCAAAAAAAAATCCATCCAAACTACAATCTCATAGCCCGATATCTCTTTCCGTTCAATGCAATAGTTCCAACATCTGCTGGGACCTGCTCATGGACATATTCTCTTATTGGTATGATCAGGAGCGAGTCCCAGCAGAAGTACAGTCAAAGCAAACTTCTCGAAAGGGGCTCTACGTGTTGGATCCATATCCCCACGCAAGCCTCTCAAAAATCCGGGAACTGCGAGCCCATGACTCAATGCGAGATACAAATAAATAATAATTATTATTTATTTTCGACCAATTGGGATCATGGTGTTAGGACATTATTTCTACTTATATATTATTGTTAGTAAAACATTTTACCAAATCTAACTTAATGTAATACACGACCGTTTATGTAGCGCCACGTACATGAAGCTGGCAACAATGGTTCATGTACGGACAGTCTAGCCTGCTCGCGACCATGCTCAGGATGCTGTTGGCACTATCACGAACTCTGCGCACCAGGGATGCACATCGCTTACGCATAGTGGTGTAAAAACAGTCTACTCGAGCCTCCGAGAACATCCCCGACGCACTGCAGAAACGAGGCAGCCCCATCAGCATCCTGAACGCGTTATTGTATTGCACACGCAGAGCGCTGTACTCTTTCTGCGTATAACTCACCCACAGGCTGTTATGAGGGGCTGATCATACTGTGGCTAACGGGAGCCACTCGAGAACTGCGGCTATCAGTTATACAAGCGACGTGTCTTCTTCTGTGTCCGCGATTATTACTCATTGAAATAAAACAATTTAACGAATAATATCGCGTATATTATTTCTAGTTCTAAGCTTCCGAAACATCGGGAACTAAAATTAGATAATATACGCGATATAATCCGTTAAATTGTTCTATTTCAAAGCCACGTGTCACTTTTGATATGTTCCTTCATCATCAGCTAAAAGATTCCGCTGCTGGACGTAGGAGTACCGGTTCTGTCCAGCAGAATCCAGCTACCTTCACCAGGTCATCAGTTCACCTTATGGTACCCCTCCATGCTGCGTTTTCCGGTACGTGGTCGCCACTCAAGAAATCGATGGTCCCAGCGACTATCGGGACTACGAAATATAGGTAGTTCTACAGGCGATTTAACCCCTATCACGTTCTTGCCGCATATGTTAAAGAAGTAAGCTACATTAATTGTAACATTTTAGTAAATTAAGGTTGTACCGCAAGCACAGCCCAAGTAGCACACAAGCTTATACAGCTCTTAAAGCGCTCAAACTGGCTGTATAATGGTCGCATAACCTCTTACACAGCTTCTGTGCTACCTGGGAGTATATCTTTTCACCAAATTTTTACCTTCATTGTGGCTTATTTCTTCAGAATATGCGTCAAGAAAGTAATGGCTGTTGAAACGGGTGTAGAACTACCTATATGTTCCCTGCCGTCACATAAAAGTGAAATCCAATGGAAGAAAGTGTGACAGACATATCATGCACTCCATGAGTCTCTAAATGAAAATAAATTGTGTACCTTAAAATGTCCGCCAGTGCACCACACTGCAATGATTTTAATTGAATAGCGATTGGGCAGCAAATATTATACGCAGTAAAAGTTTCGAGTAATCCTTTTATATATTGCTGGATTATCTTTTCTATCTCTCAATTGGATGTTGTGCGGTTTGATTCCCATTTGTGGATTGATTTCAAATCATTTTATTCATAAGTAGAAGGCGCCCGAAACTTCGTTCGCGGAAGAGTAAAAGTAAGAACCACTTTTTCGACACCGTAGTCGGTTAAAAAGTACCCTTTCACCATCTGTGGATAATAAAATAGTTGAAATCTGTTTAGCCAATTTGGCGTGAAGAAGCCACAACGATACATATATAGACATACAAACATACAAAAAACCAAAGAAACTATTTTTCAATTGAGGGACCTCCAAATAGTCCGTAACAATATTTTTTTGGAAAATATCTTCAATGTACAGACATTTCATTCTTACAACTTTATTATAAGAAATTCACTTTAAAAATCACAAAGATCGTGATGGTGAAACATCAAGCTTTTCATAAAGAATCAATTAAGCCTTTCACTTCGCTTTTAATAACTAGGAATTTCTTATATCGCAACAATCTTATTGGAGAACCACCGAAGTTAGTGCCACGGAAATGCTCAGGAACAGGGCTTGTATCCGGTTACAAGTAAACCGGTATTTGGAAACTTTATTTCGAAGCGCACTCTAACCGGTTACTCCGTGTTCGGATACGGCGTCAATGATCGCTGTCGCGCCGATAGTGTAGCGCAACGACAATCAACATAAAACATTGAATCTAATACCATAACAAACAAACCAATCCTGTCTAAGCGAGCGGTTACCTTAGACTCCGCTCACACGTAGGAACCGCTGGGTGCGCTTCACTCTATCGAACAACATTTAATATAATTTCAATAGATATAACAATTAATGATTATTCTAATGATATAAGCGCTAGTTGCGCAATTATCTCTTCAATAAATCTCAAGATTGATTGTCTGTGTGATGTTTTGCAGGTGTAAGGGTACATATATATTTTATAATTGTATTGTATTTATCCATTTGTATTTTAATGTAATATGTTTGTATGTATATAAATATTTATACGTATATACCCCATATTGACTTGTTGATTTGTGTCTCTCTTCTTTACTTTTTTTCGTATTCTCAACATTAATGATCCTGCACTAACTACTAGTTTCTGTTTGGCCCTATGGTTGACTGATAGAGAATGCCTTAAGGCATTAAGTCCGCCATTTGTAACAGTTTGTATTGTGCAATAAAGTTTAAATAAAAAAATATAACAACTTTTCATAGAATCGACATTTGAAATATTAATTATAGTAGATTATTATTTACTATAATTAGCATTTGATATAACGGACTTTTAATATAATACAATAGTATTATATTTAAAGTCCGTCATAAAAATATTCATAGAATAATTTAATGATATAAGAACGAAATATAATATAATCTCCATAGTGTAGTTAATATTTTAAATGTCAATGTGCCTCTTTTATCGCATATAAACTTTGGTTGGGTAAAACTAGGTTAGGTTATGTTAGTTCTGCAACCACAACAGCTCCGAGCCGGCGAGCGAAGCGAGCGTGCCGCGGCAGCGTCCGGCGCAGCGCTAAGGCCGAACTGCGACTAATAAAGTAGCTTATATAATATTTTCTTCTGTTTCCGCGATTATTACTTATTGAAATAAAACAATTTAACGGATTATATCGCGTATATTATCTCATTTTAGTTCCCTCGTCCTCATTTTAGTTGTCCTCCCGTGACCATGGAAAGCTGGAAAGCTTCCGAAACGTCGGGAACTAAAATGAGATAATATACGCGATATAATCCGTTAAATTGTTTTATTTCAAAAGTAGCTTATGTTAGGAGGTTTATTTAAGGAATACTTTATTGAAGGTATGAAAAAAATATGCACAAATTATCATTTTTATTTCATATCTGAATTACTTATTATATAAGTAGGTACGAATATGGTATTTTGAAAATTACTTCAATGATAAATTGGAAGCAATACCATTACATTGCTAATCTATTTGAACAGGCAACTTTCGAACAAATTATTGTTCTATAAAATGAGTATACCAAATAAGGATTATATTATCCGATCCGTATAATAAATAATCATTATTTAATTCGTGGTTATAATAAATTAAAATATATGAATTGTTATTCTATCAAAAGTTTATTCTATTAAATAATTAATTATACACATTAAAATTCTATGATTCGTTGTTCTATACAGTGAAGGTATGCTATTTGTTGTTCGAGGGATCATTACACACCCAGGAACCGCTATCTAACCGGTAAGTGGATTTCGCTCCCTGTTTTGCGCTCCGAGATATTAACCGGTTAGAGCGATGTTCTTGCGAGCGTAACCTTTATTATGGGTTAGGCTCTCGATATGAGTGTGGCACTAACCAGTACTGCTCAGGAAAATGCTCTGTTGGAGTGTAGGTCAAACGTTGACAGTACACAGCACTAGCTAGCTACGCGTGTGGGTTGACCCGCATTTTTACAGAGCAATAAATCAGGCCCGCGTGTGAGTGATCACCGCTGTGATCGATGTTCTAACTGCCAGTTTAACTGTTACGTGATTTCTGTGGCCTGCATTTGTCGGCACGCACAAAATTCAAGTTGATCAGATTTTTTGCAATCTGTGACAAGCCATCAACTGGCCATTTATCTTATGTTTAAACCAATAATTGAAAAATTGTTTGCTTCGAACGTCAGTTACAATATCTGGTTACAAAAAAAAATCTGTTTGTGCTACGCTATAGACGGCCATATATATGAAAATCCAGTGTTAGCAGAGCCCTGCTCCTAAGCAAAATGAACGCAGTGTGGGGTTATTTTGTATCGGTTACTGATATAGACAAACAGATGTAAAAATTAAGATTATTAAACTTTTCCCAGTTGTTGTGCCATAAAAGCTACCTACCAACTTTATACTTTCTCTAACAATCGAAATTTGAATCAAAATACCCTTTTTAATTGCTGTATCCTTTGATTGTGTTAACTTCGAAGTGTGATTATTTCACAGCTCCAAGGGATTGCCGACTTAAGTGTTTAATATTGAGCTTGATACCTCAACGCGTTTCTAAGAAAAAGGGTCTTTACAGACGGACAGACGGAGAAAAAAGTGATTTTATAAGGTTCAGTTTTGTCCTTTTAACCCTAATATTTTCTGCAAGAAGGCTGGAAAGGCACTAGACACTGTGCGAAACTACCAGGGGCGTGGTGTCAAATATGTTGTTGGTTAAGTCGGAGTATATTTTCTCTTATATTTACTTTAAAAGCAGTAAAATAAAGTACTCAAATGCTTTAAAGTAGCAAGCCGATGAGAATCCAGTTATATTAACGACATGCCACTGGAAACTATACAAGTTTGAGTCTACCCAGCTTTTCCAAGAGCAAAACACTGTTTAAAAATAAACGCCGAAAGAAACTCAACAGTCAGACATTGTATTCTTGTTTGTGATTGTACTATCAGATAGTTGCCTCAGGCCTCCCTCTAATCTCGGCTGAAATCAAGGACTTCCACATCAGGATACGCTTATTCCAATACGCCACATGCCACCATTTTTTCCGCGCCATCGGAACCGGAAGTATGCCAGCATCCGACCGGCTCAAACGCGGGGTGCATATTTGCGGTGATTTGAGACCCTGCGGCGGTCGGGGTCAGTATCGGCATTTCTGTAGATTTACATAAATTGTTTGTGTATTTTTTATTCTCGCTTTGGTATTTGGTGGACAGTTTTACGATAAGTTACTTGTATATATATGTATTAGAGTATGTAAAACACTCAGCGAGCTATGGAAAGGACTATCTATGCGCGGGATCTCTCTACGAGATCGAATCAGAAATGAGGAGATTCGTATACGAACCAACGTCATCGTCATAGCAAACTGGGTAAGCAAACTGAAGTGGCAATGGGCAGGGCACATAGTTCGAAGAACCGATGGCCGTTGGGGCAGAAAGGTTCTTTAGTGGAGACCGCGCACCGGCAAGCGCAGCGTGGGAAGGCCACCCACAAGGTGGTTGGACCTGATTAGGGTTGCAGGATATCTGTCTGTCAGAATCTATTGACCTTGGTCCTATGCCTACCCTGAAGACCTGCACGACCATGGCTCGATATAGGCGCAGAGAAACTGCCTACCTAGGCCAAAAACCCTATGGAAGGCAGTGTCTCCTACTTTATTGAAATTGAAATGAAATGAAATGAATATTTATTGTGTGACAGATTTAGGTTCTATATATATATATCTTTTACAACATTTTGCAGTTACTGATGCAAGCGTTGGATCAGATCATCTTACCTTTTCAGGTGTACACGTGTGTTATATTTAATCCTGAAAAAGATACAGGATGTGATTAAATCCATGCACATATTCTCGTACGCCCTGATGAAATATCTTCCTGATATTTCATGTCTGGGAGTATTCATTACTTATGTGCGCTGTTCAACTTTTGACTCCTAGGTTTACTAACTTCAGCTCGGTTTGGAGGTGTAAACACCGCTGTTTCCAGTTCAGTCCAGACGCCAGACAATAAAATATGTATTGTATTTTACCTAACATTCCCTAAAATAAAATCGTAAAACTCCAAAATCCACTCCACAACACTTTATCTCAAGCTCACCATTCAATGAATCAACCTTAGCACTTGATTTATTTATAGTTTGAACAAAACTCCATCAATCACGACACAGCAACTAGGATCCTAAGAAATCCTTAACCGAACCGATCTTCGGCACATGTCTTACAGGCTGATATATCTTGACCCCTGTACAACCTACACACTTCCCCTCAAGGACCTAATTTTAGTTGAAAGGAAAGGGGATGGCGGCTCTAACCATATTGGTCGGTTGGTAGTGTCGCAACAAGATCGGTAGGTAATTGTGATCATGAATCAATCCTATCTCTAAATCTCCCCAACAATTGACGATCGGTCGTGTTTCTGACTGTCTTCGCCTTACATTGCTGTACTGTAGTAAACGTGTCGGGTTTATTTTAGAACAGACCCCGCAATGGAGACAGAGTTAGTATTTAGGGTTATGTTTTCGCGGTTCTTGTGGTAAGTGTCTCGATGTTAGGAAAGCAATAGTTTAGGGAAGTAATATAGGAAATTCCGGGCAATTTTCTTATAGGCCTTATTGGTTGTAAATGTGTCTGCAAATGCCTTTTGCCTCTGATATATTATATGTTATTGGAATAATATATTCTGATTGGATTATTGTTTCCTTTATGGATGTACATTTGTGTTAATTGCCAGTAAAAGAAAATCATTTAGTGTATTATTCATATTAAAACCTATCTCGTAACGTAACAACCTTTTAGCATTAAAGATACGAAATTAGTGTCTTCGATGCCATTTATGTTCTAGATAAGTCCTACAGTGTTGTCCGCGTGGTAAATGTATTTCGATTATTCTTCGGGAACTTGTATTCTATGTTACTCTCCGACCTATAATTCTGTATTTATGCAAAATGTTACGTTGATCTTACGCGTTTTCACTGTGTTTAATTTAAACAGAACCCAATAAACTACCATACTTTAGTATTTCTAGAAAAGTAATTCAAGTAAATTAAATCTTGAATAATTTCCAACGAGGTGCAGTATTTAAAATATATGTGACTAAAGGCCGGTCGCGAAGCACAGCGAAAAACGGGCATTGCCGAAAAAAAAGAGGGTTATGTTTTTTTTCTCCCCCACTGACGAAGGTGTACCTTCTAGTATTGTAATAAAAGCAAGAAATTTCAAATAGAAGAATTTCCTCATTTTTTAAAGCCGGTAAAATGTGTATTTCACCCAGCCCCTTCACTATAATAGCCACGAGTGAACATTGAAATTGCGTTCAAAAATGTATCTTTTGATATTCGGAAAATGTATTTTAAAAGTGACAGAAATAAGATGTATGTCGCGCGATTCTTTGGACTGCATTTTATATTTTGAAGTTAGTCTAGCTGGAGCATATTTTTATGTATTATGTAGTTCATTGTGTATTGGCATATAGAAAAATGTGTAGTTTGATTTACCGTGTGAAAATTTAAGTTTTATCTATAGGTGTAGAATTGTTTCGTTACAGACATAAATTAAAGAGTCCAGCAGGCTAAGCTAACAAGAGTGGCCCTCACGAGTGATTCAGTTATACTTTTAGGCATTATAGTGGCAGGACCTAAGAACACTGTACGCTTAACATCAGCCTCCGATCTTCTTTTGTTTCAGATTTATTTACGAAAAACTTAAAAAATCAAGGAAATTTTCAAACTGTAATTATAGCTAAACAAAGCAAGCCAGGGTAACCAAATAAAATCAGTATTGAGGAGGATATAATGGGGTCACAAATGCATAGTTTTACAGACCTTCATGTCCTTAAACTTTGATGAAAAAAATACTGTTTTTTTTTCGCTTAATTTGTTTTGCCACTTCTAGCGGAGACTTAGACCTTCTACCAAAACACTACGTATATATTCAAAAACATTTTCAAATATCATGGTGCCTCATGTTAAAAAAAAACTAACGTATATTTACTAAATCATGTCATAGCAATTTGGCCCCCAAGGCGAAACAAGGGATAATTTTGTCTTTCAGGGCATATGCGTATTTTGATGATATCTTGGATACGCAACATTTCGTACCACGCACTGCTTTCGTTTCATATATACTATTAAAGATAAGGAATACAAACTTGATGGATCTTTCAACGCTCCCATCGAAAAAAAAAAAAAAATCATAGATTTTATTGTGTATCTAGTCCCTGGAATGGTTAAATTACTTTAAAACATAAGAGGCGGAGGTGGCCGAAGCCCGGAAAAAGCTCAAATACCGGGGTCCCGGCTCCCAGTATCATTTCCTGGCATTCGGTGTCCAGATCCTGGGCCCGTGGGGTCCAGGCGCCTACGTCCTTTTTAAGGAATTGGCGAAACGGTTCGTCACCATTGGTGACCAGAGCTGGCAGCTTCCTCGCCCAGCGTATAAGGATAGCTATCATGCGAGGTAAAGCGGCCAGCATCTTTGGTACGATGCCACGGGGGCCCTTTTCTGATTAAGTTTAGTTTTATTTTTAGCTTTTAGTTTTATGTATTTTTTAACCGGTTATTTATAATTGTTTTATTTGAAGTGTTATACTTGTCTGGGATATATGTTAGTTTCGTTTCAATTTAACACTGGGAAACTGGATATGCATTTTATGTAAAAAACATACTTAAATACATTTGAATATATTTTTATGTATTTAATTATGTTTATTTAACATAAAATGCATATCTAGTTTCCCACTAAACTGAATAGACACAAAGACTTGTTAATTATGACAACACACTAACAAACTAAGGTAGCCTTTTCTTATAAAAAATAGTGTATTTTTGAAGAACAATAGCAAAACCTGGTTTTTCTTCGTACTTACGTTATATAACAAAGTTTGATTGCGTCTATCTTGGTTTCGGTGACTCGTGAAGATAAACTTACACAGTATATTAGTATAGACGGTCGTTAGCAACACAATGAGACGTATTCAACACTGCAAATCGAAGGACTAGGGATCGAGGATCATTCAGAGCTGAGAGCCCCTGAATAGAAAAAAAATGGGCCGTCTGGTTCTTACCTGAAACAAAGATAAATAACATTAATAGTAGATTGTTTGACAAGGGGCTAAAATAAGCCATTACGACACGAAGTGATTATTTGGACGAGCTCACGTGAGCGAGGACAAATATGACTGAGTGTCATAATGGCTTTTAGTCACGTGTAAACACTCTGCTTTTCACTTCGACTGCGAGAAAATAAGAAAGACTTAATATTAAAATTGTATATTTCATGAAAAACTAATAGTACAGTTTGAGCAATTCTATCAGAAAGTGTGGCCAATCTGATCAGGTTGGTTCGTTTGTTTTTAATTATTCGTAAGGAGTATGCAGCTGGCCGCAGGTTTTCTTTTCAGTGTCATAGAAATTTGTATGGAATTATATGGCTTTGTTTTAAACCCTAAGGGCTAAATGTACTATTTTAGGCTCGCTTCGCGAAGCTAATATGAAGTACTTTTTGAGCAGGAGAAGTGAAAAATACATTTAAGTACACAGATTTTAGGCAACAGAGTGGCTACTCTGAAATTCGATATTCGAAGTTCGTATCGCGCCATCCCTCTCGCTCTCATGCTAAACTGTATTTCAGTGAGCTAGATGGCGCGATACGAATATCCAATTTCAGAGTAGCCCCTCAGGTTTTTAACACGTATGATCGAATTGCTTCCCTAGCGGCTCTGGAGAGTCATCTGACATATTATGCGGAGTGGACTCCATTTTTGTGAAGAAAAGTATGATTGTATATAGCTCCTAGGTTTAAGTCTAGGTTAAATCTATAGGTACATGTCAGTTTTCAAATGTATTATTATTGTTGTTTGCAAAATAAATGCATCTTCTTCTTCATAATAAAATAAAATATATTTTTTTTATTTATTTATTTATTATTAACACATAATATACACAGCGTTTATGCATAAAAAAAATCTTTTAAATTTTTTTTAGCAATACCTGTTATCAACCTCGAATAGTCGTAAAATAAATTATCGCTTTATCACTTAATTATCGCGTGTCTAGCGCGACCATTATAGGCTCAACGATACTCTGGTTACGGCTATCCATGTTCGAGTCAACTCGAATCTGCGATGACGCGGTTACTCCGATGTTCGATATTTCAAGTTCGTATCAGTCGTCCCTCTCGTTATTATGTAAAATTGTATTTGTGTGAGTGGGACGGCGCAATACGAACTACCAATTTCGGAGTAGCCCCTCAGATCAACTAGAGTTCGAGTCCGAAAAAACCCGACGTCTATGCAAGTAACACACTGGGGTATCATTCGGAAAATTCGCCTTAACCCGCCTTCAGTTAGTCCCTGATGTGACCAGACATTTGAATGAGTGGTACATGTTCCAGATCGCAAGTTAAAATATACGTATTGGTCCTACAAGCTTGTCGCAACTGGCTTATCACATTTACTGCCAGGAACCCGCCTAGCGGGCGCTCTGCTCGCAGACGCGTGGCCAATACCATGCGTTTCCTCGTATGTAGAGGAAAGTGCGTTGCGCTATGAAAAACTTGGCCGTGAAAGTGTTAAGAGCCCTTTCACGAAACATGCTCGCGCGGTACTAAGGGGTTTTCCCGCGCCGAATATTAAAAAAAATTGAAAAACTGAAAAAAAAATGGTCTTCTTCCACAAATATGAACTGTACTATGCACAATTTTATGAGATAATCCATTTATTTTCAGTGATATTTTATGAAGTAATGAAAATCTGAGGCCATAGTGTAAAATATTTATATATTACCGTGAAAAACCATCATTAAGTTTCAAACTTTTGCCTTCGCGCGCTCTTCAGGAAACTACGAGTACTCGTAGTTTCCTGAAGAGTGTCATTAATCGTGTTTTAGTTAAAATATTCAGTGCTACTCAAATTTAAGGCCACTGCACATAAAATAAGGGCCTGTCTTATGCAAATAATTAATTAGAATGTTTCTTAGGAATACAACGTCAAAAAAACTATTTTGATGCTTTTTTTACTAAGAACCCTTTTGTATTGGCACTTTAAAAAACAAAACCAAGAGAGATATTTTCGTCTGTTTCCGCGATTATCACTAATTTAAATAAAACACTTTTAACGGATTATATCAAAGTGGCGCCAAAGTGGGTAGTTTGCACAAGTTCTAGAAAAAGAAATCTTTTGTCAGTCAATCCGTGAACACGGAAAGCTGAAAAGCTTCCGAAACGCCGGGAACTCAAATGAGATAATAATGTGCGATATAATTGTTTTATTTAATACCACGAGATTTTTGAATATGAAAGTTGACACGTGCCTAGGAGTATTATAGCAGTTGATAGGTCTGTCGCTGCGTTCGACGTTGACACATTTCGTGAATACCACGGCAGTGCAAGTTCGTTAGACCGTCCGAATCCAATTTACAGCCGGAAGCAAGTCTTGCGCCACTCGGACGGAATTTGCTCAGCATTTTGCCAATTTATGCTAGCTTTTGAAATGTTTACACGTCTGTATGTGTGTTAGTTCACCTAAGTTTTGTATTAAGCTGCTTATAGCTTCTTTAACCTCCGCTGAAAAAAGGAGAGTGTTATAGTTTTGACGTGAGTGTGTGTAGGTCACCAAAATCGGTAGAAAAGTGTGACATCTAGAAAAGAACATCCGCACAGACGAAAGCATTTTTGCCCAGGCTGAAACGAAGATGCTTCGCTCGCCACGCTCGTTCGGTTAATTACAAATGCGAAAGTAACTCTGTCTGTCTGTTAATTACCTTTTCAAGCTTAAACAGCTGAACCGGTTTAGTCAAAATTTGGTAAGGAAATAGTTTCAGACCCTGGGAAGGGTAAAAAATAGTTTCTTTCCTGAAAATTATCCCCCAAGGGGGTGAATAAACATTAGGGACCATCTTACAGAAATCGACCTAGTCGCAAAGTAAGCAAAGCTTGTAAGCAAAGCTTGGTGGTAGTACAAGTACGAGCTTTGCTTAGTTAGCGACGATATACATAATATATAAACAATTTAAAATACATAGACAACATGCAAGACCCAGGAACAAACATTCGTGCTCATCACACGAACACTTGCCCTGGCCAGGATAAGACCCCGGGACCACCAGCTTTGTAGGTCGTTGTGCAGCAACCCACTGAGCCAAACGTGTCATCGAAAAGTCGGATGAAAAGTGAGGTGGAAGTTTATATAGGGAATTAATCATTAAGGCGCTGGTAAAAGTTATTATACAAAATGTGTTATCTTTTCAAATTTTCCATATTTTTGGAGATAATGGATTCGCAATACAAAATAAACTCGTCGACTTCTTAAGCCCATGTTTCCATACAGTACAATATACACATAAAACAATACTAATAGTGTAATCGAACGCTCTCGGTGCGATAAAATACGGACAACGGGAGACCGTGGTGTGAGGGTCGTAAATAACTAACGTTCTTTACGACATGCGATTACGACACGAGGACGATACGACATGAAAGAACTTCTTAAGGAACAGGGCCTGTAACCAGTTACAAACAAACCGGTATTTATTTAGGTTGTATCGGTTAATTATTTAGGTTACGTTCGGACGAATTGATTTGGGACTGTTAATCCGTGGTCGGATATGGGATCAATGACCGCTGTCGCGCCGATATTGGCGCAACGATAGTCAACTACATAATCGAATACCATAGCAAGCAAACCAATCCTGTCTAAGCGAGCGGTTTTTCACCCTAGACTCCGCTCACACTGAGGAACCGCTCTCTAACCGGTAAATGGATTTCGCTACCTGTTTTGCGCCCCGAGATATTAACCGGTTAGAGCGATGTACTTGCGAGCGTAACCTTTATTATGGGTTAGTCTCTCAGAGTTTGGGTCTAACCAGTATGGAAAATTAACCGGGTTACAAGCCCTGTGTAGGAATCATCAAATTGTTGATGTTATTCTCACAGTAAGTCACGAGACTAGAGTGACAGAGTCACTTTGGCCCTCTACCGCATTGAATAACCCAATTATTTACTTGATTTTCAATTTTGACGCGTTCTACCTATAGCTTGACAAGTTCTTTCGTGACACTCCCATGTTCTGCAGGCGACGGGGGGCCTCACACACACAAGGCCTCAGGACTTCCTGAAACATCAAGAGTCCTAGCACCTACGTCAAGGAAAAGGACCGACCATCAGCCAGTTTAACTTCAAAAGTCCTTCAATTTCAACTTCACTAGAACAGCCAGCTTCTTATCCGGTTTGGTTTACTAAACACCTAAAAACACTTCCGGCACACACTTCAGACCCGTCAAAAATGGTCCTCCTGACCAAACCAGATAAAGAGGGTTCAAAAAGCCTCATGACTTCCTGAAACATCAAAAGCTCCAGCTCCTACGTCAAGGAGAAGGACCAGCCCTCAGCCAGTTCAACTTCAAAACTCCATCAATTTCAACTTCACTAGAACAGTCATTGCTAGCTTCTTATCCAGTTTGCCACTAAAGATCTAACAACACTTGAGGCCCTTCTCAGGCACACACTTCAGACCCTCAAAAATGGTCATCCCTGACCAAACCAGACAAAGAGGGTTCATAAGGCCTCAGGACTTCCTGAAATATCAAGAGCCCCAGCAGCTACATCAAGGAGAAGAACGGGCCATCAGCCAGTTCAACTTCAAAAGTCACACACTTCAGAACCTCAAAATGGTCATCCCTGACTAAGCCAGACAGAGAGAACTAAAAAAAACGGTAACAGCAAACATGCTACCGTTGAAGTTAATCTCTACGCTACGCCCAATGGTTCTACGAGAGTAACTCAGCTCAGCTCAGTAATCGTAAAGATGTCGGTTTGTGTAAGGAGCGCCGGAACACTACTTGTGCTCGGTTTAAAAAGCTTTCGGCGAGAATCGCTGGAAATTAATGGCCGACTTGTAATTGAAAATAAACCAGTTTTTATTTAAAAGATATGGTGATGGCAGTGCTAGTAGGAACTGGTGATTGTGCTCTCACAGTTTAGACTACTTCGAGGTTATAGAAATGCATTACCTATTTCTAGAAGGCTTCTATATTATAGGACTTATTATTATAGGACTAGGCCACTAGGAGACACTTGTTTACTTTATTTTTTTATGTTTGTATGTATGTCTATAAAAACAACGCACAAGCGTTCATCACACCAAAACGGCTTAACAGATTTCAACTGGTTTTGGTACACGGGTAGCTGTGCATCCACGGATGGTCAAAAGATTTTTTTCCGACTATGCTGCAGAAAAAAAAGAGGTTATTTTCTTTCCTCCTCCGCTAGAAGTTCTGGTACTTAATAAAACAAGTAGTAATTACTGCCATATAATAACGTTTGCTTAAATAAAAAATAAAAATGGCACTCCAAAGTTTTCCACTTTTCAAATTGCAGGGAAATCCTGTTTCTAACCACAAAAAAGCATAATTAAGAAATAGGAAAGAAAGGAAGAACAGCTCTAATAATAATTGGGTCACATCTATTTATATTAAAAATTTTTTTTAATATGAATACCAAATCAAGTGTGCACTCGGCTTTAGTTATCTCGATCGAGTGCCCTAGCGATCTGGGTAAACATCTGCATCTAACTTCACTTTAAACCGCCGGCAGTTGGCGATACCGAGCTCGCAACGGTTATTTTTAAACGAATTCCAAATTCAAAACTGCATGGAACGCGAACGCCGAAGTTCCAAATTCAAATAGATATTATGGCAACAACCGCGTCATTACTCTTCGCGAGTGTCGACGTTCGAATACAGAGTAAATAGTATGCAGAAAGTTCACTAAAGTGACCACAGACAATCCTTACTTATTTTATATATGTGAAAGAGTGTTCGTTGGTTTGTCTTTGTACGAGGCAACGGATCGACGTGTGTTTCCATAATACTCGTATATGGTTAGAATAGAGACTGTGGAGATTGACATAAAAACCCAGTAAAAATAAACAGGTTGTCTCTCTGTCTAGCGATAAAACCGCCAGTTGTGTACCTCTCCTTTATGATTTTAAATTGAACGGTGAATCGCGATTGTACGAAATCAATTTCCAGTCGCGCTTTTTGTTCCGATGACAATGTTGAATTACATTCTGCAGTCTATTTGTACAATCCGCAAATAACGAGTGAAATTTTTGGTTTTCGAAACTAAAACACCGTGGCGCTAAAAAAACAAAATCGGATTTTTTTTATTTTTACTAGGTACTTGATGACACATTATGCTAAGGTTTTTTTATCCTACTCCATCCACTTCGGTTAATTTAGTCCTGTAATTGACTCTATGATTCAATCAATTGCTTTTAAGAATTAAGTCCGCTACTTGAACTTTTTCGTTAAGATATGTTTAAGTAAATAAAACTAAAATGACACAATGATTAGGTAAGCCCTACATAAGTTATGAACCTACTAGTTTCAAAGGTTGTAATTTTACAATTTCAAGGCACTGGAAAATTCTTTAAGCAACTAATTCTTAAGCTAATGTTAAATTGATTATTACGAATTATCCGGCTTAAGCTTATACACATTGTTAAATTTATTCATTAGTAATTAAAAAGAAACTCAACGTGTTGCTTAGAAAGAACATTCTGCATTAAATAACTATGCAACACTGATACCCGCACAGTGGAAGCCCCACAGCAAACTAAACTTCAGATATATCACTACATACGTCCTAGTTTGCCGTAAACGTGGGAACGTGTGCAATTTGCAAGGTAAGGAATATCTGTACTTATCTAGTTTGTACGAAGACGCGCTTGGTAGAATTTTATTCAATGTTTACCCCCAACAGCGAACAATCGTAAGAGTTGAAAATTTTCTATGCATTTTCATACGGTTTTCAATTTTGCTCGTAACGTTCTTTTTACTTTAGAACTAGGTTAACAAAGACTAAGTTTTGGATTTATTTTCAAGACGAACATTTATTAAAAGTTACTTGTTTAACTCCAGTTTTCACACGAAGAAAATCTTGCAACATGATGAAATCAAAACTACATGATGAAAACAATTTTCGTTTAAAGTATTTATTAAGCTTTATCTTTGTAATTTTCTTTTTAAATTACAAAATAGAGGGGGTGGACATAATTTATGCAACTTTCGGAGCGATTATTTAAAAAATTTTTTAAAATATTCACAAAATCAAAAAAAATTTTGGAAACCTCAGTCTTTTTAAAAACACTGTCTATATATTTGTCACACGTAAAAAAAATTACTACAGATGAAAAAAATACGATATGAAATAGTAGATTGTTTGACAAGGGGCTAAAATAAGCCATTTTGACACGAAGTGATTGATTTAAGTGAGCGAGGACAAATATGTCTGAGTGTCATAATGGCTTTTAGCTACGTGTTAAACACTCTGCTTTTCACTTCGACTGCGAGCAAAATAAAAAAGACTTACATTAAATTTTTATATTTCAATAAAAACTAAAAGTACAGTTTGAGCAATTCCATGAGAAAGTTTGGCCAGTCTGATCAGGTTGGTTTGTTTGTTTTATTAATTATTCGTAAGGAGTATGTAGCGGGTCGCAAGTTTTTTTTTTCAGCATCATAGAAATTTGTATGGGATTATATGGCTTTCTTTTAAACCCTAGGGGCTAAATGTACTATTTTAGTCTCGCTTCGCGAAGCTGATATGACGTACTTTTTCAGCAGGAAAAGTGAATATATATGTGCCACACATTGATATTTGCTGATTTTTTTATTCATTTCGGTTACATGTATGGAGTGTCGAGTGAATACTTACATATTAAGCTGCGTCCACATTTGTATCATTTGCCCGATCAGATCATCGTCCCGTGGCATGATCGCGTGTCACGATCGCGCGTTTGGACGTTGCGCCGATCCGATCGCTCGAAATCCATGTTGATACGCGTATCACACACTTACATCGGACAAATACGGCGTGATCGCAGCGCCGACAGTGAGCGTCGAAGCAGCGCGATACGCAGTCATGCCACGCCACGGTGATCGGATACGAGCAAATGATACAAGCGTGGACGCACCTTTAGCTTGCCACTTCTAACTATTTGAATTATTCTGCCATCGATCTATTCAGTCGCGGACGTCGACCGCTGAACAAAGGCCTCCCATATAGCTCGGTTGGACGGATCTCACCATTGTTGGTACACTGATAGCTAATCAGCCTAGGAGATACTTTTTTTGGGTTCCGTACGCAAAGGGTAAAACGGGACCTTATTGCTAAGACTCAGCTGTCCGTCTGTCTCCGTCTGCCACCAGACTGTATCTCATGAACCGTGATGGGTCGGGCCGCGGAGCGTTTCAACCGCTGCACTTTTATGTAACGAATTTTTTACATCACACATGTAAATTCAATAAAAAAAATAGAGATAGAAAATGAAGCCTTGCATTTATCTTATGCCTAAAACTCTGATGCTTATGTCATGATGCTCTGATGAATGCGGAATTTTGTTAAGTATAAAAGTACGGTCGAATCACTCCGCGGCCCGACCCTGATAGTTAGACAGTTGAAGTTTTCAGAGATGATGTATTTATGTGGCCGCAATAACAACAAATACTAAAAACATAAAATAAATATTTAAGCGGGCTCCCATACGACAAACTTGTTTTTCTATGTTTTTGGTGGTCATCTGGCTGTATATCGTGAACCGTGATAGTTAGACGGTTAACAATTTCACAGATGATGTATATCTGTTGCCGCTATAACAACAAACACTAAAAACAAAATCATTTTATGTCAGTCTGTCTTTGCCAATATAAAATGCTCGAAAGCCGAGTACATTCAACTTAGGAGTAGGGCTCTGCTTAAACTAAATTTTCATAGATTGCAGCGTATATTTCGTACGTAACCATCGGTGTGTGAGTTCGACTCGCACTTGGCCGGTTTTTATAGAACTATCTGTCTATCTGCCACGGACTTTCACGTTGAACAGAGGCCGCCCCTATAGCGCGCCAATGAGTGCGATCCTGCGCAGACCACATCCGGGTGATTATTTGAGCGTTTTAACCGTCTCATTAATCTGTCCCCAATATTTACGAATTCCATATGATTTGTGGCGCCATATTCGGTTGTATTGTAGAAGTCGCGGCTCTTTACAATTATTATCCAAATTAGGTTCATTGCTTTTATAAATTATCCAATATTGCGAACAGACTAATGAGACGGTTAAAACGCTCAAATAATCACCCATTCACCGGCTCACCACGATCCTCTCTTGATAGTTTTGATCGGTTTAATATGTTTTCTTGGTGAACCACGCATTAAGTTTATACTTAAAACATATATTTAGGATAGGCTGAGAACAAATATTCTAATAAACAAGAGTTATTTCGAAAAATGGCTGAATGTTGAGTTTGTTTCGGCTTTCTTCTTAACAGTGGTCTCGTTTAGGGAAATGCCGTAGTATCGGACTTGTTAAAGTGCGCTTGCGGCGTGCATACAGAATAAAGATCATTATTATCATTACTTAACTTGTATGTACGATAATAATAATATCACAACTCACAATTCGCCAATTTTGATAAAGCGATTATTAAAGGGTTCATTCCAGCTAAATCTGGTTTAATGTATTAGAGAGAAGTATTATGTGGTTAGACGCAATTATGTCATTCAGTAAATTATTCAGCTGTTGAACGGTTGAATGGTCAGGGCGTCTGTCACACCGTATCGAGCAAGGACTATGACATAATTAACATAATCATGACATCAACCGAAAGAGGCACCTGCAACGATCTCCGTTACGACCAATCATACGGTGTCATCTTTTATTTCCTATGATTAACTGGATCGTTGGTCAGCCTTGGTGGGTTTGATGTCCTTCAAAATTCTGGCAAAAATGATTTTTATAACAATTCTAGAAGTTGTCCAACGCAAGCAGCATCCCAGCAACTTCTAAGGATCTTAAGAGGGAGAGATATAGAGATATCGGGATAACGTCATCGAGAGCCGTAACAAACTTGTGTCTGAAGTTGAAACTTCCCTAAAAGAAGTTTCAGAATAGGGTCGACTTAATTTAGTCCGTTTTAACCCTACAAAGACACAGGTTTGCGCTTTCACCGCTAAAAAGTCTGCGTTTGTTGCATCACCTCGTTTTGAGAATGCTCCCCTAACTGCCACAGCCACTATCGGAATCCTTCGCGTCGATATATCGAGTGAAGTACAGTTCCGCGGCCATCTAGAGGGTAAGGCCAAATTAGCCTCTAAGAAGCTCGGCGTGCTCAAGAGATCGAGACAGTATTTTACTCCGGCCCACCTCCTACAGCTTTACAAGGCACAGGTCCGCCCGCACATGGAATACTGTTCTCATCTGTGAGCTGGGGTTCCCCAGTACCAGCTTCTCCCTCTAGACCGCATTCAACGGAGAGCGACTCGTATCGTCGCTTGCCAGCGTATTTCAGATCAGCTTGACTCCTTGGCACTCCGTAGAGATGTAGCCTCGCTCTGCATTTTCTATCGCTTGTATAACGGAGAGTGTTCCGAGGAATTGTTCGGGTTGATCCCAGCTGCATCTTTCCGCCATCGTCCTACGCGACAATATTTCCATCCTCACCACTTAGATGGTTGGCAGTCCACAACTGTGCGTTTTTCTAGAAATTTCCTGCCTCGAACGACTGAACTGTGGAATAAATTGCCGCATGCAGTATTTACGGACCGATGCGATCTTCAAACCTTCAAGAAAAGAGCGTACTCCCACCTGAAAGGCCGGCAACGCACTTGTGACTCCTCTGGTGATGCAAGTGTCTATGGGCGACGGTGATCGCTAACCATCAGGCGACCCGTCTGCTCGTTTGCCACCTATGCCATAAGCTATGGCGCAGAAGAAAAAGTCATAACCCTCTGCTTTGCTTGAACGTAGTTGGATAAAATGTATCCTAAAATTGTTAAAATCCGTCTCGCCATTTTGACGTGCCGAAAAAATATATACCTTCATAAATATAAACAAAAAAAAAATTTCGTTTCTGTTAATATTCTCATTATACAGCCAATTTATTTTGACAACTTTATAGATTACAACACACCGGTATGCCGGAATGATCTTGCGAAAGAAAATATGAAAAAAAATATGTAGCTGCGTTTCCCTCCAGATTAACATGCCAGTGTTTGGCGATTGGAAAGTATATTTACTTTCCACATTGTAAGTTTGTTTATTTTTATGAATGGTATCTCTGAGGCCGAATCTTGTCAAAAAAGCTGGGAGGATCTCAACCATTTTTGGTAGGGACAATAGTATCAGGACATCCGAGAATGGATATAGGACATCCATCCTCGGATGTCCTGATACTCTTTCTATCCAACTACGCTGAAGCAAAAGAGTGGATTATAGCTTTTTGCTTCTTCGCGAGCGAAGTTGGGGACAACTTCTAGAATTGTTATAAAAACACATATTTGCCAGAATACAGGGTGCAGGGTGATGTTGCAGCTGCCGCGCCGCTGCAGTGCATCAGGTATGTTCGCGGAGGCGCGCACCTCCTGCTTCTTTGCCACTTTGCGCAGGCGGTCCTTGCTCTGCAGAGTGCATGCCAGTCCCAACAGCACTTGTCTTTGATCGCGGGTAGATTTGATTGCCCATACATGATGCAGATTCATGTACAAAGTAGTGCATTGTACTAATCTAGTTTAATTTAATTTAATGACATTTACTTCCTAATGTTATTGTGGACCTGTGTTGTCTTATGAATAAATGAATTATTATTATTCAAATACGTTTCCAAATTTTTGGGCGTTTTAGAACGGTTCGGTGTGAGTGACAGTTTAATTTATAGCATCAGCATTTAGTCCTGTCTGGCTAATTTCACCTAATTTGGACGTTCGCGGGGACCGGTTGCGATCTATTTGCCGCAGAATTAACCGGACGTGCTTAGACTATACTCGAAAGTATAATTGTCATTTATTCACTGTACTACCCTGTCACAATATCCGAGCAGCTCGCTGCGTGATGTCATGTCGGCGCTCAGGGTACGGTGTGAAAAATTACGTACTGAAATGGCGAGCGCGGGTAGGTAGAGCAGAATAGGGGGGAAACGGGAGTAGGTTCAAGGTGCGTCCACATTTGTATCATTTGCCCGTATCAGATCATCGTCGCGTAGCATGATCGCGTGTCACGATCACGCGTTTGGACGTTGCACCGATCCGATCACTCGAAATCTATTTGCTACGCGTATCACACACTTGTATCGGGAGAGTGCGGCATTATTGGCGCGCCGACAGTAAGCGTCTAAGCAGCGCGATACGCAGTCATGCTACGGCACGGTGATCGGATACGAGCAAATGATACAAGTGTGGACGCACTTTTACGAGACGTCAGAAATTTTCCTGACATGTATGAATGCGTATCTGTGGTCGAGTCTGGTAGAGAGGTTGACACGTTGGACGCGTAATACAAAGGTACAAGGTTCGATTCCTGGCGTGACCACGTGCGAGAGCAACCGTGTTTTTCATTACGCTTTGATCTTTGGATCTCAGAATAAGAATACATATAAGTATCACTAGAAGGTGCCCGCAACTTTGTTCGCGGAGGAGTTAAGTCATAACTCCTCCTTTTTCGTCATTGTTGTTGATACCCCCAGCTACATACGTGCCAAAAATAGTTGAAATCCGTTTTGCCGATTTGGCGAGATGTACATACACAAACATACAAAAAAATATTTTTTTTCGTTTCAGTAACCTCCAAATAGTTACAATCATTTTTTTATATGTCTTTAAAATAGTATAGAAATAGAATAAGTTATTGTCGATCTATTTAAGTAACGTATCCTCTATATCGGATGTAGACTGATAAAGACGTACACTTTAAGTCGAGTCAGATCTGGTTTAAGGCGGAGTGCCTGAGAGGTATCGTTTGTCAGGGGGTGTCGTCCTATTTGCTAACATTTCTAGGGTTGCCACTACATGCAGCACTAGACATTAAATCTTAGAAGGTCGCACTCTTGTCAAATTTCATTTCAGTGGTTTTGCTTAACCCTTTTACAAGGCAGTGTATCATATAAAATATATTGTTTTATTATGGTTTTGATTTTTATTTAAGTATTTATAGTTTTTTAGTACATAATAAGGACAAGAAAGTTTAAGTATGGATTTCTCATTTATTTTGCCAGAAAAAGGGTTATAAGAAAGTATTTGTAGATATCAAGCTACCCGTGTACCACAATAAGTTGTAGTCCGTTTAGCCGATTTGGCGTTATGAAGCCACAATGACACATACAAACATACAAAAATCCAAAAAAAAAGATTTAATTACCTCCAAATAGTCCAATCCAATAAATATTTTTTTAATATCTTCGATGTACAGACATTTAATTTTAACAACGTTATAATAGTATACTTAGATTATCATTCAAAATTAAGCATGGAAAGAAAGGTAGTATACGTAGTGTACGTACCTACAATTACACTCAGCATCTATTTCTATTTTTGGAGACTAGACTACTCTTTTAAAACCACTGAGAAGCACAAAACCCTTAGAGACAGGCTTTTATAACTTCGACCGAATAAAAAAAATGATTATCGTTTCAAAACCATTCAAGTGACAACCCTAACGGGCTCGACCTAGCGAGGTAGCACTTTTGCGTCGGCTTCACAGAATAGCCTAGATTTATTGTTTTTATATATTTCTGTTTTACATTATTTCCATTTCACACTCGGATTCATCGTATTATGTTTTAACTTGAGTTATTTATGTCGCGCTGGGGAAAGCGGTTTAAGTTTTAAGAAGATTTCAGCATGTTGGAAGCACTTTCTTTGTGTATAGAGTGACAAATGTTATAAGACGAGAAGTATTAAGCGTGAATGTGGAAAATTATACCCAGGTAGTACACAAGCTGTATAAGGGCTTAATACTGCCATTATGAAGCCGTTTGGGCGTTATAAGAGCTGTATTAAGCTCTAATAAAGTTTGTCTGCTACTTGGGTAGCTTAGCAACCACATTCGCGGAGAAGAAATAAGTCATCTACCTCTTTTTAGCTTTAGCGTAATCGGGTAAAAAGTATCCCATAAACATTTGTTTAGGCATATTGATGGCACAAAAGCATATCTATACTATTATAAAGTTGTAAAAATGAATGTCTGTACATTGAAGATATTTTCAAAAAAATATTGTTACGGACTATTTGGAGGTCACTAAAACGAAAAATATTTTTTTTTTGATTTTATGTATGTTTGTATGTGTGGTTGTGGCTTCATCACGCAAAATCGGCTAAACAGATTTCCACAATTTTTGGCACACGGGTAGCTGGGTGTCTCCAGATGGTTATAGGATACTTTTTACCCGACTACGCTGAAGAAAAAACGACGGGTTATGACTTTTTTTTTCCTCCGCGAACGAAGTGGCGGACATCTTTTAGTACCGACATGAAATAAATAATTAAAAAAGTTTTTTTGATTCAGTGACTTTTATTAGTCCGTTTCATCTATTTAAAATAAAATATCTACATTGTACAAACATTTCATACATTTTTATAATAGTAATGAAGAGGAAAACCAAGGAAAGAAGATGAATAGAACAATGAATGAGACAGGGCTAATAAGAGCCTGGTCACATCTCAAGCCGCGCCGTAACGTAAAAAGACGCGGCGCCTTAGAACGGCACGATGCCGCGTCGTGCAGATACACGTGCCGTGCAGTATTAAGCAGTCACACGGTACGGTCCCGTCGCATATTATTTGCTCAGATATCGACATAAATGAGCAATGCTTTATGATAGATTGGTAGACAAGAAACAGAAGTGAAACAGCCACGCATTCAGATCGTGGTGCGTGGTGTGCAGCCACGCACACACGCATGCAAGTACATACGTAACACTTTATATTCAACATAATATCAGCCCAAGGATGTCCACTGCTGGATAAAGACCTCCTCCAAGGATCCTTAACGACCGGTCGAGTGTCGCCCTCATCCAACGGTTTCATCACCATCGGTCATCATCGGTCCATCTTGTTGCGGGCCTTGCCACGCTGCGTCATCCTACACGCGGTCATCACTCAAGAACCCAGCGGCCATCGGGTCCAGTGATGATCATCAAAAAAGGTAGATAGGTTATACGGGCTCCGAAAGTGGCACACCAAAGTTACGCCAATTGGCAAACCTTAACTCAGTCTCGCGCACAGAGTACTTTTACGTTATATATTGGATAATGCGTCAAATAAACAAAAATTCCGTCATGCATAGTGAGATTTTGCACTAATTACTCAATAAAAGCGTCTAAACGCATTTATGATCAGTGTGTTATTGTAATATTATCAGATTTATGTGTGCATAAGCCTGGATGTTTTTAGACGTGGATTATCGTGTAAGTAACCTATCTACCTCTTTTTACATTATATCATTGATCGGGTCCATGAGCACTGATTCATATTATTCATTGTTATATTTAAGACAAATCATTACCTATTCAAAAACTTGTAATCCATCTCGATTATCCAGTTAGACTTGATTTAATTTAATTTAATCGTGACGAATCTTATGATTAATAAGTGTCTAGTCTAGTTATGAAATTACACTCTAGTTAGATATTTACAAATTGAAATAAGTTACTTTAGACAAATTCATTAACTTGTTTAAATATTTGGATTGTTTTTGATTAGTGGGTTTATATATTTAAGTACTCTTTCAAACTAGCTTAAACGCATTTGAAACTTCTTTCACCGTAAGAATTTCTAAAAAGTCGGTCTTAGTCTGGATTCTGGTTATTATAACAATAACTGTTTATTGCACATCTCGCAAAACTGTACAAAAGAAAATAATCATTCAAGGAGAGGTAAACAACGGGCCGTCTTATCGCTAAACAGCGATCTCTTCCTGACAACCTTCGGGTAGTAGGAGATGTTGAGAACATAAACTGTAGGTATCAGTAGGTGGCGCACAGCAGTTCGGTATTGAAGTATATAGCTACATATAATATAATTTGGGCGTGTTCAAGACAATAGTGAATAAGCTGTTTCTAGACGGGCATGATACATCCTTGCGGTCAAATGCCCATCTATTTTATAATAAAAAACAAAAAACACGTAGATATATTAAAAATATAAATATATAAAAAAATACATAATATATAAATACAAAATAAATATTACGGACAGTCGTACACAAATCGACCTAGTCACGAACCAAGCAAAGTTTGTACTATTGGGTATTAGGCGACGTGCACATAATATATAAATAAACTATAAATACGTAAATACATTAAAAAAAACCAAGAAACAAACATTCGTGCTCATCACACAAACACTTGCCCTGGCCGGGATTCGAACCCGGAACCGCCAGCTTCGTAGACCGTTGTGCAACCCACTGAGCCAAACGTGTAACTATATATAACTTTAAAATAAGATAAATAACTATACTAATATTACACAACCGTCGAGATGCTATGGAAGGGACTCATAATAGTGATAATATTTTTTGTGATTCATTTCATTTATTTGCCTATAAGAATAAAGATGCGTTGCGATATATTTATCGCTTTTAATGGTACATGCTATTCGATGCTGACTGTTTTGCAGGCGTGGCGTCAGGAAAATCGCAAGGGAAGCTGAAGCGTATTCATTTACTCATATTTAAAGGTATAGGGTGCTAAAAGCCTTTCCTTGGGCAAGCCGGTGTAAATCGGCTTATATGGACGCCACGCCACTGTTATACAGTCAACAAAAGAAATATAAACTTACAAAAAAGAAAGGTTTTCTCAGAAACTGACTGTACTGGAAACTCGTAAACGTCTTGTTCAACATACGACGGATGTTGAACAATTTTCAATAACCGTCTACAGGATATAAACTATTCAAATACCTGCTCTGGAATAGTTCCTGTACTTCATACATTGCCGTCATATCAGAAAGGGGGACGGGAGGTATACATAGGGTGTCCTTTATCAAGATCTAGCTAGGTGTCTTCAACTCGACAGTTCTCCGGGAAGTGAGGTCCTGGATAAAACCAATGAGGGACAATCTTACACAAATCGACCTAGTCGCAAACTATTTAAGCCAAGCTATGGGTACCAGGCGACAATATACTCGTACATAATACATACATACATAAAATCACGCGTTTTTCCCATTACGGGGTAGGCAGAGACTACCTCCTTCCACTTGCTACGGTCCTGGCATACAACTGCCGCTTCATCAACGTTCATTAATCTCTCTATTTCTCGCATCCATTATCTGACATTCTTCATCTATTTAATCATTAATTCCTCCCCTTACGTAGCAAAGCGGCTCTCCATAGCCCACTCTTCGCTCTCGCTGGGACCGAGACGTGATGGGTTGCGATGTTGCGAACCACATCGCCGCCATTATGGTTTTTGAAATTATAAATAAATACATAGATAAATTGTAATAATTAAATACATAGAAAACATCCAAGACCCAGGAGCAAAGATTCGTGCTCATCGCACAAACACTTGCCCTGGCCGGGATTCGAACCCGAGACCGCCAGCTTCGTAAGCTGTGCAACCAACTGAGCCAAACGTTTAGTCCAAATAATCTGTTTTGTATTCAAATATGAAAGACATAGAACAGCCAGTTAGTAAAATATACATATTAAAACCTAATATCACAAGTATTGAACGTAAAGCCAAAAATTAGGTTAGAATTTGGTGGCCACATTGCAAGTTTTAATAGAAACTAGAAGACGCCCGCAACTTCGTTCTCGGAGGATAAAAAGTCATATCACCTCTTTTTATGACAGTGTAGTCGGATAAAAAGTATCCTATAACCATCTGGAGATACCCAGCTACCCGTGTACCAAAAATAGTTGAAATCTGTTAAGCCGAATTGGCGTGATGAAGCTGATTTGGTGACCTCCAAATAGTCAGTAACAATCTTTTTTTTTTAATATCTTCAATGTACAGACATTTCATTTGTACAACTTCATATTAGTATAGATACGAGCAAGCATTAATTTTAAGGGCTAGACTTCCAAACTGCTCAGAACACTAAAATTTCCATCGAAAATCCCGGCGATTCAGGTTTTGTGAAAGAAAAGTAACAGTCATTATCCCAAATTAATTTTACCGGTATAATGGATTTTGGCCGGATCATTGTACGGTATCACATGAAAACAGACTTTGACTGATTTGGAACAAAGTTTCAGTTGTAAAATAACTTTATTTATTAGCAAAGTTCGACCGTAAAGTGTTGCGTGAAATACGACTTCTAATCAAGGATTACACGGCTTAATTCTAAAATGTGTTAAGCACCTTTGAATATTTATTTGACTTCACCCTTTTAGAATAACAACAGACTAATAGGAGTTGAAATCTATACTGACGCAAGTATCTAAGGATTGGGGCCGGCTTGAGCTTTTCTGGATATAAACAGGAATAATACAGCTGTAATTTCGTGGCTGTAATGAAACAGAGACGTTTATCATTTGAAATGTATGATTTAGGAAGTCGTAAGAATAATTATTTCCCTGGTTTTAAATAAAAATGTATTAATGTAATTGTTACTCAGCGATACGACTGATATTTAGCAGACTTATTATTTTTGTAAATCTTCATTTTTCTCTAGAAAATGTAATGTTCGCAAGAGCTGCGACTAGAGGGTGGATGTGGAACGTAGGTGGCGAGTTGGCTTCGGTAGAAAGTCCAGTGACACCTCTCCATTCTTAGCTAGCCGTACCGCGGTTGCCCTCAGGTCACAAAATGTGTCGCTATTAACGGGGGCCCATCTATCGGAGGCAAGTTATCGTCTACCAGTGTCTTTAGCCATTAGATATCATCATTTCAGGTGATGGTAGTAGCAGCACGCCTCAATTCCTCTCTGACAGCCACCTTCCTTATGCTTGCGTGCAGTGGTCCATCTACTGCAGCTTTGTTTAAATGAGCCTCGTGGCCTGGTGCCTTCAACTTTTTCGTGGACCACAAGTTGCTCAATAGCTATATCTCCCCGACGATAAGAGTGACAGACTGTAACATGTTCCTTTCTTAGATAGAAAACAAAAAACTTTCTTCTGTTTCTGCAATTATTACTCTATTATTATTATAAAACAATGTAAACGGGTTATATCGCGTATATATATATCATTCTATTTCCCGACGTTTCGGAAGCTTTTCAGCTTTCGTCTTCACTTCAGTAAGTGTTTTCTTCTCAGTAAGCCTCATTTTGTAAAATTAGGCGGTAGTTTATTTTTTTAAATAAAATATATAGGCCCTTCTGGCAGATGTGTAACTTTCTTTACACATTTATTTGTTTTCTGAGAGTCGGTAGTTTGCACAAATTGTAACATTGAAAGAAGAAAATATATCTTTTCTCAGTCGACCCTTAAGCACCGAGAACCGTCCTAAACTTTGAGAACTCAAATGAGATAATATACGCAATATAATACGTTTAGATTGTTTTATTTTAACAATAAACTATTCGAAAGAGAATAATAATGTCAGGTATTACGATTACACCCTTTGGTATATAAATAAGCTATTTAGACGTTTCAGATACATTCTAACGCCGAAAGTGCTCCTAACCCCACTTTATTATTAAGCGTAAATCTCAAACGTCAGGGGCAAAATATAAGGTATCTTTCGGAAACTTTATTACTACATATTTTATCCCTGAACTGTCCCTGAAGGTGCTCAAGATTTATTTTGTAGATAATAATTTCCAACTGAAAGTATTAAGACCCCTCCAAAATGCGGGACGCTGAAGTCATTTTTCTTTCGATGAAATCTAGCAATGTACCCGAATCGCAGAAAAAACTAAGTGACTGGTTTAAAAATTTTACGCAATTATCTTATTGACTCATTAAAAAAAAAACAATTTAAATGGATTATGTCGCGAGTATTATTATCACATTTGAGTGCCTTCGAAAATACTGAGAATAAAATTGAAAACTTTTTAAAGTTCTAACCAATTATCCCTAAAAATTTCCAGTAAACATTCGATAATAATTTTTTTTTACATTCCGGGCTACTGTGTTGCGGAACTCTCTTCCACTCGATTTAAGGCAAGTGAAGTCATTGCCTATTTTTAAAACTAAGTTAAAGGATCATAATTTCTATTTTTAATTCTGCTTCTGGTTTTCTAATCACTTTGATCTCAACTGTATCATAGTTTTCTTTCTTACTTTGTATATATATAAGTAAGTAAGTAAGTAAGTTTATTTATTGCACATAGTATAAATTCATACAAACACATCTATACCAAAAACATTCAATAGAGGACATAAACTACTGCTTTGTACCAAGATATGGTTTACATAAATTCAATTACATGCACTGATATCGCCTATCTCAACTATTAAACTGGTTCCTACACTAGGCACAGCCTGTCCCGTAGATAACCAAGACACGAGTGACATTGCTGAAGAGTTGCGAAAAGCAAATAACACTTACAGGAAATCTATTTGACAAAGTGACGCTTTTAAAACTTAAACTACAGTTAACAACAAAAATAAAAAGATGTAGAAATATAAAAACAATTAGGTATACGCGAGAGCCGGTGGAATTGTGTGAAATTTTGTATATTACTAGCACAAATAGTGTGAATGTGTGTGTGTGTGTGTGTGTGTGTGTGTGTATGTGTTTGGTGTGTGACTATTTCTCTATAGTAGTATGTATGTTTAGTATATGTATATGTATAATATGTATGTTTATTTTATTTATTTTAGTATTATATGTAATCTTATCTCATCAATCATTCAAAGGTTGTCTGGAAGAGATCGCTCTTTAGCGATAAGACCGCCTATTGTTTGCCTATTTTATGTTAAGGCTCTATTGTACTGTTTCTGTTGTTGGTGTGCAATAAAGAATTGTTGTTGTTGTTGTTGTTGTTGTTGTTGATAATATTCTACAACGTGTATGTGAGTATAGATAATGCTATATCTTACCGGATCGGCTAAAAGAGGAATAGAGCGAAGAAAATGGCGATACATTTTAGAAACCGGTAGTCGTTAATAAATATTTGACAACTGAATATAATTTTCGCAATAACCAACTTAAAGCAGGATAATAAATTGTATGCTACTTCTGCAAATATAATTAGTAAACGTGTAACTTTATTAGCATATAATGTTTTAGCTCACGTATATTTTTTACGTTGGCCTTGACGTTTCTTTAAAATAAAATTGGTTCTCTATAAAGTCGGTTTAAGGAAGATAATTTTACGTGACAACGTCATAAGAAAACATTGATTAAAAATTGCATTATTTTTATGAATTCACAAGTCGAACGCTTAGGCCGATCGTGCCTCTCTATCGCTTGTTCCGCGCTCTCGCTTGCACGCTCGGCTCAGGCGGAACGTAACAGTGGAACGTGACAATGAGTGCTTTTTCGTGCGTGCAGCGGGCGTTCATCGATTTATGAGACGTTATCACGTCAATAACAGCCGCTAGTTCCCAGCAAATTCTGCCAGTTATTATAAAAACTTATAACACACAATACTATTCCTAGAAAAACTACTGCAAATAAAATCTCCCAAGCCAACCTGTCAAATCGTATCTAACAATTTAAATCGCCTACTTCCGAAATCTCCAATCTCACAAAAAGCATCTTTACAAAATCAATCTTAAAATAGAGTAAGTAAAGTTCATATAGAATAGACTTTCGTATAAAAATATGAAGTTTTGAGGGTAGTTATAGACGGTACATGTCTCGACCCGCGTCAATCCGATGTGCCGATGAAATATTAACTTTGTAGAGAAAAACTATCCACTCACGGGCAAATATTGTGTGGATGTCTGTCTGGCTAATAACGGGCGGATGGTTTGGATGTGCCATGGACTGTGACAGTTATTCAATAAATTATTTGAGGTGATTTCCTAGCTACAAACAATGGTTATAAGCAGATCAAGAGTTACATGAACGTGAGAGATTGAAAAATGTACAGAGAAGCAAAAGGTTTTTTTTACATGTCTAGTATCATTTTATTACCGGTAAATTAATCGCAACAAAAAAAAACCGGCCATGAGCATGTCGGAAAATGCTCAGTGAAGGGTTCCGCAGCCGTTCATACAAAACAAAACTACGGATGACAAAATATGCTCTGCAAAAGTGCACTAGCAAAGATCGTATGTCTTAACACTTACGTCCTTTTGCTGAGAAGCGCAGTTTTTCGGAAATAACTCAAAAACGGTATATATCCGATCATGTTGGAAATAATTTTCGTTGAAAGTATTTAATCACCTTTATCTTTGTTAATTTATCATATTTTTTGGACATAACGTTTAAAAATTGAGGGGGACACAATTTATGCTACTTTCTAAGCGATTATTTACGAAAATATTTACTTAACATTTTTGTTTTATAGAAAACTATTCAAAATGTTTTTAAAAGAACTGTCGAAATATGTGCCGCACATTGATGAAAAAAAAAAAAAAAAAAAAAAATTAAGCTATAAAACTGTATTATAATGCCTGTAAATCGAAGATATTTTCTAAAAAATAGGTTATACTGGCTATTTGAATATAGTGACCACTGTATATATTTTTTGTATGTCTGTATGTGCTTTTGGGACCTCATCGCCAAAAGGGTTAAAGGGATTTTAACTATTTTAGGTACTTAAGTATCTGGACATCCGCATGTGATTACAGTATACTTTTTATTCAAGTACGCTGACGGAATAAGGAGCATTATGACTTTTTTCTCCTCTGCGAACGAAGTTCACTTTCTAGTTCTAGGGCATAAGGATAATTCCAGGGCAGTGAAATAAAATCATTAAAAAAAGCCTTCGGAAGCGTTTTGTTCTCATGTACTCGTAATTTAATATCTAGGCGTGACCTGTTGACTAGATTTTTAAAAAGAGTGTGTGTGTGAAAAAAAATAGGTGAGATACTGCTTTTGGTAATATATTTACTGTGATTTTGATTAAGCAATGGACTCACGGAACCTCAATGAAGTTGATGGGTGTCTCCAAGAAATATCGTTTTATAGACTTCTGCAACTTTGCTTGTAAGATATAATGACTTGAAACTTCCTTCGCCTTGGCCTACATCTCAAGACCCAATTCTAGTAATACCTTATAAGATATATATCTCCCATATTTTATTAATACATATTTGAATCAGGGCTCGTAACTGGTATTTTTTAAATCTTCGAAATTACGAGTACGCGCTATTTCTGGAGTGTTCTAAAACTGTATTCAGGAGAAGAGAAATTAACCACAAAACATAATAATATATTGTATCGCGATACTAGTAGCAGGCGTATTATCTTGCTATTATAAAGTTGAAAAAATAAAATGTCTTTACATTAGAGATATTTTCAAAAAAAGACATTGAAGCGGACTATGGAGGAGGACATTATATTAGAGGCCTCTGAATCTAAATATATATTACTAGCTTCTGCCCGCGACTTCGTCCGCCTTAAATTCGTTTATCGCGGATAAGAGTATTTTTCTGGGATAAAAAGTAGCCTATATCGTTTCCCGGGACTCAAACTATCTCCATACCAAATTTCATCTAAATCGGTTCAGCGGTTTAAGCGTGAAGAGGTAACAGACAGACAGACAGACACACTTTTGCATTTATAATATTAGTATGGATTGGTATTTTTAAACGTAATATTTTTTCTGTTTCCGCGATAATTACTCATTAAAATAAAAAAAATAGTAAAATGTTTAAATGTGTCATCGTGGCTTCATCACGCAAAATCAGCTAAACGCATTTCAACTATTTTTTCTACACGGGTAGCTGGGTATCTCCTGATGGTTATAGGATACTTTTTACTAGACTACGCTGAAGTAAAAAGAGGAGAGACTTCTTCTCGGCGAACGAACTTGCGAGCACCTTCTAGTATTACAATAATGCTATATTTTGCTATGAATTAGATTTTTTTTATGTGTCAAACCAAAATCATCAAGGGGGAAAATTACACACAACGTACTATTCACAACCTAAAGGTGCGTCCACATTTGTATCATTTGCCCGTATCAGATCATCGTCGCGTGGCATGATCGCGTATCACGATCACGCGTTTGGACGTTTCGCCGATCGGATCGCTCGAAATCCATTTTGCTACACGTATCACACAGTTATATCGGACGAGTACGGCATGATCGGCGCGCTGACAGTAAGCGTCCAAGCAGCGCGATACGCAGTCATGCCACGGCACGGTGATCGGATACGAGCAAATGATACAAGTGTGGACGCACCTTAAGTACCAAATGGTTATTACTATGTAGGAAGCGATTTATAAAATTCATCGAGTTTTCGTTGACAATATAAATATATAAAAAAAGAAACTAACTGACTAGAGATTCTAAATTTGGCACGTAGGTTTTTTATAAGATCAAGGGGTGCATTAAGGAAGGATTATTCAAAATTCACCCCCTGGGGGGTAAAATAGGGGTCCAAAGTTTGTATGGAGAAACTTGCAATGAAGACATTACGCTTAGTACGCGGGCGGAGCCGCGGGCAAAAAGCTAGTTAGTAATATTCGTGCAAGTTAATAAATATCTAACTCATTATGTTTTTACGACTATCCTAATCCGATTTAAGTTATTATTACAATGTTGTAGCATTTATTAGAGTTGAGACACGGGGCGGAAGTATTAAGAACGGTGTAGAATAAACCTGTTCGGGTGCTGAGTTAATTAAAAGTTATTTTTAGAGATAAGTGGAGCATATTTGCAGGCGAAGAATGGGCTCATAAGTTTAAAAGGACGAGCCAAGGGTGAGGCCTTTTAACGAAATAATCCTAATCACCTGAGGTTTATCTTAACTTTATTCTTGGAAATCATTTTATCTGGATCACACAGCCTCTGAATTTCGAGCGAGTGAATTTTTTATCCAGCTATAGTGTCTGATTAATACAAAGTATATGGGAAAGTAATTTTGTTAAGTAAGTTGTGTTAATTAGGCATCATTAATTTTTTTATCGCACGACTGAACAGCAATGTACACGATTTTTTTTATGACATATAGGAGGCAAACTAGCAGACGGGTCGCCTGATGGTAAGCGATCACCGTCGCCCATAGACACTTGCATCACCGGAGGAGTCACAAGTGCGTTGCCGGCCTTTCAGATGGGAGTACGCTCTTTTCTTGAAGGCTTGAAGGTCGCATCGGTCCGGAAATACTGCAGGCGGCAATTTAATTTTGATAACTGGCAGGGCGTGCCGTGTCCTTATATATGTAAATCAGTAGATTTTTTTAATGCAGTAATTTTTTAATCATCATCAAAATATAAGCCCATATAAAATTTACACGCTGTATAAGAAACACAAGAGTAACAGGAACCTCAAAGGACGTTTTAAATAATAAAATGAAAGAAAGAGTGCATTAGTTTATCCACTGCCACGATAATTCTTCTTCGTCTTCAAGTGCCATATCCTCCACGGATGTCGGCGACGGCGATGACGACCTTCCGGAACTCTTCTCTACTGACGGTCTTTCTACGCAGCGAGGTAACGTCAATGCCTGTCCAATTCCTGAGGTGATCAATCCAAGTTAGTCGTTTTCGCCCCTGCCCCTTTTCCCCTCGATTTTACCTTCTATAATGTTTTTAACTATGTTATATTTTTCATGTCCAAAGTAAGCGGTTTTCTTCTTCATTATTATAAGTACTAATTCTTGCTTCTTTTTCATTCTTTTTAGTACTTCTGAATTTGAAATGTTATCTCTCCTTGATATCTTAAGCAGACGTCTGTAGAGCCACATCTCGAATGCATTAAGTTTTTTAAACATCGTATTAGAAATAGTCCAACTCTAGGATCCATACAGACAATTACATTTTCATAAATTGTTACTAAATTATACCTAGTTTTGAATTTTAATTACAATCTTTCACATTAACGGTAGCATATAATATTGCTACTCTTACTAATTGTATGACGTATGAAGAAGTTTAAAGTCTGCAGAACCCAGCAGCTATTAACTAACAATTTAACCCGTACGTGTCATAAATACATTATTATTGCTCCTAGTTTGTTAATTGTCAATAAAACGCACATTCATTTCTGCGTTTCATCGTTGTAAGGTCATAAACGCCCGATCGTAACCACCAATTTTATTATTCTCACATCCTAATCAGTCAGACATTGAGTAAATATAGAAAATTGATTTCATCATTTTCTTTAAGAAAATAAATCAAATAACGGGTCTAACAAAATTTCCACAGTATACAATTTCACCTAAAAACTTCACCCAATTAACAGTTAGAACCGTATCGCTTTCGAAAAACACTAGATACTAGCACAAAGCAAACGCATTCCTCCAGTTTATTATTGCGACAAAAGTTCAAATAAAACAACTCGACAAGGCCGAAGAAAATTAAGTACTATTATTGACTTGTACTCAGCAAACACAATCAGCAACGGGAGGACGTCTCTCCACAACTAGAACTAATCTAAAACTAACGTCTCCCTTACCTTACCGTCCACTGCTCGCTCCAGACAGAAGCTCAATCTCGACTCCTTTTTGGAACGCGCAATGGATGCAGCTTGGCCGTTTTAAGCGGTGTCTGTTAGATAGTGGATTCGCTTGGTAACGGACTTAGATCTAATAAGAGAGGTGAGACGATGCTGTGTGAGAAAAATCCTAGGGACAATGCCAGTGCACTGCGTTCAAAAGGAGCACTGGATTTTACGACTCGGCTCAAGAATGAACCCGATTGTACGGACAACAATGAAAGAAACGTATTAGGTTTATATGGAAGCATTACTTTTAAGTACCTTCTTTGCTGACCGTGGAACAGCATCGTAATTGAAAACGCATTAAACTGAATTAAGAACGGCTTGGACTCTGACCTTGAAGAAAGAGAGTAAGCTGTTAGTGGCGGAAAGAAGGATATATTGCGGAAAATTCTGGGACTAACCCAAAGAGAGGATGGAAGCTGGCGAATGAGGAAGAACCAAGAGATAAAAGACCTAGTGCGCGAGCCTAATAACATAGGGGAGATCAAGGTGTCCAGACTCCGCTGGCTCGGGTACGTTGAGAGGATGGGAGAGGATCGTGCCGCCAAAATCGCTTATCTTGGAAGTCCGAGTGGTCGCAAACCCGTAGGACAGCCTAGACATCGCAAGAGTGATGAAGTCCAAAAGGATCTCAGGGACCTAGACATTTATAACTGGCGCGAGCTGGCTCAGGATCGAGAAGCGTGGCGTAAACTGGTGTTGGAAGCCAAGATCCACTTTGGGTCGCTGCGCTCAGCTAGTATGTTAGTAAAGAACGGTTTCATCGTTAAAATTGAAGCATTTTGCACTTCTTCCGGACTCCATCTCTCCTTCACTGCAAATTTCATTAAGATGATTTGTCTGTGTTCTTTTTTCTTTGCTATTGCTATGAACCGAGTTATATGTCCAGTTCGCTAACAGATACCTTTATTTAATAAGTGGCTATAAGTAACGAGCTTAGCGATAAATGTATAGAGGGAGAATATGAGAAAATATCTAGCAAGTCGGAATTTAAAGCCCTTGCAAACATTACGACGAATCCTTGAAAGATATAAAGCTGTAGGATTTTCCCAAAATCGTTGTTACCTCTCTACTCTTAAAATGCTTAATGATTCTAGTAACTAAAAATGTACTTTAAAACTTGTCCCATTTCCTCTGTTGAGGTTTATTAGCGCCAAATATATCGTCACACACCTTTATGCCCTTAGATATAAACATGTGTTGCGATATATTTGGTGTTTTGGATGCTACAGACTATTTGACGCTGACTGTACCATGTAAAGCCAAGGGCAAAGGTAAATCACACGAAAAGTTTCAAAAATATGTACACACCAACTCTACTGTCATTGTTATAGTAATAAGATTTGGTTCGGATATATATTCAAGAGATTTTTTGGTGTTTACTTTTCCCTTGAATCTACTTTTTTACCCGACTGCGCAACGCAAAGGAGTGGTAATGTGTTTATCAGTCTATGTATGTATGTATGTATGATGAAGTTCCTTTTATTATTTTTAATTTAAAATTACCAGTTAGGAACTATAGCGATTTAAAGTTGGTTAGCAAGCCGTTCTCACTAAATTTTCATTTAATAGTATTGTAATAAATCTGTCCAAGCTTCTCAATAACCCCCACGATGAAGATTGCGAAATTTACTGACTTTTATAATTTTAACTAAATAGTAAAAAAAAACAAAAAAAAAAACAAAAAACCCGACTGCGTAAAAAACTAAAAAGAAAAAACAAGTCCAGTACCCTAGAAATTTGTTAAGTTATAATGGCAATTTTTCATGATTCATGATCGATACTCATAATATAACAAATAATAGACTTTTTTTTTTCTTTTTAGTTTTTTACACAGTCGGGTTTTTTGTTTTTTTATTAGTTAATACAGATGCCGTCAGTCATCGCTTTCCTAATCATTAGATTCCCTTTTTGTTGACTTGAAATTGATATGATTTGTAATTTTTTCTGTTTCATCAAGTCTTCATCCTAGTGATTAAGTCTTTTCATGAGATAGCTGGAGCCTTTCTCAATTTTTCAGACTATGACTTATATCTCTCGTGATATCTTACCGGAAAAAAACCGGTCAAGTGCGAAACGGACTCGCGCACTGAGGGTTCCGTACAAATTATACGCTACAAACGGCCGTATCTATGAAAATCCAGTGTTAGCAGAGCCCTACTGATAAGCAAAATGTACGCGGTGTTCGGTCATTTTATATTGGTTACTGACATAAGCAGACAAACATAAAATTATTCTGTTTTTAGTATATTTTGTTACAGCGGCAACAGTAATACATCATCTGTGAAAACGGACAGACGGACGGACAGCGAAGTCTTAGTAATAGGGTCCCGTTTTACCTATTGGGTACGGAACCCAAAAAATAACAAAATAAACTACTGATATAAATAACTTGGTTATATCATACAAAGACATCTCCCATGAAATGAAATCTCCGCTCTCAACGGGGTTGCCTGTGATATAAATAAGGAAATGAACCAATATTTGTAACGATATTATTGCTAATCATGTCAGACATTTTCCCGTTGGGATATGTCTTTTGTACATATAAAGAAATCAACGTTGAAAGGATATAATAGCGATAAACATATAAGTGAGTCTTAAAAATCTATTTTTGATCATAAAAGAATTGAAAATTCGGAATAGAACATGTAACAGTCATCATTTTTAAACAAGTTCACTTCATGAAAAAGATTGTGAACGAGATTTCATTATAATTTTCAACTGGATTTATTAATTACTAGCTTCTGCTCGCGACTTCGTCTGCCTTAAATTCATTCATCGCGGATAAGGGTATTTTTGATAAAAAGTAGCCTATGTCCTTCACCTGGACTTAAACTACTTATGTACCCAGTTTAATTCCAATCAGCTCAGCGGTTTACGCGTGAATGGGGTAACAGACAGACACACTTTCACATTTATTTAAAGTGTATATCAATTTTTATTTTAATCGGAGTTTGTAAACTTTAAAGCAAAACCGAACAAGCAGAATTATAATATCAAATTACTTACCACTGACTAAAAGTAGCTAAGAGACTAGCAAAACATAGTTTAACGAAGGCACTTCGACCTCAAATCGATTCACCATTTCATAGCGACGATGTACAAACTGACATACATAGACTTCAAAGTTATATAACATCAGATTAATGGATCCTTAGCTTTTTCGCGAAAAGAAACTATTTGGTTAGATGTGGCAGTAAATTGTGCTCACATGCGCATATTTTTATGCAGTATCCACAAAAAAATACGCATGCAAATTCAACAAACTACCGGCTGACAGTAAAAAAAATAAACAAATCGACACGTGTTTCATCTCTCTACGAGGCATCATCAGGAGATGCAGATGATGTTGACGGTCTGGCGTCCTCTCGAGAAGTGGCGTCATTTTGCATGAGAATTAAAAACTACAATTGCATCTAATAATTTGTCTTCGTAGTAATAGATTCAGCCAATTTTCATCTTGTTATATTCTACATACTTTGGTGATTTTTAGACTGACTTTATCTAACTATCTTAGTCTACATTGTAAAATAACGCTTTAAATAATGGTTCCAAACACAAATGGGAATGCCATCCGCGGCCACTTAGAGTTGGGAAGGGACGTACTGTGCAAGGCACAAGAACTGCAGAGGTAGGTTGAACCGGAACCGTTCAACCCCAGTTGGGACGGGGTAGAGAGACACAAGAGAAAACGAACGTAGGGGAGATTGCGAGACTACGGGCTGAGCGACCCCGCCAGCGAAGAACGCCAGAGGCGTCAAAAGTGTGAGTATAAAAGCTCCCCCCACCCCCCACTTCTCGGTTGAAATATAAGTCAGCCATGCATCGTATTTTCAACAAAGTACCTGAAACAAGAAAATAATAGAACATTATCAGTAGGAACGTAATTAAAGGCTGGCAAAAATAGCAATACAAAAAAAAACTTAATTCGACGCGACCGATAAAGTCAGAAAAATGCGCTCACAGTCCCTATCACGATCCATTTAACGACAAATTATAAACTACGTCAACACGTGGGTTTCACACGTTATCTTTATTTAAGTCCTATCCAATCCCTGTATTTTATCGTAAAACAAACCTTACGCCATCCACGTATGTCCAAAGTTCAATACAACGAAATCAAAATTTAAAAAGCGTCAGTGGATTGTTATACAGTGGGTGTGAAGTGTACTGAATGCCTAGGGTTTTAAAGAGCATATAAACTTGACTACTATCGGCATTCGTGGCGTTCAAACTGACGCATACATCGGTAGATAAACGGGAATGCGACACGCGAGGTATGCGGTTTTTTAGGTCATTTCATGACAACGTATTGTTTGGGTTAAATAAACTTAGAGACATGTCGTTAATTCTAGTTCAGTGTTTTTAACTCGCAACATAACTGCAGCTTTTCATGATATTTTTTATCAGTTATATCAATTGCATACTCGTATATCGGGTAGTACAGTTAGATGCAATATCGGATGAAAGGATTTAATACGAATCTTTTGAATACTCATCTTTAACTGTTATCGTTGTAAAAATTAAATGTCGTTGTGGATTCATCATACCAAACCAGCTACACGGATTTCAACTATTTTTGGTACACGAGAAGAAAATTATAACCCTTTTTTTTCTTGATTTTAGTCGGATAAAAATTATCCCATAACCATCCGTGGATGATCAGCTACCCGTGTATCAGAAAAGTATAAATCCGTTTGGCCGTTTTGGCGTTATGAAGCCACAACGACACATACAAACATACCAAAAATCCAAAAAAAATATTTTTTGATTCAGTTACCTACAAATCATTTTCTCCCAATAGTCCGCTTCAGGTTTTCTCTAAGATATCCTCAACGTAAGTACAGTAGAGTCATTGAATTTTTCTACAACTGAATGGTATAGATGCTATATTTTCCTGATATATTTTGAACGCAGGAAACTGCCCTCAATTTATATAGGTATGAATGAACAAAACAACAGTGTGCGGGAAAAAATGATCCGGATATTGGTGTTGTTCCGTGACTCGGAAAAAAATAGAAAAACGGAGCACTCAGAAATAATTGATCCCGGGAAACTCTTAATGGGAATCGCTTCCGAGTAACATATTAATGTATGCTTGAATTTTAACTAGAATACTGTGAGACTAGGACATGTTTAGATTAAGTACATTATCGGCAACTGTCGTCGCGAAAGCAGAGTACTGCTCGAAATGTATGTATGTATGTAAACAGTTAAACACTTTATACATAGCAACCAGTTACAAGTGCAATCAACTTAAAAGATATAAGTACAAAGGTGAACTTATCTCTATTAGGGATCTCTGGTAGTAAACCTTTGAGTAAGTGAGTGAAGATATAAGGAAGATAGACAAACAAACGCCATGTACAAAATATATATAAACATTGTCTCACCGGAAGATCAGCGCCGGCTCCCGAGCCGGCATTAAGCTGAGTGGGACCATTTCGGGGCATAGTTTTAGTTATTTTGTTTTTTTTTTTATGACATAGGAGGCAAACCAACAGACGGGTCGCCTGATGGTAAGCGATCACCGTCGCCCATAGACACTTGCATCACCGGAGGAGTCACAAGTGCGTTGCCGGCCTTTCAGCTGGGAGTACGCTCTATTCTTGAAGGCCGCATAGGTCCGGAAATACTGCAGGCGGCAATTGATTCCACAGTTCAGTCGTGCGATTGTTTGTAATTTGTTTATTTTTTTTCTTGCATATGCTATGCTACCGAATAAATGTCTTCTCTTTCCTTCTTTCTATTTAACCAAACACATATACATACAAAAAAAAAATCTATTATACATAATATATCACTAAATAAAACTAATTAAAACTCTTAATGAGATGATTAACACTTAATCCTCCATTAAAATGCCTATCATCAAGTATGCAATCTTCGTATAACCTCAGGCGAGAGGCATGTCGTTTATGAAGCGCGGGTTCGAATCCCGTTAGGTCATTAGCAATAAAATTGCAAGCTATAATTAATGATACAAACGGATTGTTAAGTGCTAGACGAAGGTCATCTCTCTGGTCAGGTAAGATTAATCTTAATAATCCTATATCCTAACTAGAAAGCGCCCGCAACTTCGTTCGCGGACGAGAAAAAGTGGTAACCTCTCTTTTTTTCTTCGACAACGTAATCAGATAAAAAGTATCTTATAACCATCTTAGGATACCCAGCTATCCGTGTACCAAAAATTGTTGTAGGATTACAACTTAAAAGTTGCAATCTTTTTAGGTTCCAAAAGGGCCGTAAAATTATCTTTTTAGCCATAGCTATTGGTGATATACTACTCACTTACTCTATTCACTTGGAATTAAAAGTTCCAAATAAGGTTATGTTCCCACTTATATATAAAAGTTGCTTATAAGTGACTTTAGGGCCTTATGTTTCTTATTCAGTGACAATTAGAACCTGCATGCAACTTTAAGAAGCGAAATCGACTTTACCCAACCATAAGTAATAAAGTAGAAACAAAAAACGTTCCTAAGCAACGACAAGTGACAGGATGAACTCATATACAATTTTGAGTTGTGTTTAAAGCTATAAGTTTTATCAAACACTGTTAAACCACTCATTTAGAACATTAAGCTATAAGATAAGCTGCAAAATTCACTAATGTGCTGCTTGGGATGGGTTATGGTCCTAAGGACTAGATAAAAAGAATGACTATATGCGCAAAACGTCGTAATTGTATGTGTAGATGCGTTATTCTGATGTCTAAATAACATTACTGGAAAATTTCATTGAAATCCGTTCAGTAGTTTATTTGGAGGACCGTACATACATCGGCACAAACTTTCACGTTTATAATATTATCTATACTATAATTAAGTTGTAAAAATGAAATTTCTATACATTGAAGATTTTTCAAAAAAGTGATTGTAAGAAACTATTTGGAAGTCACTGAATCGAAGAAAAAATGCTTTGGACATTTGTATGTGTCGTTGTGGCGTCATCACGCCATAACGGCTAAACATATTTCAATCTACAGATAACTACCCAGTCCAAAATCAGTCTCTAAAAAAATGAAGGAACGGTAATCAAATCTTGTTCCCTGCTGGCGAAAACGCGGGAAGTAACAGTTACTTCATACCCTGGAAATTTGACACCGAAATGTCTATTTTATTTCCAGCTTCAAACACACATTGACGAATCCCTTATCCACACTATATCTGAGGACGTTATAGCCACGGAACCGGAAAGGGTCCGAAACACGCGCGGTATAAATTGAGCAACAACTACGGACCCGGCCATACGGAACCTTGGTGCATAAATAAGTAATTTGCTGCGATCAGTTGTATTGGTTGCGAGCAAAACTGTTTTAAGGTGGGGCTACACTGTTTTGGCTTGAGATTTTTCTCACAATATGCCCTTAATTTTTTTTAATAAATACTGTCCTACCTTGAGGGTCTTTCTGTCCAATATTGGACTTATGCCCGTGTTCTCTCCACTAAGTGATACGGCTGCATCTAAAATTTAACAGCTTATTGTAAGATATTAAAAAAATATCAATGCATCACGAAAAAAAGACAAATAATCAGAAACATTTATATGACTTTAATATACAAAACTTACTTAATTTTGTTTGTTTTTTTTTTATATACCCCCTTTTTCGTCAGCGTAGTTGGGTAAAAAAAAATCCTATAACCATCTGCGGATACCCAGCTACCGTTCTTCACCAGCGGAGGAGGAAGTCAAAACCCTCTGTTTTTCGTGAGCGTCATTTGTGAAACCCTGCTACCCGTGTACCAAAAATAGTTGAAATCCGTTACGTCGACTTGGCGTGATGCAGCCACAACGACACATACAAACATAATCTCCAAATAGCTTTTTTGAAAATATAATATACTACAGAAGAGATTGTGTGTGAGAGAGGACGTGAGAAAGAAAGAAGTAAGCGCTAAAATAACGAATAATAGAGATGAATGGAAGAAGAAAACATGTTGTGCCGACCCTACATAAGTGGGATAAGGGCAGGGAGATGATGAGAAGGCGCCCGCAACTTCGTTCGCGGAGGAGAAAAAGTCATAACCCCTCTTTTTTTCTTCAGCGTAGTCGGGTTAAAAGTATCCTATAACCATCTGGAGATACCCGTGTACCAAAAATAGTTGAAATCGGTTAAGCCGATTTTGCGTGATGAAGCCGCAAGGACACACACAAACTTACAAAAAATCAAAAAAAAATTTTTCGCTTTCACGCAATACTCCCTTACAATAGTTTTTATTTAACACTTTCAATGTACACACATTTCTTTTTTACAACTTTATATACTGGTATAGATATAGATTTCAGTGCTAAAATTAAATCTAAGGCAGCCAGTTGGTATTACTCCTCAAGCGTTTTTCGTACCAAGTGTGCCCGCAACATTACCCACATTTCGCACCCTATTTGCATAGAATTGTGACTTCACCACGTTATTTACGCCTTTCCCTTGTTTTCCAGTGTCGCCGGCGCAAGAAACATAAACATTGGTATTAAGTAGCGCCGTTTCCTGAGTCAGGGAAATTATAAAATGCTTGCTACGCTTCGCTGGTGAGGAAATTTGTGGGATTTATTTATACTTCATGGTTGCACGCTAATTTGGGGTAGGTAATTTCGAAGTGACCGACATAGCTCATAGGATTGCATCGTTGAAGTGGCAATGGGCGGGCCATGTAGCCCGGAGAACGGATGGCTGTTGGGGCAGTAAATTCCTGGAGTGACGAGGTGAACAGATGACCTCGTGAGGGTCGCGGGGTCGATGCGGTCTGAGGTCTAAGAATCACACCCTGTGGCGAGCTATAGGAGAGGCCTATGTTCAGCAGTGGAAACCGCGGCTGATAGATAGATAGATCGAATTTCGAAGTATAGTAAAATGAGAGGTCTGTAATGGAAGATTTTTTCAAAAAAATAAGTGATACGGACTAATTGCACTGAATCGTTTGTTATGGCTTCATCACGCCATAACGAGTAAACTGATTTCAACTATTTTTGGTACAGGGGTAGGCAGATTATTCAAATATGGTTATAGGATTATTTTTATTCGACTACGCTGACGAAAAACAGAGGGTTATGGTTTTTTGACCTCCGCTGATGAAGTTGCGGGCGCCTTCTAGTTACTTATAATTCCATAATTTAAGACAGAATATGAACAGTTATCCAAAGCTTAGCTGGTTTGATTGGTAAAAAAACGTCATTTTCGAAATGACACCCCATTCAAAATCATTCGAAAGCACATTATTTTACATAATTTTGAACCGATGGCCGCTGGGGCTAAAAGGTTTCCGAGTGACGACCGAATCCAGGACGACGCAGCTTGGGACCGGTCGTTATGGAAGTCCTGGGGTTAGGCCTTGGGCTCATATGATGATGATGATGATGATGATGATGATGATGATGATGATGATGATGATATAATTTTGCATACTCCAGTTGAAAAAAATTGTAAGTTAGATGAAGCTCTATTCTTTTTGAAAAAATGGATATTTGTAACAAGCACCTGTTTCAAATAGATATGATACAGAAAGCAGTGTGCAGATTCTGCCAAGAGACAGAGGAGAGTGCAATGCATATCCTCTGCTTCTGTGGGCCACTCATGAGGAAAAAAAGTATATACCTAGGGCAACTTGTCGTGCCCCCGGAAGAGACTTCACTGCCCAAAGAATCTTGGGATTCCTAGACTCAACAGGCCTCAGTTGTGAACTCTAAGAAAGGGCTACGACAATAGATCAAATCTGGTCGAAGAGGCATACAGGCCCGCCAATCAACAATAATAATTAACTCTTTTTTAGAGTTTTCGTTTTTTTTGTAAAATCAAGGCGAAATTGCCCACTTTTATGCAGGCAAACTAGAAACCTATTCGACATGTCCATTTATAAAACGAGATTCCACTTAACGTCCTATCTTCCTTTCTAAAGCGGTTCTGGTGAGCGTCCTCGCCGTGTGGCTCGGCGCGATAACGAGTGAGGCGTCGCGTCATCTGCGGCTACTGGCGGCTTGGAGCGCGGCCAGGGCACGGAGTGTTAGGGTACTAGTTACATCGCAAGATTATCGCGCGACTAACGCATCTTTAGAACGATTTTGACTTGAGGAACATCTGTCTAAAACGATTCTGGGGCGAGTCCAACTATGACAGAGTAGGGTGCTAGTTCTGTCGCGCGATTATCGCACTACTGACGTATGACAAAAGCTATTTGAAAACGATTGTGGCTTTGACTATGACCAGAGTACGTAGTATCAGGCTGTCTTTAACGCGATCATCGCTCGATTAACGCGGTTTTAGAACGATTGTGAGCTCAATATTTCATAGCGCGATTATAGCGCAATGAACTGGAAGATTTTGGCGTTGTCTAAAGGAATGAAGCAGAAATATGACACCAGTTCTCCATTATTTAGGATCCAACATCCATCCCTTAGGCATCTTGAAAACTGACATGTAATGAGGGTTTTTTTTATTGGATAAATCACCAGTTGGCACCACCGTGAGTCAAATTGACAAGAAGCACAAAGCACAGGATGTTGACACTTTTTTTAGAAAATCCGCATTTACTAATCCTATTAAGCACAGAAGCAGTAATATCACCATATCGCTACGCAATGGCCGACCATATTGCTTCTAGAACTGATGGCCAAACGAGTTTCAATGACAATGCGTATCGGCAAATTCTGCGTAGGCAGACTCTCAAAGTTGGAATGATGATATGGCGAATGGCCTAGGTGGCGTTTAATGGAGAGGCCTTTGAGTGAGCGTATTTCAGCTGATGATGAAACTAAGTCATTTTGCTAATGTCTGACAAAACCCATTAAACTAGTCGCGCCAACGGAACTCCCCTCTATAAAGTGTCAACGTGTAATGGATACATTTAGCAGGAAGCTGCAATTTATGCGAGTTTCAGCATAAATCTGAATCCCTGGTTGGTTCCGTTCTCGAGTTTAATTTTAATGTCCGACGGAACCGTGCCAATTCTGGATCGGGGAACGATTTTGACGGACGGTGTTATTTTTGGTAGAACCCGTGTTACTGACGGTTTCATTGGTGAGACTTTAACTGTTCAAGTATTCACTGACAAGCTAAAACCTTAGTGCCCTCACCAGGGATCGGAACCAATATTTTTGCATACAAAATAGCCGAACTAATGATTCGTTTTTCGTTCAATTACGAGATTTTCGTAAATTTTATTCAAATTCTAGAATTAGGTGTTTTGTGATTAATTTCTCTTCTCCTAAATATAGTTTTAAAACATTCCTGATAAAGCGTGTATTTTAGAAGATTTAATAAATACCAGTTCCGATCCCAGGCTTTCACACGAGTTAGCTGACGGTCTTGGGTTCAAATCCCGTCTAGGGCAAGTGTTTGTATGATGAGGTCTTGGATGTTTTCTAATCATTTAAGTATCATATTGAAATATGTATAGAAGTATTATATAGTCGTCTGGTATTCATAGTACAAGCTATGCTTAGTTCGACTAGGCCGATTTGTGTAAGATTGTCCCTGATGTCAATATTTTTATAATTTAAATGCACTTCATTACTATTATCACGTTGTTAAAATGAAATGTCAGCAAGTGCTCAGAAGATGTATTTAGAAAAATAAGTGAAATAGGATATTTGATGGGCACATGACATCAAAACGGCTGACATAAAGATAGCTGGAGATCCGAGGATGTTTACAGAATACCTTTTAAGCAACCACGCTATAGCAAAAAACAGGGTTATGATTTTTTTCACTCGAAACGAAGTGATCCGAATGTGGACGAGTCACGCAACTGTTTGCCAGGAGTTTATGCTTCCAGTAAGGCGTGACGTCACCATACTGAATGCACAGTTGGACTTGTGAAATTAACAGATCGTTTTGGAAAGTGAACGTGTTAAATACGAGTATAGTGAAATATTTTTGAATCGACCGCTTTTAAAACCACAGTTTATCGCATCTTCTGGTGCACATTCGAACCGATCGTAGGTTTCAGTTGTAAATAAAGGAAAATCGCAGCGTCTGGGCGGAGGTGGGAGCACAATATGGACCTTGGTTAAGATTGCCGAAAACTATAGATGCAGAAGGCCGTAGTGGTGGAAATTCTTGACAGGTTGGGTTGTGTGATTTGTGTCGTGGAAATTTTTGGGAGACACCTATGTTCAGCAGTTGACGTTTATGGGATAAAATGATTATCATAATTTAGTGTATTGTCAAAGAGTAAGACGATTTTGTTAATATGAAAATCCCTAAGGTACTTTTCCCTAAGTTTATAGTACCTCGTGTATTCATAAGTTACATGATTTTTAATTTTCGATCAAAAAATATAGCTGGCAGCTTTGCTTTAACCTAGTTTAAATACCCTAAATATCAAATTTCGAGGATAATCAATTAAAGTATAACAATATTGAATTTATTTTTCATTGTTGTCAAAATGGCACCAACGCGTTGGGTTGGGTTGCAGCGATGCGTTGCAACGCTGGCTAGGGATTAATTTGGCTGGCTTCGTTCACTAACAGTAAATGAGTTTTACTTAAACTTATTATTACGAGGTATACCTAGAAGTGTACATATAAAAAACTTCATAGACATCCAAAATATTACCACTTAAATCAACGTGTCCTCACTCTCACACTAGACTTGCAAGACAAAGACAACCAAAGGGAAAAGTGATTCCTTAAGTCGCAAGTGTCAACCCTGAATCTTGAATCTTTCCACTTATTTGAGAATCGACGCCCTTTAATTTTCCACGACATTGGACAATCCATTATTAGAGCTTTGACGATATCCCCCGCCCCCTTCAACCTTGCGATTAAGCAACAAAGAAGGTCAGTGTTACTAGTGGTTTTGGGTCACGAGTAGGATGGTATTTTTCTCAAAACCTTGCCAAAATATAGTACTTTTGGGAAATTTACAAAAAAAATAGTACACTTCATTCATCAATTAAACATTATATACAAATTACAATCCTATATCGCTTTATTGCACACCATTTGAGTGATTTTTATCCAAATCTCGATATTTATCCAAAAAAGTGGAGTTAGCAATGAAAATATAGTATGTTTCGTACTATATTATTTTTCTATAATATATAGTACAATTGACTGCAATATACTACGATACTATATAATATACTACAGGTGGCAACCCTAGTACGAGTCACGATGTGACTCCTGATAGGGTTGCTTGTGATCATTAAAGGTGCGACACTAACCTATACATCTATACTGTTATAAAGTTGTAAAAATTAAATTTCTGTACAGTGAAGATATAAAAAAAAAAACTATTGTAAGGGATTATTTTGGAGGTCACTAAAGCGAAAAATATTTTTTAAAGATTTTTTGTATATCTGTATGTGTCGTGGATTCAGCATGCAAAATCGGCTAAACGGATTTCAACTATTTTTGGTACACGGGTAACTGGGTATCTCCAGATGGTTATAGGATTTTACCCGACTAGGCTGAAGAAAGAAAAAGGGGTTATGACTTTTTCTCCTCCGCGAACGAAGTTACGGGCGCCTTCTAGTACCATAATAAGTACAGCTTAAACTAACCAAAATATAAGGTAGTTCATAACAGAAATACCGACAAGTAATCCGTCAAAATACCCCCCCGGCACATCGAAAAAAAATGGTAATTTTCAACCGTCTCGTCTGTACCGATTTTCTTGAACACTCTCGATGAACATCATTCAAACACAGACAACTAAGTATCGTTATAATCAGAATTTACTGGCACAAGACTATTTCAGTCTGTTTATTTACAATCAATTTATAATTATTTCCTCAAAATTCTACACAATTTACGCCGATTACACGACAGAGTTTAATACATACCTACTGGAACCGTTAAATATCTTGCGAAGATTTATACAAATTACGCCATAAACCAATATACTTTGTATTGATACGAGTAAATCTATATGTGAAGCACTCATTAAAAGCTTTACCGTACCTCGAGTTATGCTGTTATAATTAATATTTACTTTAGAATTACTTATGTATAAATAGGCTAATTTACTTCACGGTAAAAAATACTATGCGAGAAGATTATATAAGCATGTATGACTAAATAAACATACATTTAAGATAGGCAACGTATAAATATAGTAATAGATAAGATTTGTAAGAAAAAAATGACTGACTGCTGACTATTGAGTTTGTTTCGGCTTTCTTCTCAACAGTGGTCTCCTCTTGGGAAATACCATAGAGTCAGACTTGTAAAAGAGCCCTTGCGGCCTACTTACAGAATAAATATCATCATTTCATTAAAAAATAACTAAGAAACTATTTTGACACAGCAATTCAAACACGGTCTTGGCCTCCAAAACGTAGCTCGGCACCTATCCCGTGTAGCTTCTTGCCAATTATTAACTTGAAGCCGACTGGATAGCGACCAGTAGTCGTTCCAAGTACGCTCTCTTGACGGCTCGACCTTCCCCCATTCTCTGGAGGTGACCAAACTAGCGAAGTCTGGAAGATTTTGGATTCGGCCACCAATTCCTCAATCTCGCCATTCCGTGTCCTCCCCATTTGCCATCATGTCTTGGTTAGTACGAGAATCTTCCGTAAAACCTTTCTCTCCGCTACCAGGAGCTGACTTTCCTCATTTTGTGTTAGTGTCTAGGCCTCACTGCCATAAGAATGGGTCGTATTACGGTATTCTAAATAAATAATCGTATTTTTCTATCTCAGCCATCTCTGGTACCGTCGGGTATCGTCTCAGGTCAGTATAAAGCATGATAAAGTGAGGTTGACTCATAAACTGTCTGTTTGGAAGAACTAAGATCGATCCACGAAACTTACCACAAGAAAATATATAATAGGGCCAATAGAAGTAACTTTGGTTACCAATATTTTTTTCCGATTATCTATTATTACTTCGAAATCAAGGACTTTTGCATCGAGCTTACTATTAAAGATTTATACACTAAACGACGATTTAAACGATACGATGTCATTTTTAATAAAGCATGGCAACGTGGTAGAGATTCACAAGTATAGTTAATAATCTGCGTTTTTAGCGCAGATTATTAACTATACTTGTGCATCTCTAGCTCAGCAGACCCGGCCTGAGAAGCGGACGGTCCTGGGTTCAAATCCCGGTATGGGCAAATATTTGTGTGATGAGCATAAATATATGTTTGTGTGGGATGTTTCCTATCTAATATGTATAAAAATATATCATCATGTAGTAATTTAAGAAACATATTCGGTTCTTGAATCATACCTAGCTAAAACGCATTTTCGATCACGTCATCTTTCGACGATAAAAAAATCGAAATTCTTTCGCCTGGTTAGGAACTACATGATATACAGACAGATAAACACATTAAACTTATAACACCGCTTCCCAAGGGTTAAAAATATACGAAACTTTTTTATTCCCATTTTAACCCGTTCATGCTCATGCAACAAAACAAAACAACTTAATCGCCTTCCGACCGCGGCAGGGTTAATAAAAAGCATCCCTAAACCAATTAATAAAACGCTCAGGCGAGCTGAAAACCAATTTTTGGCCCTGCCCACCCCTTCCGCGGTTTACGCTTGACGCGTGACGAGGGGCGTTACTTAGTTTGCAGCGGACACACGGACATGTTTTACAACAAACTGTACTTAACAGAAGCGTACAAATGTGTCGTACGCTTAGTTTGACAACAATTAAAAAAATATCGTAATTCAAGCCTCAGTGACAAACACAAAAAAAACTGATTCAATAAAATACGAGTATAAAGGCTAGAAAAAAACAGTTTGCCCTGGTGATCATTGCCAAGTTAAGGAGCAATATGAAAATATCATGAGTTCACCATGGTGAATTGCAAGTTCCAAACCAGCAAATAATAACGTTTATTTTTCAATATAAAAACCTGACTGCAACAGACGTCCCCATTACTACCATCTTCGATTCCACGGCCTTCATTTTCTATTTGAGAAGTACAAAAAATAAAAACATCTCTCACGGGAAAGTCGATACCTCAATCTTTAAAATACATCTAGCAATTGTGAAGATAACTATTCCACGTAAATGTTATCTCATTACTTTGAGTCCTAACGGATGTATCCTCTCCTTCGACCCACTGGGATCTTTAGTATAATTACTCCTTCTTGCTTGTCAATGGCTTGTTCTACCATCTCCATAAACCCGATGGTAGCGTCTGAAATTCCTTTGGCTCTGGGTAACTTTCACCAAATCCCTTCATTCTCTGTCTGGCGAGGGTATGACATCCACACAGTGTGTGCTACATTATCTCTGCCTCCTCACAGCAGATTCTACAATCCGTGCTGTCAAAAGTTAGCCAAGAGTCCTTTGAAGTGACCTGTGAACATCCCCGTTATGATCCTTAATTGTCTTTTCTTGTATTTTGACAGTTTCTTGACCTATCCTCTTTCTACTCTTCCTCATACCACCTACTCGTAGATCGTCAAAAACATATTCCGGGTTGTGTATTTTGTTCCATCAACCTCATTGGAGATCTGCCGTGAGCTCGGGCGTCTTCAATTTTTACCTGTCTCAGCAGCCATTCGAAAAAAAATCGTCACACCGGGATACATGTCCACAGAAATCAAGCATCCGAGCTGGTACTAATGAGAACAGGCGTCGTTCTTTACCGAGTTCAGCTAGTATGGATGGATGCATTGGTACGGTGCTCAGATATCCCAAGCAGGCGACACTGGGGCTATATCTCAAGGGTATCCATTTTCTTCTTTTCGCCTTTTCTCTCGGTCGACGTTTCTGTAACTTAAAGAAAAATGCCTAGCGGTCGGATCTTAGTGGCTTTTGTGAAGAACGATAAGAACCAAGAAGATTTTCTGCTCTGTGATGTTCTCTGTCTTCCTAGCCTCTGTGTATCGGAATGTTAGTTTAACTTCAGGCCGCACCGCAACGTTTTTGCCTGACTATAATAAATTATGTACGGGCATTGTCTTGTGATGTTATCTCAACTTAGTGGCTCAGTTTGTCGGCCCTTTACAATTAACTTTCGTTTCCGCGCTGATCGATTCGTTTGCATACTATTTCCTGTACTACATATTAAACTACTATACGCACGATCCAGCTGTCGTTAGTAACTTGTATAAATTAGTGAAATTATTATATGGTTATTGTGATGTGTAATCAGATGATAAGTAATCCTTAAACAAATAAATAACTATATGTACAAACCTATACCATGATCATATATCTGACATAAGATTTTTTATGCTAGTCTAGTCTCAATTTCTTTTTCCATGCAATTTTTAATTGAATACATACACTTGTAAACTGCATTTGTCATTCCAAACAAACCTAAGAGTCCCAGTCAGTGTGAAAAAATACATCTTTTCAATATCAAATGAAAAAAGAAAACAACTGCAAAAATAAAGTAAAAATTACAACTACAAATATCATCTAAATGTGACTGGAACATATTAATTTGGGTACAAAATCCGCCGGGGCTGGTAAAAAGCTTCCTTAAGTACCGGAAGGGGAAGTCCGCTGTGGCTCTAAAAACATAAAACCACGAATTTAAAACACTGGATATGCTAGATAAGGATGTAAGTGCGGCCAGGAATTTCCTTGCTGGGTTAAATGTCAGTAAACTGGACATCCTCTTAAGCTATATCTTTACTATTATAAAGTTGTGTAAATAAAATTACTGTACATTGAAGATATTTTCAAAAAAATATTGTTACAGACTATTTGGAGGTCACTAAAACGAAAAATTTTATTTTTGGATTTTTTGTATGTTTATATGTCGTTGTAGCTTCATTACGAAAAATCAGCTACACAGATTTCAACAATTTTTGGTGCAAGGGTAGCTGGGTATCTCCAGACGGTTATAGGATACTTTTGACCCAACTACGCTGAAGAAAACACGACGGGTTATGACTTTTTCTCCTCCACGAACGAAGTTGCGGGCATCTTCTAGTGTATATGTATAGCTTAAAAGATATAGGCAAAAGACGTTACTGTAGGAAGTGTGACAAAGGTCACCTCTACGGCAATTGGTGTGTTGTCCTCATCCAAACCCACCCTTCCCTGTGAGCATAACGCCGGTCCATTTTCAACCCATTTCAACCTTCCCACGCCACGTTGTGTGGCACATGGTCGTCACTCACAAGCTTTTGTGCCACAACGGCCAGTTCTACGAGCATTCCGACCGCGACTAACACTACTCTGAGGTGTATCGAAGATTTTATGTCCCTTCGTTTCTAATTGATCACACAAGGAAACTCCAAACAGTGAATAAACATGCCACTTTCATCACCATGAACCAGGCGAGCAACAAGGAGACCGACCAGCTAGTCGCAGCGGCTGCTACTGAGGGCTCGGAGACTGTTATTGCGCCTGATTTTTCAGAGATAGTCGCCCGGTATAGGAGTAAGTCGTTTAATTTTTAGAAGGTATTCTTTGACGAACGGTCTCGCACTAATGTGATTTAATATAAGGCTATCTAGTCGGAGCTTCCTCGTGTTCCCTGGTTTGAGCATGACAGGTTATGTAAGGCAAATATTGTTAGGGCGATCAAGCTTAGGCCCGACCACGCCACGTTCCACTAAATAAGTTTGTTTATCTTATGAAACAGTGTCGCCTAATTGTGAAGAGTGTGGTACGGTAGAAGATGGGCACGTATTTAATGAAATAAGTCCGAAAACGCGCTAGAAGACACAGGTTAATAATAAATTGGGGGTATATAATAATAAAATAAATAACACGGACAATCTTACACAAATCGACCTAGTCCCAAACTAAGCAAACCTTGTACTATGGGTACTAGGCGACGATATACATAATATATAGATAAATCATAATACTTAAATACATAGAAAACATCCAAGACCCAAGAACAAACATTCGTGCTCATCACACAAATATGTCCTGGCTGGTATTCGAACCCGGGACCGCCAGATTCGTAGGCCGTTGTACAAGCCACTGAGCCAACCGTGTCGTATAATTGTATTGATATTATATTAGTATTATCCAATCTACATTGGCAGAACCCATTTTTTTTTTGTAAATAAGTGTGCACTGGTTGTTTTCCCTTATTAATAGTTTTTCTTTTTGCACTTTTCATATTATCACGTTCTTTGACAGTACGCCCACAGGCGTTCAATGTGTAAGCTTAACAACTCTTAATTGTCAGTACTAGTCATGTAAGATGCTGTTAGGATTTATGTTTAGGCCTGCTGGAGTTGGCATGTTCATTTCCATTGATCGAAACCCTTAAATTTGGATTTAAAAAAACATGAGCCAAAAGACATTGCAAGGCATTGAACGTCTTTGGGCTCATATGATGATGATATATTTTAAAATCTCTTCCAGTCCAACATATATAGATCCTCGTCAGCATTATGACCATGCAGTTTACGGCATGCCATGCTGCGGCGGTGGGGCCCACGACACATGCACTTGAGTTTGTATTAATATTGTATTATGCATCTTAACTGAGAAGATAAATGTTTACAACAGAATACATTTCAATAAAACAATTTAACGGATTATATCGCGTATATCTCATGTGATTTCCCGACGTTTCGGAAGCTTTTCAGCTCTTCATCGTCACGCGTTGACCATTGAGGTTGGGAAACGTCGGGAACTCAAATGAGATAATATACTCGATATAATCCATTAAATTGTTTTATTTGAATGAGTAATAATCGCGGAAACAGAGGAAAGTATTATTAACAGAATACATGTTTTAGTACTTTATTGCATACCTCAAATATACTCAAAATAAAATGCTCTTTAAAAGCTTTTATTAAACTTGCAATGTATGTTTGTTCAGGCGGAATCTTGCAAGTGAAAGTAGACCTACTTCCCGGTTTCCGATTGAGCTAAAATTTGGCATACTTATGAAAGTTCGGCGACAATGTAATAGTGTATCATCGAGCTGATCTAATGATGAAGAAGGTAGGCGTCATAGGAACTCTGTAATAAACTAACGCAAAGCTATCGAGTTTGGGCTCTTAAGAATCGTCTCGGTGAGTAGTTAATGAATGTTTAAAGAAAAGTACACTCGGCAACAAAAGCTTGTCACAAAAATAAATTTCTTGACAGAAACTAATTTTTCTGATAGTTTTTGTTTAGTATTTCTGTTCAAACTTGGCTAGTTTCTTATCTTCATTCAAGAACTTCAATATCATTTTCAACATATCATCATCTTTAACAATGAACTTAATCGAAAAGCATAAATATCTTAAGCTTGATAAGTCTGTTGGCAAAGAATAGAGCAGACTGGCAGTCACTTTTCCGAAAATAGCTTTTACGCTATTAAGAAAATCTAGACTAACGTAAAAGCTTCATGAACTAATTAATACACGGAAGCTCTCAAATTGAGTTTCTGCTATACAAAAAACGGTGTAAGTGCCTAGATTTTAAGGAAAAGATATGGTCTTTTAGTTTAATGCAGGATAGAGGACAGACTACGGGAACAAATCCTGAGAGAGCTTGCAAATTTATTTTTGCCAATAAACTTGTAGCCGCCAAATCTTTACAGCAATCGAAGAAAAACGGAGAAATCTCATTAAAAAGCTGTTTTCATTCGGAAATAGGGTTGTCTACGGGTTCTTTGCCGTTATTTAATCGTCTATACTATTATAAAGTTGTAAAAATCAAATGTCTGTACATTGAAGATTAAAAAAAAGATTGTAACAGACGATCTGGAGGTGACGAAATGGAAAAAAAAAAAAATTCTGTTTTTTTGTATATTTGTATTTGCCATTGTGGCTTTATGACGCCAAATTGGCTCAACGGATTTCCACTATTTTTGGTACACGGGTAGCTGGGTATACACAAATGGTTATAGAATTCTTATATTACTTATTACCCGACTAAGCTAAAGAAAAAATAAAACCGGCCAAGTGCGAGTTGGACTCGCGCGCCGAATTTTTACTTACCCTAACTTTATTACACGGTACCGGTTGAGTTAAGTTTGCACCTGATATCTATAGCTTTGCATACAAAACAGGTGCAAACTTAACGCAACCGGGTTGTTCAAACGGGTTTTTTGTAAATAAAAAAAAATTTGCTAGTTAGAGACGTGGCTATAATTTTCGTGTAATATTTATGTGTATTAATACAAATTGAGAATTTTTTTTAAATTTTAACTTCGGAGATAAAGGGGGGGAGGGTTCACATTTTCCTTAATAAAACAAAAACTAATCACAATAAAAAAAATATACTTTTTGTTTTACAAATACCATGATAATAATCACAATTTTTGCAATTTATTAGTGGATCACTCCACTAGCGTTATTATTATAAACAAAGATCAGAAACAAATGAAAAAAAATTTCGACGATACTGGACTTGAACCAGTGCCTTGAGCCAGACCGGGGCAGCACGCTCTACCATCTGAGCTAATCGTCCACACCAGTAGTCGACGAATTTTGTCATCTGTTCTTGCTTATGGATCTCTGTATGGTGCATCCGACTCTTTAGCCGTTAGCGCCGCCTAGTGCAGAACTATGAAGTTACTTTTCAAGGCACTGGTTCAAGTCCAGTATCGTCGAAATTTTTTTTCATTTGTTTCTGATCTTTGTTTATAATAATAAAAAAAATGTTCAAAAATGTGCAGGCCCAGCCCTTTCATATGATACCCCATTTGACCCAGTAGCTAGACTTTCAATTTTAACCCCCCCTCATATTCGTCATTTTTTTAGAAAATAAAAATATATTTTTAAATATTTCCTGTGCAATACATGTAGGCTGACTATGTTTATAAATATTCCAAATTTCAAATAGTTAGCATAAAGTAGTTTTTGAGATATGGCGCTTAAATAGTCGGATAGACAGACAGACAGACAGAGTCGCACCATAAGGGTTCCTTTTGTATCTGTAGTAATTATTTGTTCTCCTCCGCGAGAGAAATTGAGTGGCACCTAGTCATTATCATAAGTTTCTTTCACTAGCCTAGATGGGCATTTTTAATTGGGAAAAGTATTGCAGTCCGGCAGAATTGTAACATTGTGTTAGTTAATGGAGGTACTGTTGCGGCTCATTATCTACTATGAATTATGATACTTTATTGCATTGAGACGAATATTGAACAAAAAAAAACACAATTTCGAAATAATTGGATAATATGAGAGTTTTTGATATATATGTGGAGTGTAGAAAACTAGGGGAAACAATCTCTATATATCCAATGTGTCCGTCAAAAGACGTTAAATTAGTGGCGCCAAGGTAGCAAATGCGTAAAATACATTAACATAACAATGCCAAACAAATCCACAATGATACAAAAATCAAAGGATTAAAAAAATTAATATGTTTTGTAATTGGTTCTTGACTTCATACTATTTTGCTATCCCTGCGACATTTTGGACTGATTTTGAACTATTATTTACTGCTTTCCGCTGTACAGTTTTTCTTATGTGAGATTGGCCTCCTTACCTTTTATATACTCCGTGTATTGAGAGCTTTTTCACGTAGTCATAGGTTGCTAGGAAAAAGCTCACTTTTTCATGTTTTGTATTTTATTTTATACTACAACTACTTAGTAATTATTGTCTGTTCGTCAGCACCACATTTACTTATTTTTTAAATTGTCCAGACCTTTAGAAAAAAATATTTGAAATCATGCAATAATGTAACATCTTTTTATTTTTGAAATAAAACAATTTAACGGATTATATCGCGTATATTATCTCATTTTAGTTCCCGACCATGTCCTCCCGTGACCATGGAAAGCTGGAAAGCTTCCTAAACGTCGGGAACTAAAATGAGATAATATACGCGATATAATCCGTTAAATTGTTTTATTTCAATGAGTAATAATCGCGGAAACAGAAGAAAATATTATCTTTTTATTTTCATTTTTTTTTGCTTGGAAAATGAATCGATACTATTTTATTTTTTTTTAAGTTGCAGCAGAGGCAACCCTAGCGAAAGAAGGCGGAGACAAAACAGACGGTCTAAGTGAGTTCTCCAGGGCCGAATAGACTTCGAGACTTTCTATTTACACTAATTATCATGAGAATAAGAAAGGAATACGTGAGGAGGCAGTACAGTTTTAACATACTTATGCCTACTTTAGCCACAACAATACAACACAACAATTCTTTATTGCACACCAACAAGCTAAACAGTACAATAGGGCTTTAATATAAACTACGGGACAATAGGCAGACTTGTCGCTAAAAAGTTAAATGACACTAGCTGGAAAAATGGATTGTGTGAGAGAGGACATGAGAAAGAAAGGAGTAAGCGCTGAAATAACGAATAATAGAGATGAATGGCAGAAGACAACATGTTGTGCCGACCCTACGTAAGTGGGATAAGGGCAAGGAGATGATGAAACATCTGCTGGAAATGAGTAGCCGGTGAGATAAAAATATAAATCCATACTTCTATACTATAATATTATAAATGCGAAAGTGTCTCTGTCTGTCTGTTACCTCTTCACGCTTAAACCGCTGAACCGATTTGGATGAAATTTGGTATGGAGATAATGTGAGTCCCGGGGAAGGACATATGCTAGTTTTTATCCCGGAAAAATGTCCTTATCCGCGATAAACGAATTTAAGGCGGACGAAGTCGCGGGTTAGAAGCTAGTAATACATAAAAACATAAACATAGTACATAAATAAAAGAAAACTAGGTATAGCTGACTTCAAACTGATGATTATATTTGTTATTTATACATTTATAATCGTAAATTATGTGTAATTCTAACGCAATGTATATTGTTAAAGAATAAATGACTATGACTATGAGAAAACCAGCAGCACACAATAATAAAACATCAAAAAGCGGCCAAGTGCGAGTTGGACTCGCCCATGAAGGGTTCCGCAGCCCTTCATACAAAAAAATGCACTACAGATGAAAAAAATACGATATGGAAAAAAAACACAAAAGAGCGTATCTCCCCGGCACTTACGTCCTTTTGCTGAGAAGCGCAGTTTTTTGGCAATAACTTAAAAACGGTATGTCCGATCATGTTGAAAACAATTCTGGTTGAAGGTATTTACTACGCATTATATTTGTAATTTTTTTAAAAATTTTTTGAACTTACCCTTTAGAAAATAGAGGCGGGGGACACAATATTTGCTATTTTCGGAGCGAATATTTCGGGAACTGTTAATTAATACAAAAAATTTTATTAGAAAGCTCAAAGTGTTTTTAGAACAACTGTCGAAATATGTGCCACACATTGATATTTACTGAAATATTTTTTTTCAGTTTTGGTTTCATGTATGTGGTACCCCCCCCCCTAGAAATATATATATCTTTTATTTAACTATCAAACTAAGTAGCTCCAAATTTCATTAATGTACATCTTATCGTTTTTGAGTAAAATGCCAGTGACATACGGACGGACAGACAGACAGACAGACATGACGAATCTATAAGGGTTCCGTTTTTACCATTTTGGCTACGGAACCCTAAAAATGATGGAAGTGATAAATACACAGACGTGTACATGTGTCTTTGTCCACAAACAACTGTATGGGTTTTGTAAATATTTGATACAGGGATAACTGAAAAACCACAGATACTAAAAGGAGTTTTATAGGATAGTTTTACCCGACTAGGGTAAAATAAAAAAGAGGGTTGTTACGCACGGGAGGAGACGAGCGGGGGACAAGACAGCGTGACGTCATCGACTATTTTTTTCTTTACGTCCCAGTAGGACTGCTGGGATGTAAAGAAAAAAAAATAAAAAAATATTTTAGTGGACACTAACAAGGGTTACGATGTAAAAAAATCATACGAATACTAATACTCTTCCAGCGAAGTTAAAAATAATGTATTTGAAGCGTGAGAACCTAGCGAGTAAAACCGCTATTTAGTACCTCTATTTCGAAGATAAATGCTCCGTTTGGTTAATTTAAAATCAATTGTTCCGACAAATATACCTGTTAGGGTGTTAATGGGACCGCGGGGCCATTAGAGACCATTACGGCATCACAGGGGCCGAATAAAATACTAGTTTAAACCACTTCATGGACGCATTTACACCGTAGCGAATTTGGACTACGACATACAATTTTAGCATACACACATTTTACGATGAGGAAAATTTTTTATTACTGGACTAGACGGCGCCCGCAATTTCATTCGCGGAGGAGAACAAGTCCCCTCGTTTTTTCTTCAGCGTAGTTGGGTAAAAAGTATCCTATAACCATTTGTGGATACCCAGCTACCCGTGTACCAAAAATAGTTGAAATCCGTTAAGCCGATTTTACATGATGAAGCCACAACAACACACAAAAATAAACATACAAAAAATCTAAAAAAATATACATTTTTCGCTTCAGTGACCTCCAAATAGTCCGTTACAATTCAAGCTGCAGTAGCAAAAACAAAAACCAAGGCACTGTGAACTACAAAAAAAGAAAAACAAATAGAAAAACTTAAAACTAGTTTGATTTAGGCGACGTAACTTCGTGATATTTACCCTTAGCTTTTCGGTGAAGGAAAACTTCGAGGAAATCTGCATACAGATGCGAAGAAATTCGGGGTCTGTGTGAAGTCTCCAATCCGCACTGGGGCAGCGTGGAGTCTACAGCCCATTCCCACTCATTCATAAGAGGATGCATGTGCAATTATATGAATATTGCATTATATGAATAGCTAAAATATGTTATCTATTGTATACAATTTAAAATAATATGTGGACATGTAATCGATATGTACGATTATCAATAAAGAAATCTGAATCTGAATCTGCCCATCAGTGGGACGTTTATAGGCTGATGATGATGATGATGAACATACAAAAAATATCATCATCATCATCTAAGAAATATACAGCCGCATGTACTTGACCAGGCTTAAGGCCACTGGAATTAAATCATGATGACATAGTAGTAAATCTCTCCAGTCCGATCTATTATTAGCTTTCCTTCTCCAACTTATCGATCTTGGTATCCTGTCTGATGCCGTCCAACCATCTGAGCGGCCAGCCACTACTTCTGTGGCCATCCAAAAAACAAGAATACATATTAGATATCCAGAATTTAAAAAGACGCTTAATGCGAGTAGAACGTTGGATACGGAACGCCCAGTCTACCGTTTCCAAAAAACACCGACATATAACACGTTTCTTGTGAGAGGAGCGTGTTTTTTCTTATATTATTTGTCGTTATAGGGACCACAGTTTGTGATCACAATTCCAATCACTCTAACTGAAATCTACTTAATACGGTTCTAAAGTCTTGTGACAGACAGACAGACATCGGAGGATTTAGTAACAGGTTTCCGCCACCCTTTGGCGTGGCTACAAAACCATTTCAGACTCTTTTAGCATCATCCTCCGAAAATTGTACCTCTTTTTCGTCTGAACATATTTCTGTAAAAACGTAGTCTCTAAGAAATGCCTCCATTTCATATTGAAGACAGTCCATCAAAATGCCATAAAGATCATCGATAATTGATACGTTACTCCATAGATATTATCATAATATATTTTATAGACCATCCCAATTCCGAAATATTGGTTGGCAACTCCTTGCATATGCTGGGATTTTTGATATGTAAAATTATTTTGTTCTTACAATGTCGACAATGCTTCTATTGTTTTGTATAACTATTAATTAGTTAAAAAATAAAAAATCTTTACAAATTGAAAGTGTATTTCAAAAACTATATATATGTGATGATGATGATACCAGCGACCGACTACTAGCAACCCTTACGAGATCGTGGGTCCATCGTGTAAGCCGGTCTTCGTTTCGGTCGAGCAACACCTGATGCGTGCGCGTTGTAAAGCATGAACCCTCACAAGAGATGACACACCGCTGCGTATGCACACGTCACGCAAGCGGTGTGTCATCTCTTACACGAGAGAGACGGGGGGGGGGGGGGGGGGGGCAGACGATAGCGGAATGACGAATCAGCGGCTGCTCTGCCCCCCCCCCCCCCCCCCCCCTCATCACCCTAAGTTTAAAGTGTCATTCAGTGACTAACCTTTAAGTGTACAGTTCTCCACATCGTATGTCCAATACTTTTAAGGAAAACGTTCGTCCTGGGGGACCGGTGACGAGAGTCATTTCCGTCGTATATTTACGGTTGATTTGCAGCACCAGTAATGGTGGGTACGTGATCCTTCGATTTTGTTTACAGCTTAATGGGAAGGTGATTTACTGTGGGCGCGCGTCACACCGTGTCGTAAGTTTAATGGGTCATTTGATAAAGATTGAGGAAATAAGCTCAGTGATAGAATTTGAGATCTGAATCGAAGAATACATCTGAACCGTAGTAAATACCTGAATCCCAGGCAGAGACTACCTTAAGCGTTTACACACTTTTTTCGCTTCTTTTCTACTCATGCTCAGAATTTCTCTGAAGGATCGGATCCGAAATGAGGTGATCCGACAGAGCACCAAAGTTTTCGATACACCCCAAATGACGTCCAAGCGTTTAAAACGCTCGGTTCAGTCGTCATTGTTATGTCATCATTATCACCACGGCGGAAAGATATATCGTGATAACTTCGACCAAAGTAAACGCAGCCTCAGGATTACTCTTCGGTTTGATAAAAAGTTAATTCAGAATATCATTTCTTGTAACTATATTTGCTGAGACGACAATGACGAAAAATAAACGCCGTAAAAACGCTGAAGATCGGCCCAGTGGCAGTGGGCCGATCACATCTGTCGTAGAACTGACAACCGTTGGGGCAAACGTGCTCTGGAGTGGAGATCGCGTCTTGGCAAACGTAGATAGGGCGCCCTCCAGCTAGGTGGAGGGACGACATAAGAAAGTGGGTGGCAGCGGTTCGAAACAAAAAACTCAGGACCGAGCTCAGTGGCATGCCATGCGAGAGGCCTATGTCCAGCAGTGGACGGAGGTTGGTCACACTCGTCGGTTGCTGTGCAGCTGGCCTTTTTCAGTACCTGAACCATGTTTATGTTAAATGAACTATTGTCTATATCTCTTTACTCATTTCAAATACTAAGCACCTATAAAATATCCCAGAAGTCGTCGGCAACATCCAGGGTCTGCTAGGCTTCCTGGTAGAGTTGGATTGGCAAGAGTAGTGCCACCAAGCCATCACTCAAAATAGGCATCACAGACGTCGAGTTGCGGAAAACCAGCTCGCGTATACGAGTACCTATAAAATAAACTTAGATACGAATGTTATACGTAAGCCAAAGTAAGTAGTTTGTTGACCAAACCAGAATATCTGATGCGTACGTGTACGCTCTAAGCAGAGCCAAAGAATAAATAGTAGTTATACAGAAAACCCTCTCTTTTGATGCTAAAAAAAGCCGCTCTTTTTAACGCAAATCCATTTTGTAACGTTCTCAATGAAAAAAATGAAGTAACGTAACAATGTCTCGGGAGTGGATCACCGAGAAAACGTGAATAATATTATTAATAAGTAATCAAACAATGGAGTTTCGTGTATTACAATATTTATTGTTAATACGTTGACTTATTGTTGAAATAGTTTTATTTATAAATAACTAAATTTGTAGACTCAACCCATAAATAGGGGGATCTCGGTCTATAAATTGAAAGACTGACCAAATCTAAAAAAATAAAATAATTGATGACTTAAACCGTAAATTACCGGATTCTGGTCTATAGTGTTAGGAGTTAACTTTATTTAAACAAAACTAAACCGTGGTCTAGTAAGAGACTTATTTCGCTAGTTGCTAGAATAAATAGGGAAACGAATTTATCATTATGTATTTATCTTGTAACGTTAACTCAATAAATAAAATTAAGTAACGTAACAATGTCTCGGGAGTGGATCACAGAGAAAACATGAATAATTTTATTTATAAGTAATCAAACGATAGAGTTTCGTGTATTACAATATTTATTGTTAATACGTTGACTTATTGTTGAAAAAGTTTTATTTATATATAACTAAATTTGTAGACTCAACCCGTAAATAGGGGGATCTCGGTCTATAAATTGAAAGACTAACCAAATATAAGAAAATAAAATAATTGATGACTTAAACCGTAAATTACCGGATTCTGGTCTATAGTGTTAGGAGTTACATTTTTTTAAACAAAACTAAACCGTGGTCTAGTAAGAGACTTATTTCCCTAGTTGCTACGATAAATAGGGAAACGAATTTATCATTTTGTTTTGCCTAAATGCGCGGATATTGGTGAAAATCGAAGGTGAACAGGCAGTATATAATTCCACTAGCTATTGGCTTCGTCCGCACCGCACAGAGATAAAATAACACCAAAGTAAAAAAACGTTTATTCTAATGAAATAGAAAACCTTATTTCTTCCTACCTCACTTTGTCCTGCGCAGGATAAAAGGTTAGGTTTACATCAATTCCGTTCATACATTCACAAAACTTGTAGTGTCATTTAGATGGGTACACGCAAAATAAGTGGGAATACGTTTGGACAAACAAACATAAAGAGTAATTTGATTCTTACAAAACTTATGAAATAACATTTAAGATAATATTTATAGATTTAGAAAGTCAAGCCGGATACAGCACAAAAATCTGTTGCCCGATTTCCACTAGATTAGCAGTCATTTAAATGAAAACTCACTGCTTGCGCCACCGAATCGAACGGTCCTGTAAAATACCTCCGACTCCTCAAGACTTGCCCAATCGGACCGTTGCGGAACCGCACGCCGTCTGCGCGACTGCGCGTATCCTGTCGGACAACGTCAACTGGCACTCTCAATAAAACACGAAAGGCCGTGGGCAAATGTCTCAATTCAACGATACACCAATAACTAAGTATACTCATAACTTGACGGGTTCGTCGTCCAATAGCCCAAGAATTTATGGGCACTGAATGGTCGGTACGCACGTCTATGTAGCCTAACCCACGGTCTAATCTCCCCCCAAGCTCTCCGTGCCCACCTGGAGTGTTTTATAGTCGCATCTCAAACTACGGCAAGGTTGATTAAATTCTGTCCCCCGCTGAGGGGTATACAGTAAGCAACTACAGTAGATCCACATTTTGAAGATACGTTTGGCTCAGATGGTTGCACAAGGGCCTACGAATCTGGCGGTCCCGGGTACAATTCCCGGCCAGGACAAGTGTTTATATGATGAGCACGAATGTTTGTTCCTGGGTCTTGGATGTTTTCTATAAATAATAATAAATAAATATTACAGGACAATTTTACACAAACTGAACTAGTCGCATGGTAAGCTCAATGTGGCTTGTGTTATGGGTACCAGATGACGATTTATTTAATAGATATGTTTCCATAAATACATAGAAAACATCCAAGACACAGGAACAAATATTTATGCTCAATCACACAAATAATTGCCCTTACCGCGATTTCAACTCAGGACCTTCAGCTTCGCAGGCAACGTTACTCCCGCTGAGCCAAGCCGTAAGCCGTGTATATCTATGTAAATATTCTATTATAATATGTATATCGTCGCCTCCTATAGCACAAGCTTTGAGTAGTTTCGGACTAGGTTAGAATTGTGTTCCTGATATTTATTTATAATTATTCATTTATTACTAAGCGGTGCCCACAACTTCGTTCGCGGAGGAGAAAAAGTCATAACCCTCTTTTTCTCGCCTCTTAATTACAGCGTATTTGGATAAAAATAATTCTATAACCATCTGTGGGTACCACCCAGCTGCACGTGTACCAAAAATAGTTGAAATCCGCTTAGCCGATTTGGCGTGATGAAGCCACAACGACACATACAAACATACATGATTTTTTCCCTGGAGCTTACAGTATGGGGTTCTTCAAGAGGGGAGTGAATAGGTTCTTAAACGGTCGGCAACATGCACGTAATGCCCCTGGCGTTGCAAGCGTTCATAGGCTGCGGTGACTGCTTAACATCAGGCAGGCCGTACGCTTGTTTGCCACCTTAGTAGTATAAAAAAAAAATATATATATATATATATATATATGTACTTAAATATTTTTCGATTGAGCTCCTAATAGTCCGAAACAATTTTTTTAAATATATTCAATGTACAGAGATTTATTTTTTTCAACTTTATAATAGTATAGATGAGAACAGTAAAGTTTATCTATGAATGCCTACTGTACAATTTGCATTTTTATGTCTAAATACTAAAGTAGTTGTTTTTCCCAGTCATTTTTGGTTGAGAATTGAGGTAATGTTGTTTTAATTGCAGTTCAGTTTCAGGACTCTGAATGGTATGTTTTAAACTGCTACGCATTGTATTCGAAGTTAGTGTTTGGCACATTTAAGTTTTGTTACATTGTAAGTATTTATTTAGCTGTGTTTCATGTTCGTTTAATACTTGTAGTTATTTGTTTAAAATTATGTTGTGGTACAAATAAATACTCTTTATTGCACACAAATTAAACAATTAATTAAAAAGTTTTATGTATAGTTTTCAGGTTTCAGGTACAAAAGGAACCCTTATGGTGAGACTCTGTCTGTGTGTCTGTTTGTCTGTCCGACTAATAAAGCGCCATATCTCAAAAACTAGTTATGCTAACTATTTGAAATTTGGAATATTTATAAACATGGTCAGCCCACATGTAGTGCATAGGAAATATTTAAAACTATTATTTTTATTTTTACTTTCTAAAAAAAACGACGAATATGAGGGGTAATAATAAAAATTAAAAGTCTAGGTACTGGGTCAAATGGGGTATCATATGAAAGGGCTTAAACTGCACATTTTTAAACCATTTTTTTTTTGTAATTAATTTTTGTTTTATTCAGGAAAATGTGTAAAATAACACCATTCCCCCCATTATCTCCGAAGTTTACCAATCAAATTTTGAAATTTTCACAATTTGTATTAATAAACATAAATATTACACGAAAATTATAGCCATGTCTCTAAATAGCTATTTTTTTTTTATTCGCAAAATCGATTTTAGCAACCCGGTTGCGTTAAGTGTGCACCTGATTTGTATGCAATGCTATATATATCAGGTGCAACCTTAACTAAACCGGTACCGGGTAATAAAGTTAGTGTAAGTAAAAATTTGTACGGCACCCTCGGTTGGCGAGTCCGACTCGCACTTGGCCGGTTTTTTTTTTAATGGGTTATGTATAGATAAGTAGCTTACGTTATCCTAGATTTATAAGATATATTTTTTTGTTTCTTTACACTTTTTTTATTATTTGTGGCAATCATCATCATTTGACTATCTCCATCCAATGCTGGATATAGGCCTCTCCCATGGCATGCCACTGAGCTTGGTCCTGAGTTTTTTTTTTCCAACCGCTGCCAGACACTTTGCTTATGTCGTCGCTCCCCCTAACTGGAGGGCACCCTACATTTTTGGTTCACGGGTAGCTGGGTACCCACATGGTTACAGGATACATTTCACTCGAGTATGCTAAATAAAAAGAGGGGTTAGGACCTTTTCTTTTTAAGGGGCTCCAAGCGTAAATGTACTATTTTTCATGGTTTTTGTTTTGTATCTAGTCCCTGGAATGGCCGAACTAACTTTCGGAATATGGTTTATATGATAGTTCAGTTTCTATTTAACACTGTCTTGCATTCGAAAATTAAAATATATTTCTATGTAATTAATTATTATTTTTTACAGTGAGATCTATAAAAATAAAGATTGCGTATCAAGTCTCTCAATAAAACTATGATAGACTCAAAACTTATGCCTAATTATTCATTATGAAAATACCTAACCTGCTACGCAAGAATTTTCTTTAAAAAGCGTGTATTTATTAAGAAAGTGAAAAAAAACTGGTTTTTCGTCGTAAAAATAACAACGTTTGATGGCATTTATCTTGGTTTCGTTGGCTCTTGAAGATAAACTGAAACAGTATATTGGTTAAGAAGGTCGCTGTCAACATGATGAGACATAAACAACACAGAAAAGCGAAGAGCTGCAGATCGAAGGTCAGAGTTATAAGCCCCTTAACTAAGACTTGCGGGCCACCTTTAGTGTATGAATATTATAATATTAAAGCCTGGCAAATTGTTAGTAGTCTGGATCCGAACCTGTGACCGCTGACGCGAGAGAGCTCCAGATGATATTGGATATAAATCAGCATACACATTACTGGCGTCTCGGTAAACGTAATAAGGCAATAAGCGTGTTGTGGGGTACAATCGAACGCATTTGTTTAATATCCGAAATTCAACACAATAGATAAAAAAAATGGATAACATACATCATCGAAGATTTTCAAAGATAAAATAAAGCTCTTTCAGCGCAATCCCCAGTAAAATAAGGGTGTGTTATTAGTTGAAAGTGTGTCTGTACGGGGCTTGAATCACGTATAAATATAATTTATTTAAGTAATTACCTTTACTTGGTAACTCGTCCATAGTTTCGAAGAAACTGGAGAGGCGGGTATCAACATCTTCGCGCGAGTTTTTCAATCTACCCGCGCTTGGTGTTGATTGATTATAAGCGTGAACACTAAGGATGTCACTAGACCAACACATTACACTCACGCCATCTGGCGATTTATCGGATGATGTTTGATGTTGTTTACTTTTAATAATAGCAGGATTCTACGAAGATAAAAGTTTGAAACAGTCTTTTCGGTTGAAATTTCGGTGTTTCTTGATTTCAATTGCTTCACGTAACAATTTTACTATAGTACCTAATTACGTTCCGTAGAAAGGATCTTGGGATTCCGAAGCTCAATCCAGTGGTTTGGTCCTGATTCTAGTAAATGTTCGGCGGTTCCTAACAACTGCGATATGTTTCTTGACTCTTCCAGCGATGTCGTAATCGATCGAAGCAACTGCAATCGATCTTGTAAACGACACCGGGAGGTTGTAAGCGCAACTGAATAGGGTAATTACCTGGAAAAAAAATCTAATTAGTCCGTTGCTAATGGGCTACTTCATTTTTTTTCGGACAAGCCTATTCAACACCATTCAACATACCGGTTGACAGCCTTATTTAATAACTAGAAGGTACTTCAACTTCGTTCATGGAATAGAAAAAGTCATAACCCCTCTGTTTTCTTCAGCGTAGTCGGATAAAAAGTATCCTATAACCATCTGTGGATAACCAGCCTACCCGTGTACCAAAAATAGTTCACATCCGTTTGGCCCATTTGGCGTGATGAAGCCAGCAACTTCGCACAACACAACAACACAACAACCGATACAAAAATATTTTTCGATTCAGTGACCTCCGAATAGTCCATTACAATATATTTTTTGAAAATATCTTCTATGTACAGACATTTAAGATATTTTCAAAAAAGGGAAGTATATTGTATTGTGAACATTTATGAAAGTGAATTTATTGTATGCCAAGCCTGGCTAATTGTACTGGCCGTATTGGAAATATTGTACCATCTATTATTGTACCTACAGTCTACAATAAAAATATTTGACTTTGACTTCATTTTTACAAATTTACAATTTGTATCAGACTGTACCTGTCTACTCATATCACACGCCCCCTCAACCCGATACTTCAACACGCTAATAAGGTCTTTATTGAAATCGACGTTCAGCCTCATATCGAGTGTCAGTCTTATTAAACATAAGCATTCTTATATTTAAAGCTGAATTTATTTTTATTGAATAAATATAGTAAGTGTTTGCAATTTCGTTTGAAAATAAAAATTCGTTGTCTGTGAAGTCAGTTTACGGACGATAAATTTTACGTGATAACGTCGTTGTGTACTGCCGCTGTCTCAGATGCGTCACTAGCCGAACGCTTTAGGCCGATCGTGCCTCTCGCTTAATCCGCGCTCTCGCTTGCACGCTCGGCTCAGGCGGAACGTGGCAATGAGTCCTGCGATTTCGTGCGTACAGCCGGCGTTCATCGATTTATAAGACGTTATAACGTCAGAAAGTCTAACCCTTTTTTCCTCTTTATCGTTGTCTGATAGAAAGTATCCCATAACCATCCGTGCGTGTTTTGACTTGGCTGAAAACACATATGGATACACACTAAAAAAAAAATTGGTCAGCGTAAAGTAAAATTAGATGTTTAATATACAGTTATTTCATTTTTTAACGGTAACCGTGAAAATGTTACTTATTGCATCTCTATGTCAAAAATCACGTCGATACCATAAAATTATATAATTATATATATTTTTTTAGTATCCTAATACACACGCCATCTCACTTCCTCTCTTAACCTCCCATTCTGTACATGTAGTGTCAAATTGTTGTTACCACAAAATATGGATGATGATTTAAATAAGTCCGTCATGAAGATTAATAAAAAATATTGATGGAGACGTATTTTTCTTTTTTTACGTTATCAAAATTTTAGTACATATGTCGCGTGACGCCACGAGCCCCCACTCCTAAACTTTACTTTAGATTATTTTTTATTATTTGCAAAAAGCAAAAACTACTGGTCCAATATTTTTTTTATATCTAGCCGGACTAATTAGGCTATAGAGTAAAGAATTTTGATTTTCATACCCAAGTCATCATGCCTATTAATAATAAATATATATTTTATGCAAGATAGGCAAGCATTTGACTTCAATCTCCTCTGTTGGTAAGCGACGATGAAGCCGACGATGGAGCATGCTTACCTAGATAGTGTCTATACACTCTCGTCTTGAAGAGATCCAAGTTATATTGATGCGGGAAAAGATGTGCCGGAAGAGAGTTCCACTCTTAAGCCGTTCTAACGAGGAATTTAGAAGCAAATCGCTTTGTTCGACTCCTTATCATATCAACAACAAAAGGGTGGAATCCAAATCCACGTCTAGTCCCATAGTGACGAAATGGAGAAGGTGGAATTAGTTCATGTAGTCCCGCCGCACACTCCCCGAAATGTATCCTGCAAAATACCGCAAAGCAGGCGACCATCCTACGGTGTATATTGTATATTATTCTTCAAGCATTTCTTATAAATTGAAATAAAACAATTTAACGGATTATATCGCGTATATTATCTCATTTTAGTTCCCGACGTTTCGGAAGCTTTCCAGCTTTCCATGGTCCTCCCGTGACCATGAAACAGAAGAAAATATTATTTCTTATAAATTTTAATCTGCAAATTATTGTTATGAAAGTTTCGCTACACTCTAAGGCGCAACAATATCCAACACCTCGAAACCCAATCGCAATCCAAACACACAGCCAGTATAATAACATATATAGGATACCACTATTGCTCCTTTAAGGCGAATTGTTCGTAAACCCCAACGTTCTAGGTCGAGGTTCCTCCGGCTGGAGAAGAAAGCTGGAGCTCATGACCAATAAAAGCTCGCGATGGCCCGCAAACTGTTATAAACAAGGATGCTGGCGAATGGAAGCGACTGGAATTGTATGGGAAAGCTTTTACTTGTTTTTAAGATGTGACAATATAGGATAAGCTGTGGAACGATATTACTTACTTATAAGTTTTGGTATTTGCATCTTATTTTGAGAATTTTCTGTTTTGCTTCACGATTAAAGTATACTACGAGCATTTTTAAATCTGTTCGGCTATAACTGTGGATGAACTAATTATCAATGGGCTATCCACTGCTGAAAATAGTACGCCACAGGGTGCGATCCTGCGCAAACCGGATCCATCGAGAGGTCATCCGTCCAGCTAGTCAGGGGCCGCCCCACGCTGCCCTTTCTTATGCGTGGTCGCCGATCCAGGACTTTACTGCCCCAACGGCCATCCGTTCTTTGGGCTACATGGACCGCCCATTGCCACTTCAACGTTGCAATTCTGCGAGCTATGTCGGTTACTTTGGTTCTTCTGCGTATATCCTCATTTCTGATTCTATCACAAAGTGAAACCCCGATCATAGCCCTTTCAATGGAAAATCATTGCACGTTGCATGACTCTGAGCCGCCTTATGAGTTCTATTGTGTCCCATCTTAACATCCCGTACAAACGCCACCACGTAACGTGAACGAACATTTTATCATAAATAATAGATAAAAACAGAGACCAGAGGCCCGATTCTCAAAAGCTTGTAACTTGTATTACAAGTGGAAGTCCCTTTTTAATTCATATTGTTGGAAAGAGATTTCCGCTTCTAAAAACAAGTTACAAGCGTTTATGAAACGCGCCCCTGATCTGCGATTCTAATAAGTTTCCAAAACGGCGCAGAAATAATAGAAAATACATTTTAATGATTTATTTTTCGACATATGCACCACGTTATAAGCCCAACGTTTCTCCAATCCCATTATTGCATTTCAATAGAAGGTATCGTCAAGATCCCCAAAATACCCATTTACAGCTTCTATGACTACAGTGTCCGAGGATTTCTGTCCACCTAGCCACTTTTTAAGTCATACGTAGGAAGCCAAGGCTGGCGAATATGGAGGATGAAGTAACAATTCGAAGAGTTACTCCTTGAGTGAAACGGGGCGTTGTTGTGGTGTAAATTTTATCTAAGCAAGTCAGGTATTTTCTCTTTTATGACGTAATTAAAATTTTGTAGCAGATCAGCATAATATTGGCCGTTTATTGTTCTTCCTTTCTGGAGGTTAACTTTAAAAATCAATCCTTTGGAATCCAAGAATGCGATCATGTCACAAAAATCAATCGCTTTTATATATTAGTGTTTATGATAATAACTTAATATTGCATTTTTAAATCTGTCATTTCCGAAACTTATCAGCCAGACCTCGTAAATTCATATCAGTACCTATAAGCAAACGATGCAGACGGAATACAATTTATCAGCGTTATATTAGATTCGACGGGGATTTTTATCAAATCAACGATTTGATAGTGTCTGTACGAAAGGCAGAAAATAGTGTCTGTACGAAAGGCAGGGTTCATCAAACTTTTAAACGAGGCAATACCTACTTACTAATACGAGTAATAATTCTGAACACAACTCTAAACAAAATAGCGAAGGGAACAAAACTGCAAATAAAATATTGAAAGTTAGGCGTACCTGGCAGATGATTATGTACTCGTAGATTAGCTCGACAAATTCTTTCGTGACACTAACATCGTCTGCGGGGTGGAAGGGGGGGGGGGGGGTACGATGACGATGACCCTGCCGCGCACACTTCTTACTCGCCCCCGCTGTCTTTCCCCCCGTCTCCCGCGGACTATGGGAGTGTCACGAAATAACTTGTCAAGCTATAGTCACCTCCTGTCATATGTCATGAGTCAGTCTCTTCCAGTATTACTTATATCCCGGTGCAAACTCGTGTGGTTGTTATTAAAAAAGACCCAGAACAATCAGAGAGGCTCGGCGCGCTCATTCCGGCTCGTATCCAATTACCGCGGCGGACTTACGGCCGAAAGAGATACACTTGTGCCGCGATAAAGTACCTGTCTGGATTGGGAGTGTTATTAGATATCAGATGTATGAGGAACAAACATATATCGGTGTACAAAAATGGTTGAAATTTATCCAGCCGTTTTGATATTGCATGGTAGCGAAACGTGGGCTCTGATACAGAAAAATAGGGAGAGGTTCGAGGTGTTTGAGATGTGGTGCTGGAGGAGGATGGAAGGCATAAGCTGGACGGAAAAAATATAAAATGAAGAGGTCTTGAATAGGATAGGTGAGAAAAAAGCAATACTAACTCTAATGGAAAATAGAAGTGAAAATATGATAGGCCATCTGTTAAGATATAACTTTTTCCTCCAAAATATCATAGAAGGAAAAATCGAGGGAAAGCGAGGTAGAAGAGGAAGGCCAAGACGAAATTACTTTAATCAAATAAAAGAAACGGTTAAAGTCATGTCTTACCAAGAAGTGACGGAGAAAGGCTCAGAAAGAAACGGCTGGCGATTGCTACACCGACATAAGCGTAGCTCATTAATTGAAAAAGAAGTTTAGACGTGATGAAGCCTCAAAAACACATAAGTACCTATGTGAATACAAAATTGCAAAAAAAGTATTTTTCGATTCAGTGACCTTTGAAAACCAGACCTTAGATAGACCATCGGTTTCACTTTTTTAAATATCTTTAATAATAAATATATAAATATCAGAGGCAATCGTACACAAATCGTCCTTAAGTTCCAAACTACGCAAAGCTTGGTACTAGGTGGTCTAACACAACTCCACGACTACGCTTGTCGGGCGACATGACGTCACCCGTCTTTCTCGCATTGTCTTGAAAGGAAAGAGACAGACATTCTTTGTCGCGCGACAAAGAGTCTCTTTTCACAGTTGTGCTAGAGGTGCAGGCTGTTGTATCTTCAAATAAACCACTGAATTAATTAATACATATTTATTTTCCTTAGAGTAAAAACACAGTACAGTTTAATGGCACGCCATCTTGAACGAGAGAGCGGGAGAGCGATATGGCTTGAACAGGATAGAATCTAAAGCCCTAATCACACGATACGACACTGGCGACGATGTACGTATATAAATATTATACTCAAATAATTAATTTTGACGTCAGGCGGGAAGAGCTGAAAGCCCGACCACCACCGGCTATTAGCTATAATTATATAAATGGTGTACTTACGTGCCCGTTGTGTGTGCGGGTCTTCACGACTAAGATTGGCTATGTGAGCCCCAAGAGAGCACACGAGCGTACCCAACTACGGAGTTGAAGCGGTCGCCGTGGCCAAAATCGGTCAGGAGTGTATATATATTCAAATAAATAGAAAACATCCAAGATCCAGGAACAAGTGTTTGTGTTCATCACACAATCGAACTCCGTACGGTGGTAGCTTCGTAAGCCGTAATTTTTTTTAACCCCCCTCCTTGCCATGTAACGCCGTAACGATTTTCTGTACCCCCCCTCTCCTTAGTAAAACGTTACGGAACCAACAAGTGTCAATTTTTACCTAAAATTTTAAAGTGGTTACTCTATTTGAATCTCAACGCATCGTAACGTTTTACAAGACCTCCCCCCCCATTTTCGTTACGTAATACTTGAAAGCTCCCTTAGCCAAACGTATCGTGTGTGTGAAATATAAAGACATTTAATTTTATGAGGACCGCCGATAATAGTTTAGATATTGAAACAGAAGTACAAAATGTATTCTTCTCATTGTCATAAGGATTAGTTTCAACACTTTGAACGCTGTAGCAAAAAAAAGTCTTAATACGATTGAGTGCAGTTCATATTACGAGCTTCGTAACCTATTTTCCCGTCGCTACGGAGCCCTGAATAAAATTATATTCCACTATTGCAAATAACGTTTTCTACAGCATCTACCGTTTCCCGACTGAATTGAGTCAACTTTGATTTGGTTAAGCAGCGAGATACCCGAATCAACGAGGACAGCCATGACGGCCTTTTTTATGCCAAACAAAATTAAAACTCAGCTCAGTTGATGGAAAACAAGAGTGGGAAGGACCTGTAAAAAGGAGTTTTTGCCATGGCTGTGGCCTATCCTTCGACAGCCATTTTTCGGTAAAGTGTTTTTTAGCTCAAAAGATACTGAATATTTTCATGTTTAGTTAGAGGCAGTATTATATAGTAAGTCAACTTAATCGCCACATGTGGTCAGCTTTGAATGTTAAATTATCTTAAAAAAAAAAGAAACACCTAACCGCTAAATTATATAATTGGAATGTTGACAATTTTTTACAACTATTTCCGGTACAGAACAACTTTCCAATAATAGAAACATTGGTGAAAAAACTACTTCAATTTCATAAAAACTTGCCGAGCTACAACTATGTTAAACTCACATTTTAGAACTGTCCTAAAAAAAACTCTATACTTAGGAACGTCACAGGTTCCTACCGTGTATGGGGAAATTAAAAACTTTGTTCTGCAGCTATGCATTTATCGAAACGGTTTCATAAGAAAAGTAACCATAAATTTCATGGGTCATTCAATTATTAGTTATTCATATATTCATACTTTAAAAATGGACTTTCCCACCCATCTTTAAAGGCTCATAAAACAAGCTGAACTCAAGGTATCGACCTCAATTTATTTTTTGGATTTCTTTCATAGAAACAATTTCGCATCAATTTTTTTTTCCAGTACAGTCAACATCCCAATTGGAAAAAGTTACTGTTTAATTATAACTACATCAATAATTGTATTCTCAGTTCCTAACAAATAAGAGAGTAGACTGTAAGACTCTTGAATGAGTGATTCTCAAACTATAAACGATTTCAAAAGTTTATGCTCCAGTCTACGCAATAACACGCAAATCCTGGTTCTCTTAAGACTTACAGCCTATCAACAGGATAGAATAGCCCCGCAAGCTACGGATTAGTCCCACATCTTCCTCTCAATACCCTGGACTTTTTCATCTAATGTAGTCCAAGGCTTTTCGTCAAGAGAGCAGGCAATTTCATACTCCACCCTCGCTCGTCATCGCCACTAACTAAATCAGCAGGCCTCTCTCCAAAGGATGAAGTAAAAAAAAAACGCAAATCATGGAAATTATTGTCAGTTCCAATTACCTCATTGACCGGTTCTAAAACGGCGTAAAAGAGTGTAAAAACGGACCAAATTTAAAAATCTCGAAATCATTCCTAAACTTGAAATGTCTGGAAATCCCGCGGGATCATTTCATTACTTCCCGATTTAAATAACAAAGGAATATTTTGCCACAATTTAAGGACGTGGAGCTTTGTGGTACTGGGTTAGGTTTCCAAAGTGAAAGTTTGACTTTTGCTCAAAGGAATTTAGATGCGAAAGAATTGTGAAAATGTGCATGAGATGCCATTTATACACCTTTTTCAATTGAAAGGAAAAATCTCTTTACGTGCATTTCTTATTACTTAAGTCTTGATAGATCGTGCTATAGTTTTCTTTTTAGGATTCCTTACCAAAAAGGTGAAAAAGGAACCCTTATCGTGCGACTATGTCTGTCTGTCTGTTGTCTGGCCGAGCGCCATATCTCAAAAACTACTTATGCTATGTAATTGGAATTTGGTTAGCCCTCATGTATTGCAAAGGAAACATTATAAAATATATTTTTATTTTCAAAAAAAATGACCAATATGAGGGGGTGGGGGGCAAAAATTAAAAGTCTAGTCACTAGGTCAAGTAGGGTATCATATAAAAGCCCCTCCCCCCCCCCCCCCCCCCCCCCTTTCTCCCGAAGTTTACCTTATGACTTATGTAATTTCATAGGAATATTACACAAAAATTATAACCATATATCTGTCAGTCTTACTTTTTTTTGAACCACCAAAAGTCATGTTTGAATAACCCGGTTTGGTTAAGTTTACCCCTCATTTGTATGTGACGCCATAGATACCAGACTCAAACTTAACTCAAGCGGCAAGTTAAGTCGGAATAAGTGAAAGTTTGTGAGGAACCCTCGGTGCTCGAGACAGACTCGCACTTGACCGTTTTTAGGGTTCCGTAGCCAAAATGGCAAAAAAGGAACCCTTATAGTTTCGTCATGTCCGTCCGTCCGTCCGTATGTCACAGGCATTTTACTCAATAACTATGAGATGTATACTGATGAAATTTGGAGCATATAGGTGTCTTTTGTAAGCCGCTACTTAGTTTGATAGTTAAATAAAATATATATATATATATATAATCGGTCGCTAAATTATAATCAGATGAGTTGTACGAAAAATGGCAATTTGTAGTTTGAGAGACCAACTAGAAGGTTCCAGCAACTTCATTCGCGGAGGAGAAAAAGTCATTACCTCTATTGTTTCTGCAGCATAGTCGGATAAAAAGCATCGTATAACCATGCCCTGTTTGTCCGATTTGGCGTGATAAAGCCACAACGACATCAGCTGAACGGATTTCAACTATTTTTGGTACATGGGTAGCTGGGTAGGGTATCTCCAGATCGTTAAAGGACACTTTTTACCGGACTACGCTGAACGAACAAAGAGCGGTATTTGATTTTTTCTCCGTCGCGAATGAAGTTGCGGGCATCTTTTAGTATATAAATAAACCCGTATTTTTGACATAAGATTTCGTTCAGTCACATGATGTACGACGTCGTCAAATTCTATAATATGGCGGCCTCCACATCATTACGGCGTGACGGGGCACATTGCACAGGTCGGGGTCAAATGAACTGAAAACTGGTCAGACGAAAACATGGGTATACGAACTTTTCATTATCTATACTATTATAAAGTTGTAAAAATTAAATGTGTTGTAAACATTGAAGATATTTTCAAAAAAAAAATTATTGTAACGGACTACTTATTTGAAAGTTCACGAAAAAAATATTTTTTGAAGTTTTTGTGTGTTCGTAGGTGTAGTTGTCGCTTCATCACGCCAAATCGGCTAAACGGATGATAGAATACTTTTTACCCAACTACGCTGAAGAAAAAAAAGAGAGGTTATGACTTTTCCTCCGCCACGAACGAAGTACCTAAATAAAAATATTTCAGGAAGAAATAAAAAAGGGCAAAGACACAAAGATTTTGCCAGTCTAGTCTAGTCAAATGTAAAGAACTCTGAAATTCAAGTACCATATGGTTGAATCCCATCGCCAACGAATTAAGCTTTACAAATTATCTGTCCTGTCTACTACCAAAAATTTATATAAATCTTAAGGAGCGTCCACATTTGTATCATTTGCCCTTATCAGATCGTCGTCGCGTGGCATGATCGCGTGTCACGATCACGCGTTTGGACGTTGCGCCGATCGGATCGCTCGAAATCCATTTTGCTACGCGTATCACCCAGTTATATCGGAAGAGTGCGGCATGATTGGCGCGTCGACAGTGAGCGTCCAAGCAGCGCGATACGCAGTCATGCCACGGCACGGTGATCGGATACGAACAAATGATACAAGTGTGGACGCACATTTACGTAAACTTTTTGGCGATAAATATCACTAAACACTTCCGACCACTTTAACCTGACCATTTACGCTCACCACTTGCTCAAGATCCTTCTCCACCAGATTCAAGCTCAACTAAATTTGGTCGCATAAAAACCACTCTAAGAAGACCTCTCTCACTCAACGTGCGTTAAGGAATTAGTACTATAAATACGGCTCAGTGTTGTCTGGGCGCGTCCCGTAGATACCTGAATGTCGGAACGTCCTTAATGTGCCTCTAATGCACAAACATAAGCAGGCTCAAGGACTTGTTAATAGGGTCCCGTGCGTCAAATGGAACCCTTGTAAGATCACTTGGGCGTCTCAGTGTCCTTCTGTCACGGTATTTTAAGGAAAATGAAGCCCTTATGTGGGGTAATATAGTAGTTATTCATCTATAGGTACTATTATAAAGTTGTAAGAATGAAATGTCTGTGCATTCAAAAAAATGATTGTAACAGACTATTTGGAGGTCATTTTGTATGTGTCGTCGCTTCAACACGCAAAATCAGTTAAACAGATCTCAACAATTTTTGGTACACGGTTAGCAGGGTATCTCCAGATGGTTATAGGATACTTTTTACCCGACTACGCTCCTGAAAAAAAGAAGCCATGAAGAGAAGGCCACGCGGTCTTCGTAAATGTAAGTAAATAGTCAGAGCGTCTACTGGTGCGTAACGGAGTCTCGTGTACATACATTTTGAAACATATTTTAAATATTAAATTAAACTTACACGATTTCACTGATTAATTAAATAAAATATATTTATACGCGATTAAGCCCCGTTTTGTTTTGTTGTGATAATGAGATGACATTTTTATGTGCGAAAAAAAAAATGTACTGGCAGCATGCTTTAATAGTATATTACTGCAGAGGGCGGGAAAAGTCATTTCGTGGATGGGTACGGTTTTGAAGGACGAGGCGTAGTCAAGTCCTTCAATAGATACGAATCCACGAAATGACATTCCTGCCGAGGCATGTATACTGCTTTTCTCCAAATATGCGAGGAAATTTGACACATGTTTATATAACTTATTTTCGTAAAAATAACACGACAGACGATCAAACATTGACAAAATCGTTCCCGGCTTAATTTTTTTTAAGGATATTGAAGTTCAAAGTTTTGAGTCCGAATTGTATATTTGGTTCCATACAAAATATAATTATATGTAATGAATAAAAAGAAAACTTATAAGAATGGTTAATATAAATATATGCATTGTTACTTTTAGTTGAATCGGCTATTCCTAAACGCACAACTTATTAGCATTATCCATGCATTAACTTAACGCAGAAAACAATGAACGCTTAAAATCACATTTTGTAGGTACGTTACTATTGGTCAATTGGCTGTATGGTGAATTTTCAAAGTCTTGGATGAAATTAAAAGTAAAAACCTGCACAAGAATGTATACTTTCCCAGGCATGTTCGGGAAGTAATGACACTTTTTTCTAATTGATTATCGTATCGACGTATATAACGATGGACTTCGCGGTGTGTTTTAACTACATTAATGGGAACATTTCAGAGCAAGTTGGAGGAAACTTTTTAAACTTCGAATTTCAAGGATCATGAATTGAAAAATTTAAACGCGTTGGGTTGCGGAGTCGCTAGAGATAATTTTTCCAGACTCCGTTCGCAACGAAGATTGGCCGTCGTTTAGTCCCGACTTCAATCCTTTGGATTATTCTGTATGACCTAAATTGGAGCTAAGAGCATGCAGAAAGTCTCACCCAATCCTAGATTCCCTTAAGCCTGCCATTGTCAAGGAATCGAAATGGATTATTTTCCACTTTTCTATAAAATTTACGTGGTACTTATAGGTGCGTCCACACTTGTATCATTTGCTCGTATCCGATCACCGTGCCGTGGCATGACTGCGTATCGCGCTGCTTGGACGCTTACTGTCGGCGCGCCGATCATGCAGTACTCGTCCGATATAACTGTGTGATACGCGTAGCAAAATGGATTTCGAGCGATCCGATCGGCGCAACGTCCAAACGCGTGATCGTGACACGCGATCATGCCACGCGACGATGATCTGATACGGGCTAATGATACAAATGTGGACGCACCTATAGGCGGATGTCTCGCACGTTTGAAGGTAAACAAGGGTGGACATTACGATCCGTGTGTTTGTTACCTACTTACATACGTATTTACATAAAATATAAACAATAAGCAAATAACATTAAATGCCATCAAACGAGTTTTACTTCGTCTCAAAACTTGTTTAAGACAAGTCTGTACTTATATTGCAGATATTTTCATAAAAATAACTGAAAGAAACTGGCTATTTTTATGGATACTTGTTTGCGGCCCCCGGCCTCATAACATGCTGTTGAAATTAAAACAAAATAGTTAGAAAAAAAAGTAAAATAATTTCTTCTGATCATAAAAGTGTAACCTCATATTTTAATTTAGTTAGTGTGCAATATTTTTGTGCAAAATGAAACTATTATATTAAAACAGTAGTATTAAACGGTATTGATTTTTTATCTAAAACATAATTTCCTTACAAATGGGAGAACCTAAAAAAGCTATTCTGACTAGACGAAAACTTATGCATCGGACCTATACTTCGTTTTTTTTAACATTAGAAACAAGGTAATCAATCTTGGACGTGTCTTTTTATTGAAAAACACTTCACCGCAAATATGTAACACTTATATATAGCATGGACGGTAATTTACATTATTCTGGTTTCATAAGTAATGGTTACTATTTTTTAAAAGCGTTTTTCAATAAAAATTCACGTCAAGATTGTTTACCCTTTTTCAAATGCTAAAAAAACGAACTATAGTAGGTCACTTTTTAGATTTAAAGAACCATTGATACACGACCAGACTCGCTCTTGGCCAATTATTTTGTTGACGTCGGTATGGGGCGAGATTGTCGCGTTTCGAGAAATGACATACAGTTTAACAACGCGGATGATGTCGCGAAAAATGGCCGCCCAGAGTGTTATTGCGTGGAAGCATTAAGGTGTTCAAGTCAGTACACTCTTTCGCAATAAACTTCTACTCACAAATCCATTTACTATTCTTTATACTACATCTTCTAAATATATAAAAAAAGAAACTGACTGACTGACATATAGCCCAAAACGATGGTTCTAAGGGATTCCAAATTTGGTACGTAGGTTCCTTATAAGGCCAAGGGGTGCACTAAGATTTTTTTTATTCAATTCACCCCCTAGGGTAAAATGGGGGTCCAAAGATTGTATGGGTAAACTTGCAATGAAGATATTACGCTTAGTACGCGGGCGAAGCCGCCGGCAAAAGCTCGTATAATTATAAGAATACTAAATAAACCCATTCTATAGTTCTATACTATTATAAAGTTGTAAAAATGAAATGTCTGTACATTGAAGAAGATATTTCTAAAAAAGTGATTGTAACGGACTATTTGGAGGTCACTGAAACGGAAAATATTTTTTGTATGTTTGTATGTGTGGTTGTGGCTTCATCGCGCCAAAACGGGTAAACGGATTTCAACTATTTTTGGTACACGGGTAGCTGGGTATCTCCAGGTGGTTATAGAATAATTTTTACCCGACTACGCTGAAGAAAAAACGACGGGTTATGTCTTTTTCTCCTCTGCGAACAAAGTGGCGGGCATCTCCTAGTTATAAATATAGTATATAGATCGAATTATAGTTAAATAGAAGTTGCACGCAACTTCGTTCGCGGAGGAGAAAGAGTCATAACCTCTCGTTAGCTACAACGACACATACAAACAAATGCCAAAAAACTATTTTTCGATTAAGTGACCTCCAAATAGTCCATTAGATGGAATCATTTTTTGAAAATATCTTTAATGTACAGACATATCATTTTTACAAATTTATTTATTTATCGTATGGCATAAGTTCTCTACTTAGATTACTAATTGCTTTGATCAAGTTGGTCCCATAGTAAAGGTTGTTCACAATGATGCCCCTAACAACCAACCAAACTTTATAATAGTGTAGAATAAAATAAATAAATAAAACTAAGCATGATCATTTTTTTACCAAGAATCTATTAAAAAAATCTGTAGAAAAGATAACAAAATCTACACAGACTATACCTAGTTACTGATTAAAATAGTTTAAACAAAGAATTCACAAACTAGATTCTACTGGAATTTGATTTAATCACTCCGCTTTGATTGTAATTCAAATATTTCTACAACTAATGAAAAAATAAGCCTAGATTCAGATTTAACACGTTTTTTGCGAACGGTTTACATTGGAGGGGATTAGAGATAAAATTGTTTACGATGTCTTAGTTTTGCATTTGTGTTGTATCAAACTAAATGTTTCGTTAGTGCTGAATGTAGGTAGGCCTCCCCAAAATAACTCTACCTTTATGAATTCATTAGTCCACCTTGGGGGATTGGAAGGGCTACCATCGGTATTAAAGTAGGATGAAAAGTATTCTTTGCTTCACCGACATGATATTTATGTCAGTGCTTCATCAAAATATTTTTAATTTAAACTGACAAGTAACAAACTAAACTAAACCACCTTACAGAATACCCAAATACCTCCATGGCAATAGGGAATATGCATGAATTTGATTTTTGCTTTATTAAAAGCTCATTCATGTAACAAACAGTAGACAAAAATAATTTTTCGAATAGCTATAAAACAACCAAGATATAAGCCATCAAACATTTCATTCTTTTTTCATCCTTTTTAATCTTTTAATCATTCTATCTCTTTCTTGCAAAACCGAATTTAATATGGAGTTTATATGGTCGGCGTGCACTGAGACGTAACAGTGCATTTCGGACCTCTGTGTCTAATTGCTAGTTTAAAATGCCTATATTATGCGTATTTCTTGGCCGATTTTCATTATAATTTCACATTTTGAAATAGTTTTTACGGTATTCTGATATTTAGTTAAGAAAAGCGATAAAAAATTCATGCATGTACCCAATTAAAGTACTTAGGTATTATTTTGATGATACTGCGCGCCGAATTTTTTACACCTTCTCAAGAAGATCGGAGTTCAAGCACGCTAGCTCAGAGGACGCTTATCCATTCTAATTCCGAGGCCCATCTTAACTCTCACGTACGACACGTAATCGTGCATGAGAATGCTAATTCGTACACGACGCACGTAGAACTCCCCCTTGTGCGTGCAATGTACGGTCATCTTGTGTGAAGTTCCCTTCCATACGTAGAGACTTAATAGATAATAATATATGTACAGAAGAGTCACTCTTTTGATCTTAGCGGAAGCCACGCGTAGATCTGGGGTAGACGGTAGTGCCCCCTCCAAGACGAACAAAAAAGAAGCGTGACTTTTTTACAGCGAAAACATTATGAGTATGTGAGTCTTGGGCGCCAATTTTACATGAAATGTTTTTGGTGGGGTCATTATTATTAACAAACAAACACGCGAGAAAATATTGTAACCATTGCTGCCTTTAAAAGTAAACGTTTGTATCCACGATGCGCGTCAACCTAAACCGATGTGCCTCACTATTGAGGCCAACGAATGTAGGTACTTGTAGATACGTGGCGTAATCGTGAAGTGAGTACGCCCGCTGATTTCGTATACCGCGCCACTATTTAATTAACTTATTGTTGTATTTGTCTAAAGTTCTATTAAATGTAAGGGTAGCGCGAAAATGTATTTTTATAAGTACTTATCTACAGCCAAAAGTTCAACGCTTAGTCCAAGCAACGTACCTGAAAACAAAAGATAGCAAAATTAAAATCGTTTAAATAATAGTATATAAAATAAAACTTCGTACATTTTTACGGTCTTGCTCACGCTCCGCCATGATCACTATTATAATTATTTTATTAGGCAGTCCTTCTTTCCAAATCCTGACTAACTGACTCTTCATCGCCCACCCTTGGGACTCCCTAAGGGTTGCTAGGCAGAAAACTAAAATTTTGTACAGAAATTACCTTACAGAAGACCTAGGAAGTAAAGTAGGGAAACAGTCGTCTAGACTTGAAACTAAAATCAACATGGATGGACCATACAACAACACACTTGAGATATACTTGAGACTAAAACTGCGTCCCTGCAAAACAAATATCCGAAAATCAGTTCCGAATGAGCGATGGGAGAAGCAAAACTCGCATTCGAAAAAAAAAAGTTGGATGAAAATTGAAAACAATTAAGAGCTCGAAAAGTGAAGCCGTTAATTGATTTGCCGTTGTAGGTCAGGTTTAAAGGGAAATGTATGAAAAAATATGTATCCGGGGTTTCCGTACAAAGCATGTCACATGCAAATGTGTGTTGGCTGTAGTGCAGGCGGGCACGAGTTCAGTTTCATACAGGGCAGATTCTTATAACAAGCCAAATACTATCTACAGACGCCGAGGAATCGATAGATACCCGAATTAATAATGTATGTTGTGAATATTCAAGAGGATAAAGTACTCTAATGTAGATAGTTACACGTCAAAAACATAACCCAGTCTTTGCCGCGCAGCCGGGTAAAAATAAAGCGATAGCATCAATCGGTAAGTATGTACCAGTATTATTAGTAGAAGTGCTTAAAACAAAATGATTATTTCAGATTACACATTGAATGCAAATCGGTTATAACCGAAACCGATGAAATCGGTTATTTCGGGCGAATTACATAATCGGTTATAGAAAAAAATATAATCGGTTATCGGTTATTTCATTTTTTTGCTAGGTCTCTATCTCTATGTATCATAATTTGATTTGCCTATATATATAGATATATTATCTTTTATCATTGTTAACTGAAGTTAATATATATTTTTCTTGATTATGAGTACATAAATAATTATATTAAACTAGCTTCTGCCCGCGACTTCGTCCGCCTTTAATTCGTTTATCGCGGATAAGGGCATTTTTCCGGGATAAAAAGTAGCCTATGTCCTTCCCCGGGACTCAAACTATCTCCATACCAAATTTCATCCAAATCGGTTCAGCGGTTTAAGCGTGAAGAGGTAACAGACAGACAGACGGACAGACAGACAGACAGACAGACACACTTTCGCATTTATAATATTAGTATGGATATGGATAAGTACACTAAATATTTTAATATGTTCAAACACAAATGCAAGTGCGTTATAATTGTTGTATGTTAATTACGACCTTATGTGATGATTATGTGAATTACGAACTACGCATTGAGTTTATATACTCAAAACATATATTTAGTATAGGCTAAGTACAAATATTGTAATAGATATAAGAGTTATTTCGAAAAAAATGACTGACAGTTGAGTTTGTTTCGGCTTTCTTCTCTTCAGTGGTCTCCTCTTAGGAAACACCGTAGAGTCAGACTTGTAAAAGTGCCCTTGTGGCCTACTTACAGAATAAACATCATTATTTCATTTAATAATTAATTTCGTTTCGACGGAATGATTAACACAGTTATTGAGAAAGTTAGTTCACATTTCATTTGTAAGGCAATTACAGCATATTTCACCGTATTTAGTCTCCTATCTCCTAATTTAGAAGTTTTGAAATAATATTTTCTTCTGTTTCCGCTATTATTACTCATTGAAATAAAACAATTTAACGGATTATATCGCGTATATTATGTCAAGGCTTTCCAGCTTTCCATGGTCACGGTTTTGAAATTTTGCAGTTTTGAAATAATCCACTTTATAACCGATTAACCGGTTTTTGTTCTTTGTAACCGAAATAATAATCGGTTATCAAATTTCATCGGTTATTGCACTTCCAACATCACTCGCATCTCAAACAAGCATCACACCAAACATCACTCGATAGGATATTAGTCTGGCGCTGACGCGTCTACCGATCGCAGCAGAGATAATATACGATATATAATTCGTTTCAATTGTTTTTACATCGTTAAAACATTATTGGTTGTTATCTTATATCATAAGAAATAAATTACGACAAAGATATTTTATGCATTTAGTTTAGTTTACTTGTCAATTGTGGTATTTTACTCAGCACCGTTTCGACTGGCATTTCAGCTGTCGCTGTATTTCCTAAGCAAAGTGATTAAAGGCTATTAGGATACAAAATCTTCTTTGTTAACATTTAGCATTTGGAGTTGGCCCTTCTCGTTTACAAGAAACAGTTTATCCATCCTAGAATTCATCCATGTAGTCAGCCTATGTCAATCCACTGCTGATAACTTTTCTTTATCACGCCATTTTCCTTTTCTACCGGACCATGGCAAAGCCAAAACCAAAATTAGGGTTTGTTTTCTAATCGCTTCCCCAGCCGATCGACTTTGTCTGCCCGTGGCGTCGGGTTTACACTGACCTTGGCCATCATTCAATAACCTGATTTATCAATTTACCACCTGTTTTGTAATTATTAGTACAAAATATTGACTACATTCCCCCGCTGTCAAAGGCACCACGCCCTCAGGGTCTCGCCGGTCGGTTCCGAATTTAAATTTCAAACGTGCCGCTTATACCACGAAATGCAAAGCGCCACCGACGCCTATCGGCGCTGCCGAGCTTAGGGCCCGGTTTATTTGCCAACTTGGAATTTGTTAAATAAACACAAAGCTAGTATTTCGATGCTCAGCAATTTACCATTTCCGATGAAACCAATCCTTAATTTTCATAAGAACGAATAATTTTTCTTGTATGGGGGTCCCCTTACAGCGAAAGCGCCACCGACGCCTATCGGCGTTGGCAAGCAGCTTTAGTAGGGTCCAGTTTATTTGCCAAGTTGGAATTTGTTCAATAAACGCAAAGCTAGTATTTCGATGCTCTGCAATTTACTACAGCCTACCTACGCAGCGCTTTCCGATTCCTGGTCACGACTCAAGACGATATCAGAGACGCGAGTAAAAGTACATTTCGGATCTAATTTGTGCTTTGTGTGATCTGACTTGACAACATTGCAAACATGTTTATTTAACCTAAACCGTTTAGTCCAAGTTTTATCAAAGTTATCAAACTAAGGGCACTCCTCTCATCTCCCGACCCGTCTAGGGTTGTCACACACGTTAACTTCATGTCATAACTCTCCACCTAGAAATGTCTCTAGGTTTAGCAGAGGCGTGGCGTCAAACATAATTATACTGTTGGTAAAGCCGGAGTATATTTTCTCTTATGTTTTATTTAAAAGCAGAAGAATCAAGTACTCAAATGCCTTAAAATAGGCAAGCTGATGAGGCTCAGGTTCTATTGACGCCACGCCACTGATGTCTAGACATAGAGACATATCTAAGAGGACGTTTATAATTCTAATAGATATACGTATTTTTCAGTATTAAAATGTTATCTATACTGTAATAAAGTTCTAAAAATAAAATGTTTGTATGTATGTATGTGTCGTTGTGGCTTCATTACGCTAAATTGGCTAAACGGATTTCAACAACTTTTGGTACACGGGTGGCTGGGTATCTACAGTTGGTAATAGGATACTTTTTACCCGACTATGCTAAAGAAAGAAATCCGGGTTATGACTTTTTCTTCTCCGCGAACGAAGTTGCAGGTGCTTTCTAGTTTTTAATACCTATAATAAATTGTACATAAAGTAACATTGTGATACTGCGTGGTCAGGTCTTTTCTTAGATGATTTGAAAGGAATAGGTAGGTAATCTGCGTTCATTATAGGCAAATGCCGTATCTTGGTTACAAAAATGTTTTTAAACACAAATGAGGCTCAAACTTTGCGATGTATGATTTTTTTTGAGGTATACAAACTAAAGTACTTGACAAGATAGGTAACTTTTTTATGCTAACGCAATGCTTTCTAACGATCTTGGCATATTCCGTCTCTGTCGCACCGCAGGCAAGAAAATGGGTTTAACGCGCCCAATATTTAAAATCGCCCAATAGTGTTAAAAAAAAACAAGAACAATACAATAAATACTATATAAAAACTCTTTATTTTACACCTCACACATACTTACACGATAATTTCAACAGAATGAAAAAGATTATAATTGGAGGTATCTTATAAGGTATATATACCTACAAAAGTAGGTAGTTTGGCCGGTTTGGCTCAGCGGGAGTAACGTTGCCTGCGAATCTGAAGGTCTTGGGTTCAAATCCCGGTAAGGGCAAATATTTCTGTGATGAGCATAAATATTTGTTCCTGAGTCTAGGATATTTTCTACGTACTTATATAAGTAAATATATCGTCATCCGATACCCATAACACAAGCCTTATTGAGCTTACCGTGGGACTAGTTCGAATTGTGTACAGTAGTACCACAAATATAAGTTACAACGATGTACCTGCGCAGAAAGCATTTTTTGAAAACTGATTATCCTATTATAAGGCAGCGCGTTTGCCGGGGTAAAATCTTCACAGCATTTTGCGCGCGATACGCCGGCAGCTCCGGCGGCCGCTTTTTGTCTGGCGCCGCGTCAGGCGTCATGAGTGAGAGCAGAGTTCACCTTTCAATGCATATGTACGGTACATTTGGTGCAACAAGGTCTTTATTGAAATGACACGTTAAGTTTCATTCGGTACTTGTTAACACTCGTCCGCGTGGCCGAAGATTGCCGATGTAACTTATATTCGTGGTACTACTGTAAAAGTGTCCTTGTCTAATATTTATATTTATATAAAAGGCGATCGCTTCCAGAAAACCTTTTAGGTAGCTAAGCATTTGAAAAAAAAATGGATGGTGCAAAACAGATAATAATTGAAATTAAATGTGCAGTGACAACCCTAGCACGTACGGGCCCTAATTGTTTCGGATTGTTGTCCCCGGTCCGTCAGTCCCTTCCGAGTAAGATTTATTTGGGTTACATTACACGTTACTAATACCTTTTACTTGACTTCTCTATCTTCAGTAAACATAGAACCGCATATAGTCTCAGCTATGCTATGTATTTCCGCGAAGGAGCTAGAAGTCATTATTATTATTTTTTTAACAACAGTCAGATAAAAAGTAAAACAATTCTTGCTTTTTCTGCTATTCCTGTAGTAAAAACAAAAACGAATATTACACAAATCGACCTAGTCCCAAGCTAAGCAAAGCTTGTACTAGGTATAGGTACCAAGCGACGATATCCATATCCATACTATCCATATCCATACTATCCATATCCATACTAATATTATAAATGCGATAGTGTGTCTGTATGTCTGTCTGTATGTCTGTTACCTCTTTACGCTTAAACCGCTGAACCGATTTGGATAAAATTTGGTATGGAGATATTTTGGGTCCCGGGGAAGGACATAGGCTACTTTTTATTCCGGAAAAATACCCTTATCCGCGATAAACGAATTTAAGGCGGACGAAGTCGCGGGCAGAAGCTAGTAGGTACATAATATATAGATAAATTATAATACTTAAATAGAAAACATCCAAGCCCCAGGAACAAATATTCGTGCTCATCACACAAACACTTGCCCTGGTCGGGATTCGAACCCGTTACACTGAGCCAAACGTGTTGTCGAATTGGTTGAAATCCGTCAGGCCGTAAGTATGAGAGTGCAATGACAGAAAATCATCACAACCATCCGGTAAAAGTCTACTGCTTGACATGGCTAACAATCAATCATATCCTTATCACTACATATGTCCTTTTGGGTCTGCCTATGGATCTTCTAGGTCAGGGGTCGATAACTGCGGCTCTTTAGATATGAAGCTGCGGCTCTATAAATTATTACTTTTAATCAAAAAGTACTATTTATATTAAGAATACAAATTGTGGCTCTTTAAAAATTTTGAAATTGTGTAAACTGTAATATTTGTCGCTTCCTACTGAAAAGGTTGCCAACCCCTGCCAAGATCAAGGAGAACTTCCGAAAATGATTGAATTTAAATGTGCAGTGACAACCCTAGCATGTGAGGGCCCTAATTGTTTCGGATTGTTGTCCCCGGTCCTTCAGTCCCTTCCGAGTAAGATTTATTTGGGTTACATTACACTTTACTTGACTGCTCTATCTTAAGTAAACATCAGTGGCGTGACGTCCATATAAGCCGATTCCCACCGGGTAGCCTAAGGAAAGGCTTATAATCACCTTTTTCTTTAAATATGAGTAAATAAATACTCTTCGGCGTCTCTTGTGATTTTCCTGACGCCACGCCTCTGATGTATCAGAGGCGTATGTAGATTTACCTAGAAAAACATACAACTGCATAAACTGCAAAAATTATATGTAATAGTTGCGTGTTTTTAAAAACAAAAAAAAAAACTACAATGTGCCTGAAGCTTCGTCGGCGAAAGGAACTTTTTTTTTCTATTTTGGGAATTTTATTTTTTACGGTGCGTCCACATTTGTATCATCTGCCCGATCAGATCTTCGTCCCGTGGCATGATCGCGTGTCACGATCATGCGTTTGGACGTTGCGCCGATCCGATCGCTCGAAATCCATGTTGCTACGCGTATCACATCACACACACTTAGATCGGACAAGCGAGGCGTGATCGCCGCGCCGACAGTGAGCGTCCAAGCAGCGCGATACGCCGTCATGCCACGCCGCGGTGATCGGATACGAGCAAATGATACAAGTGTGGACGCACCTTTACATGACGGTGCCTGCAACTTCGTTCGCGGAACAGAAAAAGTCATAACATAACCCCTCTTTTTTTTCGTCAGCGTTGTCGGGTAAAAATAATCTAATAACCATCTGTGGATACCAAGCAACCCGTGTACCAAAAATAGTCGAAATCTGTTCAGCTGGTTTGCTGTGATAAAGCCACAACGAAACATACAAACAATGACCTCCGAATAGTCCATTACAATCATTTTTTTTATATCTTTAATGTACAGACATATACATTTTAACAACTTTATAATAGGTAGTAATTTAAATAAAACCATTTAAACGGATTATATCGCGTATATTATCTCATTTGAGTTCCCGGCGTTTCGGAAGCTTTTCAGCTTTCCATGATCACGGGGAGAAAAGATGTATTTTCCTCTGACAAAGTTACAATCCGTTAAATTGGTTTATTTAAATGAGTAATAATCTCAGAAACAGAAGATAATATTAATAGGTAGTAAATTTAAGATGTAGGGTGCTATTGCTATAGGTATGGAAATAGTCCAAAATCAATAACTTCACTCGAATAGACCCGTGTATCTTAAGTACCACTAAGCGAACCTTTACCCGAATTAAACAAAACCTTTCATCAATGTACAGAGGTTTAGTGGCAATTTCCTCCTCTGACGAGGGTCCGATTTGGCACTTAATTGGCACGTGTTGACCTACGGGGTATTGGCAATTGAGGATGCAGTGGTTACCTGAAATTGTGCAAGGCAATATTTAAATAATTGATAGATTCAGGCGTTATTTTGCGGAATTCCATACTAGATCAATGGATTATAGTTCCTTTGCTATTCCGCGAACTTGTGTCGCGAAATTTACCGTATAAACTATCGGGATATTTCGCGATTACTTTGGCAGAAGGGAATGAATTCGTATGGCATATGCAATGGTTAAATGCTCTAAGAATATAACACGTGTACAAATATTAATCGTGGTTTTGAGAAGTTTTATATAAAAATATTACTAACGCAAATTATGTTTTTTTTTAGTTTCAACTAGTGTCTCTACTTACGTAATTAGTTTTAGATAAATTTTGCAGTCTTGTCAATGTCAGTTCTCAGCTATAAAGCGCTCTAACTATTACTTTGACGACCGGTTTGGCTCAGTGGGAGTAACGTTGCCTGCGAAGCTGAGGTCCTGGGTTCAAATCCCGGTAAGGGCAAGTATTTGTGTGATGAGCATAAATATTTGTTCCTGAGTCTTGGCTGTTTTCTATGTATATAAGTAATATATCTATTAAATATATCGTCGTCTAGTACCCATAACACAAGCCTTATTGAGCTTACCATGGGACTAGAGCGATTTGTGTAAAATTGTCCCGTAATATTTATTTATTTATTTATTACTAAGTAAATAAATATCACAACACAACAAAACGGGACTCAATCGCGTATAAATATAATTATTTAATTACCTTTCGTTGGTAATTCATCGACGTTTCGGACGTCGCGTTACATCCGTAGTCTCGAAGGAACTGGAGAGGCGGGTATCAAAATCTTCTAGCCGTGCGAGTTTTTCAATTTACCCGTGAGTGTTTAATTATTAGGTTGAACACTAAGATCATCACCCCCGCCTTGTTTAAGCCCCGTTATGTTGTGTTGCGATAATGAGTGGACTACGATTAAAAGTGGATCCAATATAAACAACGAAATAACTGACTCAAAACCGCATTTTCGCTAGTAAGTTGAAGTTTATACATTATGACAAAGGAAAGTTTAAATAGACACGTGAATGTAACAAGTGCGGGTTCCGTACAAAATATACGTAGGTACGCTACAATAGGCCGTACCTGGGCCGGGCCGCAGAGCGTTTCAACCGCTGCACTCATGTAACGAATTTTTTACATCATACGTGACGAAATTCGGTAAATTTTTTGAATAGAAATAGAAAATGATGTTTTAGGCATCATGACCTTATGCCTAAAACTCCGATGCGTTTGTCAATTTTATTCACCAGTAATTTGTTACATAAAAGTATCGGCGGTCGAAACGCTTCGTGGCCCGACCTATCAATGAAAGTCCAGTGTTAGCAGGTCCCTGCTCCTAAGCAAAATGTACGCGGTGTTTGATCATTTTATATTGGTTACTAAAATAGACAGGCCAACATAAAATTAATAGGTATATAAAGACTGACAGATAGACGGACAGCAAAGTCTTAGTAATAGGGTCCCGTTTTACCCTCCGGGTACGGAACCCTAATAAAACAACATCTAGAATAACATAATATTCTAACTTTTATTTTATTGAAGTTAGTATCTGAGATGGTATCATTTGCTTGACGCTTGACGCCTAATGAAATTAAAACCCAGTCGAAACAAGTTTATGTCTCGTGTGACAACGATACGTGTCCAAAATAATAATCAGACTTCGTCCAATTTATCTGATTGTCATTCCACAAAATGAAATAAAGTCTCAAACAGCGACAAAATCTCAAAACACGATCTTTAACCCAAAACAAATCGTTAAAATAAGAAATAATTAATATCGTATCACCAAAACATAACAATAAACATATTCAGTTAATAATGAGAAGATCTTTGTAACTAAACACCTACTTAATAAAGAAAAGAGATCGCGCATTGAAACTCACTAGTGCGAGGGAGACGGGTATATGTTTCAGAGCTCCGTCGCTTCAGTGCGTCCGCGCACGGCCGGCGTCATTAAAGCGAGATAACTGCGCGTTGGATGCGTGCAAGAAAGGGATGGGTAGATAGTGATTCATTGGCTTTTATCTTGAACAAACACTTCGCTGCATGTCCACAGTTTGATAAATACGCGGCTGCCTCACTTGGTCGGGACGGTATTTTATGCATGTTTTGTTTCAAAATGCACAGATGCTTGCGTTGGCGTAACATTAACGAAACACAAAATGGGTGTGCTTAATAGCTGCTTTAAATATAATGGACGTTTGATAACGAGAAATACTTAATGATCACATATTTAACGTCATATCGATACCGAACTTTAAAGTATCCGTGTTACTTTGTAATAGTACGATAGTTTATTAGTACTTACGTACTAATTATAAAATTAATTTGATATACGTATATTTTTTATAAATCCATATTTATGCCCATGCATACATACATTTCCTCGAAAGCTATACCTATTTTAATTTTATAGTTCGCATTTTATTTCAATGTGTAAAGTCAAAAAAACAATATCATTAAATGGTTATTATTACGAAAAAAGTACTTAAGTATATAAGTATATATGTTTACATATATACTTAAGTATATAAGTATATATGTTTACATATATACTTGTATACATTAACGAAACACAAAATGGGTGTGCTTAATAGCTGCTTTAAATATAATGGACGTTTGATAACGAGAAATACTTAATGATCACATATTTAACGACATATCGATACCGAACTTTATAGTATCCGTGTTACTTTGTAATAGTACGATAGTTTATTAGTACTTACGTACTAATTATAAAATTAATTTGATATACGTATATTTTTTATAAATCCATATTTATGCCCATGCATACATACATTTCCTCGAAAGCTATACCTATTTTAATTTTATAGTTCGCATTTTATTTCAATGTGTAAAGTCAAAAAAACAATATCATTAAATGGTTATTATTACGAAAAAAGTACTTAAGTATATAAGTATATATGTTTTGGTGTAAATTGCAAACGAAAAAGAAGATGTATAAATTCTAAAATAATACAATTTGAACCTTTTTTTTTGCTGTATACTGAATTAAATTAAAGAATTATATATAGTACCGTAAAATGGTGTTATTTTGTTCCAATTTATAAAACTCCAAACTATTCAGGTATTTTTAATTTTAACACACTGGTCTTACAAAAAACGAAAATAATATATTTCCTAAAGCGTTGTAAATTTAAAATCACGCCACAATCTGTGTTATTAAATATATGAAAACAATAAATTAAGAGTAACGTTAACATGACTATAGGTAGGTACACTTTGCTCCTCATTTAAATGTTCATGCATGAGGCAAAGTTAGGTCAAATCTGCACATTAAATTGCAATCATAGCAGAAAAGAATTCAGGAGCTAAGAAATTAACATTGGCTAACCATTTGTCATTACATATTTAAGGCGTCTTCTTTTCTTGACTTATTAATAGAATAAAGAAAAAAAAAATTACAACACAGAGTTCGATAGTAAAGGAAAAAACAATCTGAGCTGCTAAATTGCAAGCAGAAGTTTAACCTGCGATCTCTTCTTGAACGCAGAACTGCTCGCACCAACTGGGCTATCGCAACTTTACGTACGCGGCTTGAAATTCTCGAACACAATCCAGTTAGCACCAGTATTTTTCTTATTTTTTAATTATTATTTTCTCTTATTCATCAATTAATAGAAATGAAAGAGCAACCCCGTACCTAAATATGTTTTAGGGAATGAAGCATTTGTATCTCATGTGAGCAAAGTAAGATCAGTTTACGATACCTTCTGTGTGAGATTGAGTAATCCGTGGCCGCAATGCTGTGATATTCAATTCTCTTACAAATTACGTTGAATATCATTTTAAGACAAATCGCTTACATTAAATGCACAGCTTTCGGCTTAAGAGATACAATTCCAATTTATTCGAGAATTCCCTTCAATGTACACATTTGTCAATTTGGTTTTGTTCGTTTCTTTAGTCAATTATAGGCAGGGTTGCGTTTAAAAATATTCAATAATTTACTATTGCATGTAATCACAGTCACAACAAACGGAAGGATTGAATAATTAGCAATCAAGAACCATTAAAACAAGAGGACTGACAGTTGCCATACTTTGGATCGTGTTCCGATCGCAAGGACGTGTTCTGGCAAAAACTAGATGGCGCTTTAAAACTAAACATCTAATAATTATAATTGAATAAAGAAACATTGCATAGTAACAATTAGTTCGCAAATAGCTAATAATAAATAAATCGTAACATTTAAATACTGTGTCACGCTTGCATAGGTGAATAATTGTAAAACATAATTATTATATTTACATAGATGGCGTTGTACATATCGGGGAACAGTTTTTTTATGGAGATGGACAGTCCTCTTGTTTTAATGCTCCTTCTTAGCAATTAATTCCAGCATATACTTACTCATACATATTAAAGTAACACCAGATTTGTGATACTTTTCCGTACTAAACCGATTATAATCAATAACGTTATTTTATTGATATAAAATTGTTAGTATATAAAGCCACAGTTAAATAACAAATACCTATCAAATTCATTTTTAATTTAATGAAATTAAATTTTCTGGTACAAATTTGGTGAAAAAATAAACAATAAATTAATTTATTATTTATTGTATTTCTATTCAAATGTAATAATTACCGTTAAATATAAAAAAAAACATTGTTTCACAATATTCCAACTATTTATCATAGGACATTTAACAACGAGATACAATATTTAATAATCACAAAACATATATATATATATTCCCCTCGTTTTATATGATAATCCCACGCAAATGTTCATAAATTATAAATAGCCATGATCATATCATAACTAAGCTATGAGACTAGTGAACATATACATAAAAATCATAATGTGCATGTTTTTATTTCTACTAATATCTCACTCTCATAGTAAAACCAAATAATATTTGACACTGTTTATTCTAGTAAACATAGCAAAGGAATTCCTGACGCTACCATTAGTATCTATCATCCGTTTTATGAAGGTGGTAGAACAAGTAATTGAGAAGCATGAAGGGGTAATAACACAAAAGACCCCACTGGGTCGAAGTAAGAACCCCCAGTAGTATCATAAGATCATGCAGTATTTAGTACTCAATCACTATCACTAAGTGGCACCTCAGAATCTTCCAGATCTGTACAACGTAAGTTCGAAATGTCTTTTATCACGCCATCTATGATTTCATCCATTTTCACATCAATCAGTAACGTTTCTCTCTCAGATGTAGCTACATATTCATCATACTCTTCTAATGTCTTAGGGGGTACGCTTTCAAGAAGCTTACTCAGGATATCACCAGGTTCGGTTGATAATTTTGGTGCATTTAGTTTTATTAACTCAAACAAATGTTCTGCTGGAGTCATTTCTTCAATAGACGAAGGCAGTCGAAGCAATTCGTGACCTTTCAGTTTAAGGGCACTCTCTATCTTACTGATTTCATTAGCTTCTGTAGTGTATGTATCTATTAAATCTATGAGATCACATTTGGACATGTTCTCATGATAAGGCACGTTATTAAGTTCTAGCCATTCAATCATATCAGTTTTTATACTGTATAACGTGGGTTTTTTGATCGTATTCTCCTGATGTTCAGTAGCTCTAATCACAACGACGCTTTTTTCTGGCAAGGTCGGTATTAGCTCATTTAGTATCCAATTTTCGAAGTTAGCCAAAGTGAAATCATCGATACGTTTCAAAGCGTGGACACCGGATTTCGAGACAGCAAAAATACATTTGATCAAGTCATCTTGGATTATCTCTATACCGGCTTTCTTAGCAGTTTTCATGAGACTGGTATATTGTTTGAGTTTATAGTAGGTTCGGTCGGCAGTCAACGCTGTTTCGTCAACGTAAAATATTTCTCTGTCTTCTCCACGATACTTTATTAAATCCTTCAAGTAAAAATACCTTTCAAAGGTCACATTAGGTCTTTCCATGACAATGTATCCCTGAGTTATTCTCAGCCAAATATATCCCATGCTTGCTAAGTATTTCCGAAACGTTCGTATATCGACGTAAAGAGGAATTTCCCCATAAAGGGATTTGAACAAATTCAGCGTTGTAGGCATCATATTTGTGTCCATAAAATGAGATATGTTTGGATTCATATAGAATGTCAGTAAGTGGGCGTGTATTAAAGACCTTTTAATTTTATTCACATCTGTTACTTGTGCGTCTGCGTTAAGTAGAGGGAATACTCTTTTATCCAAACCAGTAAAGATGAAGGCACGTTGAGTCGGCTTGGGTAAGTTCTTACTTTGTTTCATTTCCTCTTCTTCCGCTTTTTGGATCACCCGTTTGAGAAAACGGGCCGATTCAATGTTGCTTGCATTGTTTTGGAATTCTTGTTGAATGGTTTCGAAGTCTTTTGAAGAGCCCGCCGCCATTTTGTATCACTAGCACTTTAAAAATGGAATGTAAACTCGTAGTACGTCTTAGTTGTACGCAACTCGCTTAGTAACTGAGCGCGGCAACGCGAGGTCCGTCAGTGTGAGATGCACTATGATGTCTCGTGAGTAAGAGAGGGATAGGACAAGAACGATAACCACGGGCGGTCGAGCTGGCAACGCACGACGCGAGGGTATTGCAAGCACGCTAAATTACAGTGCACCTTTTATGTTTTTGAACAGTGATGCGAAGTTTGTATGTTTAATGATTATTAATATATGTATGTATATACACATACATTGGTATAAATATATATATTATTAAAAATGAAATGAAATTTATTAGTTTTTCTTTTTTTAAGCAATTTAATCAGAATACATTTGGGAAGTATTATATTTTCAACTTTTAACATACATATCCGACAAATATTTAAAAAAAATCATCGTTCGAAACAAGTACATAAATTTTAATCTTAGCAATAAATAATTAATTTATTGACATCTTAACAAAATGGCTGCAGATATCATATTACAATAAGCGGAAATAACACACATAGGTAGTACACAGATACCTAGTGCTATCAATAGTTAAAAGAAATAAACGTTTGAAAATAATACAAAACAATTTTCGTAAATTTTTGAGGTACCTACTTACCTACTTAAATTTTCATGTTATTTCAATCTAAATATATAAAAATGATTTACATTGCACAGTGTAAATATCTATATTTTACCACTACCGGGCCATTAATCGAAACCGCTATTTTAAGGGTCTTGGATGTTTTCTATGTATTTAAATATTATAATGATACATTATGTATATCGTCGCCTAGTACCCATAGTACAAGCATTGCTTAGTTTGGGACTGTGGATTTGTGTAAGATTCTCCCTGATATTTATTTATTTATTTTATTTATTTATTTTAATGCAATTTATAATTGTATCAATCATAATAATTTGTAAAATCGATAAACCTAGTTAGACACGACATAGACACTTTAATGATTTAATTAAACATTATCCAAATAGTCATTATTTTTCCCAAACTATTATTTCCATATCAAACGGCGCACTGTAATTCGTCGCGTCACCAGTGGGCTCGGCACGTGAACCTCGCCCGCGTGGCGACCGCGGGGGGAGGCGCGTTCTCCGGCAGCCGGCACACGGGCACACGCGACAGCAGCCATTTTGAATTCGCCGCTCGCTTCGCGCGTACGTCGAGTTATCGAGTAGCAGTTATGAAGCGCTGGTGAATAAAGTAGGTAAGTGAATGTTGTTTTAATAATTTCTTGTTTGTCTGACTTAGATTAATTTAATTAGTTTAATATTAGCTCGATTTAATGCGTTTTATATCGTCGCTACTTTGAAAACTTGTATAAGTATGAAACCAACCACGTCTAGAAACTAGACAGCGCGCAACTATGCATAGATTGTATACTTACCTTCCTATTTATTTATTTCATAACCTCGACAAAAGGCTGTTGGAGAAAAATGAAATAAGCTCAGACCAAAAAAAAAATAGACATGACATTACGAACAATCTTGTGAAGCCATTTTTTTGGCATGGTTTTGGCAAATCAGACAACTTCAAAGTCATGATTTATTTGTATTTGTATCGCGTGAAGTTGGTTTTGGCATGGTTTTTTGTGGCCTCACTAGATTGTTCGTAATGTCATGTCTATCTTTTTTTCTTCGTCTGAGGAAATAAGTAGGTACTACTTTTTCGAAGTAGTGATGATATGTATCGTATTTAAGTGTGCATTTCAAATTCCGGTAAGGGCAAATACACTCACCGGCAACACGGCAAAATTTAACAGTTTTGTACTAGAAATATGTTCGTGGATTTTTTTATATTTGTCTACTGACATTTACAAGGATATCGTGGATAAGTCAGCTAAATAAAATATGTTAAATTGCAAAAAAACTGTCAAGTGACTCCAACTTAACAGTAAAATAAATAAATAAATATCAGGGACAATCTTACACAAATCGACCTAGTCCCAAACTAAGCAAAGCTTGTAGGTACAGGTACTATGTGTACTCGGCGACGATTTACACAATATATCGGTAAATTATAATACTTATTAAATACATAGAAAATATCCAAGACCCAGGAACAAGCGTTCGTGCTCATCACACAAACACTTGCTCTGGCCAGGATTCGAACCTGGGACCGCCAGCATCGTAGGCCGCTGTGCAACCAACTGAGCCAAACGTGTCGTCATAAAATTTTCAAGTTTTTTTTGTATGCAGTTGTATGGAGGAAATAATGAATGGACCACATTTTTTACCGTTGAGTGTACTTATTTGTGTAACCTACTCATCATTAACAGGCACAAATATTTTGTTCCTGAGTTTTGATGTCTTTTTTGTATGTATAAGTATGAAAAACTAACCAAGTGCTACATTAGTAGTTATGTGTCTATTTTCATTAGCTTAATTTGGAACTACATCGACTTGTGTAAGATAAAATAAGCATCTAACAGGGTGGAAAAAAACTATGGGCCCTGGAGGTAAACTATACTCTGATTTTTAATTTAACACCAAAATTTAATGTCAACGGGCGCACTGTCGCTGTGATCACTGCATAATGGTTTAAGTGTTAGTATTTTTATCAATAAAATTTACCCTAATATTACTGGTTGCACGATTTCTGATTCATATTTTTATGAATTATGTTTATTTGATGAAATAATCAAGATGAGAACTGTCAGATTTTGGTCTTGAATTAAAAATCTGAGTTTAGCTTAAACCCTTAACACTTTCGCAACCAAAAACCCGCCTGGTAGGCACTCGTAATGTTTGCTCAGATGCCGGCTAAGCCCGCCAGGCGGGCAGTAGCTTTAAACCTACACGCCACGCCAAAGAACTCGCCTGGCGGGCACACATGGCATCTTCGCCACTACAGGGCTGACACTAACAGAAAGGTTTTAATATTTCTGATTATTATGTGTTCGAAAAGTAGGTACGGTTGATTTTAAATATACAGGCAGTGTGTTTTTACTTCACCTAATGCGATTAAAAAATAAAAAATCTTTGATTTTATTCACGTATACAACAGTTACTTGGCACAGCCTGAGCAACCGCCTAGTGCCCGCCTAGCGGGCACGCGGCGTGCGGCGTCGCGTTGCTCGTCTTAGCCCACCTGGCGAGTTCAGTCGGTTTCTGGGGTATTGTTCGAAATTTTGCCCGGTTGCGAAAGTGTTAAGCTAGCAGAGGCGTGGCGTCAAGAAAATTACAAAGGAAAGGAAGAAGAAAAATTAAAAGCTAATATGTAAAAAAAAGGTGGTGGCCTTTCCTTGGTCCTTGGGTGACCCGGTGGGAGTCGGCTTAATATATGGACGCCACGGCACTGTAAGCTCGCTCATTTTACTTACAGGTAACATTATTTTAATTTTCCGGACATTAATAAGTGCATCCACAAAATGTGGTTTTTTTTCTGACCCGGGAATCGAACTAGCAACAAATACATAAATCATTAACTAACTGTTACATTTCATGTTTTTTTTTTATTCTAAGTATGTACAAATGTTTATCGGAAAGATTTTATCCTTAATACAATACAATACAAATACTCTTTATTGCACACCTCAGATACACAGAAATACAGAACATGAGAGTAACATTAAATTAGCAGAGGTAAACAACAGGCGGTCTTATCGCTAAATAGCGACAACCTTCCAGACAACCTTTGAGTAGCGGAGTGTTTAAAAGACAACAATTTAATATTGATCTTATCGATTAATATAATTAATCGAAAAGAAATAGTGCGTATTTATTTATTTTTTGCACTTTTAGTTAGTCCGATTCCCTAAGGTAAGCTTTTCACAAAATCTGTGAATACGGTTATTCATGTACGGAAAATTAGAATAATCTTTTCTTTAAGTAAAATGAGCTATCTTAAGGATTTAAGGTACTCCAGGGCCTATAGAATTTTCCATCCTGTATACCGTAGTAAATGACGTCGGTTTTGCTTGCGTAGAAGGAAGCATTTTTGTGAAAAATTTACCGATATTATTTTCATTGTTTTAATTTCTCTTTAAATGTCTTTTAGTATGCAATCAAGGCGCGTATCCTAATAAGGCTAGAATCGACATAAAGTAATTAATATTTTCTTCTGTTTCCGCGATTATTACTCATTGAAATAAAACAATTTAACGGATTATTGATAAACCTTCTATCCTTGCCAAAGAAAATAGATATTTTCCCAGGATGCTACGCGAGGCTATTGAGATTAAAAAGCATCCTAATTTCAATAGAGAAGATGGATTGTCACTACCACCAGCTTGGGATCCTGTAATACATCTCATCAAGAAACAAGCGAGACACAGGACTGCAAAACCTTAATTTCCGAACGGTGTAAAATATCTTATCTGTTTAATAGTAGTTTAATAGTCTCTGTTTTTTAAATATTATAATTAGTAATGATGTAGCCTGGGAGTTTTTCTTTGCAGCGTTTCTTTTCTCCTCAGTACGCCTCATTTGTGAAATGCTGCTTGGTAAATTATTAGAATAAAATAATTAAGCCCTTCAGGCACATGTGTAACTGTCTTTACAGCCTAGGCCCATCTGGCATGTATGTACACCTGTATTTGTGTTTTTTCAAAAAATGGGTAGTTTGCACAAATTGTAACTTTGACAGAGGAAAATACATCTTTTCTCAGTCCTCCCGTGACCATGGAAAGCTGGAAAGCTTCCGAAACGTCGGGAACTAAAATGAGATAATATACGCGAAATAATCCGTTAAATTGTTTCATTTCAATAAAGTAATTAACTAATAAAAAGTAGGTAAGTTACAATAAAACTACTATTGAATGGTAAAAAAAGTAGGTATCAAACTTTCAATTACTAGTTAGCTATCAGCTAAATAGCCGATAGACACAGACTTGTAACAGTGCCCTCGCGGCCTATTTACAGAATAAAATTCATTATTTCATTAAAAATTACGGGATGAAGTAAAACAATCGCCGGCTTTTTTCTGTTTTAAACGTCAAAAAGCAAGCAAACTGTTTATTTTCTCAAAAACCATACAACTAATAGATAATGCTTAGTTAAAACATTTAATAAATACGTTTTTTTTTCAGTTGGCACAACATGGCAAAAGAAATGACGCTAGACCTTTTCGAACAGCAAATAATAAATTACAAAAAGGAGGACTTTCAGAAGAAAGTAGACATTGCTGCTAACATTGTTAAACTATGTGAACAGAAGAAGGCCTATAATGTAGCCTCTATTATGACTAAAAGCTCTCTTCTTACTGGGGTACCTTTTGAGACCCTGGTTCTAATTAATGCTCTTGAACATAAAACAAAGAAATTTGATGACTGGTTCTCAGAGCAAAAAAAACTAAGATATGGCTACAGCTTCGTATACAACACCATAAGAAAACGATTGACGGATAGCTATATAAAAAACCAGGCGATCCCAACGGGAATCCATACCAAAAAAGAATTTGAGGGTTACAAAAAGTTCTATACAACAATACAAATACCAGGAACTACATCTTCTCTTATAGTTGAGAAACCGGAGACTGTCCTCGAGAGACATCGTTTTCTGAACACGAAGATGATGCATCGAGAAGCGAACACTAACATAGTCTACATTGGCAAAATAAATATTTTATGCAACAAAGGAAAATTCTCATACAAGGAAGATAATACTGAAACTAAAAGCCGCCTTATCATAGCAGCATCCCCAACGTATGGCTATATGAGCTACATATACTGTGGTGGCCAAACCGAAACATATCTGACGAATTGGATAGAAGAAAAACTTCTACCAGAACTGCCACCAAGCAGCCTAATTATTTTCCAAGAGAACGTGCTAGAAGGTTTAGCATGTGTCGATATGCCTATAAACAGCCACTCAACGAAAATGGAAATGATGAACTGGTTAACATCTAACGAAATACCCCATGATCCAACGATGTACAAAGCTGATTTGTATAAACTAATAAATGATTATAAAAGAACTAGTTCTGATCGATATTTGACAGCAGAAGAGTGTTTAAGAGCGCGTGGTCATGTCACGCTTAGGAAACCGAGGTGCAACTTAGGAAATAACTATTTTGATCCCTTCTGGGACTTTCTGATACACGAGCATAACAATACAAGCCAACCGTTTGCGAGGGTGACTATGAAACATTACAGTCATTACATAACACAGGTGACCAATGTAGTAGTTCAGAATAGTCCAGTAGATTACTGGACAGGTTTAGAAGATATTCTAGAAGAAAAGGAACGAGAAATATACGGAGAAGATTTATCAATGGAATACGTTATTGATAAACTGCTGACTATGGCGAAACATGAAGGATTTCCGAAAGAAGGCGATAAAGCGTACAAAAAATTGGATCAATACAGTAAAGTGAAGGAAGAAGAAAGTATTTTCCTTGCTGATAGTATACCATTTTTTTTTAAAGGAATATACAGCCTCAATGTCATAAAGTACCGAATAAAAAATAATTTGATGACTTCTTATTTCCCTTTTTCCTTAGTTTTATTTTCAGTGTGTATAGCTTGTAGCTTGGCAGATAGAGATTGTGTTGAAAAGATTTGTTAGATCGCGTAATGTCATCTGTTTTAATTAAACCCCTAACCCCTACCATACGCGAATGACCTTCGATCCGTAGCTCTCTTTTCTATGTTGTATATGTCTCATCGTGTTGTAAACCACCTTTGATACCAATATACTGTTTCAGTTTATCTTCACGAGTCACTGAAACCAAGTTGAGCACCATCAAAATTTGTTATTTTTACGACAAAACACCAGTTTTTACCACTTTTCTTAAAAACTATATAACCTATCGAAAAACCAGTTGACAATTTTAAAGTGAACATCATTACTTACTTATTGGTTTTAGTCCCATGTCTAAGCGTCGCTTGACGAGGGAGCCTATACAAATTTAAGATAGAAAAACTTTACGAATCTTTTTTTTTCTCTTGATTTATTAAGTATTATAACATTCCAGTTACAGTTACAAAAGGAATAATTGTATATCACTTTAAAAACAGTGAAATTTGCCGAAATTTTCCGGTTAGCCCCTTAACTCAAAGCACCAGTAGATCAAAAATACTAGTCAGTTAGGTCGCCTAGGGCTCGGATAATATAGCGTTTTTATCAGTATTATTTATTCAAATATGAGCATACGTATGTAAATTGTAGACCCGATGTCATGCACTAATATTGTCAACAAAAACACTTGTTTTAAAACAATATTTCAGGAGTTTATATTAAAACCTATTGGTTAAGCTTAGACTTCCTAATGTTTAAAATAAATTAAGACAATGTTTAAAAAATGGATGCTTGGGGCCTATAGCTTCGATGGACTAGTTATTTAAGTTCCGTAGGGCCGTTGAAGACGTGGGTCGGAATCCCGCTTGAAGCATATATTTTTTTTTATTTCTCGTCTATGTATACTAGTATTAAGTTGTAAAAATTAAATGTCTATACATTGAAGATATTTTCAAATAAATAACGGATACGGCCTAAGTATTTTAAGGTCACTGAATCGAAAAATATTTTTTATTTAATGTTTTGTATGTTTATGAGTCGTGGTGGCTTTATGACGCCAAATCGGCTATTTTTTTGGTATTCGGGTAGCTGGGTATCCACAGATTTTACCCGACTACACTGAAGAAAAAGCAGAATTATGACTTTTTCTCCTCCACGAACGAAGTTGCGGGCATCGTCTCGTTTTAATATTGATGGCAATGTTTGAATAGCCTCATCCATAGGCCGTGCATGGTTTAAAGCCTATCTCGAAAATGTATAGATTCGTACAGAAACCAAGTGCTACATCCAATAATTATGGTTAGTCTGTGAAGCAATCATCTTTGAATTGATCGAAACCGCTACAACAAACTCATTCTTATATGTATGAACTTTAGGTTGATTTCAACGTTTCAAGTTTTACTTTAGGGAAGAGGCGTGATCCTTCAACCTATAGTACAGACGGCAAGATAATAAAAAGGTATATAAGATTTAAATTGAAATAGAGTTGTACAGTTTTATTAGTTTAGTGAATAGTAATCGTATTCACAAAAATAAATATAAATACAATAGAAAAGCTATTATATTTACCAATATTTATTTAAACTCATTTTAAATTATAGAGGCTTCTTAGAGGCTAATTTGGCCTTACCCTCTAGATGGCCGCGGATCTGGACTTCACTCGATATATCGACGCCAAGGATTCCGATAGTGGCTGTGGCAGTTACGGGAGTATTCTCAAAATGAGGTGATGCAACAAACGCAGACTTTTTAGCGATGAAAGCGCAAACCTGTGTCTTTGTAGGGTTAAAGCGGAAACTTCTTTTAGGGAAGTTTCAACTTCAGACACAAGTTTGTTACGGCTCTCGATGACGTTATCCCGAGAAATATTGGCGCGGCCAGTGTAGGAGGCATCACCCGTGCTATCATCCACATAACAGTCATTTTTACAACTTTATAAATTCTATACAATAGGCGTACTTTCAAGTTAGAACAATGTTTACTAAATAAGACAAATAAGGACGAATAGCCAATAGAAGTCCATATTATAACCTAAGACCTTAAACTTAATGCCTAAAATGGTCTTAATCTATCCAGCTTTAATCATACAGCCTTCTAAGGCGCAATGGAATCTATAAAATTATACCCTATCTATACTTATAACTTTAACATAAGTCAAATTTGATATACAAACTGAAATGCAACTAATTCAGTTTCTATAAAGTCGGTGAAAGTTAGTTATGTTGTTTTGTAGAGGTTCGTTTGATAAGATACGTGGGAAATATTTATACTTTAGTAGAATCCTATTTATTGTACAGTCCGGTAAAAAAAATGTAGCACATATCCAAAATATGTACCTAATAATAAAAGTTACTACAATTTTACCTGTTTTTAATCCCCGACAAAAAAGAAGGGTGTTATAAGTTTAACGTGTCTGTGACTGTGTATCTGTCTGTAGCATCGTAGCGCCCATACGGATGGACCGATTTGAGTGCGGTTTTTTTTTGTATCAGAGATAATTTTATCCCGAGTGTGAGCTTTGCTTGATGAAAATCGGATCACTCGTCTCCAAAATATTCAGCTATCAGTGGAAGAAGTCGGGGGGTTTTTAATTTTTTTAATGTTCTATAGTTATATGAATATGTTAGCTACTTAGTCAGCGAGGGTGCAAAAAATTAAAACCCTCTTATTTACCTCGCCGTTGTCGGATAAGAATCCCGGTATAAAAATAACAAAGATGGTTAATAATCTTCCAATCGGTTTGGCTACATCACATACAACAAACCAAAAAAAAAAAATATATTGTTCGTATTTTGTTTTTATACAGCTCACCTACGTGTTTAAGTAATATATTGAACAAAACAAAACTAGGCCACCTTCTACTAGCAACTTCGGCAACGAAAGAGAAAAAACATAACCCTTTTTTCTTCAGCATTGTCGGGTAAAAAGTATCGTATCACCATTTGTGGGTACCTACCTAATCGCGTACCAAAAATAGGTGTAAGTCCCAATGACACAAAAATAAAAAATATATATATTTTGATATTTTTTTAAACTAAAAGGTGAAATTTTGTTCACGAGGAGAAAAAGTCGTAACTCTTTTTTTTTTCAGCGTAGTCGGGTAAAAATAATCCTATAACCATCAGGACACATCCAGCTAGGTACCTGTGTACCTAAAATAGTTGAAATCCGTTTAGCCGATTTGGTGGGATGAAGCCATAACAACACATAAATATACATAAAATCCAAAAAATATTTTCCGATTCAGTGACCTCCAATTCGTCCGTTCATCATCGTCATCAACATTTCAGCCATAGGACGTCCACTGCTGGACACAGGCCTCCTCAATAGATTTCCACATGCGCCGGATAGAGCCGACCCGCATCCAGCGAGTAACCGCAACCCTAACCAGGTCGTCCGACCTCCTAGCGGGCGGCTTTCCCACGTTGCGCTTGCTACGCGGTCTCCACTCGAGAACCTTCTGTCCCAACGGCCATCGGTTCTCCGAACTATGTGCCCTGCCCATTGCCACTTCAGTATGCTTACCCTGTTTGCTATGTCAGTTATACTAATGTTTTTTGAAGATATCTTCGATGCACAGACATTTCTTGTTTACAACTTTATAATATGTGATGAGCACAAATATGAGTTCCTGAGTCTTGGATGTTTTCTATGTATATAAGTAATATTATTAAATATATCGTCGTCTAGTACCCATAGCACAAACCTTATTGAGCTTACCATGGGACTAGTTCAATTTGTGTAGAATTAACCCGTAATTTTATTTATTTATTTATAATAGTACCAACCTATAAATTTCGTTCATTATGGGCTCTGATGCGGCTGGCTAGTCAGAACATATCTATTTTTAAAGTCTCTATTGCACGCGTGGCAGTATAATTGGCCAGCTGAGTTGTAGGTGTACGTGTGGGAGGGCTTATAATACTGCCGTGCTAATGAAAAAAGACGTAAAATGAAACTCTTATCAAAAGACGGCCTTTTAGACTAGCACGGCACAACAGGAATAGTACCTTAATATCCATATTACGTAAAATATGATTGTCGTCCGTATTTCAGAACGACTGCCAGGAAGGAAGCTAAGGATATGAGCGTTTCTGAGAAACGTGAATGATGTACCTATTAACTATTTCCTCATACAAGTGGTATTGAATCGCAAATTCCATGGTGAAACGACTCAACTCAAACATATACAAGTACGAAAATTGATCACATAGTTACAGAGAAAAGGTTGAAAATAGAACAGGAGCGACGAACAACGCGGAACGATATTGAAATTAAAATATAAGGTGAATCCACAATGCCCCAATCGTTTCCAACTTTAACCTTATTACATTGCAATAGAGCTGACAAGCAGGGCATCAATTATTGAAATTAATTTTAAACATTTGGACAGTTACCTTAAAAGTGATTTAGTGTTTTATGTTATTTTCTCGTCTTAATTTCTTTCATCGGTAGAATTTTTGTGTAAGTTTTTACAAATATTGGCAAGTTTTCTAACATTATTTATATAAGAACAAAGAAGTATTACAATAGCGAGTTATTTATTTCTTGGTGGTTTAGGTACAATTTAAAAAACACACAAGTGCTCCAAAGTTTTTAATTTACTAAACTTTTCATCATTTTTTACGAAAGCTATGTCTGTGACAAGGCCGTCAATTTTGGCACCACAATAAACCAATTCTGAACTGAAGATTTGATGAAAAATGTCTTGTGTGATAAATTCGAAATCTTAATACAGACCTCAGCTGAACTTGTAAAAATACCTAATGGATTTAAGCGATTCGAATCCAAATCGGTCATATTGAAATTGCCCAAAACCAATTCGCAGAACAAGCCTCTACTTAAAATAAATTTAAGGATCAATTTAAATTCCAGGACCACATTCCAAATTTAAATACGAAAACAATTTTTCAGTTGACTTAACGCGCATATTGGGGGCGCTATCTCATGACGACATAATTCGAGAATATTCTCGAAAAATCCGTTATCCAAGCATACATAAAATGCAAGTTCCATTTTTAAAATTCCAACAAATTCAACCAACGAATTTCAAATCTAACGCAGAGGCGTAAAGTCGGAACGGAGCGAATGTAAAAATGCACCAAATTCTAGAGGCTTCGATTAGGATTCTTTAATCGAGTAATGTCGGCTGCTTTCCGCGCGCCATTCAAATAAGGCCCGTATAATGCGTGTAACTTAACTCAATATCCTTTCTCTCGTGAATTCCTTCCAGTTTTAGTTTCAGAGGGACTTTGGAGTTACAATTGAAAATTACCGTTGAAGTTCTTTTGTCGCGTCAACGGGTTACCGACTTAGCCGTGTTAAGATAGGGTTTGCGTTGGGTTGCGCCTGTTAAAAGATGTTATCCGGTTCGGTTCGCTTAGGAAGTAGGATTTAATTAACCCAAGGTATTGAGATGGGGTATCTTCGATGCCCGGTTGGACACAGGTTTCAATTTCCACGTGTTTTCGATTGCAGTAACAACAAAAGTTTTCTTAATTAGGTAGATCTGGATAATTTGTTAGTTTATTTGCATTGCTTCGGGTTTTAAGGGTCTGATTGGTTTTTATTTTCTGTTTACCATGTTTGCACGCATTTACTTAGGGAGGAGGTGGTTTAGTTTGTCATGCAGGTTCAAAATGAACGTGTAATATTGGTTTTATTTCGTTTGTCTTGACAATTGAGATTAAAACGTTACTATGCAAGTAGCTACCGTTAGGTTTGATTCTAGCTTCGACCGCGTATAATATTCTATCTCTAAGCAAAAAAAAACTTCTTTAGTAAATGTAAAGCAATAACTAGAAGGTACGTTCTCGTTACTTCGTTCGCGAAAGAGATAAAAGTCATTACTTACCCTCTTTTTAAGTCAAGCGTAGTTGAGTATCAAGTATTCTATACCCATCTGCTGATGCCTACCCGTGTAAGTACCAACAATTGTTGAAATCCGTTTAGCCGATTTGGCGTGAAGAAGCCACAACGACACATACAAACATACAATATTCCAAAAAAAACATACTTTAATTTAGTGACATCCAAATGGTCCGTATCTTTTTATTAATATCTTTAATGTACAGACATTTCATTTTTACAACTTTATAATACTACTAGCTGTTGCCCGCGACTTCGTCCGCGTAGAGATGCAATTTAAAGCTTACCAAGTTTCACCCCCCTTTTCGTCCCTAAACGGGATGAAATTTGACATTAATTATAGCCTATTCTGATATATAAGGCACAAAACTGGAAAGTTTCATAAAAATTCGTCCAGTAGTTTTTGAGATTAAGTGGAACGTACATACATACTTTCACGTTTATAATATAGAAAGTATAAGGATAGATAGATGTGGGTAAGAGTTTAGTTTTGATTAGTTACGCAACGATTTTTCTCGCCGTTTTTTAAGTATAATTATCTAACAAGAAAGGTTTCTTATGCTTAAGTAATAAAATAAAGGATATTTAGATTACATTTAGACTAATCGATGACCAAGGCCAACGTAAAAGACCGAAACATGTTGATCAGTTCAGTACTTCGCTTTGACAACGTGAGTAACCGCTAATGTAATGTAAATATTATGTCTGAGTGTCACAATAGTTTTTGAGTTAAAAAAAGTGAGAGAAACAAAAATTGTTTATAATCCTTTTCTTTATTTTTCGTCTTGAACTTCGAAAGCATAAGATCTATTTTTTGTAATGTTATAAGCCATCGTAGCTAAATTATTAGATGGTTTAATATCATTTTTCTCCATAACATAATGCTCTAAGTCATGTTGATAATCATCCAGATTATGATCTTCGACCAAACCTTCATGTCTCGTCATAGCCGTAAGTTTATCAATAACTTCATCTAGCAAAACATCCTCTTCGAAAATTTTATTTTCTTCTAATTTGACATGATCAAGCATTTCCTTCCATTGTTGTTCGGTACAAGCTTCTAATGTATCCGTTATTTTCTTTGTAAAACGATTATCTAGTTTAAATTTTCTATGGATTTCACTATTCTTCAAGTACTTTGTTACAGGAGTCATCACACTTAAATTTAGAAAACCTTTTTGTCGCCGTAACACATCGTGACCATGAACCTTCAAAACATCTTCCAGTATCATACATTTCTCTTTAGTAAACTTAGTTACTAGTGTCATTAATTCAGCTTTAATCATAGTATCTGTATACGGAATGTTATTTCCGTCTAGCCATTCTTTTATTTCTTCTTTGCTGTTAACGGCATCTGGGTAGCGATAATGGTCAATTTCACAATTAAGCCTCTCTTCAATTACTACTACGGAATTCTTTGGCAGCAAAGGAATCAAATCATCGTTGAACCACTTATAGATATTGTTTTCAGTTGACGTTGGATATCTATACAGATCTGTCTTTATTAAAGTGTTTTCAGTAACTACTACAATGCACCAATTACCTTGTTTAAGATTTTTAGTATTCTTGTCAAACCAGTTTTTGATGTAATATTTTTCCTCTATATATACTATGGGTCGGCTTTTGCTTCTATATTGTTGGAGCCTTTTGAAATATCTTTGCCTTTCTAAAACTCTTTGAGGATGCTCGATAAGTAGGCACTTTTTAGTCCCAGGTAACTTCCTCCAAATAAAACCACAAAATTTGAGAATATTATTGAAACTATCGTTTTCACAACGGATACTTCGTTCTTCTAATTTAGCCATTAGGTTTTCTCTCTTTAGGATTTCATGTTTCTCAGTATAGTACTCTAATAACAATTCTCTTATGTCCATGTAGGTAAATTTATTTGCTTCATTATTCATACCTATATATTTAAAATTTTGGCTTTTATCGGTATCTTTTTTGAGCACTAGTTTCGAATAAAGATAGCAATTTATTCCGAGTAGATGAGGAGTAATCTCAACCAGTTTTAAAGGCATTTTGACATATTTGAAAATTTTGTCAGCCATTTTCAATTTGTTTTTTATATCGATCACTTTTGCTTCTTTCACAATTTGTTCCAATTGACTAAGCTGGATTGGTGTTTTTTTACGAATCGGTTTCCTTGGTAGCGGCATTGTGCTGGACCTGTACAAAATAAAAAATAAAAATTGAGCACACCTCTTGGACCTTGAATAATTGGATCTATTTGTGTATATGTGTGTCGTGTTGCGATTTCGAAAATAAGACCATCAGTATGTCTTAAGGGTTCCGTAGTCAAAGGGTAAAACGGTACCCTAATACAAAGAGTCCACTGTCCGTCTGTCTGTGTGTCTATCCCTTCGTCTGTCATCAGGCTGTATCTCATGAACCGTGATAGCTAGACAGTTTAACTTTTCACAGATGATGTATTTCGGTTGCCGCTATAACAACAAATACTAAAAACAGTATAATTTTATGGCTGTCTTTCTATGTCATTAACCAATATAAAATGATCGATCACCGCGTACATTTTGCTTAGGAGTAGGGCTCTGCTAACACTGGATTTACATAGATACGGCGGTTTGTAGCGTACATTTTGCAAGGAACCCTGGGTCGGCCGGTTGTTTTAAAGCATGTGATATTACAATTAAGTAGTCGTATATTAATATATATAGTTTATTTAAAACAGAATGATATCAAATTATTTCGCATTATACTTGGATACGAACGTTCAATGTTAAAATGTACAGAGATACTATAACGCCGTTGGCACTTACGACATTTTCAGCGGTTCCAATGAAAACATTAGGTAGGGTTACTTAAATAAAATAAATACTGGGAGGCTCCTCTGGTGTTGCACATATACATGGGTGACGATGACCACTTCCCAGTAGGTGGCTAATTTTCCCGTTTGCTACTTTAACAAAATAAATTTCTGGATAGTTCTAGAGGCGTTTTAATCGTTATCACTTTCCTGTCGCATATTCTGAAGCAATAAGCCACAACGGAGGTAAAAATTTTGTGAAATTATATACAGTGCTTGCGATACAATACAACCTTCACTTATTAAAATGATGGAAATATCGTAGCTCGCTTCCTCAATATATGCGATAGGAAAATGATAGAGCGGTTAAAACGCTTGTGGAGATATTCTTCTGTGAAATATTACATTTCTGCGGGGGTTTCACTGTTGCAGACTGTAATTTTCTTAGAACATCCGTCAACTACTCGAGTCGATTCTAAAGAGCCCAAACTCAGTAGGATTGTGCGATTAAAATACAGAGTTCCTATGATCACTTTCCAACTCCTCCATCAGCTCGATGGTATTACAAAATTGCATTATCACTGATCTTACATAAGTGTGAGTAATATTAGCTCAATCGGAAACCGGAAAGTGGGTCTTTAACTTGCAAGATTTGGCCTGGACAAAAATAAGATAGAGAGAGAGAGAGAAGAGATATTTAGATACAATACAATAGGTACTCTTGCATACCAAAAGAAAATAACATCAGACACTTAAATTTAAAACAGTATGAGAAATGACAAAAAACAGGCGGTCTTATCGCTAAGAAGCGATCTCTTCCAGACAAGTAAGTGGTGCGCAAGAAGATGAGACAAATCGTACAAACATTGCAAGTAAATATATATTCTTAAACAAAGACTAGTTGAAAAAAATATACGCTACAAATGGCCGTATCTATGAAAATCCAGTGTTAGCAGAGCCCTGCTACTAAGCAAAATGTGCGCGGTGCGCGGTGCTCGACCATTTTATATTGGTTACTGATATTAACAGACCAGACTTAAATTATACTGTATCACGGTTCATGAGAGCCTGGTGACAAACAGATAGATAATGAATATCAATCCTCTGACTTTTAGCGGTACCAACCAAGTTTCTTCCAAATAAAATACATGATTAAAAACATCAAGTAACACACAAGCAAACTAAAAATAAACAATTAAACGCAAAACTCACCTATTTTTTTCCATAATTAGTCGTCGGAGCGCAGAAATATGGATCCTTCTTATATCAGCGCTGCGCGCGTACTGACTGAATCGCAACGCAATGGCGGAGTGCGCGCGTCAGTCATAGCCGTGGTGCGGGGAAGCGGGGAAGGAGGCTAAGCGGGGCGGAGAAGCAGCGGGACGTTGGCGCGTGATAATCACGCAAGAATACATACGGAACCCCGGCCAAGTGCGAGTCCGACTCGCGCTCGAAGGGTTCCGTACCAACAAAACTTTAATTTAAAATTGTATTGATTTTATTTATTCAAGGTTGTTTTTATAGCGGCTACAGTAATAATTTAAGTAATACACATTCTGTAATAACTTTAAGTTTGCTATGGTTTAAGAGTTTTAGCCCTGTAACACTACCAGACAGCGAACGCATAGTAATAGGGTTTCGTTGGTACACTTTGGGTACGGGACTCTACAATAATGTATGTAACTATATTATGTTATTACGATTTGGAACCTAAAGGGTGTTAATAATATTTTTTACGCAACTTCCTCAGCTGAGAAAAAAAAAAGGCCCACTATTTTTAGCGTATTCGGATAAAAAGTATCCTATAACCATTTGTGGATGACCAGCTATCCGTGTACGAACAGTAGTTGAAATCTGTTTAGCCGATTCGGCGCAATGAAGCTACAAAGACACAAACAATATTACAAAAAATCCATACTAATCCATACTAGTATTATAAATGCGAAAGTGTGGCTGTCTGTCTGTCTTTTACCTCTTCACGCTTAAACCGCTGAACCGATTTGGATGAAATTTGGTATGGAGATGGGGAAAAACATAAACTACTTTTTATCCCGGAAAAATACCCTTATCCACGATAAACAAATTTAAGGCGCACGAAGTCGCGGGCAGAAGCTAGTAAAAAATAAAAAAAACGATTTAGTGACCTTCAAATAGTCCGCTGAATAAGCTGAACGGATTTCAACTATTTTTGGTTACCCATGTATGCTTTACCCAACTACACTGATGAAAAAACGAGGGATTTTGACTTCTCCTCCGCGAAAGAAGTTGCCTTCTAGTACTAATATAATATTACTCGTATAAATGCGAGTTACGCTGTCTTCTCTTACCTCTTCGCGCTTAAACCGCTTCTTAATTGCCTTAATTGCACAAATCCTTGTTCAATTTAATTACGCCTTAAAATACTTAAGTAATTTTTTTATTGCAACGAATTAACATTATGAGGACTATATAATGTGCCTTTAAGCAACGGTATTATATATTTTTTTCTGAAAAACACGGTTGCACCAACATTTTATTTTATTTAAGGTCAGAAAACACGGTTCTAATTCACATTTTCTTTTATTTAAAATAACACCGGAGGATAAAATAAAATTATTGGTACTTAACATCGCCAAATAGCACCATTTCTTAGTACATTAAGCACATAATAGTACCTACATAAATCGGCAAACTTACAAAGAAGCTGATATATGCTAAGAGAAAAATAAAAACGTTTTTTGCAAAAACACGTGTCTGCAAAAGTTGCAGTTTTTAATTTGTTAACGAATAAAAGAATGTTGCACAGAAACTCTTTTAAGTATCGATAGAGCAACGGATTGATATTATTTGAGGTTGTATAGATGTAAAGGTAAGTTTGTGGAGGCTTGGAGGCTTTAATTTTCACTCCGAAAAAAAATAACTTATCTTTTTACGCCACACGTCCCCGCTGGCTGGGTCACACACTTGAAGAGGCTGGAAGACGATCGCGGCGTCAAGGAGGTGTATCAGGGGCGACCGAGTGGAAAAGGATCTGTGCGGCCTTGAAACACCTGATTGGAGGGAGGTGGCGAAAAACACAGATGAATAGGGATTGCGAGTCGGAGGAGTCTTCCGGGTACCATCTTTTGATGGTAGCCGTGATGACGTCATCCGGGTCGGACAGTGTGTGTCGCGGCCTTCTGATTAGCCTTCTGACGGCTAATCTGAAGGCGCTTTGGTCAGTGATGGTCTGTAATAATTGAGCCTGATCATTTACAAGATTTTGTAAATGATCATCTAAGTTTTGTGGGATAATTTGAAAGTCAGCTTCCACCGGAATGTGGGCCGGGACATAGTCCGCCGCGTTCCTAATTAAAGGATTCGGGTGAGAGCTGGCTTTCTCAAAGTATGTGGTAGATAAATCTTTAAGATAGGTATGGATGGTGGGAATCTCTGCGTCGTGATGTAGGGATAAGTTTGAGACGAACCACGGTGCATCCGTGGCACGCCTCAAGAATCGGTTTTGGATGACCTGAAGGGGCTTGAGCTGCATTTCGCCCACATGAGCGAAAGCAGGACTACAATAGGTCAGTATTGGCCTTACACAGGTAATATACACGAGGAGTTTATTTTTAAAACTCATCCTGCTCCGACTACCCACCATCGGACTTAACCTGCCTAAGACGAATGCCGCCCTATTTCTAGCCTCCTTGAGGTGAACTTTGAAGTTAAGTTTCCTATCTAGGATGACTCCTAGATATTTCACTTGATTTTTCCAAGGTATGGGCTTGTCATGCATTACTATAGGGGCTAAGTTCTCATGCGGTAATTGCGCAGATCTGCGAAAAATGATAGCCGCGCTCTTCTCCGGGTTCACCTGGATCCTCCAGAGGTTGCACCAACGACCTAGGTCATCGGTAGCTTCCTGGAGATCCTTCCTCATGGTGTTGAGGTTGATGTTCGAGGTAAAGAGGGCAGTATCATCCGCAAAGAGAGCTATGTCTACATTTGGGTGCTTGGGAATATCATTAGTGAAAAGGGAGTAAAGGGTCGGCGACAAGACCGAACCCTGCGGTACGCCCGCTGTAATGGGGTGAGGGGAGGATAATGATTTTTCCACTTTATATCTGAAGGAACGATTGCTGAGGAAATCTTGAACAAGACGCACAAGGCGATCAGGCAGGCCTATCCGATATAACTTGTATATCAGACCAGCATGCCAGACCTTGTCGAACGCCTTTGCTACGTCCAGGAAGATTGCCCCAGTTTTTCGACCACTGTGAAGGGCATAACCTTGACGGTTTTCAAATTCGGCCAGCACATGCTCCGTGATACGGTGCACTTGCTGGACACATGAGTGCTTTGCTCTGAAGCCGAACTGTTCGTCCATAATGACATTATTGTCATCAATGAAGTCTTTAATTCGGTTCAGGACTATTCTTTCATAGAGCTTACCCAGCGAAGATAGCAGGCTGATGGGCCTGTATGACGTGGGTTCAGTTTTATTTTTGCCAGGCTTGTGAATGCCAATTACTTTGGCTTGCTTCCAGGAACCAGGGAAGTGGGAGTTTTTGAGTGCAGAGTTCCGGCCATATAAACTCCATATTAAATTCTGTTTTGCTAAAAAGAGATAGAATGAAATGTTTGATAGCTTATATCTTGATTATTTTTATTGTTATTCGAAAAATTATTTTTGTCTACTGTTTGTTACATGAATGAGCTTTTAATAAAGCAAAACTTTAAATTCATGAATATTCCCTATTGGCGTTCTTTTCAGTCAGTGGCTAAGAGCTAAAGATGCGTCATCACCGTGGCGTGGCATGACTGCGTATCGCGCTGCTTGGACGCTTACAGTCGGCGCGGCGATCACGCCGTGCTTGTCTGATCTAAGTGTGTGATACGCGTAGCAACATGGATTTCGAGCGATCGGATCGGCGCAACGTCAAAACGAGTGATCGTGACACGCGAACATGCCACGGGACGAAGATCTGATCGGGCAAATGATACAAATGTGTACGCATCTTAAGAGGTTAAAATGCTCTTTGAGTCAGCCAGCGTTGCAAGTTTTTACAAAAATAAACGACACTTCTCTCTTCTCTCTATTCCCGACTATGCATCCCACATGGTGGTGGGGTCAGCCTTCCTTATCTTCCTCAGCGGTTCTGCAGCTGCTCTTCGGTTCAGCGGTTTAAGCGTGAAGAGGTAACAGACAGACGGACACACGCATTTATAATATCAGTATCGATTGTCTCGTAGACAAGGCCTTTAAGGCGGACATGCATCTTATCACAGGTAACGCCAATGACTTCACGCTATTTTAACCACACAGCTCTCCTAAACTGGGCGTCAAAAAAAGTATACGATATGGCCACTAAGTATATCCTAAAATAGAACTTTAGGTATAAGTTCTGTAACACAATAGTAAAAAAAAAACTTTAATAACCGAAATATTTTACAAAAACTTCCCGGGATTAGAAAGCATACCCAACCGAACATAAACCCACTACCTACATAACTCAGTCGTACACCGCGCTATATATCCCAGTTATTAGAAATATAAATCTCTGTTACACCACGGGTTATTAACCCCTGAATATTAGGGTCCTAATGAAAAACGACGTAAGTACCTTGGTCATAAAAACACACTTAAGCTCTTTTTAAGTTGACATATGAACGCTGGAATGGTTATAGGGCGCTTGATGGCATTCAATGTTTTCAAGTTATTTCTCTGAAAGATTAAGTTTTTTGTAACTAACGTACCTCTCATGTTATGGATTGTATACAGCTACATTCGAAATGCGCCCACAAGCTAAGAAAAAAAAACGACAGACAGACAGACAGACAGAGTCGCACCATAAGGGCTCCTTTTGTACCTTTTTGGTACGGAACCCTAAAAATCTGAAAATCTTATTTTTAAGCATGTCTGTCTATGTCAATAACCAATATAAAATGACCCGACACCGCGTAAATTTTGCTTAGGAGTAAGGCTCTGCTAAAACAGGAGTTTTATGTAGATACGGCCGTTTTTAGCATATATTTTGTACGGAACCCTCGGTGCACGAGGCCGACTCCACCTCCTGCCACAATTTCATGAACAAAATATTCAATAATGATACCGCTTGCTATGTTTCTTGCTAAGCTTAAAAAAGGTATTTTCCCACTTTCACACGCCCCATTTCGCCGATAAACTTACTATTCTCACTACGTCACAAGCCCATTTGGCCGCGGCGATCGCTCCAAGGGCATTTAAACCTTCAAGTTTGCTAAATGTGTTACCCTGAGGTGAGGGTAGTTTGTAATGTCGTTACTGAGTTTTAGAAATTTGACTTGACTGTTTCGGACTAAGTTTGGCAAAGTGTGTTAAGCAAGCCTTGTGCCTACGGTTTTGACGGGTTATGGGTTTTGTTAATTTAATTAACGTATAGGGAAGTACATACGAAACATGAAACATGTAATATATATAAACATGATTTATAATGTACGTCCGACCCGCAACAAGCGATTAACTAACTAGTTTTCTTATCAGGATAGATATAGAGTGGAATTTCCAGCAAACCATGACACCAAAAAATATATAACTAAATAGAATCTCGAGTTTATATGATAATGAATGATGACGACGAATGGCGGCAAAAAAAGTATCTTAATTAACGCATAAATAGATTTAGAACACTACGAGTATAGCGAAATTCGAGAAAACTCAAAATTTTGTACTCAAATTCGAGCTGCCAAAGGCTGTCGCGTCAAAACAAAGCCTAAAATTCAAGTTCATACATTACCAAGCACAAGTACAAAATGTATAAACTTGCACTAATTACTTATCAAAGTGCAAAGGACTTAAGTGACTCGCGTTAATTGAGCTATTAAAAAACTCTAGCCAAAATTGAACACTTGCGTCGAAACTCGAGCTGTCAAATATAATACGCACGTCAGTACTAGAGTTAGGGTTAATCGATATATGATCGAGTTCCCGTGGTACCCCCCGGAGAGTCCCTCGCACTAATTTGCTAACAGGATTCTACCAGATGCCACTTTAACTACTCATCTTAATACTGGAATAGTAACTTTTAATTCAAATATGAGCTGTCGGAAAGATTTTAGCAAACATTCAAGATATCAAAAGCGAAACTCGAGCTATCAAATTACACAAGACACATATCACTTGATTAAGCGTTAATGTCTGATTAAGAATGAAAGAGCTGATTTTGTCAGTTCAGTTATTAACACAGGCCAAGAAAAAAATGCACGGATCATTACGAACAATGATATTTTTAGTGAAGACGCAAGAACCATGTCCAATTGACAGATAGCGACCAGACATAAATATATTTTGAGTCTCATTGAGTCAAGACTTAAAGTCACTTTGAAAAGAATTATCTCTGATCGCTTCCTGCAAAACAATGATCAATTAGCAATTACACACACACACACACACACATCGTTTTCTCTTGGTCTGAGCTTATTAATAACTAACAGAACATAGTGAAACATGTCCTTAAGGTCAATCGATATCTGATCGAGTTCCCGTGGTATCCCCCGGAGAGTCGCTCGCACTAATTTGTTAACAAGATTCGGCCAGCTGGGACTACCTTAACTAATGTGACGTGTCTTCGAACGCGGCCAGTGATGTACCTGGTACCGCAGTTGCGGTACTACGATTGGTATTTTACTTAAAAAATGACTAAATTTTAATAATTACTAGTTGGTCTCGTCTATACCATTATAAAATTGTAAAAATTTAATGTCTGTACTTTAAAGATATTAAAAAAATATATTGTTAGGGACTATTTAGAAGTCACTGAATCGAGAAACATTTTTTTGTGATTTTTTGTATGTTTGTTGTGGCTTCATCACGCCAAATTGGCTGAACAGATTTCAACTATTTTTGGAACACGGGTAACTGAGTATCCACAGATGGTTATAGCATACTTTTTACCCGACTAAGCTGTCAAAAAAGAGGGGTTATGACTTTTTATCATTCGCGAACAAAGTTGCGGGCGCCTCCGTTTAGAAGATTACTAAAAAATATTGGAGATCCATTTTTTCTTTTTTTTCGTAATCAAAAAATAAGGGCGATACATTGAGTCACAATGTCGCGTGACGTCACTTCTAAGTACAATTTGTACGTAGGAGTGACGTCACGAGCCCCCACTCCGAAACTTTAATGTGTTCTTTCTTCTTCATTAGTTAGAAAGACTTATCACTAGCGATTGCATCGGTTGCATCCATAGATTGTATGAAATAAAATAAACCATATATCAGTTTAGACGTAACTTGAATATAAAGGCATGTACTACATACGGCAAACATGAATTCGACAACACTAACTCGAACTTACGCGTTAGCGTTATCACGTACCAACTTCGAGAGCATGCGTTTCCTGACTATAACGAGATTATGACTTGCCCAATGATACAGATCATATTAACGGAATGCATTTTCTTTGATTGAGTTACTGGAGTTTTGGATCCATTCTGATGAAATTTGACAGAGTAATCCTATCGGGATAATTGCGACTTGTCAAGGCTATTTTAATTCACATATATCTCTATTCTACTGAGACATGGATCCTTTTTTATGTTATAAATAAATAAATATAACAAGACAATTTTACACAAATGGAACTAGTCCCATGGTAAGCTCAATAAGGCTTGTGTTATGGGTACTAAACGACGATATATTTAATATATATATTTTACATATATATACATAGAAAACATCCAAGACTCAGGATCTAATATTTATGTTTATCACAGATATATTTGCCCTTACCGGGATTTGAACCCAGGACCTTCAGATTCGCAGGCAACGTTACTCCCGCTGAGCCAATCAGGTCGTCAAAGTTAAAGGGGGCAAACGAGCAGGCGGATCGCCTGATGGTAAGCGATCACCGTCGCCCATAGACACTTGCAACACCAGAGGAGTCACAAATTTAATGCGTTGTCGCCGTTGCTGGCCTTTCTGGTGGGAGTACGCTCATTTCTTGAAGGTTTGAAGGACCCTTCGAGAAAGTGAGATAAAAAATCAATGCTCTTGAGATGTGGTGCTGGAGAAGAATACTGGGTATGTCTTGGACGGGATTTCAAACCAATGAGTTCATTCTTCGAGAACTAGGCTTCAAACAGAGACTATCTTCAATTATACATGTATCGCGGACGGACCAAGCCACTATTATTTTCCTGAGCATAGTCGGATAGAAGGTATCCTTTAACCATCTGTGGATGACCAGCTACAGCTACTCACATTCCAAAAATAATTGAAATCCATTTAGCCGTTTTGGCGTGATAATGCTACAACGACACATAAAAACATACAAAAAAATAAAATGAAAATATTTTTATTGACCTTCAAATAGTCAGTAGTATTTATTTAAAAATATCTTCCGTGTACATTTTTACAAATACATTAAATACATATACATAAATACATTTTTACAGGACAATTTTTACACAAATAGAACTAGTCCCATAGTTAGCTAAATAAGGCTTGTGTTATGAGTACTAGACGAAAGACGAGAGAGAAGCAGTAACATTATAATTATCAAAGTAAACATTGTATCAAAAGTAAAAACATTATATCAAAAGTCAAGGATCATCAAGGATTGTATGAAACACACGCCTACTACGGATATAGATCTCGTTTCTATCCAGGATCCATTTTGTATATCACATTCAGATACTACGGATCCGGGATTTCACATACAAAATAAATTCAGATTAAAACCCCTAACCAATCTAACCATGCTAGTCCTACAAGCGACTTCGTCACTAACGAGACTAATGTGAGTTGCGTAACAAAACTGTCTGCGTAACGAAACTGACTGTTTACTGGAACCGCAATTAAACAACGTTGCTTAAATGATTCATTAGAATGTGATGCTTAAGGAAATGTTGGTTCTAATATGTTCAGGTGAAATGTCACGCAAATTCATGCTCAATTTTGGAGTGCAATCACTAATTAAGTTCTTTGGCTTTGCTCAAGGATATAGTACTTTGAAATGTAAAACCTGCAGTCTTAGCCATTTTCTACCTAGATTCTTATGTAGATAAGTTAGGTAAGCACCAGTTAATTATGCGACATGACTACATCAAACAATCACAATTCAATGAAGCTAAACCAAAACATTTTTGTACTAATATTTTCTTCTGCGATTATTACTCATTTAAATCAAACAATTTAATGGATTATATCGTGTATATTGTCTCATATGAGATAATCTCGTCCAGGTTACCTCAGTGCTGGAAGACGAAATTCTGCAACCAGTGCGTTTTACCGGTGATGACTTACGGAGCCGAGACGTGTCTCTGACTACGAGTATAGGCCTCTTAAGGAAGCTCAGAGTAACACAGCGAGCTATGCAAAGGGCTATGCTCGGGATTTCTCTACGAGATCGAATCGCAAATGAGGAGATTCGTAGACGAACCAAGGTCACCGACATAGCAAACAGGGTAAGGAAACTGACTACTCTGCATTGTATAATCGGGTCAAAAACCCACGACATTTGTACGCCTATCGGCAAAACATAGAGGATATTTACCATATTGTAACATCAACATTGTACCTATGTTTCACAAATAAATTATTAATAAAATAAAATAAAAATCATTTATTTCAGATGCGAGATCCATATGGTGTTAGTAGCAAATCCACTGGCAATAACTTACAAAACTAGGTGTTAGTAAACTAAATCTAACTTATTTTAACTTCCCTGTACAAATGCCCACCCAGTGCAACAACATAGGGCAATCCAGACGTCCAGCCAACATGCTCAGGATGCCGTTACTGCTATTCCTCACGCGTCTTAGCATCGAGGCGACCCTTTTGCGACGGATAGCTAAAAAAACATCTGTCCGGGCCTCCGGATTAAATAAAAAATAAATTCAATTCTTCTTATTACCAATTTAAAGTTGAATTTGAGTTGGAACTAGGTCATTTAATGAACTTTATACCAGACAACTCATTTTCTGTTTTACTTTGAGTCAAAATTGAAAGTTTTCATAAAACATAGAATGTTAAGTTACTTAGTTTATTTAGTCCGTAACTTTTAACCATCTAGTTTTAAGATAACGTAATGAAGTTTAATATCAGCTAGAAGACAACTTTATGTACATTATTTTAGCGTTACAAGCTTTCTTTAAACTGTCTTCTTAAAACTAAAAGATGAAACCGTTTTAAAAAATAAAGTTTATTAATGTTGGCGGAATTTCACAACAGATGTCCATACTAATCCATACTAATATTATTATTAGTGCGATCCTGCACAGACCGCATCCGCCGACTCCCCGCAACCCTTACGAGGTCATCCGTCCACCTAGTCGGGGGCAGTCCCACGCTGCGCTTTCCTATGCATGGTCGCCACTCCAGAATTTTACTGCCCCAACGGCCATCCGTTCTCCGGGCTACATGGCCCGCCCATTGTCACCTCAACGATGCAATCCTGTGATCTATGTCGGTTACATTGGTTCTTCTGCGGATATCCTCATTTCTGATTCTATCACGAAGAGAAACCCCGAGCATTGCCCTTTCTATTGCACGTTGCGTAACTCTGAGCCGCCTTATGAGTCCCATTGTAAACGACCATGTCTCAGTTCCGTAGGTCATCACTGGCAACACGCACTGTTCGAAGACCTTCGTCTTCAAGCACTGGGGTATTTTTATATATTTTCTGCGGTACTTATCGTTAACGACGAACGAAACTTAATCCGAGCAATAAAAACGTTTCAAAACTCACTCAACATCGCTTTCTGCCCTTAAACGGATATCGAATAAATTCTCAAGCGAAAAAAGTAAATAAGAGATGATATCGTTTATATTCCAACATAAATAGTCTGCGGCCTAAAGTGTATTATGAGCGCGAGAAACAGGTGATGTCAAAACCGACACGCTCTTTGTCTTCTCGAATCTTCGTACACTGGCGGCCAATGAATGTATACAGCAATAAAAATAAATAAATATTAGGGACAATCTTACACAAATCAACCTAGTCCCAAACTAAGTAAACCTTGTTCTATGGGTACCAGACGATATACATACTACTTATAAACAACAATTAAATAAACAAAACATCCAAGACCTAGGAACGTAGGAACAAACATTCGTGCTCGATGCCTGTATTTGAACCCAAAACCTGCTTCATGGGCCGTTGTGCGACCGTTGTGATTTTATTGTTTCCATTCCTTAACCTGTAAGCCTGGCTTCTTTCTCAAATGGGTTAACATCTGTTTAGATCTAAGCGTCTAGATTAATAAAATCTTGCCCTGCCATATGAGAGTCAAAAGTATACCCCGAACGTTATGACAAAAGTGCTAGGAACGATGAGTCAGTGAGTGCATTTGATTGATTGATGCCATGTATAAGAAGTTTGTTTATAAGTCACCTAAAAAATATTTGTCTAATCTCTGAATTGCCGAACTGACGAGGCATTGAAGGCAGCGTGTATCGAACAAGCTAAACCAATTATCTTTTGTAGGTCTCTGAAAGCCACTGAATTACGTCAAGCATAGGATCAACTAGAGACCCTTGCAGGGGAAATTAGTCCAGCGGTGGAAGTAATTCGGCTAAGATTTCATTTCAGTACAAAATTAACTATAATAGTGGCCTCAAGTGTACGAATACAGCTGCGTACTAAAATTTACAATCACAGATACGGGGCGGGATTTTATTTGAATAATTTAAGAGGCATCGCACGCCCGACTCGCGATCTTATCGCTAAATAGCGTACACTCCCCCTTAAATCGAGGATGTGGTATACTACTACTAGATATTATTGAGACTGTTCAACTAGTTATTTGTTATGCAAGGCTGCAAAGTTGTTATTTGGTACGAGTGCTTGACTTGAAAGCCGAGTAAGCAAAGGAATTTTAAATTCATATACAGATTCCTGAGCGTAAAAGGCTTTCAAGGCACGAAAAGTCGAATAATTTTGCAGCTTTGCGAAACACACAACTTTTCACCTCACTACATCGAGAACCATAAGATGTAAGAAAAACTAAGAAATTATAAAATACCGATTGTTTTTTTATTTGAAACTAGTGATAGTGAGCCTAGGAAGAAGTAGTTCCATGGTAAGCTCAATAATTCTTGTGTTATGGATACTGGACGATAATGTATTTAATATATACATTTACTTATATACAATATATACATAGAAAACGTCAAAGGCTCAGAAACAAATATTTATGCTCTCATCAGATCACACAAATATTTGCCCTTACTGGCATTTGAACCCAGGACCTTCAGCTTCGCAGGCAACGTTACTCCCACTGAGCTAAACCGGCCGTAAAGTTGCATGTCACCATTTTTATTTCGAGTAAGAAAACGGCCAAGTGCGAAACGGACTCGCGCACCGATGGTTCCATAAAAACTTTCTCTTAACCTAACTGACCGGTTAAGTTAAGTTTGCACCTGGTATCTATCCACTTGAGTGCTTTCCGCAACTGAAGTTGCATGTCACCACTCTTATTTCAAGTATAAATAGAGTTCAAACCAAAATCACGAGCACTTGAGTGGCTATAGCGTTGTATACTCGTACAAATGAGATGCAAACTTTTCGCGACCGGATTGTTCAAAACTGATCCTTGAAAATTAACAAATACATTTTTTTGGTATTTGTGGTTATAGCAGCAACAGAAATACATCATCTGAGAAAATATCACGGTTCATGAGATACAGCCGGGTAACAGACAGGCAAACAGACAGACAGGTAGCGGAGTCTTAGTAATATGGTCCCGTTGTACCCTTTTGAGTACAGCACTCTAAGAATAGGGTTGAAACCAAAATCACGAGCACGCGACTTTATAAATATAAATACCGCATCCACCCACCTTTATTACAAAGATCCTTGTCCAAATGTTGCCATACCAATAAAAATTCCAGCCAAGGTGTTGAAGCAAACGAGGGCGTTTAAGCTGGCAACAGCAATACGGGTAGATCCAAGATAAAGTAATTCGGATATCAGGAAATAATTAAATAATGTTGACAAAAGGGTCCTTTTGTACGGGAAATGTTAATTTTATAGATAACAATGGTTTAAAGGGTTTGAGTACATTGTTTGCCGAGTTCTCATTTGGTTTTATAATGAACTCAAATTTTATAGATTAATAAATTAAATTGCTAACAAAATACAGTAATCTTTATAATTATACAGTTATATTAATAAATATTAAAGGGAGGCCCAGTTAATTAGGTTTGGGCAAAATAAACTACAAAAATGCCTGCACATTGAAGCAAGTAAATAACTAGAATTTCACCTATTTCACTTAATTTCAACCCCGATGAAAGAATAGAGGTGAATTAAGTTAAACGTCTGTATCTATATGTCTGAGAGGCATCTTAGCTCTGTATGAATGAAATCGATTTTAATTTAGTTCCGTATAGCCAAAATTTCTGTTCGTCCGTATGTCACAGGCATTTTACCCAAAAACTACAAAGCAAACATCAATGTGTTTTTAAACATTCTAAAGCTTCTAAGATTTCTTTAAAGTTTCGTAATTTTTTTTGGAAATAGTCGTTCCAAAAATTGCGTACATTGTTATCCCAAAAAAAAAAAGTTAAAGCTTAATAAATACTTTCAATGAAAATTATTTTCAACGTGATTAATAAGTACTGTTTTTGAGTTATTGCCGAAAAACTAATTCAAATTCATAAAAACTCCCCGAAATGCAACAATGTTAAAATCTCATTTTTGGAATTTCGCAAAAAACACGTCATACTAAAGCCTACTAGCTTAGTGACGTCATACGGTTAGTACCTTGTATGGGAAAATTAAGAACTTTGTTCTATAGCTAAGTTTATCGAAACGGTTTCATAACATAAGATACTAGATAATCCTGAACATTGTTAAATCTTCACATATTGCACTCCAGGGCCCCAAGATACAGGCTCAGCCTAGTTTGGGGTCCGCCAGGTATGTCATATATGTAAACGTGGGTATTGTTAACGCAAATAAACTTTTTGATTTTGATTGATTTGATAACAAAAGTTACCATACATTTTATGGGTTATTCAATGGTATTATTAGTCATTAATATATTTATATTTTAAAAATGGGCTTTCCCACCTAACTTTAAGGACTCATAAAAAAACCAACACGTAAGATATCGTACTGAAAATTTCAACGAAGTTCCTTATTTTGCTTGTTTATCTGGATCTTATATAATCTTATAAAATTTTTACAAATTTTGAGATCACCCAACATCCCAATTGGCTACCGGAGTTTGAGAAAATGATTACGATGACAGTATTCAACCTTGAAAAGTACCCTTGTATCCTTATTGCAGAATAAATTTTAAAAAATCATTACTTATTAACGTGACCTAATATTCGTATCTGACCTACAAAACACGTTGGGGTAGGATGGTCGTAAAAGCCTCAATTGATGAGGTTTTTACAACCTTTTAATGACTAAGTATCGGTATGACAAGGCCCGGTTACAAGGTTTAGCGATATTGTAATAAAGTTAATGGTTGTTTTAGTACTTTGTCATAGTAATTTGATACAGTATTTTAATTGTTAATGTGTGCGATCTGCGAGAAAATACAACCCCTTAGATATTTAGTAGGACATCATGCAGAAAACGACACTTACGACTCATTTTCTTTAATTTTCTCATTTACTTTCTCTAAGTATTCTTTTTAAATTATTTAATTTACCTTATATTGAAACATGACGCCTAGTTGCAACTTAAGGTTGATGGACTTACCTGAAAAAAGAAAAGAAATGTAAATTCATTAGCCAAATCTGATTCTTATAAATATGTACAAAGATCTAAATAATAAAAAAAAAAAACAAGACATCGACTGAATTTGAACCAGAGTACCTTGTCGTACGCTCTGCCAAGTTCCGTTTTTTTTCAGAAACTGACAAAAGATTGACCTTAGTATTACATAATTATTGGATCAAAGATGTAACTCGCTTGTTAAGTAACAGCCAATTTACTCCTGCCTTCAAAGTAGAAAATCGTATTTAAATATATAAAAAAACAGCTTCTGCCCGCGACTTCGTCCGCGATAAAAAGTAGCCTATGTCCTTCCCCAGGACTCAAACTATCTCCATACCAAATTTCATCTAACTCGGTTCACAGTTTAAGCGTGAAGAGGTAACAGACAGACAGGCCTTACAGACACACTTTCGCATTTATAATATTATAGTATGGATGATCATATTATATGAATGATAAACACTGTAACATTTTGTTGACATAAAAAAATTGACTCGTGTAGATTTTAAAGGAAAACTTTTTTATTGGTTAGTCATATGTAAGTATAATATTAATACAAATGTAAAATATAATATTAATTACTTATTTCGAAAAAAAATACTAAAATTAACTTATCATTATTATATTATCAAAATCGTTTTATATAAAAAAAATACTGAACTTTTGATGTAACGAAACATTGTATATTTAATTTCGCATAGATTATATCATAGAGTCAAATTGGAAACATTGTACGCCTCTTGGCAGGACATGATGTATGTACTGGATATACTAAACAATTACTAACACCTATGATGTAAACTCATGACCATGCATAAATAAATTGATTGATTGTATCCCTCAATTGAGGAATCTCGAAAAGGGATTCCTCTGTCCCTCTCTCCTAACCCCTAAGTCGGGTTGAACCGGTTCAACCCACCTTGCGCACCGCTACCCCAGCATACTCCAATCGCATTCCCGTTTATGGGTTTGCGCTCGTCGCACTGAATCCGTTTATTGGCAAAGTCAGGTTTTATAAAAAGACTAGAACTTACAAAAATGGAAAAGAAAATATGAAACGGAAATAGATTTCCTATGGAAGCTCTATTGGATTGGACCATTTAGGCGAACCCTCAGTTTTCGACTCAAATAACTCAATTTAACAGTCATTCCTCAGATTACCAATTTCCAAGCGGAACCCTAAAAATAAATTCTATACAAAGAAACACATTTGTTACCATCACGCGATGTTTCGGGGGTATAATGTATGCTTGCCACAGAATAGAACAGATATACCACTCTATTAAAAGTTTGGTTTTCTTTGTCTGAGCTTAGACAACTGTTTTTAGTCTAGACTAGTAATGAGAGAGCATTTTTTTAGGTTAAGGAGGCATAAAATCTAAGGAAAAGCATCCGACACTCATAAACTCAAACACTTTTCAGATAGAAACAATCACGCTCAAACTAATTATAAAACAACAGTTTAGAAACAACTTAGAAAAAAGTTGGAAGCGTTACACGCAAATATGTTTATATTTATAGTCATGAGTCATGGCTCATGACAACACGTCGTCGGGACAAACCAAACCAACACATCTCAAGTTGTGTGCTAATGACTTTTTGACGACACTGTCAACCACTTTGCACTATGACAGGCACCTATAACAGCACTGATCGAATGACAAGATTGTGATGTCATAATATAACAGTTATGCGTTGTGACAATATTTCATGCGACCGACTAGTGTAACTAGTTGCTTGAAGTTGTATGCGAGTTTGAAATGCTGCGAGTTGAAGAAGTCAGTACAGTTACAAAGTCATATTAAGACTGCATAGTTTAATTAAATGTCTACTACAATGTAAGCCATTTTGGTTTGGCATGGCATGGTTTTCAGCTGTTGTATTTTTTTATTGTTTACAATTGATAACTGTTTTCAGTTGTAAGCAAATTAATGAAGATGACAATTTGTCACAGTTATTGTAGATTATTTGACTATATTTGCGGTAGGCGGTCGGAACTTATACATTTTAATTACTTAAACCCTCAACAACCGAAATATCAAATCCGAAAAACTAAGAAATACCGAATGCGCCATGCGATGAACTTCTAAGCTATTGTTTTTAAAAAGGCGAATTAAAAAGTAATACATTTTATATTTCTCGATCCGCGTAATGGAACTTCTTCGCGATTTATTCTGTGCACTAGGTATAATGTATACCGGTATAAATTACCTCGTTACAATCTATTACGGGCGTTTAAAAACGCGCGTGTAGAGACGCCCTAATGCGCCCGTTTCTCATACAAATATGAATGCAATTTGTATGTTAAGTGTGTAATTGATTATGATTTAGGTTGAGCAAGATGCAAATGGCGATAAGCGTGATATATGTTCAAATAGAGAAGGAACGATAGCCGTAAAAGCTTCAGTTAAGTTGTCTTTTCAACACGGAGATCACGATTTTACCTTGTATATAAATGGCGAACGATATGAAGTGTTACCAAATTTAAAGGGATACTGTTTTTTATCTGTTGTAACACATTTTATTAGTAAGAAAAAAACATAAGGAAAAATAACAAATTTTAAAATTAATTTACTTTAACTCGATATGACCACATTTTGCCTTGACTTCAGACCGTCGAAAAATGAGTTGCACGCTGCACGAATGTGGTCCTGCGGTATGATGTGACAATTACGTACGATCGCTTTCTTCAGTGCATCCTTACTGGCATGTTGTCTTGTCCCCACCTTGCTCTCTAAAATGGTCCAGAAAGAAAAGTTTTTTTTTTTTATTATGACTTGCAGAGGCAAACGAGCAGACGGGTCGCCTGATGGTAAGCGATTGGTTCACAAGAGCTTTATGCCGGGGCCGAGTCTTGTTGAAATGTCCACGGTCTACTACCGAAATGTTTCCTTGCCCAAGGCTCCAATGCAGCTTCCAAAACCTTTGATGCAAAATTCCTTTACTGAGATTTTTTTCAGATATGGCCAGTGTGAATTTAGTAACATTTCATATCGTTCACCCTGTATGAAACGGCAAAACAACACTTTTGAAACCAAGGCTAGTAAAGTCAGGGCATAGGGACTTGACTTTTCTTACAGCGAAAGCGTTATGAGCTTGTGAATCTTGGCCGCCATATTCACATGAAATGTTTTTGGTGGGTCAAAACTTTTCGTAGTAAAATTAATACAAATAGTTAAAGCTTGCCATCCATTAAGGTATGGCTTTGGCACTCGTACAGCCTAAACCTGCTGTCCATTATCGGATTGGCTTGCCCGCATTGCAGTATTGAAATTAGTGTAGAGATTTTACTAAAAATAAGTGATATTTCTTTGTCTGTGCTTAAGTGCTGTGCTTTGTGATAAAGTTGTGAAAATAAAATGTCTGTACATCGAAGATATAAAAAAAAATGATCCTCTGTAAAGTCGGATTACAGACGATAAGTTTACGTGATAACTTCATAAGAAAACATTGATTGCATTCTTTCATCACTTTTATGAATTCACAATCCAAACACTTAGGTCGATCGTGCCTCTCTATCGCCTGTTCCGCGCTCTCGCTTGCACGCTCGTTTCAGGCGGAACGTGACAATGAGAATTTTTAAAATAATAATTTTGAACTGTTTAAGAGATACCAAAAACGTCATAGAGTCGAATTCAGAGGTGAAAAACCGTTGGTTCTGTAAAAAAAAAAGAAAATTGAGACAGGGCAAGTCAAACGAAATGTATTTGTTATTCGTGTTTTTTACGCAAATTGCCAGCGAAATGGAAATTTTATTTTTTCGTACACAAAGTAGGATTTGGGCAAACATGTTTCATTTATTAAAATTACTCTGACAATTTACAAGACGAGAAATTGACTTCTATTTGGAAATGTGTTTTTTTTCTTTAGTGATATTGTGTAAATGGTTTGTATTATAATTTTACGCTTAACTTGCCTTGTTCTCGATAATTCACGACGGTATACAACTAGAAAGCGCACGCTACTTCGATCGCGGGGAGAGGAAATAGTCATAAGCCTCTTCTTCACTTTTCCGAAGTTGGGTAAAAAAAGGTATCTTCTAGGTAATCTATACTATCATAAAGTTGTAAAAATGAAATCTCTGTACAATGAAGATATTAAAAAAAGATTGTAACGGACTATTTGGAGGTCAACGAATCAAAAAAAATTTTTTTGGATTTTTGTATGTGTGTATGTGTAATTGTGGCTTCATCACGCTAAATCTGGTAAACGGATTTCAACTATTTTTAGTAGGTACACGGGCAGCTGGGTATCCACAGATGGTTATTGGACTTGTTACTCGACTACGCTGAAATCAAAAAGAGGTTTATGACTTTTTTCTCTCTTCCCGAAGCTGCGGGTACCTTCTAGTAAATATACAATAGTTGTTTTCTTCTTCACGGTTCAAGAGTTGGAGCCCCTTGACAGACGGACAGACAAACATACAGAGGAGTAATGGTTTCCGTTGTACGGAATTCTAAAAAAAGTTAACAATTCTACGAAATTTTGTATATTCTTTGATAATGTTTATTTAACTTATACTGTTGACTCTTACTCAATGATATACAAACAAAAATATTTTTAATATTCATTCCGAATGTTTTCGCTTTTTATTAATATTTCATTGCCTTTTGACATTTTACGAAGCCTATGTAAATATCACTTGAATAAATAAATTAGAGCACTTCAAAATGTAGTCACTTTTTATAAATAACAAGGCTGGCATATTGAATGTCATACTATTTTAAAAGTGAACATTTATTTAGGACTGGTGATACTGTTTATAGTTAAAGTTAAATTAAAGATTCTCAGTAGTGTCTTCGCTTCTTCATCTTCGTCGGTTTCACTCTTGGCACAGTCGTGGTCATCATTTCAGGTGTTGGTGGCAAGCCTCACAACACGCCGCCAATCTTCTCGCCAATCAATGGTCGCCTTCCTCGTGCATTCGTGTAGTGATGATGAGTCATTTACTGCAGCTTTTATTTGATCAGTCTATCTCATAGGCGATCTTCCTCGTGGCCTGGTACCCTCAACCTTTCCGTGGACCACAAGTTGTTCATTAGCCACCTCCCCCGGCGGCATACGTGGCCAAAGAAGGTGAGGATACGGGACTGTACCAAAGATGACAAACGCTGCTTGACACCGAGTTCTCGAAGTATAGACTCGTAGTGTGTTAGATTAACCAACCGTTTTATGTACGATGTCCATGACTGCTGCAGAGCATACAGCAGGATTAAAGCGCCACCATACTATCGGGCATTGATCTGTTTTATTATGAACGTAGATTTACATCACGATAGCAACGTTTTTTTTTTATGTTGGCATATTTTTTTATAAAATTCCGGTTTTAATAGTCATGTACACATTGCCTGCTACTTTATTTATAGACCACTTACACTTATTTTAGTTTTTATCTTATATTTAGTTATAATTACTTAGTTTCCATTTAGTTCTATAAAATTTAAGATTTTATTTATTGTTACTATATTTTTCATTGTATCACAAAAACAATTTACAACTTTACAATAGTATAGAAGTAAACAAAACTGGTATTAAAAAATCTTTACAGTATTTAAATATTATAAAAGGTAATTAAAACAATATGCCCTTTATGCGGAGTATCTTTTGTGAGGCGGTTTATTATAGCGACGGGCGACGAAAGGTAGGGCGCCAAGGATCTACGAAGGGAAAATTCATAACTAGAAGGTGGTGAAGGAAGGATGGAAAAAAAGTGGGACCAAAAATCTCACAAATGAAGAAATACTCGGGAGGTAGGAGGAAAGGAGGAGCTTAATAAAACCGATAGAGAATAGGAGAGGGAAAATGTTTGATCACATTATACAACACGACGCTTTTATTAATAACGTCGTAGAAGAAAAGGTTGAAGGTAACCAAGGAATGGGAAGACCACGGATAGACCAGCCAAGAGCATGTCGGACCATGCTCAGTGTAGGGTTACGCAACGGTTTAAACAAAAAATGCACCAGCAAAAGAGCGTATCTCGACGGCACTTACGTCCTTTTGTTGAGAAGTGCGATTTTTCGGCAATAAATCAAAAACGGTATATCCGATCATGTTGAAAATAATTTTTGTTGAAAGAATTTAAAAGACTTTATGTTTGAATTTTTTTCATATGTTTTAGAAAATAGAGGGGGGAGTGGGCACAACTTATGCTACTTATGCACTAAACAATAAAAAAAAAACCTCAACATAAGTAATAAAAAAAAATTGTCGCAATATTTGCTAAAAAAATTGTTTTTTAGGTTCGGTTAAATGTATAGAGTGCTCCCCCAACATTTTTTATTACTATTATTTAATTAATAAACTCAGTAGCGGCTTATACAAGAGACCTATTCTCCAAATTTCATCAATATACTTACATCTTGTAGTTTATGAGTAAAATGACTGTGACATACGGACGGACATTCCATTACGTTCTTGCCATTTTGGCTACGGAACCTTGAAACCATCAAGGTATATGCGGTAAAAATGTGATAGGATACATTTCTGATTTAAGTTGGACGAATTGTACATTTTTATTACTAACTAATAAGCTACTAACTTGGTCTAAGTTAACAAGAAACAATTGGAAATCAATAATGCCGTATCCATATTGGCAGTTTTCTTCTTTCGTTGTTATTAGCGCCCTTTTTCATATCCATTCATGGCGAGGGCGCCCTTCAAGGACGGTATTTCGGCATATTCTGCTCACTGCGTGGACAGCTAATAAACAACTCTAAAGGACGGATAAAGGTCCCTTTTGTTACGATTTTGATCATTACAGATATGGTTCAAACCGGTAATATTGTCGAACCGATTTAGTCGACATAAATATTTGTTTGATCCAACCGATCTGACTTTACAGAGATAAAGTAGGTTTTTTAATTAGATGGAGTAAACTGACGTTTACGCCTACACGTCGGCCGTGATTACTTCATTATGGCTGAAGTAGGTACAGTATTTCTTATGAATAAAAGTTACAATTACAATAATATCACCAGTTACACGTATTTTCATGAAACTTTTGTAAAATTATTTCTAAGCAACGAAATATTCACGTTGACACCTCTGTCAGTTTACTCCGGCTAATTAAAAATCCTACTTTAGGTTACAAAGAGAAGTCGCAGTGTGTTCGCCAATCAGATCAGAATTTATAAATTTCTGACCGTAGGATGCCCGATTGACTTTGGATTTTGTCGACATGGTCAGAAATGTTTGCCAATCTGATCAGGTTTGCCAACAAAACTTCAAGTTGATTTGAGGTACGCTCGAAGCAGTTTGATCGACTCCAGGCCTCGGTTTGAACCAACTTGCAAAGTCGAATAACATGGTTACACCGATGAGACAAGTGCCAGTTTCTTGTTCTGCTTAATATAGATAGATAGCGACACCTTTACGAGTGAGATAATAGATTTACTCGTAATATTACATTAAATATAATTAATTAAATAATCAAATCATCATATTTTTAAGGAAAAATACAAGAAATTTACTACCGTGCCCGTGCTTTTATTTTAGGGTGCAAACGAGCAGACTAAGTTCGAGTGTGGCTCATATTTCGCTACACACTCAACATCGAAATGACCATTTGCTAATAAGGGAGAAATTTATACAGGGTATCCTTACAATCGTGTCAAAATGTGATAGATCACGCGGTCTAGGTAGTTCTCTTTTGGTTACGGTTTTGTTTGAAACTTTGATCATTAAAATCTACTCATTTTATTAGAGCCCAAAATTACGATGAAACTATCAATCATTTCTCATAAAACTATCTAGTTTCAGTCAAAATTAAGTCCAGTTAATAATTATAATTAAGTTGAATGATTTGAGATTAGATACAAGTGAAAGCGCAAAGAAAAATACGATTGCTTTCGCACGTGGTCACACCAGGACTTGAACTCGGTACCTCTCGATTACGCGTCAAGCGTGTCAACTCTGATGCACTGTGCCAATCGCCTCGTATTTATCCATGCGACTGTCCTTTCCTTTACTTTACAAATGGTTAGTTAAATGAATAATTTTTCATTGAAATAAAACAATTTAACGGATTATATCGCGTATATTATCTCATTTTAGTTCCCGACGTTTCGGAAGCTTTCCAGCTTTCCATGGTCACGGGAGGACTGAGAAAAGATGTATTTTCCTCTGTCAAAGTTACAATTTGTGCAAACTACCCATTTTTTAAAAAAAAACACAAATAAAGGTGTACATACATGCCAGATGGGCCTAAGCTGTAAAGACAGTTACACATGTGCCAGAAGGGCTTAATTATTTTATTCTAATAATTTACCAAGCAGCATTTCACAAATGAGGCGTACTGAGGAGAAAATAAACGCTGCAAAGAAAAACTCCCAGGCTACCTCATTACTAATTATAATATTTTAAAAACAGAGACTATTAAACTACTTTAAACAGATAAGATATTTTACACCGTTCGGAAATTAAGGTTTTGCAGTCCTGTGTCTCGCTTGTTCCTTGATGAGATGTATTACAGGATCCCAAGCTGGTGGTAGTGACAATCCATCTTCTCTATTGAAATTAGGATGCTTTTTAATCTCAATAGCCTCGCGTAGCATCCTGGGAAAATATCTATTTTCTTTGGCAAGGATAGAAGGTTTATCAAACTTAATGGAGTGGTTTGGTTTGTCAATGACATGTTCACAGACTGCAGACCTATTACACCGACGGTGCTTGACATCTGCTATGTGCTCCTTCACCCGGGTTGATACACTGCGTTTCGTTTGACCAATGTATGAAAGACCACACTCGCAGTCTAGCTTATAAATGCCTGCACTCTGCAAAGGGGTGCTACTCTTCACGGGTCTAAGGTATTGAGACACCTTCTTCAACGGCTTGAAATATGTTTTTATAAGAAAATATTATGAATAATTTTTGTTTTTAGCGATAACTCATTTAAATAACCGTTTTATCTTTATTTTTTTACAGTGCCGCACAATTCGGCCATTATTAAAATGTAATCGTTTGCGTTAAGCTAGCGGGCCGCCACTGGTATCTAGGTCTCTATTAACATTCTTTTTTCCGTCATCGCTACTTGAGCCTTAATGAATTATTCAGGGCGTGACCCGAGGTTTTTCTGTGTGACCTCCCGATCTACAATGTGCGTTGTCTTAGCGGGGTCTTTGGAGAAATTCCGTATTTACTTTGGCAAGACAAAAATGAACTCAAATACTAAATCATCTATCGGAGAACTTAGAGGCCGTCATGAGTACATAACATTACGCACAAGTTAAAATGTATGTAAAATATTTTTATAATAACCTTAGTAATCTATAACTGGCCCAATTCAAATTTAAAATTATTTATTTCATAAATAATTTTTTTACAGCGATGTAAGTGCTGCGCCATATACAGTTACGTATAGTTTTTATCTTTCACGGCCTAGCGAGAAGCATTTCTCATTTTAGAACAAGCTTTCTCCTCTTGCATACGTAATAGAAATGGATGATTATGAATCATCACTAAGATAAGATACTTCCAGCTTGTTTACAGAGGTTGAAAATATTGACACTGTATACAAAGATCTCATCGTACATTTTTAACATGCTACTATAATGTCGGGCAAGATGAGAGAGAAACAAGCGTATGTCTTGTTTTATGGTAAACGTTACCGCACCAGTATATATATAGCGGCAGAGAGCATCATATGCGAATTGCCGACCCTTAAGGAACTTGTTTACTGGCCTCTTGAAGAACTCCATTTTTTACTCTCCTATAAAACCATTTTCACAACAATAATTCATCAACGTTTCGGACATCACGTTACGTCTATAGTCTCGAAGGAACTAACCAACGAATGGTAATTCAATAAATCATATTTATTCCCGATTAAACCCCGTATTGTTATGAGTGCAAATCGTGTTAGTTTAAATCAAAAACAATTTTTTTTTCGAGTTCTGCTAGTTCAACGCACTCGGGGTGGAAGTCTGTTTTTTCTGCGCGAACAGTGATCGCAGACGGACGCCAAAATAGCGCAGATTCGATGCCGGACGCTCACCGCTTTCATTGTTTTGCCATTCATTGGCTCTCACAGATTTCAGACACGAAGATAGTACACAATATACCGAATCAACCGATAGACACAATCAATTATTGCGAGCAGTGGCGTGTGGTCCATAAAGGCACAAAGGCGCTGTCTACCCTCAAGGACCATGGTCCTTGAGGGTAGACAGCGCCTGGAGCCATGACTCTATGGAGCCATAGAGAAGCTACTACTAGCTTTACCAAAAACCCTGTACAAACGAATGATTGCGGGGGACGGATTCTAAAGGAGATCGCGAACGGGGAAATGTCGTGTTGAGGCGCCCTGTTACTCGGTGGCGCAAAGGTTTACGGAGCAGATCGGATAGTGACTGACGGAGAAAAAGTGAAGATCACATTTAAAGGCTGGTCATAGGAGTTGATTCAATAATTTCACTTAAGAGCTACGCTCTTGTCGGTGGAGTAACTGCCACTTTTCTCTGTCTTCAGCCAGAGACTTTACTTCTTGGTACGACCTGAAGTTCACTTTTTCCTTTACTCGTGCAAAGTAGGTGCCTTCCTCTCTTCCCTTCAACTTTTCCTTCTATGATGTTTTTAAAGAACCCGTCATGTCGTATTAAGTGCCCCATCATCCTTCTTCTGGTTTCTATGATTCTTAACAGGCATTTTTCTCGTCTACCGTTCTTAGTACCTCTTCATTAGATTTTTTCTCTGTCCAGCTGATCCTTTCCATTCTCCTACAGCGTCACATCTCGAATTCTTCCAACTTTTCTCTATCTTTTTGTTTCAATGTCCACGTTTCACTGCCGTATAGTCCAATACTCCAAGTGTACACTTTTAGTAGTCGTTTCCGAACTTTGATTCGAAAGAGTTGATTACAAACAACTAAACCGCATGTTACCATTTTTACAAGCTTTTATTTACACCGCTTGTTGTGGAGAACCTTGTGCCTTTGTGTTTAAGACATCCTAGTGGACGTCCATGGGCTGATATGATGATGATGATGATTTAAATGTTAATATAATGTTAGTTTGGATCAAATCTTGCAAGTTAAATTTGACACACTTCCCGGATTCCCATTAAGCTAAAATTTGGTGCTACTGACGGTGATAATTCAATGTTATGATATCATCGAGCTGACCAGATGATGGAGCAGGAAAGTGGTCATAAGAGATTTGTTACAAAATAACGCAATTCTGCCGAGTTTGAGCTGTTTAGAATCGTCTCAATGAGTACTTGACGGGTGTTCGAAGAAAAGTACAGTCAACAACAGCTAGTCTCAAAATTGATGGGAATTAGCTTTCTCCATGGATTTGTAACTCATATATAGACTGGCGTGGAGTGAACTTGTGTCTCAGTCAAATGCTCATTCCTGCTATCTGGATGCTTGGCATCCTAAATATAAACGGGCGTCACGCTCATTTTTACCAAGTACTTGCAAGTTGTGGAATGACCTTCCCCCTGAGGTTTCAGGTTCCAGAGCGCTATAACATGGGATTCTTAAAGAAGCGAGTTAACAGCGCTCTCAAAGGTTGGCAAAGTATGGGCGATTTCGGTGTTGCACATATCCATGGGCAACGATGACTACTTTCCATCAGGTGGTTCGTCTGCCCGTTTACCACTCATTATATTAATAAAAAATGGGTTATCGCGCATATGACTCCACCACTGATAGTTGGTTCAACCACCAGACGTCTACAAGTGACCGCAGAGAGATTGCTCTGGTACTGAGTATTCTGCGACGCCACCACTGGTCTACATCGAAATTATACTTTTAAATGCCAATTTTGGCAGCAGCAACGTCGTTAGGCGTCGATTTGATGAGCCCGTTTACAATTGTTAATCATACCTTTGCCAATTCACAAATAAAGGGAAAAAATACTCGGACTAGTACCGTGTTTTTTTATATAAATATTAATCAATGTATAATACTGCATTTTATAAAATCAAGCGCGGCTCACACTGATCAATCAACGTGCTATTTCGTCTGCAAGAGCGTTTTCTAAGATAATCCTTTTTTGTGCTTTTGAACTCAAATTGCATAAATAACATCCTAAAGCTTCGTTAAAAGAGGGTGTGACACGTCCTACAATGATGCAAGTACAGACATGACAAAGTAAATTCCTTTAATATGACATTATATCTATACTATTATAAAGTTGTAAAAATGAAATGTGAAGATATTTTCAAAAAAATGGTTGTTACGAACAATTTGGAGTTCACTAAAACGAAAAATATTTTTTTGGATTTTATGTATGTTTGTATGTGTCGTTGTGGCTTCATCACGCAAAATCGGCTCAACCGATTTCAACTATTTTTGGCACACGGGTAGCAGGGTATCTCCAGATGGTTATAGGATACTTTTTACCCGATTACGCTGAAGAAAAAAAGAGGGTTATGACTTTTTCCCCTCCGCGTACGAAGTTGCGGGCATCTTCTAGGTGTTAATATAAGTATTATAAAGTAGAAGGCGCCCACAACTTCGTCAGCGAAGAAAATAGTATATTACTGCAGAAAGCGTGAAAAGTCATTTCGTGGATGAGTACGGTTTTCAATAGATACGAATCCACGAAATGACATTCCTGCCGAGGCATGTATACTGCTTTTCTCCAAATATGCGAGGAAATTTGACACATGTTTATGTAATATTTTCTTCTGTTTCAGCGATCATTACTCATTGAAATAAAACAATTTAACGGATTATATCGCGTATATTATCTCATTTTATTTCCCGACGTTTCGGAAGCTTTTCAGCTTTCCATGGTCACGGGTGGACCTTCCCAAACGTCGCGAACTAAAATGAGATAATATACGCGATATAATGCGTTAAATTGTTTTATTTCAACATGTTTATGTAACTTATTTTCGTAAAAATAACACGACAGATAATCTTTGACAAAATGAAATTCACGTTCCCGCCTTAATTTTTTTTAAGGATATTATAAAGTTAAAAGTTTTGGGTCCGAATTGTTTATTTGATTCCAAATGAAATATAGTAATAAAAAGAAATAAAAAGAAAACCCATAGCAATATAATATTTTCTTCTGTATTCCGAACGGTGTAAAATATCTTATCTGTTTAAAAGTAGTTTAATAGTCTCTGTTTTTTAAATATTATAATTAGTAATGAGCTGGCCTGGGAGTTTTTCTTTGCAGCGTTTCTTTTCTCCTCAGTACGCCTCATTTGTGAAATGCTGCTTGGTAAATTATTAGAATAAAATAATTAAGCCCTTCTGGCACATGTGTAACTGTCTTTACAGCTTAGGCCCATCTGGCATGTATGTACACCTTTATTTGTGTTTTTTCAAAAAATGGGTAGTTTGCACAAATTGTAACTTTGACAGAGGAAAATACATCTTTTCTCAGTCCTCCCGTGACCATGGAAAGCTGGAAAGCTTCCGAAACGTAGTATTTTCATTATTGTCACTGACTTGAAAAAGGGGGTTTCATGTATTGCATTTTTAAGTGTTTTATTCACCTGATAATCGCTATTAGAGAGTTAGATCTCCGAAGTGAATTAAGTTGATGGAAAATGTTCATCCTGAACAGAATAAAACTGATGAAAATTAAGGTGCGTCCACATTTGTATCGTTTGCCCGTATCAGATCATCGACGCGTGGCATGATCGCGTGTCACGATCACGCGTTTGGACGTTGCGCCGATCCGATCACTCGAAATCCATTTGCTACGCGTATCACACACTTGTATCGGATGAGTATGGCATTATCGGCGCGCCGACAGTAAGCGTCCAAGCAGCTACGGCACGGTGATCGGATACGAGCAAATGATACAAGTGTGGACGCACCTTAAGGAGTGTTTAATATTTTTCTTGTAAATGCAAGCTTGTTTGAAGTCGGGTAAAATGATAATGAATTAAAAGTTTTTATGCGTGACCTGGATACATTTTAGCAAGTAAATGAGTACTCATATAACATTTATTTCTTTCCTAAACATAGGTTAGAAATGTTGTGTCGCCTTGACTGACTTCTCTTCTCGCTTCGCTTTACTTTAAGAAAATATTTCAAGAATATTTCCCAGGACTACACAGTTAATGTAAATCTAAACAAAGAAACAACCACGCCACCTCAAAATAGGGGACGCAAAAACCATTAATGAAGTGAAAAGGCCAAGTCCTAAAAATACTTTCACCCCAGTTTTAATATTTCACTTTAATCTGTTCAAAACAAATCAATCATTCTTTATTCTCAGTTTAATATAAAGACTGGGTTCACTTAGGATTTTCTTGATTTATGGGATAGGAGCAATAATCGAGTTATAATTAAAATAAATGTTTGTTTCTTTTAACGATGCAGAATATTGATATTAATTGAAGACACGTCAATGTATTTTTTACTATCATTTAACTGTCTGTTTTACTATGGTAAAGACATCCCAAAACACATGTTTTTTTTTGTAATTAAGCCTGAAAGTAGCACCCGTAGTCGATAAGCTAAGAGCAAATCGCCTACGGTGGTATGGACATGTTATGAGAGTCATATGACAAGAAGGGATTAGATATGCATGTGGAGGGATGTAAGAGGACGGGTAGTCCGAGGAAAAGGTGGATGCGTGGGAGCTGACATGAAGAGGAAGGATGTAAGTGACGAGATGACGAGTGATAGAGAGGTATGGAAGAAAAAAACATGCTGCGCCGATACCAAGTAAATGGGATAAGGACAGGCGATTGATGATGATTTAACTGTTTCTCTTTTAATAGTAAAGACATCCCAAAAACACATATTGTATTGTAAGTAGGTAATACGATAATAGATTGCACAACAAAATCGCGCAGTCGATGTGAAACAATTTTTAGTTGGATAATTAGTAAAAAGAGGAAGAGAAAAAGGCAGAAAGCGGACTTCGGACTCCAAAGCAACCGCTGAAGACGGAACCCGGAAAACGCTCAGATGAGAGAGTGATAGACTTAGTATGTCGTACTTTTCCGCAGGACACGTTTGGCTTAGTTGATTGCATAAGGGCTTACGAAGCTGGTGGTCCCGGGTCCGAAACCCGGCCAGAGGGCCTACTCCGAAACCCGAAAAACGAAGTTCGTGTGGCGCTATCCCGCTCACTCAAATACGAACTTCGAATATCGAATTTCAAAGCTCCTCAGGGCAAGTGTTTGTGTGAGCACGAATATCATGGGCCTTGGATGTTTTGAATTTATTTAAGTAACATATTTCTCAATATTCTAGAAGATGCTCGCAATATCGTTCACGGAGGAGAAAAAGTCATGACCTCTTTTTTCTTCAGCGTAGTCGGGTAAGTATCCTATAACCATCTGTGGATACCCGTGTACCAAATAGTTGAAATCCGTTAGCCGATTAGGCGTAATGAAGCCACATAGACGCTTACGAACAAACGAAAATATCGATTTACTTTCCTCTAAACAGTCCGTTACAATTTTTTTTTCGAAAATATCTTCAATGTACAGACATTTCATTTTTACAACTTTATAATAGTACTAGCGGCCGCCCGCGACTTCGTCCGCCTTAGATTTGTTTATCGCGGATAAAACGAATTTTTCCCGGAATAAGAAGTAGCTTATGTCTTTCCCGAAACTCGATATTTTATTTACTAATTAAAATGTGAAGCATATTACCAAGATTTCAAGTTCCTAGCGTAAACAAATATTTACTATCCATACAAATTTTCATCCCCTTTTCCGTCCCTAAAAGGGATGAAATTTGACATACCTATGTCCTATTCTGATATATAAGGTGCATAACTGGAAAGTTTCATAAAAAATCGTCCTGTAGTTTTTGAGATTAAGTGGAACGTATATACATACTTTCACGTTTATAATTAGTAAGGATAATGATAAAAATAAGGATAGAAGTGTATATATATATGTTATCGTCGCCTGGTACCCATTGTACAAGCTTTGCTTAATTTGGTACTAGGTCGATTTGGGTAAAATTGTTCCTGATATTAGATTATTCCCTTATATGCTTTAATAGCACGTTTATGCAGCTGTTACACAGCAACGGCTCAACAAGTATTCTCACTGTCTGAATACTCTCCACTGTCTGTTGTCTTAAAACAGGGCACAATAAAGATATTACAGAAATGTTTACACAATTTCGCCACCGTAAAATTGTGTTACCGACATCATTCCACATTTTTTGTGTGGGAATGCGCCCCAAGAGAGGAAGGCAATTACTGAGACCTAGAACGAGTGCCCTCAACGCGAAATTCATGAGTCCAAAGTGTTGACAACTCCTGTCGATTGTGATTAAGCGGGGCGGTAATTTATAACGACTTCGCGTGTTTTTTACGAATGTTTCTATTCGGAATTTTATTCGTGTGTTAATGTTCCATGGTTTCATTCGTGTAGGAAGTCACTTCTGTTTGTAAAGAGGTAGGTGAGTATTAAGTTTCATCACTATTTTGTACGGGTGTACGTTTTGCTCTTGATTATGAGTATCTGTGCTACTTCTAAAAATGCTTGGCAGTTTAAATCCAATAATTGACATCCTGTTTGTCACCAAAATTTTAACGAATTAAGGTCAAATGTGCAAACTATTGGAACAGTGCCGGTCACTGGAATACATGCCTTATTTATTATTGTTCACGTCGGTGGGATATTTTGTCAATCCTTCGAAAATTGGCCATTATCTATACTATTATAAAGTTGTAAAAATGAAATGTCTGTACATTAAAGATATTTTCAAAAAAAATATTTTAACGGACAATTTTGACACTTTGGTTATAGGATATTTTTTACCCGACTACGCTGTCGAAAAAAGGTTTCAGTATATTCGAGACTTACTTAGGTACTTTTCTTTGAACATTCTCCGACTATACATCGATACGATTCTAAAATGCCCAAATTCGGTAGGGTTGAGTTATTTTATATAATAGAATACAGTTCCTATGAAGGCTCCATCATCACATCAGCTCGATGGTGTCATAATAATGCATTGTCACTGATGTTACATAAGTATGCGAAATTGTATCTCAATCACAAACTGAGAAGTGGGTCAAATTTAACTTGTAAAATTTGACCCGGATAAACATATGTTTATACTACAAGTGTGGCTTCAGGAAAATTATAAGGGAAGCCGAAGCTTATTCATTTCCTCATAGTTCATTCCTAGAAATAGAACGTTATAAGCCTTTCACTGGGCAACCCGGTGGGAAACGCCAGGCCACTGATATACAAGCATTGCAAGTTAGATAAAAGCTTGTAAAAAACCAGAGTTTTACAAGCTTTCTTCGTCCTAAACATCTCATCGTAAAACCAACAAAATCTCAAGCCACTCCTCATTCACCCGCAAACTCAACTTACGTAACGCGTAGACTCAAGGCCAAGTTCCCAACTCCATAAGACCGGGCTAAGTAAATAATTAAACCGTTCAAAAGTTCCCGAGTAAATAAATTAAAGCAAATTGTCCCAGCGAGTAGTAGACGTAAGTATTCGTATCAAATTTTCAGAGCAAGGCTTTCGGGATGTTATTTCCCAGCAGGATTCATTTCACGGAGTTGAAACAAGTGTTAAATAATGATAATATTCAATGTTTGCCGAGCGGGGTAATGGAATTTTCGCGTAGTTCCCGCAATTTTTGAAGCGAACTGTACACATTTTGAAATGAATAGCTGTTTAAATGCAATAAACCTACTGTTACCACAACTGCGACTGTCACGTTAAAAGTAATAGCTATCTCTTTTCATTTGTTATAGGGCGAGAGGGACGCACACATGGATGGAGAGGGATGTCACATAAAAAAAGCATTCGCGGCCACAAACTTATAGCTAGGCAAGTTCTTTCGTGACACTCCCACATGGTCTGCGGGCGACGGGCGGAGGGCTATCGTACTCCACCGCGCGCACTCTTCATACCCGCCCCCGCTGTCTTTCCTCCCGTCGCCCGCAGACCACGGGAGTATCACGAACGAACTTGCCAAGCTATAGTGTCTACTCCTGATATTATTAGACACGTGACGAAGTGTTAGATGTTTGAGGTCAGAGGTCAGAATATACTGGTATGTCGTGCTGAAGAAGTAAGATTATCGAAGACTTAAAGAATCAAAGTCGAGGGCAAAATTGAAAACAACTGTTATTAGTCAAGGGTATGATTATGGGAATGCTGAGTTAATTGGCAAGATTTTGAACACGATAATATGTAGATATTTTAGGCTATTGACCTTTATTATAAACTAGAAGGCACCCCGCAACTTCTTTCGCGGAAGAAAAAGTCATAACAACTCTTTTTTCTTCAGCCTAGTCGGGTAAAAAGTATCCTATATTAACCATCTGTGGACACCCAGCTACCTGTGTAACAAAAATAGTCGAAATCTGTTCAGCCGTTTTCACAGAAAATCCAAAAAGAATGTATTCGATTTAGTGACCTCCGAATAGTCCGTACCAATATTTTTTTTGAAAATATCTTGAATGTACAGACATTTAATTTGTACAACTTTGTAATAGTATAGAATGTGTTTGTTGGTGTGATGGTCCAATTTATGGAACCACGGACCAACAGAGCGATATGGTTTATACAGGGTGTTCCAGAGACCAACGACCTTCCTACTAGAACTGATAGAGCAGCTATAACAGGCTTCTTTTTATCCTAAAAAATGAGTGGTCCCCATAGATCGCAACTAATAAAGTTTTCTATCTTATAACATCTTCACCAAAACAACTCCAATATTTGTTTCATACAAGAAAAAGCTGCGATGTATGTATGTATGTATATGGCGCGAAGATCCGAAACCGAGGCCGTGTCGGAATGGCCGGCTGGGGTGCACTAACAGTTATAAGAGAACGGGTAAAAGTCCTGGATAATATATGTTCACTCGAAACAGGTGCGACATTCCATTGTACATATGATAAGGAAACATACAGTAGAAAGTGGTATGTTATTACGTGTATGACGAGGAGACCGCCTCCACTTGGTTAGGGATCCGAAAGACAATTAAATGTCCAAATAACAAATCAGAACAGTGCGCCATGTAAAGTGTCATTCTATGGAACTTGCTAACTATGTAAACAAACCGCCATAAGAAATTGTCTCTGAATGATGAATTTACTAGTGATAGACAAGACTCTGACCTACTCCTTTCCTTATGTCAAACCATATCGAATAATCAAATACTGAAAGTAAAAAACCTACTTGGTAGGTATCTATTTATTAACTTGTTAAATCACGATCAGAAGAAAAATCGGTACTTAAATTGTGTGAAAGAAAGGGGAAATATATGAGAAAAAGGGAATTAAAATGATTAATGTGATTTAAAATTGTCGTGCGGCTTTAATATATCGACACTTTTGTCACAACACTGGGTAGTGTTGTCATCATAGACAATTGTAGAAATTAAAAGAAACAAATACGTCATTTCATCAGGTCGTAATAACCTAACTTATGAAAACATTTTAAACTTTTAGTGAAATATCCAAGATACAGTTATATATTTTATGGTTTTGTATTTTACGGTAACGACCGTTTCGTGTATGGTTTAATGGTGTTTGATGAGGTGGAGTGGAAATTAAAGGAGAACCAGTGACAAAACAAAGTTACACCTTTTGTTTACATTGTTAGCAAGTTCCATAGAATGACACTTTAGCCATAAGTTTGCCGAAGTGAGAATTGTCGTTGATACTAGAGTGTGCCACAGATTTGTTGAGGTCTGTCCACCGTGAAGGAGAGCGCCCACGAGATCTTTTGCCCTCGACTTTCCCTTGCACTACTTTATTTATACCTAGTAATTGTCAATACGGCTTCATATAAATAATGTATAAAGACATCATGCAATGAAAATAGAATCAAAATGTATATGTATGTCTATTTCGAATACATATTTCGGTAGACCTGGAATCAAAATGTATATATGTATGTCTATTTCGAATACATATTTTGGCACCTGTGGAAGATGACTCGTCGTTTTAAAGGGAAGCTTCTCCGTTTTTTCGAACCAGTGTTATGGAACTAGAACACTTAAATACACATTAATTATGTACAGTATAAAATTATTAACAAATAGTTAACCTTCTAAAGCAAACTTATTTGTGATTTTTAGAGAAAAGTTTCTCTCGCGATTTCAGTCGCGTGCCAAACGTTAACGTGTTAACGTATGTCGCAACTACATTTTTAATTAATTGGTTGGTATTTTTTATACCTTATTAATGTGCTACTTTATATGATGATACAAAAGTGACCATCTACTTTTTTTGTGTTTATTGTTAGTTGCACTTGTATTAGTCGTTCGATGTTTCCGCAGTTAAGGGCACGCGGAGCATAACCGAGTAATTTTCGTAGACAACGGACCGTGTTCCTACACGCCTCTCGGAACGCATCGGAGCTGCGCTTAGTAGGGTACTCGCTTAGCCACTCACTTGCCTGGGAAGTCACTAGCCTGGCGAGTCACTGGCTTTCCTCGAGAACTGTCCGTGTTCTACACGCCTCTCTGAAAACATTAGAGCTACGTTTAGTGCGCTACTCGCTTAGCCACTCACTTGCATGGCGAGTCACTTGCCTAGCGAGTTAATGGCTTTCGTAGACAACGGACCCACTGTATGTTCCTACAGACCTCTCGGAACGCATCGCAGCTTCGTTTAGTAGGCACGGCACTAGCTTAGTCAGTCACTGGCCTGGCGATTCACTTGCCTTACCTTACCTTGGGGCTTAAAAAGGGTTTCTCTTCATTGTCCATAGCAACTTAAGACTGGAATAATTGAAGTTTTGACAAAATATTCTACATCTTAAGGTTTTATATCGTATTTTCACAAAAAACTAGGAACTTTTAATTATTTTATTCGAGGCACTGTCTTCTTCCCAATTTTCATTCATTCAACTGAGCGGGAAGGAGAGGAGAAGAACGAAGAAGGCGTTTCAGAAAATAAAATAAATTCACGAAAGTAGAAATTAACGTCAAGCAATTAGTTGAATACGCAATTTAAATTTATGTAAACATTAAATAAAGTTATGATCCACCCCGCTGCCGGCGGTACCCTAGAGTAGGTTTTTACAATGTGTTTATATCTTATATTTTGTAAAAAACCTAACCTAAGATAAGTAAAGAAAAATAGGGTTACAAATTAAATACTATGCCGTACAAAACACGTTTTTTTTTCTCGTTTTTTTTTCATTAGACCGGTTTTATAGTTATTGGCGACTAACGGCGACATATAAGTATTGTCTAGGCTAAGTAATCGAGCAAGAAGACTTGAACGAGGCATTAAGGCGAAGTTCTAAGAAAGCAATTTAGTACACGCGAGATAAGTACTGTAGCCTTAATTACCCATACAAATGGTGGTTTTGTTATGTGTGCTTCTTTGTGTGTTGGTTTAATTCGTGGTTTGAATGTAACACATTCAAATTACAATGAGACATTTAGCTTTTTTAGCCTTTTTGGTTTCTGTACCTCAAAAAGAAAAAAAACGGTACCCTTATATATATATATATATATATATAATCACTTTTGTTGCCCGTCTGTGAAATTTACTTCTTGTAATTTTTTCTCAGGGATGCGTCAAGGCATCAAGCTGCAATTAATATCAAATGCTCTAGTTTGCAGTCCGTTGAAGCTGTTAAAAGATTAAACATCTAAGTCAACGCAATCAAAAGATACAATCATTAAAAAAGGTGTTTCCATACGAATTGCCGTGGAGTTAAAAAGTGAAATTTGACATGAAGGAAGCTATTATAGCACAAACAATGAAGAAAGTCTGAAAAGGTTACATTTTTATGTCTGTCTATGTCAAAAATCAATATAAAATGACTCCACATTGCATACATTTTGCTTCGGAACAGATATATATGCTAACATTAGATTTTTATAGATACGGCAATTTTTAGTGTATATTCTGTACGAAACCCTCGGTGCGCGAGTCCAACTCACACTTGGCCGGTTCTTACTAGCCTTTATGTGTGTCCCACTGCTGGGCAAAGGCTGCCCCTACTTTTTGCTACTCGTCCCGGTGAAGTGTATTACTTCTTGTCAAGACTTTAGGTCACGGTGGCACCTATTAAATATGCGAATCGAGTAATTAAAGCAGGCGAGAACTAGTTTTGCACAAAATGCTACAGAGTATCAAGCTGCCTGTCCCTTTAAAGTTAGGTTTTTTTCTAACTTATCGAGTGTCCCACTCCGCTGGCCAAAGGTACCTCCTCTCCTTTAGCATTTCTCCCTACGCCGAGGTCTTTCTTTTACATAAGTATCCAGACCAGCCCGTCATTTTTTTCATGGTCTAACTCCGCTATGATAACCAGTGGCGTGCACTGGGTTTTTGGCCAAGGTAGGCAGTTCTGTGCCTATATGGAGCCATGGTCGTTCAGGGCTTCAAGGTAAGCAGTTTCTCTGTACCTGTATGGAGCCATGGTCATTCAGAGCTTCAGGATAGGCAGTTTCTCTGTGCTCTGAGCCATGCTCGTTCCGGGTAGTTAGTGCCTTTGGACGAATTTGAATCGCACACCACTGATAATAACCATAGTAGGGCTCATTGAAGTAAAGCAATTTAACGGATTATATCGCGTATATTATCTTATTTTAGTTCCCGACGTTTCGGAAGCTTTTCAGCTTTCCATGGTCACGGGTGGAGTCCACCAGAGCGGAAACAGAAGAGAATATTACATAGTAGGGCTGTTAAATTTAAAAGATCGGCGATTTCGCATATTGAAACGGGACATTCTAACAAAACGTGAATTTATCTGTCAAGTAAGAAGAAGATACATTTATTTTGCAAACAAAAAAAATAATATGTTTGAAAACTGACATGTGTAGAATTAACCTAGCCTTAAAGCTAAACCTAAGAGCTGTATACAATCATGGTTTTGTTCACAAAAAATTAGTCCACTCAGCATATGTCAGAGCACTAATGAGTACCATGACGCTGATCTTCCATGGATCCAGAACAGGATATGTGTAAGACAACGTGCTGTGTATGTGCGTTGTGTCCCTACTGTGTGAATGTTAAATTAAAGAGTACAATATAACGAAATGACAATCTAATACAGCACACAATAAAATTAGTCTACGGAACGCCAAAGCTCAAACGTCAAAAGAACAAATCCAATTAGCAAAATCATCCAATTCCGTCGAAACTCGATACAATTAACCCGAACCTGTACGCTGAAATAGATCGCTAACTCTGTCTGCATTTTACATGGTGAACGGACACAGGGAATTTTTTATAGTGTCAAGGATAGGATTCGATTTTGATCAAAGGCGGCGAAAAATGGGAAATTTTTGCATGGATACCTCTACAAAGCGAGCGGCGTCCAGAGAATGTTATACGTGACTAATTTTTCGCTCGGAAAGAGCGTTCGAGAATTTTTGTAGAATGATTAAGTCATGTAGGTACGAGTAGTTATAACTGTTGTATGTGGAATATATATGGAAGTACAGAGACCACAATTCTTATTGACTTCATCTTCTCAGCATTGAGAAATGCTTCGTACATTGAATTGTGTTTTCGTCTTGATGCGGAGATTCTGCTCCAGATCCACGTTCCTCATCATCATCATAGACCAAAAGTTGTACACTGCTGGACTTGGGCCGAACCCAAAGAACGCCACCATAATAGGTCCTACGCCACCCGCATCCTGAGTTCCAGCGACCTTCACCAGGCTGCTTCAACTGCATGTTCCCGTTCTTTTCTGCCCCAGCTCCAACCAGTTCTATGAGCTATGTAGGGGTACATTTGACCCACTTAAGTCTAGCAACTCTTTCAGCTATGCTGTCGACACCGGTTCTGCAGATCTCCTCATTTCTGATTCGATCACACAAGGAAATCCGAGCATAGCTCGGTTCATTTCCCTTTACGCGTACGACCAGTTGGTGTAGGCATCCTTGGGAAGGTCCCTGTTCAGCAATGAACAGTGGGCATTGCAAACAGCTCTTCTAACTTCTTATTTTTCAATCGGAGCATATAGTAGGAGGAAAATGTAAGCTTTCAAAGTACAGGTTTCGACAGGCTTTGATCAGTGAGTCAATCAGGTTTTCACTATGTTTCCATCCTATAAATAAAAATGTGAAGTGATATCTCAGTGCGAGTACTAAAATCGAACGTCTCTTCTGTTATGGAGTGTTAAAATAGCAATCCTTTATCATAGAAAACATTATAATATTGTCTTTGGACTGAAACCAGTATGTCATTGGCAACTTGCCAGAATTTTGAGATACGGTTTTAGCGGAATCGTCGCGCCATAACCGAGGGAAAGCACTAACTACAATGCGGTATACAGGGTGGCAATCGTGAGGTGGCCATAGTAAATAAATTCCACTGATTTTGCCTTTTTGCAGGCATTGTTCGTCCTTTCTGGATGCGTGGCTTCCATGGTTGCATGCTTGTCAAAATTAAGCGAAATTATAATGAAATGTGTAATTGTCTTGTAGAGGACGCTGTCTTTCCCCAAATAATATTGTGCTAGATATACAAAGGTCAATATAAAAGAAAAATAAAATGAACTGCGCTCACACGTGATCACACCAAGATTCGAACCAGCCATCCTATTGCCTAACGCGTTTGACGCTTGGAATCAGAATCAAGTATCAAGATTTCGCATTAGCTATGACAGTTGATTCGCATACCAAGTGTAAAAATTTCGCTAGCCAATAACCCTTCCGGTCCCGATACCTTTGGAATACCGGTTCAACGTCACCAGCAAGCACTTTGCACCTTTCAGCTTTCCCCTCCGCTTTGACTGCTGCACCGACTTTGATTTTTTGAAAGGTATTTAAAATTAGCGCGTTATGTGTGTTACACATAATCACAGGTTCGATTAATCATTCAAAAACGGCTTTTACTACAAAATCGTGTGTTACAGCGAGGAAACCAGCTGACCCATTTGAAACACTCACTCTGTATATTCAGACTATCGTCCGTGGAAAAATGTTATAACTTTACCTGTGCTGCATACCTAGTTCTGCTTTTTATAGTTAAATACACCGTCTTTTTGCTGTTCGTGCCGGGGACAGATTTATCTTTGCTCAGCTCTGCTCGGACGTATCTATTGGGTTGAGAATTGGAGCATTTGAATTGGTTTTGGCGACGGTTTTTGATGTTTGTTTGTACACAGGATGCTGTTAAATAAGGCTATGAATATACGGATGGCCCGCCCATTGCCACTTCAACGATGCAATCCTGTGAACTATGTCGGTTACTTTGGTTCTTCTGCGGATATCCTCATTTCTGATTCTATTACGAAGAGAAACCGCGTGCATAGCCCTTTCCATTGCACGTTGCGTGACTCTGAGTCTCCTTATGAGTCCCATTGTGAACGACCATGTCTCTGTTGCGTAGGTCATCACTGGCTAAAAATAAGTGATACTGACTATTGGACGGCCAGAGAATCGATTTTTTTTGTATGTATATAGCTATGTGTCGTTAGCCGTTGTGGCTTCATCACGCCAAATCGGCTAAACAGATTTCAACTATTTTTGGCAAACGGGTAGTCGGTCATTCACAGATGGTTGTAGGATACTTTTTATCCGAATACGCTAAAGAAAAAAATTGGGATCACGACTTTTTCGCCTCCACGAACGAACTTTAAATGTATTAAATGTAAAAGAACAGATAATTGAAATCTAGCATTTACCGGGCAAAAGATATCTAAAATAGCAAAGCTCTCAATAAAATCCTGTAGTTCATGTTCATACATTCTTATTTAAGTATTTGAACGAAGTAAAGCATACAATCGAAAACATTAAGTTTCTCAGAGTGCATTTTCTAATTTTTCCCGATAGTATGTATAACTTAGAGAACTCAATATTTACGAATAGTTTATTTTTAGATCGTATTGTTTTTTAGACATATTTAAAAAAAATACATGACATTGACAGCTAACTCCTGATTTTTTGTAACAAATCTATGCAGGCCAATCGAAAAATGTATAAATATATCCATAAAGCTATATGATGCTTATTTTGGAGTGGAGTGTACCTACATCGGCGGCTCGATACGCAGGGAATGGTATATTACATTTCTTTTTTTTTCAAACGGTTTGTTCCGACCACCGCTGTATTTGACATCTCGTTGTACAAAAAACAATTACAGTAGGTCAGTCAAAGGTTCGCCCAAACGCAAAGTACCCAGTTATAACGCATAAAAAGAGTTTTCTCATTCCCTCCTGTATGTGTCAATAATATTGAAAGTACTGGAGATCTTAGGCCGCAATCACACGAGCCTCAAAAAACGTTTAAGTTATACAAAATCATTCGCATGTATTTATTCATACGGTGGCGGTTTAAGAGCTCGGAGCTTTTTTACCGAGCACTGTTGAATTTTCGACGTTAAGCGTTGGACATTAAATAGAATTGAGCGTTCACCTGGGAGACGCCATAGGTTATTACTACAGGTTGCTTACTAGCAGTGGCGTGTGGCCTATATAGGCACAAAGGCACTGCCTTCCGTGAACGACCATGGCTAGATACAGGCACAGAGAAACTGCCTATCCTGAAGCCCTCAGCGACCATGGCTTGCCCATGCATGCCCAAAATCCCTGTGCATGCCACTACTTACGAGTATTAATCGACTATAATTTTTGTATCTAGTGTAATATATAATTTTTGTTCTGTCATCTTTTAGATGTTATTATTAAAAATAAATAAACCATTATCAATTATACCCGGTTTTATTACCGGTTGTTATTAGAAAACCGGGTATAACCGGTCCTTCTGTACCTATATCCACTACATAGACCCGGGAGCGGGTGCGTTAGACTACTGACCCACATTTGTCATTGCCCGCCCGTTTTTATCGAGTTCCGTGACAGCTCCATGCAGGGTTTGAATTAAAAGATTGACAGCCTGCTGTGATTTACAAAATTATTATCTATACTCTACTTGGCATAACCCTCTATGAGAAAGCTCGGAGTCACTCAAAGGAAAATGGAGCGCGCTATACTTGGAGTCTGCTTGCGTGATCGAATCAGAAATGAGGAAATCCGCAGAAGAACAATGCTCGTCGACATAGCTCAGAGTTGCTAAACATAAGTGGCAGTGGGTGGGGCACATTGCTTGTAGAACCGATGGCTGCTGGGGCAGAAATGTTCTCGAGTGGCGACCGTGTACAGGACGACGCAGCATGGGAAGGCCCCGAACAAGGTGAACCGATGATCTGGTGAAGATCCCTAGAAACCGTAGATGACGCGTACGTTATGGAAACGGTCGCGCGGTCGGTATGGAAATCCTTTGGGGAGCCCTTTGTCTAACAGTAGACGCCCTTGGGCTGACATGATGAACCCTCTTTTTGCTTGCGTAGCGGAGTAGCAAGCATTATAAAACAATTAGTGATGTATTAAAAATGGCCATAATCTGGTCAGCCATTTTGACGTGATGTATGGCTAATATATACACGCAGTCATACATACAAACATCAATCCTTTTTTTTTCATTCAGAATTCATTTTGAAACGTAAATAATCCCATTTCATCGGAATATCTGGTTATTTCCCTAAAAATAGCAGTAAATTCCATATTCAATTCGAAAATGCTATTGAATTTCTGCCAAAAATCTGCAGACGCGAAATTACATTGGAAAATCCGAGAATTAAAATTGTATCGGCTTATTAAACGCACACGCGATAAAGCGAAACACGTGATTAATCCTTGTTAAACTGGATAAAACTGGCTGCACGTTATATTTTTAATAGCGCTTTTAGTTACAAGTCAGAAGTGGTAGCGTTTTGAAGTAAGGCTTACTGACGCGTTGAGGTAAATTTTAAGTTAAACATCATGCTCAAGTGAACATTATGATGCTCAATTATTTATCATGAAGAAAAAGAAATGAAGAGCTAATGTAAATTAGAATGAACTATCTAGATAACACTTTGTATCCGTCCGAACTATAAATGCTCTGCCTCACTGGTAAGCCATGACGACGTGCGTCGCCAGCTACGGTAGCCAAACAATTCATACTGAGCTGCCAAGCTCACTCACCTGGTGACGGTTTGGCGACGTCAAAATGTAATGGCGACGTCACTGGCGACAAACGCCTTGGCCTCCCAAGTACTTTTTAGATGACAGGTGTATCAAAATCCATTAGTAAGGTTGATATATTATAACAATAGTTGTCAAAAAGTATGTCGTTATGTGATACAGTGATTTTATGTTTCTATAAATCATAATTCAATATTTGGACTATAAAAGTCTAAGGCTTTTGCAACATCAACGGCTGGCTAGATTACTTTTATCATACTTGCTATTTCTGAGACACTGTACACTGTGCCGTGCGTATACAATAAGTGACCGCAACATACCTGTAATCAATGAGAATACTTTGTAAATAATAGAAATACAGGTCACAAATGTCAATACCTATCATATATTATTATTAAAATTACAACGTCAGTCAAGAGCTGAAAAAATGCTCCCTGCCGATTGCGAAGGACCAGAAATAATTTGTAGCGGGATATTCCCTTTTAAACCGACTTCAAAAAAGAGGAGGTTCTCAATTCGTCGGTTTTTTTTTAAGTATGTTTACTCGGAGAAAATTTCAATCGATTACAAAATTATTTTTTGTTTGAAATAAGGTATCGTCGACCTAGTCCCATATAATTTAGGTGAAGATCTGATCATGGGATCCATGAGGATTCCAAGGAACTCCTCAAATATTATAGGCATCTATCTATTTAGCAATTTTGGTATTTTAAGAAACAAATTAAATATTTTAATTCAGAAAATATAATTTGATGAAGAGAAACCACAAACAATCGGAATGTCTCAATCAAAACTTAAAAATAATCTGATTTTGTTCGTAGAGTCTCTTGAGACTTGAGCCATAAAGTAATAGCAAGTGAGATAAATAACTCTATTTGTCGCGCTCGACCAGCTTGACGTCGCTTTACGGCCACGTGTGTAGCACCCTTAAATATACCAGAAACGCTGGGACTAGGAATTTGTGGTCAAGATTTAGTTCAGAATCTTTGAGTAGCCTCATTAGAAGCGGTGAACAAATTAAACGGCTGATTCTACGACTCCATCGACTATCTGGGCTAACACGGAGGAAGTGTAGGTATATATTTTTAACTTTTTAAGTTTTTCTTGTTCAGCATCCTTTGTACTTTCATACCTCAAAAAAAAGGTGTGTAGTTGATTACACTCTGAACGTGGTGCGAAAAGGACTGAGGGAGATTCAAAACCAAAAATAACTTTAGTAAAATGACATTGGCTTGCGTCTATATATTTTCTTTTACTTATTTTCTTCTGGCATTTTGAACGTGTCGTTAAGGCACGTGTTTACGAATGGAGTGAACAGAACTGGCTTTCTAGCTTTCCGGAGCACTTATTATTTATTATCAGGTCTCCAGAAAAGATCTAGATCTAAAGCACCGATCGCTGAAAGAGTCAGAGTCCAAGCTAAGGTGGTTGATGCGTAGACCTGATAACCACGTAGTGAAAAAGTGCCTTTCCATGGCTACAAGAAAGAGAGGAAGAGGCAGACCATAAACTACCAGGATTAGGAATCCAGAGAGAGATGAAGGAGTTGGGCCTATATCTAAACGATACCTATCTTCGAAACGAATGGCACATCTAAATTAGGAAAGCCAACCCCACGTAACGGGAACAGGCGAGAAAGATGAAGTAGGAAGATCTAGAGATCTAAGAGATAAATGTGTTGCTGAGGGATATGGAGAAATGCAAGGTTTCCGGAGACGACATTAAAGATAGGGCGAAGTGAAGGAAGCCGATAAGAAAGGTTAACCCTACCATCATGTGGGACGCATAGCCCAAAAAAAACAGAAAGAGTGGTAGATAAATATATTTGTAAATGGTTTACTTCCGTTTTATAGGTAATAAAGTTGTTCGTAGATTTATCTCTCGTTATGATCTTAATGTACTTATAAAACTTCTTGCTAGTTTTAAAAGGAGCACTCTCGAACAAAATTTTGATGGTAACACTTAACCTTCATAACCACGGACAATCACGAGCGAATTACTTCTTAAATATCCCAATTTTCCTGTCTTTCTATAATAACTGACACGACACCCAAAAACAGGGCCTTAGTCTCTAATTCGAAAGTCCAATTTTGTTTAAGAACGAGAAAGCAGCGTACCATAAAATAATAATGACCAAAATGCGCAGTGACTAAATAGCCGAATCAAAAACCGAAATTAACTGTCAAATGTACAAGAAATTATGGAAATTACCGGCTTTTGTAACCGTGAGAACCTTGGTTAGAAATACAAACATTGAATGCGGTTTTTGAAATGGGAGTGATTGAAAACGTTGGCTATTACCGTGACTAGTGAACCTTAGGTAGGGTATGGTAGCGGTATTGGATATTAATACTGATATACTAACCTAACAGGACATGCAGAGGCATGCACAGGATGTGTGGAAAAAGTAGGCAGATTTTCTGTGCCTATATGGGGCCATGGGCTTAGGGTAGGCAGTGCCTTTCTGCCTATATGGATCTCACGCCACGCTACATGTCGGATCTTTATTTAATCAGCAGTTTAAAATGGCCGCTTTTAATTTTAAATAATACCTGCGTCAGGTGCGGAAAGGCATGCCAGGCTCGTATTGGACTCTACAGTTACCGAAGAAGATGCTAAATCTGAAGATAATGCCACCCTTTACGGTCGCTGCAACAATCATCCGTTACGGATGTAGTGGCCAATGTAGTAATCGCTTTTTGACATACTTTTCGCGGTATTTTCATATTTTGTTAAGAAATACGATAAAAAAATGCATGCCTAGTGGTTAACATTTGCATCTTCACTGCTGAAGGTCGTATCTAGTTAACCATGTTATTCCCCGTATTTCTGCCCTCAGTGGTTAAATAGTTTTAGGTATTGGCAGGCCAGTAGTAGGTACCTTTATATATAGATACTCTGTTATTAATGTAAGCTTTGGTAGCAGAGTGGTTCAAGCATGCGACTTTCAAACAGGACGTCTTGAGTTCGAATCTGGCCTGTACCACTGAGTTCCTCGAAATTTATTTACGGAATGTAATTTGATATTTACCGCTAGCGTTTCGATGAAAGGAAACATCGTGAGGAATCCTGCATACATCTGTAGAAATTCAAGCGTGGATGTGAAGTCTCCAATCCGCACTGGGCTGAGATTACAGCCCATTCCCTCAAATCCATAAGAGGGCTGTGCCCAGCAGTGGGAAGCATAAAGTCTGATGATGATCACTCTTTAATTTAGACACGTCAGTGTACCAAGAATCTAATCTGAAGCCTTAAACGAAATGAAAATTGTATTAATCAACTTGTCTACGTAAACAACGTAATAAAATGAAGGAGAATTTACAATAAGCAATTTATTAATTTTGCTTCAACGTCTGAGTACAAGATTCAAAGTGGAATTTACCTCTAAAAAGATATAAGAAAAGGTTTTTCAGAAAAACGTTCTAAAGCACTCACACAATAAAGAGCTGAGGAGTAGCGCAACTGTGATGAAGAAATCCAAACCATTCTATAAATATAAGTTACAGAATTCAGAAAAATCGTAGCCAAAATCTACATCTTCAACAGACCCTTTTGTCTGGACTATCTATCGTCCAGGGCTCGGAACTGATATTTTTAAACTGTATTTAGGAGAAAATAAATTTATTAGAAAACACCATCAAGTTCCACAATAAAAAAAAAATGTGGAGATAAGTTGAACCGGTTCAACCTAACTTAAGGCGTGTGCTTTGTGCTATGGATAATCGTTCCGCAGCGCAGAGTCAACGCTTTGACGTCATCCGACGAGTTCACACAGTGACGTGCGGTTCATATAGACACAAAGGCCCTGCTTACCCTGAACGGCCATGGCTCCATACAGAGCAGGCATCCAGACAGAGAAAAACTGCCTACCTTAGAGCCCTAAACGGCCCTGGCTCAATATAGGCACAGAGAAACTGCCTACCCTGAAGCTCTGAACGACCATGGCTCCAGGTAGTCACAGATAAACTGCCTACCCTGAAGCTCTGAATGACCATGGCTCCGTACAGGCACAGAGAAACTGCCTACTTTGACTTAAGTTCACAGTAGCCATCCTTTCCATGGCTGATGGCGTCTCGTACCCGACATTCTGGTGCAATGCACCCTATGAACATTTTCCGGCTCCATCATTAGATCAGCTCGATGGTGTCATCATATTGTATTGTCACCAAACTCACATGAGTATGCCAAATTTAACCTCACCTCGCCAATGCCTACGGTGAAGTTTCGCCGCCGCAGAAGTTATAGAAAAAAACCGGCCAAGTGAGAGTTGGACTCGCGCACTGAGGATTGCTACGCCGCCCCTGGCTGTCCCGTTGGCCCTAGGTTAAATACGCCCCTGATGCGAAGAACTTTGGTCGGTTTCGGGATTTTTATAATCTGGCCTTCAGGCCCATCATACAATCAAGTATGAGCGCGCTTGTCATCTCATTAGAAAAAAATGGTTTGTACATCCGCAAAACAATTTAACGGTACAGTTGACAAAAGAACAAAATTATTTTTTTATATTTTACGTATAAAGGGCTGTTTGTATTTTAATAACCATCATAACTCCGAGTTAAAATTAAGCCGCATTGTCCTGGGAGTAAAGTTCCACGATCAGTCATGTCAGATTAAAACGGCATAAGTATATAAGAAGTACAACGGCGCATACGTCTCTTTTCACCAAACGATTTCTCTTAGTAACGCACGGTTTAAAAGGGCCTAAAGTGCTAAGGCTTCAACGGCGTTTGAGTCGTTTTTATCATGGTTTTCCTCGACAATTTTACGGGCCACAGGATTCAAATTAACTTGAGTGTAGCTATAATTATGTTTTGATGACTATGTTAGCCCGTTTGATTTGGGTTTTTTTTATTATTAAATCCGGTAGGTAACGACGTAAAGTACTTAGTATATATGTTTGTGCTACGAACCTAGTTTTGGTCAACCACTGAAGAGGTTGTGGGTAGGGTAGGTAGGTTGGGGTTTTCTCACAATACAAAATGGTCGTTTTTTTTACAAGTTGTAACAGACGCTGTTATGACAGGCTTTTAAGCCCTAGCCCCGCAAAGCTTCAGGTACTTTTAAAGAAAAACAATAATATAATGTGTACAAACGAGTAATAATAATATACAACGAAGATTGTGTGTTTCCTAAATGTACAAAAACACAATAGAATCGACAAATATTAAAAAAAAATAGTAATGTAATATTTTCTTCTGTTTCCGCGATTATTACTCATTGAAATAAAACAATTTAGCAGATTATATCGCGTATATTATCTCATTTTAGTTCCCGACGTTTCGGAAGCTTTCCAGCTTTCCATGGTCACGGGTAGACTGAGAAAAGATGTATTTTCCTCTGTCAAAGTTACAATTTGTGCAAACTACCCATTTTTGAAAAAAACAAATAAAGGTGTACATACATGCCAGATGGGCCTAAGCTGTAAAGACAGTTACACATGTGCCAGAAGGGCTTAATTATTTTATTCTAATAATTTACCAAGCAGCATTTCACAAATGAGGCGTACTGAGGAGAAAAGAAACGCTGCAAAGAAAAACTCCCAGGCTACCTCATTACTAATTATAATATTTTAAAAACAGAGACTATTAAACTACTTTTAAACAGATAAGATATTTTACACCGTTCGGAAATTAAGGTTTTGCAGTCCTGTGTCTCGCTTGTTCCTTGATGAGATGTATTCTTTAACAGTTCCTTTAGCCCCATTCCGCAATAATATAAGGAAATTTTAAACCGAAAAAAAAATCCGACGAATTAAGGCCCTCCTTCTTAGAAGTCGGTTAAAAACAATATTTTATGTGCCTACACTGCGAAGATAGTGTTTCCTAAATCTACACAAAACACAATAGAATAGCAAATAAACAACAAGATTGGACGATACACTATCCACACTAACGCCATCTGACATCCGAAATCCAAAATGGCTGAATTCATTTGTTGGAAGCGGCGGGGCCCGGGGGAAATCGGGTGCGCTCTTATTCTATCTCCTATCTGTCTTGCGAAACAATATTGGGCACGTCAACGGTGTATCGACGGTTTTGGGGGCCCGCGGTAAAATGGTTTTAGCTGGAATCCAGGTGAGTTTAACATAGAGGAAACTGTAAAGGTTTTTATTTTGGGTTGTGATTAAAGGAGCATCAAAAACTAACCTACAACACCTACAAAATTCAGTACCGAGTTACTATTTTAGTCGCCGAGCTAGTATTTATCTCCATCGTTTTATTATTTTCGTTTGTACTAGATTTCGAGCGCGTTGTTTCTTCGACTTTTTATACAAAGTTTCAACAGTTTGACACTCTCGGGGTTGATTCTCAGAAATATATTTTACAGCACTGCTCCACTTTTTAAGCAAAGTCTGTGCCACATTTTAAGCTCCTATCTTCAGTGATATAGGAATGAAAATGTACAGTTCTGTCGTAACTTTGCTGGCATTTAAAATCACCGAATTTGGGACATCACCGTGTTATCATATTTAATGGGTTCGAAACAAGACAGACGAAAGTTTGCAGGAGACAGAATACAACTGCTATCCATTTTGTTTCTACCATTTGAGCTCTCAGGAGAGATACAATCTATTCAAGACCCAAAAATCTAAAAATACCTGGACTTTATATGCACAAAATAGATTACCTAAGCGATATGTAAAAACTCCAAATGTTACCAACAATTGCAAAAGACCCTATTCTTTTACAAAAAAATATTTTCGTTACTTAACTATAGTTTCCATAGTGAAATAATGATCTTTATACTGTAAGTAGGCCGCAAGGGTACTTTTACAAGTTTGATTTTACTGCGAGGAGACCACTCTTGAGAAAAAAGCCGAAACAATCTCAACAGTTAGTATTTTTTTCTAAATAACTCGTATCTATTAAAATATTAGTACTAAGCCTATCCTACTCGTAAATATATGTTTTAAGTATAAACTCTCTAAGAAAACAGATCAAAACTTATAAAAGTAAAAGTATAATGGAAGAAAAAAACCAAAATATGATTTTTTAAAACAACTTACGTACGTTTGATATAAGAACCGGATCCCGATAAGAGTAAATTATTTGATTTTTGTTTTGCATACAGCAAGAAAGAGACGTATAATAGACCAACTGCGACTTGGACGAGTCACTAATTGGACCAACGGCTATCAGATCTGTACTAGGTATCTATGCCAGCCGAGCGCTTTATAGAATAGTTTACGGAACCCTCTATTAAATCTAGGTAACGCAAAATTTTTCGAGGTTGCGTCTGTATTTCATACCGGCATGGGAATCGCTTTTATGGGTGAGGCGCAAACTGCAAGAAGGCCAGATTCGAATTTATCGCGAATCGCGGCTAAGCTTTTCGGTGTATCGTTGTCAATAAATCGGCGTGCGAGATACGATGCGACTATCAATATTCCTGTTATCTGCTCAGCGTGTACATTCGAGGTAGTACAAACAATACTTATTCCACATCTCATAAAAGAAACAACTCAAAGAACAAGATAAGACTATGAAAATTATACGCTCGCTCTCAGTCTACGTGAAGCGACGATTTACGCAGCGTGGTTGGCAAGAGCTATGGCTGCGGATCATGATCAGTGGCGTAACCTTGGAGAAGCATATGTCCAGTAGAGGATTGAAGTAAGATGATGACGCTGATGATGAACTAGTCTGAAAGGGCGGGTGGTGATGTATGTTGAAGAGACAATTATAAATGGTGCTGGAATTAAAGCCTCCAACGGGACCGCCACAGTTTAGAAAATACCACAACCTGAAATGCTCAGAATGCAAAGATCTCGATTTTTTCATCCACCCAATAGTTCGAATGGTGAAACCAAATCGGCTAGACTGGCTTGGCCACGTGCAAAGGATGGGTGAGGATCGAATTGTGAAGAGAGTCCAATCAGGTAGCCCCGTTACCAGTGGGGGTGATCAAGTCATTAAAGATTTGACTCTTCAGCGACTGGAATGGCGGGAAGCTCAAGATAGAGGAAAATGGTGATCTCTGGTGTCGGAGGCCAAGATCCACATCGGGTCGTTGAGTCAGCGCAGTAAGTAAGTAATAGGCCCAATACCAGATATCATAGTCTGCGACTTCTTTTAATAACGATCCATGCTTCTACATCATACAAAAGAGTGTGAGAGAATCACGCATATTACCTATCTTAACAAGAACTGCAATTTATTTATTTATTTATTTATTAAAAAACAAGTTAGATAACATTACAGTGTATACACCAATGCGTCATGAACCGAACAATGTTTATTTAGACGGCAAAACAACGTGGCCCCGTTGTGTCGACATCTCGTCTCGCAATATTTTGACACTTCTCAAAATGTGTCACAATATTGTTCAGAAGTTCCAAACCTATACTGTATAAGTAAACATCACGATTCACGAAACTATCACATTACGAAGTCTGCAAAAAACACAACTTCCAACACCCGAACGAACATAAAAGATACTCGTACGGCACAAAAGTTAATTACAAACAAGCCACTTTTCCTTGCAGTGTACTCGTAGCGTCGGTAAAACAATGGCGCACCTATAAATCTGCGGTGTTGACACCTTTTTGCCTGCGCTGCTGTCGGTACTGACTTATAGAGATGGCGGCCGCGGCTTTTGTTATTCATTATCGCATTGGATTACTAGTTTCACACTGGAGTGGAAAACTGCTTAATTGCATCACTTTTCTACCATATTTTGTAACTTTATCGAACAATGATTGGGAATACTTGGCGTATCTTTGATGGATAAGTTTCATAATGAAAGTAACAAGAATTAAAGAGGGTTGGTAATGACTGCAGTGGACGTCTTTTGGCTGATATTATATAAATTTAAAAAAATCTAAGCAATTTCCAGACAAATCTCAACCCTGACATTAAAGTTATTGAATTTCACAATCGAGAACTTGGGCACACACATCATCATCACATCAGTTTAAAGGTGTCCACTTCTGGAGAAAAGCCTCTCTATGGACGCTACAGCGACTGATCGTATACTATCCTCAACCAAAGATTCCCTGCAACCTTGATCAAATCTTTGGTCCTCGTTGGGACCCTGCCCACGTTGCTATTTCAAGTATGTGCGCCACTACAATACCTTTCTGCCCCTATCAAATTCAAAAACGAACTAAAAACTATCGCTGCCTTTTCTGGCATGTGCCATGGAAAAAAAATCGCAACCGCCAGTCGAGCACTCTCCTCGACCAACGGTTTCCTGCTATCGTGACCAGGCCCCTATTTCATAAACGTGACAGGTGACACTTGACAACGACAATTCGACGTACATTGCTGGGTCGCCGAGTAAGTGTATGCCTGTCATCATGATGGACAAGTAATGTATGCCGAATTGTCGTTGTCAACTGTCACCTGTCACGTTTATGAAATAGGGGCCAGGTCGTTGGTCCTTTCACGCTGCGTATCTGGCGATCACCACAGACGACAATTCATCTCAATCTCAGGCAAGATAGGGAGATCGGGTGGCGTCATTAATCCCAAGGGGAGTCGCAGGCTCATCAACACGCGCCTTAACTGTGAGCCATCAATTTGGATGGCTAAGGTCTTCTTGTCCTGAAGAGGCTCACGTCGGCGAAACCTCATCAGTCGTACTGGATTAGGAACGCAGTCACGGGGTCGCAGGCTAGGCACAGCGAGCCTGGGCTATAGGCTATCAATTTGGGGATTGTTATCTCGCTGTGAAGGCCGCGCGAGTGGGTGCTATCTGCTCGTTATGTGATGAACAGCAGCTCTTAGGGCAGTGCCCGAGAGCTCCTAACCGGCGGCTAGGTATAGTGAGGTGTGAAACCTTGGAGCACCACTAAAGAACCTTGCTGTCCCATACAAAATGTCAACTCGCAACCGCAAACCGCGCCAGTGCGAAACCGCTATGATTTACGTCAACTACCAATGAAAAGCTTCGTTCCGCGCGCAGCTAAATTGCTATTGCTTTTTGCAGAATTAGCGGAGGCTGAATTAGTGGGGTTGCTACCGCGTCGATCTGTGATTGGCCCGCTTATGTCGGACCAATTTGTCGGAATACGTTTCCACATGCAAATCCGGCAAATATGATTTTGATAAATTGAGTCGGTTGGATATTGAGTTTCGATTCAGTATCTGAATATTAGAATCGAGTCAAATTATTAATAAGAAATCTTTCATCGATTATTGATGAGTCAGCAGGTCAAATGTAGTTTGCGGCTACTTGGAAATAATTGACGTTACAAGTGTTACAACTTCTTACGAGTACGAGGTATAAAGATGTGTTTACTTACTTTTAACTGCTAACTTAAGAAAATCTAGCCGTTTTTGGTTAGAATTTTTTGCAGTATCAACTAAACAAGCCACCTGACGGGTAGAGTCATCGCCACCAAAGGATCTGCCTGATGATGACTCACTTTATTCACTTTTAATAACAGTACTTTTCCTCAATATACATAAAAGTACTATACTCCCAGCTCAAATCCTTAACGACGGGGCTAATCCAATGGCAAGAACTAGTCAAATTATAAAGCTTAACCAAACCACTAACAGTAAAACAATACACACGATTTTAATAATAAAGACATAAAAGAGATGCAACATATGATAATACAGACATCAGCGAACCAACACAAAATTTAAAACAAAAGATAAATCCCAACACCTGTACAGTCCAGTGCGAAAGAAGTTAGTCAGCTAAACTCTTTTAATAAACCGTTATAAGAGGTAACAGCGCGTAACTGAAATCTGAATTTCACGGGACGCCGACCGGGAAATGGCGGCCTTAAGCTTATGGAACAGGTAAAAACAATGGTAACATTCTAGTTCTAAAACGCTGCTAATATCGCCCTAACTCAGCGTACTAACGGCAAAGCGTGGGATGGTGGTAGGTATATGGAAACAGTACAGTTTCTTCTTGGGACATACGGACGGATCAGACATGACAAAACTATAAGGGTTCCGTTTTTGCCATTTTTGCTATGGTAACCTGACAATTTTGATTGTGAAAAGACAATTTAATAAAGCATAAAATAGCTTGTCGGACACTTATAAAAATAATTAAATATATCAGTAATTTAGAAGCAGAGACATACCAAAGACTGTCAGAAGATGCTGGACAAACAATAATAAGTATGTTGGAAAACCTATAAAGCAAAACCTCACACATACTCATACATTTAAATATGATTGTACTTTTATTTCATAATGTTAATGCATGGATTACTAAAAAAGAAATAAACAGCACTTATTTTTTGATAATCCATGGATATTTTCTACTTGTCTTTTATTATCATTTTATTTTGTGCCATTACTTCGTAAACTCTGACTGAGCGTTTATAAACACCGAGTGGAGTATCTCCTCGAATCTTAATCTGCGATGCTGGAATTAAAGGGTTTAGGGTCCCTCAGGAGATTGTCACACTTTCTTGCTCATAATGAGTGACAGGTTGGATAAATATGTGTTTGTTTATATTTACTCCCGCGAAATTAACAAGGTGTCGGGGATTCAAAGTCGAATATTAAAGCCGGGTTTTAATGCTTAGCTCACTAGGGCTGAAAAGGTATATCTTTATACAATGTTCAATGACTAATACGTCTTTTTAGTAACGAATCGGTTATAAGCGCGCGTCATGTTTAGATGTTTATGTTAATTATTTTGTTTTAGTAATTAAATTAGATGTATATTAATTAGATCTCGCTGAAATAGGTTGCAAGGTCATGAATGAAATAATATTTAAAAAAAATCACTTAGGTATTTAGAAAGATATAAGTGACACTCGAAATGTTTTCATAGTTATTTTTATTTTACGTTCTGTTCCAATCTTATCTATTAGCCCCGGACGTCCACTGCTGAACAAAGGCCTCCCCTATAGCTCGCCACAAGTTCAATCCTGAACAGACCGCATCCACCGACTCCCCGCGACACTCATGATGTTCCGTCCACCTAGTCGAGGGCCGCCCACGCTACACCTTCCTATGCGTAGTCGCCACTCCAGGCTTTACTGCAACGGCCATCCGTATTCCAATGTAACCGTGTTTTTAGTGATTGGAAGTATTCAAGCGTGAAAATGTTTTTTGTTTGCCCTACTGGCGATCCCCATACAAAAAAACATTCACTTAATATTTACAACGCCATCTATGTATAAGAACTATTCTTTGCAACTATACTACTTTGTTAGCATGACAGTATTTATTGTTTACGAAGTAATTGTTACTGTAATCTGTAATACGTTCAGTTTTAAAGCGCCATCTAGGCAAATTATACCTTATGCAAATTCAGCAACTTCGTTTGCAGAGGAGAAAAAGTCATAACCCCTCTATTTTTCGATAGCATAGGCGCGTAAAAAGTATCCTATGACCATCGGTGAATACCCAGTTACCCGTGTACCAAAAATAGTTGAAATCTGATCAGCCGATTGGGCGTGATGAAGCCACAATGACAGATGCAAACATACAATAAACAAAAAAAACGGTTCATTGACCTCCATTTATTCTCTCTCAATCATTTTTTGGAAAGACCTTCAATGCAAAGGATGTTCAGACATTTCATTTTATCAACGTCTCTGGGGTAGTCAAAGAAAGTACAGTCGGCGATAAAATCTTGCCACAAAAATGAAATTTTTGACAGACTCTTATTATATTTGGGTAATAACGACTAAAGCAATACAGATCCTGTGAATGTTTCCAGGGTTTGACTATTGCTATAGTTCGAGAGTTTGAGCTCTGTGACCGACAGATACCTAAACAGACCGACGGACAGACAGCGGTGGCTTACTAATTGGCTTAGAAAAAGTACCCTTTGGATATGGAACCCTTAAAATAGCTGCTAGAAAGTGTATTATTTTTGTAGCATATTTTTCCTACCTATAGTCCTTTCTCCTTTTTTTATTTCTTATATATTGTCTACTAGCGGCCGCCCGCGACTTCGTCCGCCTTAGATTCGTTTATCGCGGATAAAAGGAATTTTTCCGGGATAAAAATAGCTTGTCTTTCCGCAAAACTCGATATTTTACTAATTTAAATGTGAAGCATATTATCAAGATTTCAAGTTCGGAGCGTAAAAAAAAATTTACTGTCCATACAAATTTTCATCCCCTTTTCGTCCCTAAAAGGGATGAAATTTGACATACGTTATAGCCTATTTCCTTTTCTGATATATAAGGTACAAAACTGGAAAGTTTCATAAAGATTCGTCCAGTAGTTCTTGAGATTAAGTGGAACGTACATACATACTTTCACGTTTATAATATAGTAAGGATGTTATGAATGTAATATATAGGAGTTAGTTTATGGCTATGTTGTAAATATATAGCTTAACTGTTTATTTTTAATAAAACTTTTGAAAACAAAAAAACGCTTCATGAATTCGTGATACAATAGAAAGTATCAAAAACATTTTATTCCCGGCACTTTTTGAAAAGCCCAGAAACAAAGCGGCCTCGTCGCTGTCTTTAACAGCTGATATAATCTTAAGGGATGATAAGAGTTTTCACTGAACTGTTTATTTGCCGAGGGGCGATGGCTGTCCGTCACACCGTGCTCATTACAAGCCGGATATTTTTATCGATACAATATTTATACAACGGCTGTCAGTCACAAATATTATAAAGAAGAGCAACATATAACGAAAAGGCCATATCTTCAGAAACATGTGATGGAAATTTTAAAGAACACAGGTCTTATTTAAATAAAACCTAGAAACATACAGAAGAAAATATTAAACACAGGTCTTCTAGCTAGATTCTTCGTTTTGACTAACAAAATTGATACTACTAATTGTAACATTTTCTTTGACTATTTTTTTCATTCTGCTACTTTCAAGCGAATTACATTTGATCTTGTGTAGTAATTTAGTTTTTAAAATGTTTCATAGTTCCCAGTGACAGTGTTTGAGGTTCTTAATTAACAACTAAAGGTTTAATCGTGCCGTTGTATGTATGTGCTTTTTGACACGTAAATCACACACGCTGACTGACACCGCCCTAGAATCACATTTGGCAAGTGTTTGTACAGAGGTGAGGAATAACTGCATTCGGCGCGGTTCGACGCGGGACGGTGGGTTGACTTAACATCCTCTGTGCCACTATTACGATCCGGTGTGACAGGCAACCAACCTGGCAGAAGTGGATGTGACAGAGGAAAAAACTTTATTTTCCCGTCTACCGCCATGATATTTTTTTAGTTTCCTTTAATACTGAAGTAGGTTAAGAACGTATTAGAGTAAATCAAAGGCCTACTGGATTGAGTTCCTTTAGCCTTTAGATATTTCTTCCGTTAAAAAAGGATTTGGATTGAATGAAGAATTTGGGTATCTTTTGCGTTTGAGCTTAAATAGGATATTTATTTTTGAACGGATAAATAATTTTATGTTTTTCGTTCTCAGTGCTTGAAGACGAAAGTCTTCAACCAGTGCGTATTACCGGTGATGACCTACGGAGCCGAGACGTGGTGTCTGACTATGGGCCTCTTAAGGAAGCTCAGAGTCACTCAGCGAGCTATGGAAAAGGCTATGCTCTTGATCTCTCTATACGAAATCAAATCAGAAATGAGGAGATTCGTAGACGAACCAAGGTCACCGACATAGCAAACCGGGTAAGCAAACTGAAGTGGCTATGGGCAGGACACATAGTTCGAAGAACCGATGGCCGTTGGGGCAGAAAGGTTCTCGAGTGGAGGCCACCCGCAAGGTGGTTGGACGATCTGGTTAGGGTTGCGGGAACCCGCTGGATGCGGGTTGCCTCTATCCGGCCCATGTGGAAATCTGTTCAGGAGGCCTGTGTTCAGCAGTGGACGTCCTATGGCTCAAATGATGATGATGATGATGATGATGATGATGATTTTCGTAACATATTTTTATTGCGATGAAATTTAAATCCACTTATAATTATAAATGCAAAAGTAACTCTGTCGGTCTGTTACCTTTTTACGCTTAAAGGGAAGGACATATAATAGTTATTATTTCGAAAATCATCTCTTAAGGTGGAGAAAGGGGGGGGGGGGGGGGGGGGGAAGTTGAGTTTGTAGGCGGGTCTCGCGTGTAATGCAGGCGAAGCCAAGGGTAAATATAATTTGTATTTTTCTAAATTAAAAAGGCTGTTTTTCCTGATAATTTTAGTGATACTACAATCACATGCCCCCTATTTCAACACGAACACAATTACAAAAAGGAATGTAACCAAAAACTTAAGCGCTAGGGTTTCTTCAAGAAGTGACTTAACAGAGCACTGAACGGTTGGCAATGTATGTGCGATTCCTTCCGTGTTGCACATATCCATGGGCAAAAAAAAAAAAAAAACAATTTAAACAGATTATATCGCGTATATTATCTCATTTTTGGTCCCGACGTTTAGACGTTTAAATTGTTTTATTTAAATGAGTAATAGTCGCGGAAACAGGAGAAATTATTAAAAGTAAATATTTTTTTTCTCGTTTTCAACCCCTTTCTGCAGTGCCTGTATTTGAACTGGGGTTATTAGTAAGATCGGAGCACCTCATAGACCGCCCACTGAGATCATTACAACCCGCATCGCATTGACAATGCCAAACAAAACAACGGCTAAGCAGGGTTTTAATCGGTACTTGAGCAGTTGGAGGGTTATCTTAAGCAGGGTTGTCAAAAACATGCACTTCGGAAGTTTTGATAGATTCGAAAATCGAGCTGTATGGCAAACGAAATTCGACTTAATAACTAAGATTAACAAACGGTAATTTCGATTGCCGTATTGTAATTTAGGGGTTTGTTTCCCTATTTTCTTGACTTACTATTATATATAATGATGGTCCTTTAACTGTAAATTTTGAGACGTACCTGAAACAAAAATAATATTGTAAATTAGTACGAAAGAATGTGTTTTAATATTCGCTGTACGTAGGTACTGAGAATGCAAAATCGTTTGTAATTAAGTCTGCCACAAGCAGGGCTTAAAAGTACCTTCTTCTTAAATCAAGACAAAAGTTGTTTCATTATCACTGTTGCCAGTTAGTGAACGGTTTAAACTAAAATTAAATGTAAGAAATAAAGATTCAGTATTAATATTCAAGTGCATTAACAAAATTTTGATTATAATGGAAATTAAAATTGAAACCATTTATTTTTAGGATCCATTTCAATAACAATGGTTTTTGACTCCCTTTAGCATTTTATTAAATTATTTAATTTCATGATACGCTTTACATTTATGAAATTGGTTCCAACGTAGAAAGATTTTTTTATATATTTAAGTCTGTGTATAATAATTTAAATGCTTCAAAATGCGTAAGAACCAAATTGTAAAATGTCATCAATCCCAAGAAATGTTATCACTCGTGGATCTACTGTTTACCTCTTACATATATACATAGGAACTTACACACAACACTCATATAAAAACATGTACACATCTTGACATAGTGAGTGTAATAGCTAAGTATTTCTACCAAATGTTCCTTACATTATTACTGTACTCTTAAATAAGCCGGATTTTTAAAGTAACTACTTTTTAACTGAATAGGCATGACGACGGGGTACGAAAATCTTAATTCTAATATTGGACACGTATTTTTTGTTTTTCTCAAATTAATCAAAAAATACTGAGATAAATCGCATCAAAGTTTAGGAGTTGAAGCTCTTGACGTCACTACTAGATATAATCTGTACTATACGGTGACGTCTTGCGACATTTTGACTCAATGTATCTCCGTTGTTTTTTGATTACGTAAAAAAAGAAAAAATACGGGTCCAATATTTTTTTTATTATCTAGAATAGGGACTAATTATTAAAATTTAGTCGCCATCCCTATTCATGAAACAGGCCTTACCTAGTTTGGAAATCACTGTTCTTACTTTGCGATTGTGTATGATTGTGATTTGTGATAAACTATTTAAATTACAATAAAATGTGAATTTTCAACTGAAGTCATTACTACAGCTAACCAACTAACGCTCCCAATTTGTATACGTAACCTTTGATTACCCCGCAACAGATGTGCGCACGCTATTTATTACGTCTTAATCTCAACGCTCGCGCGATACCGCATAACCCACCAAATCCAAAATTCCATCCGTCACGTCAGCCGTGACGTCATAATGGCGGATCCCCAGTCAGTGCTCATATCCTAACAAACGATTGTGCAAGACGAATGACTGAGGTGCGGTGGATTAAGGACACCCGTGTATGATCCGCAATTTAAATACACCCTCGTTTCAAATTTATTTAATTTTCAGAGTAACAAAATTTGATTTGTTTTGTTTAGTGTCTCGATATTGTCCTAATGATATTTTACCCAAATGTACGTCCCAATACAAGTGATCTAACATTTGTTGCCACAATCTATATCTATACTATTATAAAGTTGTAAAAATGAAATGTCTGTACATAAAAGACATTTAAAAAAAAACGTGAAACGGATTATTTGAAAGTAATTGTACCGAAAAAAAGAAAAAAAAATTATAAACAAAGATCAGAAACAAATGAAAAAAAATTTCGACGATACTGGACTTGAACCAGTGCTTGAGAAAAAAAAAAAAAAAACATTTGTTTCTGATCTTTGTTTATAATAATAATGCTAGTGGAGTGATCCACTAATAAATTGCAAAAATTGTGATTATTATCATGATATTTGTAAAACAAAAAGTAAAAAAAAAAATGGTTGTATGTGTCGTTGTGGCTTCATCAAACCAAATCGGCTAAACGGATTTCAACTATTTTTGGTACACGGGTAGCTAGGTATCCACAGATGGATATAGGATACTATTACCCGATTAAGCTGAATAAAAAGGGGGGTTATGACTCTTTCTCCACAATTAAGTTGTGAATGTGTATTTAGAAGATTAGATTAGCGGTTACTACATAGCCGAGTACTGCTTCGAAACATGTCGAAAAAAACGACGCTTTCTTTAATCTAAATCAGGAAAATGCATGAATTTTAATTTTTGCTTTACTAAAAACTTATTCATGTAACAAACAGTAGACAAAAGTATTTTTTCGAATAGCTATAAAAATAACCAAGATATAAGCCATCAAATATTTAATCCTATCTCTTTCTTGCAAAACAGAATTCAATATGGAGTTTATATGGCCGGAGTGCACTGTGACGTAACAGTGGACATCGGACCTCTCTGTCTAATTACTAGTTTAAAATGCCTATATTATGCGTATTTCTTGGCTCATTTTAATTTTAATTTCACATTTTGAAATAGTTTTATGGTATTTTGATATTTAGTTAAGAAAAGCGATAAAAAATTCATGCATGTACCCTATTATTTTAAAACCAGTTTTCTGCCGACGCTACGTCCTTTTGCATTGACGGAGAAAATCCGAAGAAAACCGAGTTTAACTCGCAATCTTATTTGATATAGAAAAAAATGATATTATAAGTTGCCGTGGGCTCAGTCGTCTTTCTGCAGGCGACAGGCTTCTGGGGGGTTATTATAAAATGCAAAAGTGTTCAGGAGTCGGGAGTGACAAAGGCATTGTCATTTTCTAACTTAGAACAGGGAATACAATGCTCAAGTGAAGCGACCCTAGTTTTTAGTGCTTCAGATGAAGGGTTAAGTTTTTCAAGAGTCTATGTATGTATGTATTTCTTTGCTATGCCCTACAACCTAAACGTTTTGATGGATTTTGCCGTATGAGGTGTCGTTACATTTATCTTGGTGGTCGGACAGGCATAGGCTACAAAGTTTAGCATTTGTTTTTTTATTTATTTTTTATATGTTAAATAGGTACTACATATCACTCCAACACGTGATACATAGAACACAAACAAAGAACTAGAAAAAAAAAACATCATAACACATACTTAACTTCAATCACTAAAACATAGTAATTCACATGCGAGATTTGTGAATTCAGTCTGAGAGCAGTGATAGAGATCCGTTTTAGTTGAGAAAGGGAATAAATTACTCATTCATTACCAGCCCGTAATCGTCCGCTGATAGATCATCGGTCCACTAGTGCTCATGACTGACGTCCTCCTATCTATATATCAGCCACGGACGTCCACTGCTGAACTTAGGCCTCCCCTATAGTTCGCCACAGGGTGCGATCTCGTGCAGACCGCATCCGCCGGCTCCCCACGTCCCTTACGAGCTCATCAAATTCAAATTCAAATTGTTTTTTCTATAAGCAGGCCACAAGGGCACTTTTACAAGTCTGACTCTACGGCATTTCCCAAGAGGAGACCACTCTTGAGAAGAAAGCCGAAACAAAGTCAACAGACAGTCATTTTTTTTAAATAATTCTTAACTATTACAATATACTTAAAACTTTTACAATTGTGTTAACTAATTTATAATTGGTGATAACACATTGTATTGGCGTCCACTTAGTCAGGGGCCGTCCTACGCTACGCTTTCCTATGCGTGGTCGCCACTCCAGGACCTTACTGCCCCGATGGCCGTCCGTTCTCTGGGCTACATGGCCCGCCCAAATATAAAAGCCCTTAAATTGGATCAAAACAATGCAATACTCGGCTTTTACGATGTGACTAACCGCTACTGTAATCTAAATATATCTTAACATCAGGCAGGACGTACGCTTGTTTGTCGCCTAAGTAGTATAAAAAACATTACGCAGTAGTTTTCTAGTTAAGAGCCCCCAGTAAGCTCGGTTCTCCATACAAACGTAGTTACGCTCTCATTTTCCAACAACCAGCTAGTTTTCTCTGAAACTTTGTACATAGAATAAGTTTAGGTATATGCAGGCCTGTAATTAGTTCATGTAGCTTCAGATACCATAGTAAAATAAATACAGCGAATTTAAGTATTTCATACAAAACTTGTTTTTGCTGTATTTCGTTTGTTTTATAAACTGCAGGCATATAAACTAGTTTCAGGCCTAGATATACCTCATGTCATTGTATATGCAAAGTTTCGTTACAATCCAACACGTAGTTTTAAAATAAGAACGAAACTCCGTTTGTATGGGAAGGTGAAATTCGGCCGAGCTTACTGCGGACCCTTAAGAATTACGTCCTATTCAAGGTAGCAAACAAGCTGTATAAGTGCTTATACGGCCATTATACAGCCAGTTTGAGCGTTATAAGGGCTGTATTAAGGTCTTATACAGTACATACAGCTTCTGTGCTACTTGGGATGTGTCTCAAATTTGATGTCCTAATGATTTCATCCTAAGGATATTCTAATAAAATCGGCAATCATAAAAATCAAACCAGACCTCAATCCAATAATCAAAACTATACAGACAGAGTTCAATTGCGGTTCAATGTTCTTTAGATGAATATTAATGTTCGCCATCTTGGATCGTAAAATTATCATTTTTAACAATTGAAACTTGTGTCGGGAATAAGAAAACTATAATCAACCTTACTGTCGAAGAAAAATGGTTTGAAATGATGTAGATTTTGATGAAGAAATGTAACAATTTTATTACAGTTTTAATTGTAGCGGTCTGTTTGGTGTGTTATAACAAAAGGGAACATTGGAAATTGATGTCTTTATGAAAGGTCATCATGATCAAGCCATTTTAACACGATCTATTTAAGAATATTAGAAGAAACGGTGTAAGTAAATAGACCTGAATCACCTTTAGTAAAAATAAAGTTATTACAGGTGTTACAATTGGCGTAAACATCAAGAAAATGCTAGAGCTTTAGGTCCACTAAATTTGGTAGATTTAGGGTCTGATTTGTATAAAACTTGTATCACGACAAAAAAATAGACCCCTAAGTGCAGCATTTGATTGACGTGATTTTCCTTAGATTAAAGGAAAGTCTGCCATTTCTTTTTACTTTTATATCTATATAAAGTTGTAAAAATGAAATGACTGTACTTTAAAGATATTAAAAAAAATTGTAACGGATTATTGATCGCAATATATATTTTTTTGATTTTTTGTATGTTCGCATGTGTCGTTGTGGCTTCATCACGCCAAATCGGCTAAACTGATTTGAACTATTTTGGTTATAGGAACTTTTTACCCGACTACGCTGAAAAAAAAAAGAGTATGACTTTTTCTCCTCCGCGAACGAAGTTGGGCAACTTTTAGTGTCTAAAAAATATTTCCAAGCGATAATTAACATTAATTCTGTCATTTAACTCTGAAACAACGATTAGAAATATTTTATCTGATCATTAAATCTCAGCAAATCACGCTCAATATCAAACTACGGCTCTCAGCAAATTAAGCAGTTATCGAACTGCGCACGCGTCAGCAGAATAATTTGCAATGGCTCTGGAAGTTTTTAGATTTCCAAATAGTGGAGATATAGGGTTGTCACTGACATGAAATTCTTAACAGCGATTGACATCGTGCAGCCTAGAAGGAGTGTGTAGAAGTATGAAAACTTGCAGAGTTTCCTTAATAACATGACGAGGAATCCTAAATACGAGTATTTTAGAGAAATCCGGAGCAGAGAGGTCATTGCGAAGTTTGTGTTGTGCTTTTCCCATCATTCTTGTGGTAAACTACATAAGTGGAAGTAGGACGAGGCCATTCAAATTTCGACTATCTGAATAGCCTTTCGGGTTTTGTGGTTGAACGAGAATTGAGTATGTTGCAGCCGACTTAATTTTCAATCTAAATAAACGCTCCCGGTAATACCTAACACTTTTTTTTAAATCATACAATCTGAAACGACAAGCTCACCTTTCATCTGATTATTTTATTACCTTTCTCAGCAAATCAAGCAATATCAATCGATGGCTCTCAGCAAATTAAGCAGTGATGGAACTGCGTACGCGTAAGCAGAAATATTTTCAATGGCTCTGCAAGTTTTCAGATTTCCAAATAGTGGAGATATAGTTATAGGGTTGTCACTGTAACGGTATTAAAATTAAGTTGACTTGAGAACATTTTTAACAGCGCCTGGAAGGGTCCAGTTGATAGGTATAATGTAATAATAATAAATATAATCATGTATTGCATATGAAAAAAACAGTATAGACCCGTGAAAGTGTGCAAAAGAGTTTCTTATGTTAGTGCGCCGTGTTGAGGTGTCAGGGGGAGTCACAAATATTACCGTAAAGTTACGTTAGGTTTGGTGATTTTAATGTGCAACTGACTTAAAAATTTGGTAAATGGGTAAAAACGTTTCTTGAATTGGAATTATCTACTCCCATGCCAATGTCTTCATAACTGAACCTAAAAACTTTCAATAAACGAGAAAAGTGCAAAGTTTACAGTTTGGTGATTAACAGTGTTCGGCACTAATGGTGCAATACTTTAACAAAACTTGTAAAGCTGACATAAAGGAGAACTTACAACTAAGGAAAATAAGAATGTTATTGGAAGATTACTGTTCAATTTAACTCTATATCTGAATCTCGGATTACCAAATACATGGACATAAGGATATTAATATTTTCATGGCTGCAAGCACTCTTTTATGTCCGCTTGGCAAGTTTTGTTCAAGTTTTAGTGCCGGTAGTTCGGTAGTGCCGATCACTGGTGATTAAAATGACATATTGATGGCGATTGCCAAGATCACGTTACATGTCTTCACCTCCATAGTTCTCCAAGAAGTATAAAACCCTCTGGGTACATCACCCGCCATGTTAGAACGTAGGCAAATATTGATCTCCCATTTTGGCAAACTAGGGCTGCGTTCGAGAGGTATCTATTAATTTTATGACTACTTTAAAACCAGTGGCGTACGGTCCATTTAGGCACAAAGTAACTGCCTACCCTGAACGACCATGGCCCCATACAAGCACAGAGAAACTGCATACCCTGAAGCCCTGAACGACCATTATGACTCCATATAGGCACAGAAAAACTGCCTACTTTGGCCAAAAACCTTATGCACAACACTGTTTAAAACAATAAAATCACCACACGGTATACTAATTATTTAATACATACACAAATGGAAAGGGCTATGCTCCGGATCTCTCTACGAGATCGAATTAAGTAAACTGAAGTGGCAATGCAGGGCATATAGTTTGAAGAACCGATGGCCGTTGGGGCAGAAAGGATCTCGAATGGTGACCGTGTACCGGCAAGCGCAACGTGGAAATCGGACGACCTGGTTAGGGTTGCGGGGACCCGCTGGACGTGGGTCGCCTCTATCCGGCCCATGTGGAAATTCATTGAGGAGGCCTGTGTCCAGCAGTGGACGTCCTATGGCTGAAATGATCATGATGATGATGATATATTTTCGCTAAATATCGCAAGTTCTTAAATGACGACACTTTGTAATATAATCAATAATTATTGTTACCTACCCTAAGCGTTATGTAAAACATGTTTAAATGATAATATTTTCTTCTGTTTCCGCGATTATTACTCATTGAAATAAAACAATTTAACGGATTATTAGTCCACCCGTGACCATGGAAAGCTGGAAAGCTTCCGAAACGCCGGGAACTAAAATGAGATAATATACGCGATATAATCCGTTAAATTGTTTTATTTCAATGTTTAAATGATACTTGACATTATTAAATATATCAATTGATATTCTATTATTATATTTATTATTATTGTATAAATTTGTATCTCTGATGAAATTAACACATTATTTATTACCTGTAATTATTACTATTATTTTGAATTTCAATGGAATGCTTGATTTATTCATTTGATTATTTTAAAGTGTACAAATATATTATAATGCATGTCTGTACTTAGCAAATTTTGCATCATTTTGATAGTTTTTATGTTGCCATGCCCTATCAGCGTTCATGTACTCAGTAATAAGTTTAGACCTTAAGAACGAGTTGTAAAATGTACATGACTGCAATAAATAAATAAATATTTTTTTAATAAAATTGATATTGCTCTGAGTGACAACCCTATATAGTTAGGAACTATCGTTACGGAGCGATAGTGTCGGAAATACGTGATAACTATCCCCAATATCATAGTTTGTTGACGAGCCGTTTGTCTTTCGGGATTTATTGTAATATCCCAGTTTGTCCGGGAATTATGGGTGATATTAATGATCGTATTAGTCCCTTTTAACATTATTATAATTATTAAAACGTGCTCTCACCTTCATTTGCTGAAGAGAAAGTCATTACCGACAGAAAAAAAATCATAAAGTTGTTTCAAATCGTCTGAAATCGTATGTTAGTAGGTAAAAGTCCGTAATTACGGGATTGATATCGATTATCTATACTTTTATAAGGTTGTAAAAATAAAATGTCTGTACATTGAACATATTTAAATAAAAAAAAAACATTCTATTTGGAAGTCACCTTTTTTTTGGATTTTTTGTATGTTTGTATGTGTCGTTGCGGCTTCATTGCGCAAAAACGGCTGAACGGATTTCAACTAATTTTGGTTCACGGGTATCTAGCTATCTCTAGATGGTTACAGGATACTTTTTATCAGACAACGCTGAAGAAAAAAAGAGGGGTTATGACTTTTTCTCTGCGAACGAAGAACTTCGTTCAAAGATGGCGCTGACGACTGTCATATTATATGACTGTCGTCAGCGCCATCTTTGATGTTTATTTTAGCCATTATATTTATCGATACATGCCCTTATCTTTAGCACACCTTTGCTTGCAAAGGAACAATCACAGTTTTAGATCGATATACAGTGCCCGAGAGGGATAAGTAAGATTTTAACTATGCATGCCTGAGGCCATTAGGAGTAAAAAATGTCATATGTGGCTTTACATATTATTATAATTTTCAATGCATTGTCTCTATTATGCTGTTTTCACGACCTAAAAAAGTCTTATATTCCACAATTCATCGAATCAGTTTCTTTTCATCAGTTTTGTGGGTTCCGTACCTCAAAAGGAAAAAAACAAAACCCTTATAGGATCACTTGGTTGTCCGTCTGTCTATCCGTCTGTCAAGACCTTTTCTTTCAGGAACGCGTGGAGGTGTCAAGTTGAAAACACTAATGTCTGCGGTCCTCAAAAATCAAGCTTCCAAGTCAACGAAATCAAAAGATACTGTAATTAAAGAAGGTGTTTCCTGGCGTTGCAAGCATTCATAGGCTACGGTGACTACTGTACATCAGGCAAGCCGTAAGCTTGTTTGCCACCTTAGACGTATAAAAAACGTATCGGACAAAAAAAGGAAATCCAGTATACACCCATACTCATAAATACGCGCAATACCTTATCATACACACACAACAGATAGGGTCAGAAACAAAACGTCGGCAGGGGGCGTGCCGAACGTAATATACGATCTCCCGCCCTTACATACGCTGAATAACGGATATTTTTAAACGTGGATTAATGATTTCCAACAAGGATAAAGTACTGTTATAAGATTTTTCAACTTCAAGTTCTCCTTATCTAGATATGGAGAACTAAAAGTTGGAAAATATTTTAAAAAATTCGCCGCTACTACCTACTACTACTTAGTGAGAGTAGCAAGCATCTCCGTTTTAGCTTGGCTAAAAATGCTTTGACTGTAGTGGCAATGGGCAGGGCACATAGTTCGAAGAACCGATGGCCGGGGTAGGAAGTTTCTCGAGTGGAGATCGCATTCCGGCAAGCGCAGCGTGGAAGGCCACCCACAAGGTGGTCGGACGACCTGTTTAGGGTTGCGGGGACTTGCTGGATGTGGATCGCCTCTATCCCGCGCATGTGGAAATCTATTGAGGAGGCCTGTGTCCAGCAGTGGACGTCCTATGGCTGAAATGATAATGATGAAAAATGCTTTGGTAGGTCTGTCCGGTGCTGTCTTCAACATATATCAATGTGTGGCACATTTTTAGTACGGGAAAAGTAAGGATTAGGTCAAGTTTTGTTCTGAACCCATTGGGTATCAACGGAACCCTCCGCTAAGCCTCCGCTGTTTGTCTACCCGTCTGTCTGTCTGTTACAGGGCTCTTAAACAGTCATAGTTATAGTTGCCGGCAAACTTCTTGAGCCTAACTTCTACTGCCTAAATGCACAGGTCCGTTTTTGCTCACGAAGTTTGCCGGGATGCAAGCATTAAAGCTAGGTAATCGCTGTTTGCGAACTCTAGTTGCTGTATATATATATATATAATTTAAGAAAGGCTAAGTGCTAATATTATAACAGTTAATAATTATTTAGAAAAAATACTGACGGTTGAGTTTATTTTACATTATTTTCAACAATGGTCTCCTCTTTGGGAAATGCGGGTAGATTCAGACGTGTTAAAGTGCCCTTGCGGCCTAATTATTGAATAAAGATCATTATTTCATTAATCCCCAACAAAAAAGATAAGTTTGTGTATCTGTGTCTATCTATGGCACCGAACGCTTGAACGGAAAAACGAAACCAATGGAATTTGGTTTGGTTTTTGTCTTTGAACCTAGTTTAGACAATTAAAAGAAAACCTCAAAAATAACATAATCATTTTATTTAAGTAAATGTTCAAAATGTAGCCATTTCCTGGATGCAAAGTGTCGTATCTTCAAATAAACCTATTAATTAATAGTTGTTTATTTTCTTTAGAGCAAAACACAGTTTTTTTTTTTTTTGATTCTTGAGTCTCTTCCGGTCAATTCTGACCGCTTTAGAGTTGTGAAGTGGGCGCCTTGCTCCGAAGGCGCGTGGCGCCTGCTGAACCTTAAGGCTTCGCCTGGCGACCGGGTGGAAGCCAGGACCTTTTGTCAAGCCAATGAGATGCTGGCTAAGAGCCAGCTGTTGTGATGTACGAATGTCTTCAAAGATGACCCCTTCTGGGTCTTTTCTTCCGATTTTCTTTTTCTTTAATAAGAAATCCTATTGTAGTCTCCAGTTTTCATGTTTTATGTATTTTGAAGTTTCGGTACTGGGCTTGAGTAAGAAATGAGACGAGTCTCCTCCGGTGAACCACGCAGCGTAAAGGGGGGGCTGAATCCATGGAGTCATGCGCCACCGCACCCTACGTTGACGACCCTATAGGCCGCTGGATGACGGGGGTCGGAAGAGGCGCGGGTCGCTCCTTTTCTCGCTGCCATGTAGTGATGTTTTTCTTCGCTCGGTGTTCAGCGTCGTCTTGTCCGAGAGTTCGTGATGTGTCCGGCGCGAGGAGCACGGACGGCGGGTAGGCCCTCACCGGAGCGCGCAGCAGGTCCCCCTCGGGTTGGCAAGACTGCTCGGCGCAATGCGGTGTCTACTTTGACTCCAACGCGAGGAAGTCGTGATGCAGGCTCCGGCTCGTTCCCACTCTCCGCGGATGCTCCTCACTACGGTGCAGCAATATAAATTGCTCATGGAGCATTTTATAAAGACACTATTTTAACACACATTTTCATCCGGAGGTAATGTCCGTTGTTCTTCTCAGCTAATGAGTGGTGCAAGGCTTTTCACTTTACCGCCGGGGGCTAAGGTCACCCTGGTGGCTCGCGGATGGTGGTGCGATCACGCGTCCGTGCCTACAGAAACACGGGTGCAAAACACCGTACACTTCAGTAGTACGCTATGTTGAAAGAGAGAGCGGGAGAGCGATATGGCTTGAGCAGGACAGAATATAAAGCCCTAATCACACGAAACAACACAAACATTAATTATTAATTTTTTAATCGACGCCATGGTTCCTAAGAATAGATTTCGCTATCTCTCATAGTTTCTGAGTCCTCCATTTGGATTGACCCATCGTGTTAGCTATGCTACGAGTCAATTAAAAAATACCAGCATTTAATAACAGCTATATGTAACTTGCGATTATATAAATAAAATCGAATCCACGTGGCTACTTCATTTTTTCCTCTTTACTTCAAATAAAATCCAATTTTACGGTAGGTAATAAGATTAATTAAGCCTATTGATTTCATTCCAGACATATTTAATGAAGGGGAAGCACTTTTAATATCAAAGAGAGGAAATGTGTACTTTGTGTAGTCTTCAAAGGAATAGGCCTTTAGAAGGCCGTTGATGAAAATACGTGATAAAACGGCTGAAAAATATAAACAACTTTTTTCGTAAGGAGAATAAAATATGAAAGGCACGTTGTAAGTGACTTGTACAATGAGACTACGCATAAATGTCGTAATAAGATGTTGATAAATGTAACAGAATCTATTCTAAGTCTTCCTAAATCTAATGAGGCTCGATTATTGTATATATATTATGGTAATGATAACGCAAGGCGTTAGATGATGTAAATATTACTGTGTATAATTTACTGAGCGACATGATTAGTACAGTGACAAAGCTCATTAAATAAAGATAAAAAAACCGGCGAGGGCGAGTCGGACTCGTGCACCGGGGGTTCCGTACAAAATATACGCTACAAATGGCCGTATCTATGTCAATCCAGTGTTAGCAAATCCCTGCTCCTAAGCAAAATGTACGCGGTGTTCGATTATTTTATATTGGTTACTGATATAGACAGACAGAGATAAAATTGTACTGTTTTTAGTATTTGTTATTTTACCGGCAACAGAAATACATCAACTGCGAAAATTTCAACTTTCTAGCTATCATGGTACATGATCATGAGATACAGTCTGGTGACAGACAGACAGATAGATACACAGACAGACAGACAGGCAGGCAGACATATGGACAGCGAAGTCTTAGTAATAGGGCCCCATTTTACTCTTTTGGTTCGTAACCCTAAAAAAGGACGGGATTTTACCCGACAGCGCCAATAAGAAGCTTTTTTCCGAGTGAATTTTGTATGTTACTGACATAGACAAACAGACATAAAAAAATATAATTTTAACCCTATCACTATCATTTGACTTATTTATCGCTAGAGTATGAGGGACATATACATTTATAATCTTAAAATCGCTTCCGTCCTGTACAATAAAAAAGTAGCTTTTTTTCCTTTTTATAATCATTTACGAATATTATGTTTATTATGTAGCTGAATAGACATAATGTAATTTCTATAGGCTGTAAAGTAGTATTTTTTTTTAATTAAGACGGTGAGATTATATAATATTTAAGATTTAATTAGCTAATAGCATATAACATCCTGTTAAATGTTGCAGTGCCCTACAGGGTTTCATAGCGGTAAAATATAAAATGTACCATCTTCCAATGTACATATGAAAGCAAGAAATAAAAGTGATAACTGATAACTGATAGTGGCTTTTCGTTGTATCAGGGTCTGCGCTGCTACGTGACTTAACATTCCACCCTGTATACACCCCTTATACGTAAACACGATTTCAAAGTTCACAATAATGCAAAAAAGGTCAAACGGCCCCCACAAATCAATGGTGGACTGTACCGGCCAAATTTATGACTCCAAATATTTGTTTTGCCTACTGTACGGAAATAAATAAGGCGGTTTGAAACAGGTGTGGGAATTAAAGGTTTCCCGGATTTTTATTCGGTCCGTTAACAATGTTTGTAAAACAAATATGTTGAGTGCGGACTTTTTTTGTAATGACTGAAAGCATTAATCATGATGTTTGTTTGTGATGTAAAGGCAGATTGGTTTAAAGAGTACTAAATCACGTCTCCACAATATGATTTACTTCTAATGTTAGAAGAACTGTGACGTATTTCTAATACATGAATTACCAAAGATAATACCCAAATTGTTATGCACAGTCAAGGGTGAGGATAAATACACGCCAATACTTTCAAAAATACGTCCAAACACGCACTTTAAGAGTCCCCAGCAAGCTCGGCCGAATTTCACCTTCCCATACAAACGGAGTTTCATTCTCATTTTAAAACTACGAGATTGTAACGAAACTTTGCATATACAATGACAATGACATATCAAGCCTGTAATTAGTTCATATGGCTCCAGTTTATTAAACAAACGAAATACAGAAAAAAACAGTTTTGTATGAAAAACTCAACTTCGCTGTAGTTTTTTTACTATGGTATCTGAAGCTACATAAAATAATTACAGGCCTGCATATACCTTAACTTATTCTAAGTACAAAGTTTCAGAGCAAACAAGCTAGGCGTTTTAAAATGAGAGCGTAACTACGTTAGTATGGAGAAAACCGAGCTTACCTCTTACTCGGGACTCTTAATATGGATGTATTGGGTAAGACGCCTGAAAGTAGCATCCATAGTCGATAAGCCGAGAGCAGATCGCCTACGGTGGTATGGACATGTTATGCGGAGGGATGAGAGTCCTGTGACAAGAAGGGTATTAGGCATGCATGTGGAGGGATGTAAGAGAAGGACCAAGGATAAGGTGGATGGATTGCGTGAGAGACGACATAAACAGGAAGGATGTGATGTGTGATAGAGACGTATGGAAGAAAAAAAACATGGTGCGCCAAACCCAAGTACATAGGATAAGGGCAATAAACGATGAAGATGGTAAGAACGAAAGATTATAAAGCATTTTCAATAGGTTAGCTAATAATATTTTGCAAATGAGGCCAGAAATTTTACAAATATTCTTCTTTGTCAAAAGAATGCAACATCCAATGCTTTCCAACTAAAATTATTTGTAGGTACTAAGTATATATTGTGTTTGTTTAATATGTGCACACTTCATTTCCAAACTGCTTTGTGTTACCTACAGTTTATCTCCCACTACCCAAATGTTGTCTGGAAGATCTCTTCCAGACCATCGCTGTCCGATAAGACCACTTCTTGTTTACTTCTCCTCGAATGTATTATTTTCTTTTGTCCTCTGTTTTGTGAGGTGTGTAATAAAGGGTTATTGTACTGTATTATTGTTTATTTAATATACCACACAAGTAAAACCAAGTTAAGGAGCAGTGAAATACTCAGGTAGACTTAACACTTGGCACACATCTTCAGAGTAACGCGTAACTCTGTCAAGCACCACTCCCAAACAAAATCAAATTAACACACACTAAACAAATATCAACTTCATACGCAAGCATTTAAAGCCGAAACTCACACCGATGAATCAAAAACCTGCTTAGAACATGCAATAATGAAAGGTCAGTTAAATTAAATCACATGAAAGTAAATCATATACTAAAGAGCATTAGAATCAATTTCGCTAGCAATTAGATACACTACTAGATTCACAGCAACTCCATATGAATTTCAACTTCAAAGGGTTGCAAGAAGAGTTGATACTTGATTGTATTCAAAAATAAACAGGTTCCATATTACGTGTATAAAATTGCGTATGACCTATGAACTGAGATTGCATTACCTAATAGCTGACACTCCTTAAAATCTCCTGGTAATTAAAGGTAATGTATGTATTTTATTACTTAATATACGATGCTATTTCAAAACTAATAAACATTAAAATATTTACAAGCAGTTAAAGGAAGGTATAAGAAATGGGGAATGCGAAATTAGAGGTCGAGAGTTCGATTTCCGCTTAAGGCAATCGTGTTTATGTAAAATTTTATTCTTAGTTTAATTGAAAATTTTATTCGTTTTAGTTATGGTGCCTTAAAGGGTTTCTTTGCTAAATGTATTTTATGTTAAGAGTAATAAAAGAAATATACGTTTTCTTAAGAATATGGAAACTTTATTTAACATTAAATCCTGTTAGGTTTGAGATCAAGGGTAGTTTAATATTTATGTCAGCAGGGTGCGTATGGCAACAGGTCAATATACTACGTCAACCGCGACTCGTTCTTCGTCACACATTCAGAATGAGACCAACGACCAAGATGACTACCTACCCTTAATTAAAACGAAAAATTGAAATATTGGTATAGAACAGGAATTTCTGAATTTAATAACGCACCCAGCACCAATATGATAGCCCAAATAGTGGCCTTTTCTTATGACCTAGTGGATTTTAGCACCGATTTTGGTGTTTAAATACATACCAAACTTAAATACTCTCAAAAAAGTAATAGGAAATAAGTCGGACAAAAAATTCAACGAATAGCGAATGTGCTCAAGAAACCAGACAAATAAAAATAAGACCAAAAAATAAAGTAATACCAAAAAGAAATGGCCACGAAGAATAAGACTTTCATAAGACAAATAAAAAAAAACACCAAACGAGAAAACATAATGACCAAGCAAATAAGACGAATAATTAAAACATCAGTGACGAAATCCGAATAAAACAAAAATATTTAACTCAGGTCATCTAAGTAAAAAAAATATTCAAGTATCAACAACCATCTTTTAATTTAGTGCGCCATCCAACCCCACAACCAGAAACAGCCAGAAGTTTCCCCTCAAATCCTCAAAAAAAACGAAAAACAAATATTGGTATGAAAGAGGGATTTCTGAATTTAATAACGTAGCCTGCACCAATAAGATTGCACCGCTAATGCCCTGGGAGTGGCCATTTCCTATTTCCTAACGGATTTTTGCACCGATTTTGGCGTTTGCTGTATTGGCAGTTTAGAGCCTTGTGAAGGTTACCACTGCCACTTAAGCTGGGGATTTTAGTCTTAAATATAGTTTTGATGTGATATTTTGCTAGTTGTCAAGCATTGATATTGCATGGTTTGTTGCACTTGTGGTTCTTGGAGAACTAAGCATTGAGTTTATACTTGGGAAGATATATTTAAGATGGGCTAAGTACTAATATTGTAATAGTTAAGAATTATTTTGATAAGATGACTGACTGTTGAATTTGTTTCGGCTTTCTTCTCAACAGTGGTCTCCTTTTAGGAAATGCCGTAGAGTCAGACTTGTAAAAGTACCCTTGTGGCCTACTATTTGAAATTGAAGTTGCAAATAGGAATTAGCCGTAACTAAAGTAAATAGCTCTGTGAGCTGTAACCTCGTGAGTCTTTCAACCCCTATGGCAGCCAATTTGAAAAATTCCAAAAACTCAATCTAGAGTAAAAATCTACATAATTATCGGACAAGCCCCCGTATTGCCTAATGCGTTTGACACTCGCAATCGGAATCAAGTGTCATGATTTTGTATGGGCTATGACAGTTGATTCCGAAACCAAGTGTCAAAATTTCGTTAGGCAATAACCCCGCTCTGCTCACGAGAATCAATTGAAAAATGGTTGCGTTACGCGATAAATAAATGACATAGCTGCCGTCGACTTCTACATGTATGTGAGTGCGAGAATGACAGGCGCGTTATCATATCATTTATCGCGTGATAAACGCGACCATCATAGGCCCGCTGGGATGTCATTTTTACATTTAGTTCCCCCCTAATATATTTAGATTTTTGTATTTTTTTAAAATCCTTTTGGTATTTGGCTCTTTGTAGGTGTCGTTGTGGCTTCACGCAGACTTCATATATCTTTGGTACACTGTTAGCTGGGCGCATATAATAGCCCAGTGGCATGGCGTCCATATATGGCGATTCCCACCGGGTTGCCCAAGGAAAGGCTTATAACCACATTTAAATATGAGTAAATGAGTACGCTCCCGCTTCCCTTGTAATTTTTCTGACGCCACGCCTCTGGCTCTCTTCTACAGATGGTTATAGAATGCTTTTTATCCGACTATGCTGAAGAAAAAAAAAGGATTATGATTTTCTCCTCATCCGCGAACGAAGTAGGCGCCCTTCTAGTCTCGAATAAAAAAAAACCCATACAATTTGATCCCATTTCGAATAACAAGCAAAAATCGATATTTGCTATCGATGTTTCTGGTTTTCCAGTTATCTCAATTATAGTTCAAATCGCCGCGGGCCGGTGGCACAGTGAACCATTCCGCATTTCCCTGTTATTTGTACTATAGTACTATGTGCTGTGTTATAGGACTGTTGTACTATGTGCTGGGCTTCGGATGGAATGGGACAATGACTCGCATTGGATACCATGTTGTTGAATAGGACATGAGAAACAATGTTTGATTTTAGTAAGCGAAGCCGGCGTTTATTAACTTTGTTTAAAGTTCACAATATGCTAAAAAGCAGAGGGCAAATATTTTCTTACTACTTTTTGTTTTCCATCAGTTTTACAAAACGGAATTATATTTTTTTACAACTATGAATGTACTAGTTACCGTTACGACTTGTACGAATTGTTCTGGCCTTTGAATGCCCAATGAACAGTCTTCAAATACGATTATCATAATGCGTTTTTTTTTTTATTCTAATTCTTAAGAATTTATTTATAGCGCAATCTCTTTGTTCCTCAAGGCTCGAATAGGCTCATTGCAGCATTTGCTGCCAGCAAATTTGTGTAGAAAAACTAGCATGATTAGATTTGTTTTAGCAATACGCTAGCAACTGCAATATACTAGCGTTCAAATGGAAGAAGTTAGTTTAGGAATCTAGAAAACGTATTAAAATTTGGCTATGAGACGACTTTACTCTGCGTAGAATTTGTTAGAGTTAGAGAGTAGGGGAGACTGGGTAAGGTTGTCACAGCGGCCATAACGGACTATGAGCCAGTGTTGAAAAATCGCGAGAGCTATAACTACCTCCTACATAAAACTCTCGCGATCTTTCGATAGCAGTCGGTGAACTTATTCGTTCGCTCAGTTTTCTGTCATGGCCGTCGTGTGTCTCCCCTTTAATTTATCCCACATTATCCCATAACAGAGACACCCTACACACCGGTCACGAGCGGCGGTCACGGTTGTTCATTACCGCTCCCATCATAAACATGAACCAGCTAACTGTCCGCTGTTTAAACTCCAGTTAACATTCGGTGCAATTGAACATTGCAATTATTTTGCTGTAAGTAAAAAAAATTGGGTTGGTTTATCAACTATCTTTTTTGTCGATAGTTGATAAACCAACCCATTTTTTATTTTTAAATGATAGGAATTTTGCTAGTTAAAAGTAATTTTAACCGGGAAAGAGTCTTGACTGTAACATATATAACAACAAATAATTAAAATAAAATAAAGTGGCTCGGAACCCTCGTGCGCGCTCAAATCAGACTTAAGCGCATGCGCGGCGCCCCTTTAATGACGCGTCGTCGCCCTACGTTTCTTCAGTCTGTCCTGCGCCTTAGTCTATTTTTCTGACATGCACTCTGAAGTCCGGTCAAAATTTCGGAAACGACTCAATCGGTTTGATACTCGACCGGAGTATTAAATCAAGATGGCCACCACGACATGCCATTCGATTTCCTTTCTGAATAAATGGAATAAGGTCAAGTTCAGAATTAGGGACGCGGTCAAGGGACAGTCCCTTTCTGATAAGCGAGACACAGTTCAATGAGGACAGTAGTGTTTACTTTTATACTTTAACGACCGGTTTGGCTCAGCGGGAGTAACGTTGCGTGCAAAGCTGAAGGTCCTGGGTTCAAATCCCGGTACGGGCAAATATTTGTGTGATGAGCATACATTTTTGTTCCTGAGTCTTTGATGTTTTGTATGTATATAAGTTAATATATATATTACCCTCCGCTCCGGACTATCTCGCTACTAAATCTCATCACCGGTGGTCTAATGAAACAAAACACTACCCATTTTACCACTGTGGTAAAAAAAGGAGCAATGTTACCACTAGTGATTAATCGGAACGAAACATCAATCTGAATAAGTTATCGTTGGAACGATATAAAACCCCAACTTTCCTAGGAATAAAGTAATGATCAGCTGAACAAACCTTAACAATCAAACAGCTCAACATTTTTTTATTAAAGATATACTTAAAAATTACATATACCATGGACGAATAAAACAAGTGGATATATGGATATATACAGTATTAAAACTAGCTGAACAAAGGAAGAGTGTAACTAAATACTAAATATTACAGGACAATTTTACACAAATCGAACTAGTCCCATGGTAAGCTCAATAAGGCTTGTGTTATAGGTACTAGAGGACGATATATTTAATAGATATATTTTCTTATATACATAGAAAACTTCCAAGACTCAGGAACAAATATTTATGCTCATCACACAAATATTTGCCCTTACCGGGATTTGAACCCAGGACCTTCAGCTCCGCAGGCAACGTTACTCCCGCTGAGCCAAAGCGGTCGTGAAAGTGTACAGTTACAATTAGCTCGTAAACAGCTACAATAGTTAAATAATATGGTACAATAGGTGGAATCTGTTACAATTAATCATTCGTATATTTAGATGGTGTTGTAAATATCGGGGAATGGCATTTTGTATGGCGATTGCCAATCCACTTGTTTTAATCGTCCATGCAGATACATAAGCTTAAGGGGCTACAAGCGTATATATGTACGATTTTTCATGGTTTTTGTTTTGTATCTAGTCCCCGGAATGGCCAAACTAACTTTCGAAATATAGTTTATATGATAGTTCAGTTTCTATTTAACACTTTCTTGCATTCGAAAATTAGAATATATTTCTATGTAATTAATTATGGATGTTTACAGAGGGGTCTATAAAAATAAAAATTGCGTATCTAGTCTGTCCTTTGACCTTTGATGGACTCAAAAGTTATGCCTTATTATTCATTATGGAAGTACCTAACTTTCTGCGCGAGCAAGCGTGTATTTTTTGTTAAAAAGCGTGTATTTTTTGAGAAAAGTGGCATAAACTGGTTTTTCGTCGTAAAAATAACAAAGTTTGATGGTATTTATCTTGGTTTCGGTGACTCTTAAAGATATACTGAAACAGTATATTGGTAAAGACGATCGCTGTCAACATGATGAGACATATACAATACGAAAAAGCGAAGAGCTACAGATCGAAGGTCATTCAGAGCTGTAAGCCCCTTAACTCAAACACCCTCATTACTCATCAAGGGTTAAAAATTTAATTTATCATGAACCTCTTACAAAATAGGAGCAGGTTTTTTAAAAGGGCATACCGTCGCCCAGTAACAGCTCCAATGACAGTGCTATAATTAAGTAACGCCAAAAAACTCTCTCTTAAAAATACTACTGCAAAGGTACCCACACAATTCGTAATAATTATATTTTAGATGGACGACAAGAATAGATAGCATACAGCCAAGATTTTAGATTGGGCGCATTCAGTTTCCAGAAACAACTGAAGACCAAGAAGATTATGTAATGTAAGGTGTTGGGAGTTTTTAAGCATGTCGATAGGAAATACTTTTAATAGCATTTTTCACATACAATTAAGCGTTTGGCCTCCACTATTCACTTTATAAATCACGATTTGAGATTACACAGTCAAATTTGAGAGCCAATCTAGTTTGACTATGCATGAAATTGTACAGCATGGAACGTGACGCTTATCCAAAGTGGTTTTCATCGAAATGTCGTACTTTTTTTTCCTTTACTAGCGCCAAAGGTCGATACTCGTATACGATATTCACGTTGTCGTCTGGATTAACTCGATTTTATCGCAAACGACTAATGTAGCTGTAAATATATACATGCCTTTTCGCCGCCGGTTCATTCATCACTCTTTTCACGCCAGCTTGGTACGGTATTAAAGATTTTCAATTGGAATGCAAGGAGTGAAAAATATAAAAGGAATTGATTTTGACTCTGTACTTACATACATACGTAAATATTACTTTATTGTATACAATAACAAATTAAAAATACAGTGATAAAAGGTACAAAGGCAAACTTAAACCTGAAAGACATCTCTTCCAGGCGTGTGGTCTATATATGCATGAAGGCACTGCCTACCATGAATGACCATGGCTTCATACAGGCACGGAGAAACTGCATATCCTGAAGCCGTGAATGACCATGGCTCCATAAAGGCACAGAAAAACTGCCTATCTTTGCTAAAAGCCCGGTGCGCGCTACCCTACCAGTTTTCTGTTTATATCTAACTAAACTATTAAGTTGTAAAAATAAATGTCTATACATGGATGATATTTAAAAAAAAATATTGTAACGCATTATGAGGTTACTGATACGAAAAATATTTTCTTTGGATTTTTTTGTGGCTTCATCACGATAAATCGGCTAAGCGGATTTCAATTATTGGTGATATACTTTTTACCCTACTACGCTCACGAAAAAAACAGCATTATGACTTTTTCTCCTCCGCGAACGAAGTTGCGGGCACATTTTAGTGCCATTTTTTTTGTATTCGTGAGTGAAAAAAATCCTAAGCTCCTTTTTAGTTCATCGTCGGGTTGAATTTTATCCTTATTTGACCTTCCTAAAGCTATGATACCAAAAACATAGTTTTTGTGTGTGTTTACGTAACAAACATGCATATGTATATATTTTTCATGATAGATATTTTCAAAACCTTTATTTCGCGATGGCATATAAAAATTCGAGTATTCTAATCGATGAACATTAAAAAGCGTATTTCAAATATAAAAAAAAAAACTTTACTATTGATCTTATACAGGAAATACAGCATTGTATATGGATGCTAGCTAAACGTTAATTCTCTAAATCTATCAATGACTTCCATTGTACCAGACTCACAATTCAGAATAATCTCAATATAGTTCTAAATTATTCACTGTCCATACTCTCACTACCGCACCAGTCGAAATAGGCTTAAAATCTTTGAAATGTATGCACATGCGACCTTTTAGAATACAGTGGTGTAGTCGTTAGGTTGGAAATCACATCAAATAATTTATTTGACAAATAGGAGAATGGCATTCGCTAATTTATTGTTTCGCGGAAGAACAATCGTAGGGGTTAGGATGTGGCTTGAGAGCGAGCGGAGCCGGCTAGGTGATAAGCGGAGCGAATAGCGGGAAATTCTGCATACTTAAACAGACATTGTCTTAAATACATGTGGACGAATCCTGTAAAATACGTGCGCCTGTTTAATGTACTTGTTCTACTTGTATGTATCGTTGTGGCTTCATAACGCTAAATCGGCTTAACGGATTTTAACCATTTTTGGTACTACTCAGCTGAGTATCTACAGATGGTAATAGCACTTTTTACCCGATTACGCTAAAAAGAAAAGAGGGGTTATGACTTTTTATACACTCTGCGTACGAACCTTGCGGGCACTATTATCTCATCATCATCATTTCAGGTATCGGACGTCCTCTGATATGATAGATTTTCACATGGAGCGGATAGAGGCGACCCGCATCCAGCAAGTCCCCGCAACCCTAATTAAGTCGTCGGACCACCTATTGCGGGCTTGCTATTATCTAATTGTAAATAAAATCAGCGATGAAAATACTGAGCTGGTGCAGCCTTAATTATCGTTATCGGAAGTAAATCACATTATACCCTTTTAATTATTTTGCAATCCGCTCGCTTCACTACGTAGCCTTAACTACTGATTGACAAGCACGCAGACATTGTTAGTAGAGATGCTCTTATAATTAAGTACAGTCAGCCGCGCTGCGGTTAACGGTCGTTAGTGACAGCTTGAATAAAACGCAGACGAGTGTACTCCGTGTTAGGACGGTTTCGGTGTTTAGTGTCTTTGTTCTCTCATAGAGATACATGCGGAAGGTTATGTAAGGACTTTGAACGAACTTGAGCGTTTTTATTTCATACACAATCCATGAAAACGTTTGCTCGTTCTAAGAAGATGATGGAATGTAAATTAATTAAATAATTAATATTACAATTTAACAGATTATATCGCAATATTATTTCATTTGAGTTCCCGACGTTTCGGAAGCTTTTCAGCTTACCATGGTCAGGGTCATTATTAAAACAAAATAATTAAGCCCTTCTGGCACATGTGTAGCTGTCTTAACAGCTTAGGCGCATCTGGCATGTATGTACACCTTTATTTGTTTTTTCAAAGTGGGTAGTTTGCACAAATTGTAACTTTGACAGAGGAAAATATACCTTTTCTCAGTCCACCCGTGACCATGAAAAGCTGAAAAGCTTCCGAAACGTCGGGAACTCAAATGAGTTAATATATGCGATAAAATCCGTTAAATTATTTTAGTTCAATGAGTAATAATCGCGGAAACAGAAGAAAATATTAATAAATATTGTAAAATATTTTTCTTCTGTTTCACTAGATAACTCCTGCAACGTCGGTCGCGGACGAGAAAAAAATCATAACCCCCTTTTTGCTCCAGAATAGTCGGGTAAAAAGTATATTACCATCTGTAAACGCCTAGTTACCCGTGTACCGAAAATAGTTGCAATTCGTTTAGCTGTGTCAGCGTGATGAAGCCACAACGACATAAATAAACATACATGAAATAAAAACACATAGTCCGTATCAATAATTTGTTTGAAAATATCTTCAATGAACAAAGCTTTTAATTTTACAATACTCTAAGTATGCCTAATAAGGAAGGTCACAGTCACTCAGGGAGCTATGGAAAGGGTTATGCTTTTGATCTCTCTATACGAAATCAAATCAGAAATGAGGACATTCGTAGACGAACCAAGGTCACCGACATAGCAAACAGGGTAAGCAAACTGAAGTGGCAATGGGCAGGGCCTATAGTTCGAAGGACCGATGGCCGTTGGGGCAGAAAGGTTTTCGAGTGCAGACCGCGTACCGGCAAGCGCAGCGTGGAAAGGCCACCCGCAAGGTGGTCGGACGACGTGGTTAGGATTGCGGGGACAGGCCTCCTCATAGACCCTAGTGGAAGTCTAATGAGGAGGCCCGTGTCCAGCAGTGGACGTCCTATGGCTGAAATCATGATGATGATGAATAGGTACCCATGTAGTGTAAGACATTTAAATGTCCTTTCTACAGAAGCATAGTCTATACACATCAATGACAAGTGAATTTAGCGCTATTTAGAATGCAAACAGACAAACAAACCTAATGAATTAATCACCGACGACTCCATTCGAACAAAGCGAGAATTTAGTCGAAACACGACTAATAAGACCAACTATTTAGTCATTAATCGTAAAGACTAAAGAGTTTGAGAAAAAAGAAGACCAAGAAAGCGAGGTTGAAGGTTCCAACAATCTAGACTAGTGGCTTTTTTTGCATTTTCAGTTCGAGGTAAAGTATGACGATTCCACTATTCATGTACACATTTTTTTATATATAAAAGAACAGGCCAAGAGCATGTTGGCCCTTGCTCAGTGTAGGGTTCCGTAGCCGTTCCAACAAAAATTGCACTACAGATGGAAAAAATACTATGTGAACAAGACACCTATACTTCAAATGTCATCAATATATGTAAATAATGGAATTTATGAGTAAAATGCCTGTGACATACGGACGGACGGGCATGACGAAACTATAAACGGAACACTAAAAAGTGCACCAACAAAAGAGCGTATCGTCATGACACGTATGTTTCTTTTATTGACAAGCGCATTTTTTGGACAATAACTCAGGAACGGTGTATTTGAGAATGTTGCGAATAATTTTCGTTAAAAGAAGTATTTATTAAGCTTTACAAAACTGCTTAAAAGGCACAATTTATGCTACTTTCGGAGCGATTGTTTCCAAAAATATTCACTGAATCAAAAAATGCTTCGTCGAAACATTAGTGTTTTTAAAAGAACTGTCGATATATGAGCCACACGTTGATGTTTGTTGCAAAAAAACTGTTTCTGTTATATGTATGCAGTGCCCTCCCCCCCCTAGAAATATTTTTTTTTCTTATTTAACTACCAAAGTTAGTAGCGGCTTTTTTACTCCAACTGACAGCTCAGCACCGGTTAATTATGTCTTTAAATCCGATGCCATACTTACTAAATTCGTTCAAAAACTCTTCAACGCAAAACTTTCAACGAAATCTTATTAAAGTTCATAAAATGAAAACGGTCGTCGCGTTCTTGAAAATCGTCAACTACTTCAACAAGCATGTATGTCCGTCCCACTTGAAAGGCTATCTCGAGAACACGATGCCCTGAACCGTGAAGCCGAGGACCGAATCTGAAGTTGAACTGAAGTGGTTGAAACTTTATTTTGTTTGAGTAGCCGAGAGCGTCTTTAGGTTTAACCTAATTCTAATTAAAAGGAGTTCGAAAACTTTTAAATTGAGGCTGTGAGAAAATGAAATAGTAAGTTCAGCAAACAAATTGAAAACAAATTAAAAATCTAAATTATTCGTAGTAACTGAGAAATTATTTGCCTTTGTGGTAAAAAACAATTGTTCAACAAAACTGTACAATACAGTTTTCCAGGAAACTGGAATAAATTAGAGGTGTACCGTACCGACTAGTCGGGAAAGCCGACTACCCGATCACATTTATAGTCGGCGAATAGTCGGCGACTAGTGTGCAAATAACATTGTGAGTGCTTTGGGTGTCCTGTAAACTCACAATGTAATGTATTATAAATAAATAAATAAAAGAAATATTCGGTACATTATGATTTACAGGAAAAAAATAAACAACGAATATTTTCTTCAAGGTTTTTGTTTCTCTAACACAACTATTAGATAATATCACAGTTTATCTTGCTTTTTTTTTACTTTAATAAAAAATACGCCGGCCAGTGTAGCAAGTACATCACTAAAACGTAAACAAAACAAACTAGTCAAAACATGAACACATGAACAGAGCCGTGAGGCGCGACCAGCGAACTGAAACAAACGTTCCCGGTTGCACCCGAACTTAGCCAAAACCAATGATTGGCGTTGCCGACTAGTCGGCCACCTCAGCGCCGATTAGTCGGCTAGTTGGCTAGTCGGCAAAATCCATAGTCGGCCCATCTCTAGAATAAATATAATTAAAAGACGTTCACTCTTGGAGGAAGGCCTCTCCCAAGGATCGCCATAACGACCGGTCATGCGCCGCCCTCACCCAACGGTTTTCCGCGATCTTCCATGTCTACCCACAAACGGGATAAAATGATGACGTTGTTATATAAATACAAAAAATAATAATTAAAAAAACAAAAAACCCGACTGCGTAAAATAAAAACAAAAAAGCAAGTCCAGAGCTCTAGAAATTTGTTAACCAAAAGAAAATAACATCAGACACTTACATCTAAACCAGTATGAAAAATGGTAAACAACAGGCGGTCTTATCGCTAAAAAGCGATCTCTTCCAAACAACCTAGTGTGTTAGTGAGTAGCGCTTCTAGAATTATTGCTCAGTGAATGCTCGCATTTAGAATATCACCGTCTGCGGTTCCCGGTTATTTGCATCTGCCGAATACGCGGACATTTTTCACCGATGCAACCACCGCGGGGGTGTGTACCACCTGTACCTTTCATTTAAAAAAAAGTTTTATTTTTATCTACCAATAATATTTTCTTCAGTCTCCGCGATTATTACTCATTTAAATAAAACTATTTAACGGATTATATCACGTATATTATCCCATTTGAGTTCCCGGCGTTTCGGAAGCTTTTCAGCTTTCCATGGTCACGGGTGGACTGAGAAATGATATATTTTCCTCTGTCAAAGTTATAATTTATCTACCAATGCTGAGCGAAAGTGGATTCGACCTGAGCACATTGACAAGATGCAATATAAATTAATGGATTTTAGTCCTTTTCCTATACCCCGAAAATAAGTTATTACGCGAAATAGCTAAGGAACTATATAATACATTAATCTAACATCGAATTCCGCAAAGTAACGCTTGAATCTATAAATTATTATTAATATCAATAAAGTGGATGATCATCCATCTTTTTTTAACAAAGTTTTTCTCACGATGTCGCCTGCATGGTAAGGTAAAAGGTTTTCATCTCGGGAACTCGTTTAGCTCTTTAAACAGACAGTCGTTCATATACATTTATAAATTAACGTTTAGTATATTAATCCAATGAAATAATCCATCCTCGACCTCGTAGTCACTTACCATCAGGTGATACAGGGGTTAATCGATAAATAAAAGAACCGGTCAAGTGCGACTCGGAGTCGCGCATCGAGGGTTCCGTACAGAATATTCGCTACAAACGGCCTATGAAAATCCAGTGTTAACAGAGCCCTACCCCTGAGCAAAATGTACGCGTTGTTCGATCATTTTATATTGGTTACTGATAGACAGACACACAAAATTATACTGTTTTAGTATTTGTTGGTATAGCGGCAACAGAAATACATCATGTGTGAAAATTTAAACTGTCTAGCTATCACGGTTCATGAGATACAGCCTGGTGACAGACAGACAGACGAACAGGCGACAGTCTTAGAAATAGGGTCCCTTTTTTACCCGACTGCGCGACGCAAAGGAGGGTAATGTGTTTATACCATTTGGGTACGGAATCCTAAAAATCAACTGAACCTTGAGAACTGTGGGATTCATAAAAATTAATAACAAACGTGATTAATATTTTTTGAATTGTAACAGAGAAAGTACGAAAAACAGAGAGAAAGGACGACGGAGTCAGAAAAGATAAAATGTAGGCAACATGTTGGTCGACAGCAAAAGTGTAAAAAGTCACCTAAAGTACCGGCGATTTTATTAATTTTTCCGAGAAAAATTTAATACAATAAGGGGCCAAGTGAACGCGACCCATTATGTAAACGTACGTGGTTGAGAACTAGTTTAAATTAACCGTAAAACAAACGGCGCTAGTTTTGCATGCAGACGGCTCCGCGGCTTGCAGTCGCGTGGAAATTATTTTATCTGTGCAGTTCTCATGCCGACGTGAGAGGTATGCAAAGACGCGCCATCACGTTGACAGTTTGTTACTACATACGCTGTAATCTCAGAGCATTTACGAAGTGGAGATGACAATCCGTCTAATAAAGGCTTAGCCGAGCTAAAGTGTTTGAGCGTATGCGTGCTGTCATGCTACTTTCAAAAGTAGTTTTTTGAAAGTAGCCAATATATTTGACATAATTTTTCATTACCACGGCAGTGTGAGACTGAGCGGTAGGAGGCGGATAATGTAGCATTATACTAGGGTCGACAGAAACCACCCTAACATAACTAAGCTACGCACAACCGTGATACGCGACTCTTTTGTGTCTTTTTCTTGTCAATACAGTGCAAGAAAGATGGGTGAGGCTACCAGCTGAAGAAGTGAAGCATGGATGTGGTTTCACGCACACGCTTGTTTCCTGTTCTTCGAAGTTTCAACCAAACTTAAGAAATGGCAGAGAAGAGGCTGAAGATGGCCACCAAAACATTTAAGAAGCCAAGTTCGCGCTTAGCTAGCCGAAAGGCTAACCCATTCGATAGGGTGCCCCCCCGTGACCATTAACAGCCGTGGAAATGATCGCAAGAAAAAAAAAATAGGTAGCCTACAGTGCATGTGGAGGGGCATAATTCTTTTCGGTATCCTCAGCTAGGGTTCTCAAATACCTTACATTTCATTTGACTACTACTACTACTAATCCATACTAATATTATAAATGCGAAAGTGTGTCTGTCTGTCTGTTACCTCTTCACGCTTAAACCGCTGAACCGATTTGGATGAAATTTGGTATGGAAATAGTTTGTGTCCCGGGGAAGGACATAGGTTACTTTTTATCCTGGAAAAATACCCTTATCCGCGATAAGTGAATTTAAGGCGGAAGAAGTCGCGGGCGGAAGCTAGTATGAGAAATAAAAGTAAAATGAACAGTATTTTTGAAAAGTAAATAGTATTTTATTTTTTTGATGTTTTAAAAACATACTTTTTGGAGCTACTTGCTTACATGTTTCTGAAGTTTGGATATTTAGTTTTTACGTTTTATGGCTCCGAATATATTTTTTTCTCCATTGCCAGGTTGACTGGTAGAGAATGCCATATGGCATGAAATTCGCCTTTTGTACGATAAGTTTTCTTTTGTGCAATAATGATTCAATACAAAAATATATATCAGCGGTCACAAAAACAGTATTTTGTATTCTTTTTTTAATATAACCAAATACAGAACCTCTAACATGTCATGTTCTTACAGATCAAGAGAGACAAGGAAAAATTTTTTTGCGATATAATTCAGTAAAAAGTATTAAAAACCGAAAAAAGTATAGTCCTATTTTTAACCCTATCTTCAGTCGTAAGTAAATATTGAAAGAGTTAGATTTCCATACGATACTCACGAAAAAAACCTTAAAGTCACAGCTAGATAAGGAAAGCTTGGCAAAGTGTTGATAAATGAACCTTTTTCCAACATTTGCATTTAGAGCTCCCAATGAACGAATGAATGAGCCGATGAGTGAATGGAAGAGGGCTTTTTTGAAATGTTTAGATTAATGGCGGCCGATTCTGCCTTTTTGCGCAAAGTTGTTTTTTCGAGATTTTTCCGTCGTGATTCTAATTTGATAGATTATGGAAACTACAGATTTGACAGTTTAATGTTGGTTTGTTTTTTTATCGATTTTTTGATATTTAATTGGACAAAACACAGTTCCGCAAATGGATTCAACAGTCAACCTTCAGACAAAGCACAATAAAGGCGGTAAAACCCTTACAAAAAGACAGACGCTACATAATAAAATCGAGATATTGTACAAAATCATTATACACTTGGCTAAACCACTTAGTTAGATTCCTAAATATAGGCGTTATCCAATTTCGTACGTCAGGTTTTTAAAATTTCACACAATCAGAATTCGACACGATCCTGAACTGTTTTGAAGTAATGGTGAAACTAATATACACTATTATAAAGTTTTAAAAATGAAATATGCAGACATTTCATTTCGAAGATATTTTCAAAATATTGGAACGGATTATTTGGAGGTCACTGAAATTTTGGCACACGGGTAGCTGGGTAACTACAGATGATTAATGGATACTTTTACTCAGCTACGCTGAAGAAAAAATCTTCTCCGCGAACGAAGTTGCGGATACCTTCGAAGTAATTCATCGAGATACCAACGTATAAGGTATAAATGAAAACATGAATATTTTTCAATTCATGTCTTTCATGTTTTGTATAAACAGTACATGTTCAATGTATAGACATTTCATTATTACAACTTTGTAACAGTATAGATGATCAATAACTTCGATTGGTAGTCAAGCTTTAAGTGTCATTGTCGAAATCGTTTCAAATAACAACGCCATTATAAAACAATCACTGCAGTAGCTAAAATCATCAACAATCGCCCATTAAATGCAAAATCGCATTCCTTTGTCCGCTCCCATCATTACAATCATCATTGATGACGTAATCACGATCTCGGTAAGTTAATGGATTCGATGATGAAACGATTGGACGCGGTCGTGGTCGAAATAACCTTACTGTTGAGTGTTCGTGATCTTCTTTCCGGAGTCATGATAAACTGACAAAGGCGTGCATGTTTACAAACTATGTAGGACCTTTTTTAGGGTTCCGCGATAAGCTATTTCATCTTAAATTTCACCGTGTTTTTATAGCTTGACAAGTTCTTCAGTGACACTCCCATGATCTGCGGGCGACGGGGGGAAAGACAGCGGGGGCGAGTAAGATAAGTACACCCCCCCCCCCCGCATGGAAGTGCCACGAAAGAACTTGTCAAGCTATAAGTCACACTCAAATATCAGTACTTATTGAAATAAAAATAATTATGAGAACAAAAGTAATTTTCGTTCAAGTTGCGTGTCCTAAGACCCTAATGACCCATTCCTTTTAATATCTAACAACGTTAAAAGGAATGTATCGCGTGTAAGTATTCTTAATTCTTTGTCGGATTTTAGGCGATTAAGGCGCTTATAAGCATAGTTACTCTATGTGAACAAGGTTATTTTCTTATATCACGACATCTTTACAATTATAAAGTTGTAAAAACTGTCCATTCTGCACATTGAAGATATTTTCAAAAAAATAAGTAATACGGGCTACTTGATGGTTACTGAATCGAAAAATATTTATTGTATGTTTGTATTTGTCGTTGCGGCTTATCAGATTACAACTATTTTGGTACACTAGTAGACGGGCAACCACAGCCCGTTATAGGACACTTTTTACTAGACTACATTGAAGAAAGAAAGAGTGTTATGTTTTTTTAAAGCCCCCTCCGCTGACTAGTTTTTATAAAAGGTTAAAATTACTTTTCCCACGCAGAATAGAACTCGCTACGAGAGCCACATAAGTTTATTAGTAGTTGGTTGTTATAAATTAACCTGTTATAGAGTTATTCAATCGATGTAACCACACCTAAAAGTACATTGCAAATAAAGACTATTATATGACTCAAACACCTAATAAGTACTATTGGCAATAACCTTGCAATCTTCCCATTCTATTCTTTAACCCGTCATCAACTCGATTCGACATGCTCAAGTGTTGCTACACTATGAGTTGAACTTTAAGCTTTTAAACAGCAAACTTACGGACTACCTGCCAAGTCGGCGACTGCTTCGACAACTTATAACTGGACACTTGTTTCTACCGCAACTTTAAGCAAGTAAAAATTTAAGTTATGGCGTCTTTTCTTGGTTTAACGCAGTTTTGCTTCATAAAAAAGTTATTCACAAATTAATAAGGTTTTCTGAAGAGCTTGTTAAACAAATATTAATTAGTAGAATACCTGAAATTAGTTTCTTAAAGTGCCTCTTGGTTATACACATCAACTTTCTATGAAAACGTTTTGCATAACTCACAAATGAAAAACAGAATATTCAAGCAAAGTGCCGATTCTTCCGCTAAATAACAATCTCAGCAGATTGTCCCCACTTTTCTGTTAAGGAATATAATGTTTTTTTTTATTATATAATACTAGAAGGTAACCCCTCTTTTTTGCTCCAGCGTAATCGGGTAAATAGTATCCTTTAACCATCTGGAGATACCCAGATACCCGTGTACCAAAAATAATTGAAATCCGTTTAGCCGATTAGGCCCCAACGACACATACAAATAAAAAAAAAATATTTTTTGATTTAGTGACCTCCAAATAGTTCGTTACAATCATTTTTTAATATCTTCAATGTACAGACATTTCATTTTTACAACTTTATAATAGTATAGATTTACACTAAAAGATTACAGATATGGTTTGGATGTGATTAGAACTTGTATGTTTTATGATCCAGAACTAAAGTTTTACCAATTCTGCCTTTGGGATACCACCCAAGACATGTATAGAAAAATTACTTTAATAAAACGGTGCAACTTGTAATAATAAGACAACGCCCAGAAGACAAAAAAACCCAACAACAATTAATTCAACAACACAACTTTCCGCAAGCCAGTAATTTAATGCCAAAATTTTAAAATTATTACCTCATGTTGTATTTGAACCTATTCCTTTTCCGGGCAAACAAAAGTCAAAGAACAGTCAAGTACAAAGACATGTATCCAAAATTTCACCTTATTATTATTATCAGCCTGAACTGTCACACTGCTGGGCAAAGGCCTTCCTCTTTTCTCTTTCTTTCTCTCTCTTTCACCTTATCGCATTGTCATAAATAAGTTTGAGAAGTGGATACACCTTTTTCTAGTCGACTATTGCAATTAGAGTCCACGGCTTAAAATAAAATCGTACATTGACAAAATGGCATGAGACAGACTAATAAAAATAAAAAAGGAGCGAGGAAGGAAACTTAACATCAATTAATTCAAGAGCACAACTTTCCACACGAAAACACACCATTAAGATTCCTCCATCACCCCAACTATCCGGAAATCCTCTGCCCCTAGGCCCTTCAGCAGTTACATGTGTTTCATTTGACACAATATGCCCTCAGACACCTGGAGGGCCCTCCATAGACCCCGGGCGAGGGTCTGATCTGGCGCGTTATTTGAAAGTCGAGGACTCTTTGAGTGTCTGGTGCAAGTTTTTGGGAGTACGAATGTAAGTCGTATTTATAATTGTCTATCAATTTTATCGCGTTCTAGATGGGGTTTAGATTGTACAAAGTTTTCCCTATCTAAAACGTCACGTAAAATTACTCTTAAAAAGGCTCTTAAATACTTACATGATACAGTGTTGGTATGACTCTACAGTACGAGTAATATTGGCCAAACGCTTACCTGAAAAATTAAATAGAAATAATTAGAATACTTTAGTGGTCAAAAGATATTATAAGATTCAACTTCAAGATAATAATCTTGGGTTAAAAGCTCATATACGAGTACAATGATTTGTGTAGAACCAATAGCAAAAAGTTAAAATGTTGCTGTCGAGTTTTCAACTTCTTACGTCACGGCAATCGGGCGGTGATTTGGAAAAAAATTAACCAATCCACATCACCAGAGACTAGTACGTTCCTACATTATGTAAGTGACCATTCGGAATCGAATTGGCCAAAATTTTTATCCAAGCCGCCTGTGTTTTTGTCAGATGTTGTGTTAATTGTGCCACTAGGTGGACAGTACACAAAAGTATTTTATTATCTGCATCTGCATAACCTTAATTTCCGAACGGTGTAAAATATCTTATCTGTTTAAAAAGTAGTTTAATAGTCTCTGTTTTTAAAATATTATAATTAGTAATGAGGTAGCCTGGGAGTTTTTCTTTGCAGCGTTTCTTTTCTCCTCAGTACGCCTCATTTGTGAAATGCTGCTTGGTAAATAATTAAAATAAAATAATTAAGCCCTTCTGGCACATGTATAACTGTCTTTACAGCTTAGGCCCATCTGGCATGTATGTACACCTTTATTTGTTGTTTCAAAAATAAGTAGTTTGCACAAATTGTAACTTTGACAGAGGAAAATACATCTTTTCTCAGTCCACCCGTGACCATGGAAAGCTGAAAAGCTTCGGAAACGTCGGGAACTAAAATGAGATAATATACGCGATATAATCCGTTAAATTGTTTTATTTCAATAAGTTTTTTTTTCTTCTTAAAGTATGTTCAAATTTGAAGAGCCATTTTTATCAAGTAATATAGTTAAATTTATATTTACACTTCGTTGCATGATTATTTTCCTGCTAAGATTTTACATCCTCCGTTCCTTAATTGTCCTTGCGTTGTTTCCAAAACCTAACGACGTCATCAGAAACTGGTACGTCCCTACTTTATGTAAGTGACCATTCGGGTCCGAATTGGCCAATAATTTTATACAAACCGCCTGGGTTTCGGTTCAAACGTTGTGTTAATTCGGCCATCAGGTGGGCAGTATAAAAACGCTAGTTTGTGGGTCCGGACGACCCTAACCGAGGGTTAACTGGTCGTTGAGGTTAATGCCGGGGATGTAATGGGGGGGTTAAATAAATAGTATTTTAGTGTCGAGTTCATTATACATGGTACTAATCTACAACTAGAAAGGGCGTATTAGTAGTTATAGTTTCCTTTTGATTGGGGGGGTGGGGGGGGGAGGGGGGGGGGGGGGGGGGGGGGGGGTTATTACTTATTTTACTATCACCAACTCGCTGGACTGCTCTGAATTAAAAAAGCTATTGAGTCCACCATGCAGAATATCTCTCCATGTACCTTTTATCTTAGTCGTCAGAAAAGCAGGCTATTTTGAAACTAAAATTCATGATTTTTAACAAACTCTTATCACCATCAATCATCCATGGAAAGTGCTGAAAAATAGGTCATTACACTGAAGTGTATAGCAATTAATGCGTACATGGATGTTTATCGTGATGATGTTTATGATGATTTGACCGATTTAGCTCAGCGGGAGTAAAATGTCACTGCTCCAGTGGCCTGCGAAACTAAAGTTCCTGGGTTCAAATCCCGGTAAGGGCTAATATTTATGTGATGAGCATAAATAAATACTAGTTCTTGATTCTTAGATGTTTTCTATGTACATAAGTAAATATATCAATAAAATGTATCTTCGTCTAGTGCATGTAACACAAGCTTTGTTGAACTTACCATGGGACTAGTTCGATTTGTGTAAAATTGTCCCTTAATATTTATTTACGATTTGATCATTTCGTAATGGTAAGTCGTTATACTTACAACTTAGATGTTAGCGATGTCCAGCCATTTTTAAATGTACAACGTATTTTATTTAAGAAAATATACAGAAAAGTCAAACACTTGAAACTAAACGGTTCTAAATTTAACAAATGCATCAATTTCGCATATTGATTGGACTATAATTTAACAATCAACAATAATTTCAAGGAAACAATAGTGGAATCATGGACTTCTGGCAAACTGTTGGAAGACCCATCATTGGAGGCAGCCAAAAGGAAAAGCGATAAAATTTAGACCAAATCTCTGAGGCTCCTTATCTCATATACGCAGTACAGCCTTCACGTTGTAACGAGGTGCATTACGACTCGTTGCTTACGAACTGTCTGGCTATGCGCAGCTTTTTAAAATTATTCTTCTGACAGCAAATTCAAAATTATTTTAAAATTCCACACTCGAACACACGCTAGAGCTTCATTCAATTCTGACCTTCGAAGCTGATCAGATGTTGTTCTAAGTCTCACTCTTTAACAATGTTTTAAAATACTCAAGCCTAAGCAGAACATAAGTACATTGAAACCTGAGTGCTTTGAGTGAATATTATTTATTTGAATACATGATATAAACTTCTAAATAATAACTACAGAGTAAAACCATACTGTTGATCCGACGTTGACGACACGTATTTATACCACTAGGCACGGAAACGCAAGTTCATATATATGTATTTTGTAATTAATTGCTAACTGTTATAAAAATGTAAATAGCCTATGTAGCTAAGGACTCTTCTATTTTGTCTTCAGGTGCCTTTTCTTTTACTTTATTTCGAAATAATAAATATCTTGGCCCTGGTCTCCTGTGTCTTTTATTCCGGACCCGCGACAACGTTAAAGATACTTATATCAGTATTTTTTTATGACAAACTAACGCTCTTCGTGTGCCCCACACGTCATTTGAAACCGCTTGGAGTCAAGATTTAGGTCCACCATTCCATCGGCGAGGACCGAATTACGGTCGGACCCACGATTGATACTGATGCTTGCTTATTTATAAAATTGAAACGTTTTCAGGGCTCTGGGGTCCATTTTGAAGAGTCTAAGGGATTTATCTTTATAACACACATGTGAAATATTAGTCAGGAATATTATCCGTGCATTTTAACCACTTCAACAAGAGGCTTTAAGTACGTTCGTACACATTTAATGGATTCGAAGAAGTCTTCCTCCGTAACGCTCGAGAATTGTAAGAGTCCACATAATCCGCACAGGATTCGATATCTGCTGTCAAAAAATCAATCACCGGTTCACGAATTCTGTAAGATGAGGGCTTACACAATAATTGGTCCTCCTAGTGGCCACTTTTTTTCCATCGGATGAGCTGCATACTTGTTTTTAATTTTACGGTATAAACAATTAGGGGTAACGGGTATTACATTAAACCTCCTCCCTCGGTCTGTCAAAGGAAAATTAAAATTGAATTTAATTAAATTTAATAAAAATAGACCCGACTAGGTAGACAGACGACCTGATCAGGGTCGCGGGGAGACAGTGGATGTGGTCTGCGCAGGCTCACACCCTGTGGCGAGCCATAGGGGAGGCCTATGTTCAGCAGTGTACGTCCGTGGCTGATAGATAGATAAATATATTAAAAAAAAAAATCACGGAGCATGACCGTATTTATTTATTTATTTAATCGTATCGCACAAGGTTTTATTTAAGACGGATACACAATTTACAGGTTGCACAGTGTAGTGTGTCCGATTATGTAAAACAATATTTTTTTATAAAAAAGTGGGGTTGGGACCCCAAGAAGTGTTTTTTGCCTACGGTGATATGGTACGGAAGCCTTAATGCCAATACAAATACAAACAACAATAGTCGTTCATATACCAAATTATTGTTACTAGTTATACATTTCGCATTCAAAGCAATAAATCCGGAACAGTCGGAAAACGTACATTTCGTGCAAATAAACAGGAAAAAAATAAAAACGTCAGAACTTTTCCCAAATTAGCCGACTTAGTGGAACTCTGACAATTCAATCTACGCATGCTAATTTATTTTTCCCCGCAGCATGGAAATTCCCAGGGTGCGGGATTTTCTTCCCGAAGAGTGAAGAGGGTACATCGGATTTGTTGGAATCTGTCGCATTGTAATGGTGATTTTTATTACTTAATCCCGTCCTGCGACTTCACCCGAGGATTTGCAAATTTTTTATATCTTTCAACAATCGCTTCATCCCCTCAGGAATTAAGTTTCGAACGTGATGCATCACAACATTGCCAATTTGTTAAATAAATATATCCATCGTCATGATTATCATATCAGTCCAAGGACGTCCACTACTGGACGAGGGCCTTCCCCAAGGTAAATATACTGTAGTCTGTAAAATAATCTTTAATGACACGTAGTAAACGCACAACGAGGATCTATAATTCTTCATTTATACGGTTTTGTAATCAAATCGGGGACCCTAATAGTTTTGTCATGTCCGTTTGTATGTCTGTACATATGTCACGCTCATCATCTGTCCCACACAATATTAGCAGAAGAACCAATAAATAGGTATGTAAATGATAGGTATGAAAACGACTGGACAGGACATTGATTTAAACTTACACGGTTTTCACTCAGTATCACAACAACAAAAGATAATTATATAAATCATATTTATATGCGATTAAGCCCCATTGTGTTGTTTTGTGATAATGGAGAGCGCATGTTTGCCAAAAGCGTATAGTAGAACGGCTTGGATGAATAGCGAAAAAAAAAGGACTTTGCCAAGCAATATATATATATGCATATGCAGTCGATAGCATCACTGCAGAGTAACTTGTGGCTAAGTTGTGGCTTTCCAATGATTTGTTAAGTAGTTCAATAAGATTTATATTAATTACATATTACTGTTATATTTTATTTCGTTATTTATATATTATGCGGAGGGATGAGAGCCATGTGACAAGAAGGGTATTAGATATGCATGTGGAAGGATGTAAGAGGAGGGGTAGGCCGAGGAAACGGTGGATGGATTGCGTGAGAGATGACATGAAGAGGAAGGATGTAAGTGACGAGATGACGAGTGATAGAGAGGTATGGAAGAAAAAAACATACGGCGCCGACCCCAAGTAAATGGGATAAAGACAAGCGAATGATGAATGATGATTTTATTTCGTTATTTATTATGTATAATATGCAAGTATAATTATTTTTTATTAATATGTGTTCAGTTTGATGTTCAAGTCGAGCGCGAAGCAAACACTGCCGTCCCATCCTTTACTGAAACCATTTCGCCGCATTTTCAGGCCCCTATTTGAGAACCTCTGGATAAGACTAGAACGCAGAAATTATCGTCATCCAGTAAGCTATAATCACATACTTAAAATCCAACATTTCAAGTCTGTAGGTCATTTAGTTCCGAAGTTAAGCAAAAGCAAAGTTTCGCATTTATGGCACTCACTCACTCACTCATGATCATCAGAATAGAAATAGTACTTCCCATAAACTCAGAGAGCTGAAATTTGGTACAGAGTTAGGGTTTAATGGCCACATAAAGGGAAAACTATCAAACTAGGACAATTGAAGATGTGGAGTACCTGGTGAACCGGATTATAAAACACAAGAGCCCAACCAAACTTAGAGAGCGACATACCGCCTTTACAAAAAATATTCAACTTGGTGGGCCGCTTCATTTGATGTCAAAAATCGAAGGTCTATGCGCACGTTTCTACAAAAAGAAGTGAAATCCCACCAAACACATTCTGTAGAAAACTAGCCAAGTCTCGATGGAGCTACTTGTTTATCTCTAAAAAGTAATGAAATCCAGACAGTCATGCCAAGTCTTTACTGCGATTTTTTATTATAGTTAATGTTGTGTGACTTGGCCGGTGAAGGGTACACAAGGGTACAAAACCAGGTGCTCCATGACACCATTGCACCAATCGTTGACTGTCGGACGTCGGACGGTTCAGAATGTTTTTGGTGGGACATCTTCTTCTTCTTCTTTATATCTTCACTCACTTGCTCAAAGGTTAACTGGAAGAGATCCCTAATAGGGATAATTTCGCCTCATCATCATCATCATCATCATCATCATCATCATCATCATCATCATCATCATCATCATCATCATCATCATCATCATCATCATCATCATCATCATCATCATCATCATCATCATCATCATCATCATCATCATCATCATCATCATCATCATCATCATCATCATCATCATCATCATCATCATCATCATCATCATCATCATCATCATCATCATCATCATCATCATCATCATCATCATCATCATCATCATCATCATCATCATCATCATCATCATCATCATCATCATCATCATCATCATCATCATCATCATCATCATCATCATCATCATCATCATCATCATCATCATCATCATCATCATCATCATCATCATCATCATCATCATCATCATCATCATCATCATCATCATCATCATCATCATCATCATCATCATCATCATCATCATCATCATCATCATCATCATCATCATCATCATCATCATCATCATCATCATCATCATCATCATCATCATCATCATCATCATCATCATCATCATCATCATCATCATCATCATCATCATCATCATCATCATCATCATCATCATCATCATCATCATCATCATCATCATCATCATCATCATCATCATCATCATATCAGCCCTTTATCGCCCACTGCTGAGCAGAGGCCTCCCTTGGTGCACGCCACTTATCCCGGTCCAAGTTCGCCTGTGATCTTTAAAGTTGAATGCACTTGTAAATGGTTATTATGTACAATAAAGTGTTTACATGCATACGTACATTCACCTTACGGAACCATGTACTGAGCAAGACCCGAAAAACTGTTGGCCAGTTTTTCTGAAATTGACGGAAAACTACAATGGCGATTTCGGACAAAAATAAAAGCGAGCAAAGTAAGTATTTCTGTAAACACATTACAGCCGGAAACCAAAGGATTGTCGTCCGTTTTCAAGAGCAGATCGAGTCGAGATAAAAGACTAATCAGATCGCCCCACCCCACTCGCCGAAGATGTATTACGTCTAGAAGATTCTGCTATGAGTAATGCTTTCATATAAAAACTAAAACAGCCATGACATCAAAAACTTCAACTTTTATCGACTCCTCGCAAAAAAATATCGATAATTGCGTAATTTTAAGGTGGACAAGACAATACAATACAACAATTCTTTATTGCACACCAACAACAGAAACAGTACAATAGAGCCTTAATCTAAAATACGGTAGACAATAGGTGGTCTTATCGCTAAAGAGCGATCTCTTCCAGACAACCTTTAGGTAGCGGAAATGGCACAAAATAGCTAGGAATGAGTAGGGACAATCCAAGTCTCTATTGCCTAAACTGCCTATTTTCTATAGTAAAGTCTATTATATGACCTACTAATATGCGTGCTATATTTACTTGAAATACATTTAACAAGTTACTACATAATCGTATACATTACAATCACTTTTTAATGCTAAAACAGACATCGATGAAAAGTCAATTTAGTCTATTGAATTAAAAAACGAAGTTTAGTTTATGTTAACACTTTCACTGGCAAGTTTTTCGTAGCGCTACGCACTTTTCTCTACACGGGGAAACGCTTGGCATAGGCTACGCATCTGCGAGCCAGAGCGCCCGCTACGCGGGTTCCCGGCAGTAAGTGTGTCAACACTTTCGCAACCGACCATTTCGAAGCGCTACGCTCGTAGCCAATAACATGAGAAAAACCGTATGTAGCGAAAACTTGCTACGAGCAGACCGCCCGCCGAGCGGGCTCGCGGTCGTGAAAATGTTAAGACTCGATTGTACTGTTTCTCTTGTTAGTATAAAATAATGAATTGTTCTATTGTGTCGTCCATATTGTTCCGAAAACTCAAGAATACTGAAACATAACTTTTAGTTTTAAATTACGTCGGCATTCTCGTATAATCCTGAAGCAATTTTGTGTTATTAAAGAGCTAATTAGGCCTCCCACAGTTAACTTTGTTGTAACTTTAAGGAACTATTCAATAGGTTAAAAGTAAATGCTTTGAGCAAAAATGTTAAAACAATTCGTGGAGGAAGAAAATCTCTGGTTTGCTTCAGCATAGTCGGGTAATAAGTATCCTATAACAAATTGTGGATACCCGCCTCTCCAGTACTTTCGACACCATGGACGTAACGCGACGTCCGAAACGTCGAAAAATTACCAACGAAAGGTAATTGAATAAATAATTTTTATACGCGATTAAGCCCCGTTTTGATGTATTGTGATAATGAGTGAAATTCATGTTAGTTTAAATCAATGAATATTATCGATGAATGTTCGTTGGTATCTCTTAAAGTTTTTTATGTATGGCCCAAGTTACGCTAAATAAACTATTTTATTTCATTAGCTCAGAAAAAAACATGTATTGTTGCTGCTTCTACATCCTTGTCAAACAGGCAGGGGTCGCGAAATAAAATTCCCTAGACTTCGTCGAATAAATCACGGCGGAGCAAGTTATAATGAAGGAGCGAGACGCTACATTAATGATGTTTTGTCTCTGTCTAGGAAAAGTTTTATAATAAGAATTGTAAAGGGACGGTCTTAATGAATAGATGCAGATGTCAGTGGGGGATTTACAAGGGCATACAATTTTGATGAGGTGAACTTTGAGGCTCATTTAATGACGATACAAACGGGATTGAGTGTTTCGCGTTCGAATTGGAAACTTGATTTTTTTTAATAAACAACTAGAAATATAGCCGCCAATTGGCCTGCTTTAAAGTTGCCTGCCATTTTCCTAGTTTCGTTTAGTTTTTTTGTTCTCGTTTAACAGCCGGTTAAACGAGAAAGCCTCTTGCCTAAAGATCATTATAAAATTGTAAAATGTAATGTCTGCACATAAAAGATATTTTCAAAAAAATAAGAGAAACGTATAATTTAACGGTCACTAAAAAATAGTATTTTTTCTGGATTTTTTGTATATTTGTATGTGTCGCTGAGGTTGCATTGCGTCAAAATAGGCAAACGGATTTCAACAATTTTTGATTTAGGAGTAAGCTGAGCATCCACAGCTGGTTATAGGATACTTTTTACTCGACTATGCTGAAGACAAAAAGAGGGTTATGATTTTTTTCTCCTCTCTTGACGACTTTACTGGCATTTTCTAGTATTCAAATATTTTCATATTACCGAGGCCTCTCTTACGAGTGTCATCAAAAATAACTTTCTTAACTAAACAACAATTTGGCTGTAGAATATTTTTATGACGTCAGAGACATAAAGTTTTACGACCTAGCTGTTAGGAGAGATGGTATTCGCGACGCGATTTTAAAAACTTTATAGCGTTTGTTATTTAAAAAAATAACATGTGTTCTAAGGGTTTCATGTTAAAACTTGATCAAAAAAAGTATTTTCAAATATGAAAGTATTTGTATTACTATATTAGAAGGTGCCTTCGTTCGTGGAGGAGAAAAAGTATCTTTAGCGTAGTCGGGCAAAAAGTATCCTATAACAATCTGTGGATGGATACCCAGCTACTCGTGTACCAAAAACAGTTCAAATCCGTTTAGCCGATTTGGCGTGATGAAGCCACAACCACACAGAACATAAACATACAAAAAATAAATATTTTTCGATTCAGTGATTTCCAAATAGTCCCTTACAATAAAAAAAAATACAAACTGTCGAACATAGAAACTCCTCCTTTTTGGAAGTCGGTTAAAAATATCTTCAATGTACAGACATTTCACTTTTACAACTTTATATTTAGTATAGATATAAAATCTCTACAATTCGAAAAAACTACATGTTCTCGGTTATCATTTAATCATAATCAAATATTTTGCACAAACATTACATAGTAATGATAATTATTACATTAATGGTCGTACTGTACGGTCTGTAGTCTTCCAAATAGTCCGTTACGATATTTTAACAAAATAACGACATCGTATGTTAATTTCTTAGTCAGTCATGTTTTGCATTTATTTATCGTTTACAACACCATATACGACCTCTGCAATTTTGATACTCGGATCAACTTACTTTCGCGTTATATGTATCGTGTCCGTTACAATATTTTTTTTGACATTTCATTTCCACAACTTTATAATAATAGGTTTAGATAATTTATGCAAATTTTAAGATCATGCAACATCCCTATAGTCCTACAAACAAAATAATTTTGTGCGACTGTTCCGAACGAAACTTTAGTAGCGTTAGGTATTTACTGCGACAAGGCGTAAAAACGATAGGGCAACAAAATCTTATTAACTTTACGGACTCGACGGGTACGTAGTTATGCAACGTTGCAGGAACATTTTGGAACCGTAAAAACAAGCCCCATGTAAAAAAATACAAATTGGCCACGCAAACATGGAACCCCAAATCTGATTACGCACTTAGGCCGATTTTTTTAAAAATTTCGGTTATCCTCATTTCCCAACACTGCTTCATAGAACGGTGTAAGTTTTTAAGAAATATGCGGTTGTTATGACCTTTTGTCTGAAAAAGGCGGAATAAGGGGAAAATTGCTACATTAACGCCGAATGAATAATTCCGGGACCGCCATGTTTCCTCACTAATTTAAATAAAAAATGAGGATTTCGAGTGTATGATTTCTTTACGGTAGATTACATAGACAAGAATATTATTAAACTCTGATACTAATATTGCGCATTTTATTTTCCTAGTTTACGCTATTGGAAAACTGTACTTTAAACTACTAATCTAGTCTTTATTTACATCGGGAGTCATAATTCCAAAAAAATCTAGATGTCCTCGGCCATTGAAGAGGGCATCATTTGGCACATTAGCTAAAATTGTAGCTTATAATATTTTAATCTGGCTGGTTATTTTCATTTTGCCGAAGGCATTTTCTCCACACGCCCTATCATAAACTTTGCCGTCACTTTACAATAGCTAAAAACATGATCAAAAACTTCTTATGAATAGAAACACTTGAAAACAAAATATTTTTTAAAACATTCCAAATTCAAAAATCGAAACTGCACAAATTCCAAATGCCAGATGTAAGCAAGAACGAAAAATGTCAGCAATACAATTGTCATATAACTTTGGCACCCGAGACACTGATTTAAAGAAAATGCCAATATGCATAATGCGCTGCCAATTCGAGTTTCAACAGTGTCTCAAGTAGATTCTGTTTGGCACGACGCCATCTAGTGATGAGTGCTGGATTTTTCAATAACATACGTTCAGGAAACAACTGTAGACGGTTTGGGACCATTTCCAATTTTTTCCATCTTGAGAATTGTTATACACCGTGGGCCTAAGTAACCCGACAGACTAACCATCGAATTTAGAGCCTAATAGGCATGATTTATTTATTGAATCTTTCATTTTTTAATTACGTAAAAAAAGGAAATTCAATATTTTTCACTAATGTTATCATCCCGATTGGAGCATATAAAGTGGTATAACCAATCACGTGCTTGTGATTTTGGTTCGAACTGTATTTATACTTTAAATAAAAATGGTGACATTCAATTACAGTTGCGGAAAGCACTCGAGTGTATAAGATGTAGTCCGAAAAGGCGTAATTTACGAGATATGACTAATTTTTATAAATTCATAGATCTCAAAATCTCATGAAGTGCAACCCACCCTCGCATGCTTTTTGGCCAGTTCGTATTAAGTTTTACAATAAGTTTGGTATCCAATTTACATGTTTTTTAACCCACGACAAACGTGGGTTAAAAAAAATGTAAAACGTTTAACGTGTCTGTGACTCTGTGTATCTGTCCGTGGCATCGCAGCGCCCATACGGATGGACCGATTTGAGTGCGGTATTTTTGTGTCATAGATAATTTTATCCCGAGTATTCTTAGCTTTGTTTGATGAAAATCGAAAATCGAAGCAGTCGTCTCCAAGATATTCAGCTTTTAGGTGAACAAGTCGGGGGGTTTTAGTATATTTTAATTTTCTATTGTTATTACTGGTACTTTTATGGTACTTAAAGAAACATTTCCCCGTTGGATGGCGCACGCATTTGAAGAACCCGCGCATCATAGGACCAACCTATTACGAGCGTCTACCCGCTGACCTTAATTGCGTAACATCTGATAAAACATTTAAGCGCAAAGTCAGAAACCTCATATTTATACGACTTTAATCCCCGTTTTGTTGTTTTGTGATAATTACCTACAAGAAATAGAGCACATATTTGTAAATGACGAAACATCATTCCAGTGACGTCATATTAAAGTACCAAAATATACTAAAATAACACCAAACTCGCGTACCAATCTCCTAAACAGTTTAACCGCTCATTCTAACTGTCACTTTTAAATTGCTGCAAATTTTTCATAGATAAGGGGTAAATTTGCCCACCCTTGGCCCTAAGATTGCGCGTGTCACAGACAGTGTTAAATCGTCGGGTTATTTCGACCATCCGGCCGTTAACCCTTTGAGAGACTAGCATGGCTTGTGAAATTTATGACAGGTTTTAAAGGGTGCGTGAAAATTTTGATGATAGAGTGGGCGACCAATTTTTGGTTAATGAAGGGGCGATTTTTTTTGATTTAAGAATTATAATTTATATTTATCGTCGCCCAGTACAAGTATTATCAGTGACCTTTAAATAGTCTTTTTTTGATGTACCGATATTCAATTTTGACAAATTCTACTGTATTTATTAGTATGCATTATTTAAATTCTGTTGTCTGGGCATTATATTTAATGACTCTGAATAATTAGCTGTGTGTAAATGTGAACTAAATTTTGTACTACAGAACGCACATCGTAGATGTACAGTCGATTACAAAGAGATGTATCCACTTTGGACCTTATTACAATGCAATAAGGTGAAAAAGTGGATACATATCTTTGTAGTCGACCGTACTTTTAATAATGTAATATGTCACCTGTTAATTTATCTATGATGAACGATTAAGATTTTGATTTGATTTTATTTGATAGAAATTTTGTCAATTTGTCATGCCGTCATGCTAGACCTCTCAGGGACCCAGCTCCCGGGCACGATAAGGCCTTAATTAAGTTTTCAATTCCTCGTCCTTAGAGCTAGTGCCTATTTCACATGCTATCGAAATAATAAGGGTAGATGTTACCCTGTGTAATGTAAGACTAATTACTGGCTACATGTTATAACAGTTAAAACAAAACATCGATGAATCCAAATGTAACAACACAAAAGATCAATAAATTCAAGATTATCTTAATTTTCTAACAAATCCCATCGGATCTTGAATATTATTTTTTTATTTAGTGACCTCCAAATAATTTGTTAATTTTTTTTTATATATTCAATGTACAGACATTTCATTTTTACTACTTTATAGTACAGTTTAGATTCTACGACATGACTTTGCCTTTTGTGGATTTTCAGATAAAATATGACCCGTTACCCGTATCAATCCGTTGAAGTTGATTTTTTGATTTTTGAAAAGTCCATACTTTTATTCAAGAAAGTGGTCTAAAAGTGGACATTCTAAGTTATTAGTGGTATGTTGTGCCTTGTTTGTTTAAATATTATTTACTCGTATGCATTGTATGCAAATAACTAGCAATTTTATAGTCATAGAATAGATTTCAGAATAGTAATGTGTCCCTCAAAGCTAAAATGTAATTCACACATCCAAAACGCACATTTTCAGTCACTCCAGTAACCGCGATACGAAGTCGACTGACATATCAACCGTACTTAGAATGCGTAATACCAGGGGCCAAATTCGATGAGACACTGCGATATCTTCTATGGGGGATCATATCTTTTTGCCAAACTGCTTCAGCTTTTTTTAAACCTTTATGTAGTACTTAATAGGTTTATTTCAAGCCATATAAAGTTGCGATAGCTCAGTTGGTCAGAGCACTTCTGCGTTAAAGTAGAGGTCACAGGATCAAATCCTGCTTGCAGTTTAGTAGGTCGCATTGTGTTTTTCCTTTACAATTGAACTCTGTTTTAATATTAATTTAGCTTAGGTTTGTTTCATATAAATTATGTTTTCATACTCATACTTCATATTATGTTTAAACGGTTTCCCAAAACAAGGTTGTGAAATTAAATTACTGCGAAATGAATCAACGTGGGAAACAACATTTGCTAATTTATTAATAACTCCTTAAATTGAACAAAATATGAATCAACGTGGGAAACAACATTTGCTAATTTATTAATAACTCCTTAAATTGAACAAAATACTGAACACAACGCGGCAAAATAACGGATCTAAATCGATTTTTGCTATCCGTGACATTGACGAGTTGACATTTAAAGGAAATATGGCTCTTTATCGCAAATGTAGCTATATTTATCACGCCTCTCATTTTCACTTTGGCGATACTGTCTTGATTTTAAAGCCAATCAAAACAGAGTATATTCATCTTAATGACAAAGAAATACCGTAACGAGTGCTTTGTAAAGAGCACATAATTAAAGTAGACATATTATGTTGATCTTTTTATGTTATAGGGGGCAAACGAGCGGAAGGATCGCCTGATGGTAAGGGATCACCGTCGCCCATAGACACTTGCATCACCAGAGGAGTCACAAGTGCTTTGCCGGCCTTTCAGGTGAGAGTACGCTCTTTTCTTGAAGGCTTGAAGGTCGCATCAGTCGAGAAATACTGGAGGACGAACTACAAGACGTTCAATGACATCCCACTGACGATATATGTGACCTCAGAAAATGAGGATGTAAAATGTAAATTACCACACCGACTTTAGTCTCTGGCACACTTCACGATAAAATATGCCCCGAGCATTAGGATCCTTATCTTTCATATTAGTGCACAGACGTAGGAAATGAAATGTGGTCCGTACATCACTTGTGCGAGCCGAGGAGCCGAGCCTACTGAATGTATGGTCTATTTAGATAAGACGGTGTTTATCGTACTGTTGTATACTTGTGTTAGGGTAATAGTTTTTTTTAAGACGTAGGAGGCAAACGAGCAGACGGGTCGCCTGATGGTAAGCGATCACCGTCGCCCATAGACACTTGCATCACCAGAGGAGTCACAAGTGCGTTGCCGGCCTTTCAGGTGGGAGCACGCTCTTTTCTTGAAGGCTTGAAGGTTGAAGAAGTAGGTGACATCGAAAGCGAGGGATCTCGAGGTCGCACACCAACCAGATCTTATCAAGTAAAGGAAGCGTCCTCCTTAAACGAATATCAGGCGGTGAAGGCGTCTATGGACCGAACGATGGAATCAGATCATTAAAGTTGCAAACTCGGCCAATGATCGCGATCATCAGTAATGAGCAGAGGTCTGAATGGGTAGTGCCTAATTACAATAGGCGTGGCGTCAGGAAACTTACAAGGAAAGCCGAAGCGTATTCTTTTACTCATATTTAAGTAAAAAGGTGGTTATAAGCCGTTCCTTGGGGAACCCGGTGGGAATCGGCTTATATGGACGCCACGCCATTGCTAATTACGCGGGAGGACGTAATAGGGTATATGCATGAAATTTTTTTGTTGCTTTTCTTAAATAAATATCAAAATACCGTAAAACCTATTTCAAAATGTGAAATTTAAATTTAAGACGTCGACCAAAAAATACGCAAGATATAGGCATTTTAAACTACTAATTAGATAGAGTTGTCCGATATGCGCTGTTACGCCATCGTGCACTCTGGCCATATAAACTCCATATTAAATTCTGTTTTGCTAGAAAGAGATAGAATGAAATGTTTAATGGCTTATATCTTGGTTATTTTTATAGTTATTCGAAAAAATATTTTTGTCTATAGTTTGTTACATCAATGAGCTTTTAATAAAACTAAAATTAAAATTTATGCATATTCCCTATTAAGAGTGGTTTATAACCATCAATAATAATGTATTATTTTTAACGAAAGCTGGTTAATAAAAACTTTTAACATCATAACTAACCTTTTTGGTGTCCATTTTCAACACAATATGCACATAAAACAGTTTAAATGTTTTAGTAATTCTTCGCTTTTTTATAACTTTTAATGAAGATTTAATGTATTAAATGTCCGTAGTTCAAGTCAGATAACTGTCTGGTTGTTCTGAACTATCTATCTTACCCCTAAATTGTAAAAGTCCTTTGTCGGCAGATTTCATTTCGATATATTACTGTATTGTTTGTTTGCAAAATACATATATATGTATCGTCTACTTTTATCTACGTAATTTATATATTTAGAAACAAAAATAAATCTGCATACCCATTTTTAAACGGTTTTTGATCTAACTTCAACCGCGATATTTAATACAGGCTTCAACTTTAATGAATAATAAAATTTTAAGGCCATTGAAAACGTCAGACGGTTTTAAATAAACAGTGAATACGAAGTAGTATTTTTTCTGACAACAGTCTGCCCGAAAAAGGTTGAATATCCCTGGAACGTATAATTTTAAAGTGAATGGTAATTAAATTAAACCATGTCTATGCAAAACGGGGGCAAAAAGCTTTAAACGTAAGAATAATTGAAGTTTCTTAGAAAAAAGTGTCATTCTCAAATAGTTAGATTGTTCACAACCATTTGCAAAAGTTAAAGGTTGCCAAGTTAAATATTATAATACTTGTATACTATTATAATGTTGTAAAAACGGAATGTCTGTATATAGAAGATTTTTGAAGAAGAAGAAGCAATTTATAGTTCACTGAATGGAAAAATGTTTTTTCGGATGTTTTGTATGTTTGTATGTGTTTTCATTGTGGCATGATCACGCCAAATCGGCTAAACAGATTTCAACATTTTTTGCTACATGAGTTGCTAGATATCCACAGATGGTTATAGGCTTATAGGATACTTACGCTAAAAAAAAGATGGGTTATGATTTTTATTCCTCCGCGAACGAAGTCGCGGGCACAACAACAACAACAATTCTTTATTGCACACCAACAACAGAATCAGTACAATAGAGCCTTAACATAAAATAGGTAGACAAAAGGCGGTCTTATCGCTAAAGACAGATCTCTTCCAGACAACCTTTGGGTAGCGGAAATGACATAAAATAGCTAGAAATGAGTAGGTGGTGCGATAAGATTATACATAATACAAAAATCACCACCTTCACCACACTTTCCACTACCTTCTACCTTCTAGTTCTAATTATAAGTATTCACAGATGGTTAGGATACTTTTTACCCGACTACTCGGAAGCAAAACAGAGGGTTATGGCTTTTCGTCCTCCGCGAACGTACTTGCGGGTACCACCCAGTACATATTAAAGTGAAATAAAAAGGCAACGTCATACCTCACCACTAGTTCTTTTAACTAAATTACTATACCCGTCGGAATACCTGTCATTTACCCAAATGACATTGTCACGTTTTTTTTTTCAATGGCATAGGGGGCAAACGAGCAGACGGGTCGCCTGATGGTAAGCGATCACGTTGTCATATTTACATGAATGACTCAGTGTCATTTCCATAACTTATATATAGAGACTGATATATAACATTAAGGCGAGGATGTCACCTTTTGTAAATTTTAATAAGCAATTTTGATATACTTACTCTAGACTTTGTATATGCATCTTGGTGTCTTATTATCTATCTATTAGCCACGGACGTCTACTGCTGAACATAGGCCTACCCTAAAGTTAGTCACAGGGTGCGATCCTGTGGAAACCGCATCCACCGACTCCCCGCGACCCTTACGAGGTCATCCGTCCCCCTAGGGGCCGCCCTACGCTTAATATGAAAGCGCTAGGTGTCTTATTATTATATGATTTTTAGGAATATATATAAAAATACGTTTCAGTTCCCTGGGGTTCAAATCAAATCAAAATCCTTTATTGCACTGATGTTAGTAAATAAATAAATATTACAGGTCAATTTTACACAAATCGAACTAGTCCCATGGTAAGCTCAATAAGGCTTGTGTTATGGGTACTAGACGACGATATATTATACTATAAGGCTCTTACACTAATTTCTTAGTTAGGTACAGTTCCACATGAACCCTGTCAGGGCACAGCAGCTTCGAAAGAATGTTGCTCTGAAACCGTTAATAATTTGGGATTCTTATAAAACAAACCTAACGGCTTCTAAAGGATGATATTTTCAACTAACTAATTTTTCATGCACTTTTTGCGGGGGGTAAGGAAAACACGAACGGCACACTACATAAATACTCCTATTTATACAAACGCACACTATTAAATGAAATCACATACAAAGAAAAAAACACCCACACTGACAATTTACCTTATAAACTATCGGGCGATATCGCGATTACTTTGGCTGAAGAGAATGTTCATATGGCATCTCTTGTGGTTACATTCTCTAAGACATATTAAATTGAACAATAAATTATATAACTGCATACCATGTCATAAAATTACTAATAGGTAACACTCTCTCTTAAATAAATTCTACGCTGTTTTCGAGCATATAAAAATTAATGAAAAACGTATACCATTTAATTTAAACATCAGCACGTGAACTGAAAATGCCGTATTAAAAATGCATTTTAAGTCCGTTATAACAATGAACGAATGACTCGTCACTCTTCGTTCCATTCACTCTGTTAATTTAATTACGCGCGCTAACTTGAACGAATGAGTCGCGAGTGAGTTGCGTTTCCGCTATTTTTTTAAGTTCGTTCCTATTTGAGACCATTTATAGTACGATATGTCATGATACTCGTAACGGTAGACTAATGTTTTTTTCATTAATCAGAATAAATAAAAAGTAACGCTCTTAATTAAGGGGCTCCGAGCAAAAAAGTCCTGGAGTGGCGACCACGCATAGGAAAGCGCATCGTAGGACGGCCCCTAGGAGGATGGATGACCTCGTAAGGGTTGCGGGAAGTCGGTGGATGCAGTCTGCACAGGGTCGCACACTGTGGCGAACTACAGGCGAGGCCTATGTTCAGCAGTGGACGTCCGCGGCTCATATGGATAGACGCAAAAATGTACTATTTTTCTTGGTTATTGTTGTGTATACACCTGGAATGGTGATGATAACTTTCCAAACATGGCATGAAAATTCAGGCTTCTAGTTATATTCACGACAAAGTTTCAGGTATCTTCTGTGATTTATCTAAGGCCTTCGATTGCGTTAATCATGAGACACTGATCAGGAAGCTACACCACTACGGAGTTAAAGGATCAGCACTAAATTTATTAGAGTCTTATTTAAATGGTAGAATACAAAGGGTTGACGTGAATGGAAATCGTTCACCGGGGTCATTAGTCTCTATGGGTGTGCCGCAGGGATAAATATTGGGACCTTTCCTGTTCCTTATCTAATAAACGAATTGCCACACCTCGTAAAGACCCACCATGAGATAGTTTTGTTTGCAGATGATACGTCTCTAATTTTCAAAGTCGTACGAAATCAACGATCCTACAATGACGTAAACAATGATATCTGTAAAGTAGTAAATTGGTTTAATTTAAATAATTTATTGTTGAATGAGAAAAAGACTAAATGTGTTAAGTTTGTCACGAGTAACGTAAAACACGAGCAAGCAAGCGTTATGGTTAAAGGTGAGGAACTGGAACTAGTTAATAGTACAGTCTTTCTCGGTATAACATTAGATTCTAAGCTCCAATGGGGCCCCATACTGCTAATCTCTCGAATAGACTGAGTTCTGTAGCTTTTGCAGTAAGTAAGATTCGTCAATTAACAGACGTGATAACGGCTCGATTAGTGTATTTCAGTAATTTCCACAGTATTATGTCGTATGGCATCTTACTATGGGGCAGTGCTTCCGACATTAATACTATATTTGTTCTGCAGAAGCGGGCTGTTCGTGCGATGTATAAAATTAACTAAAGAGACTCGCTTAGAGATAAGTTTAAGGACATTAATATAATGACAGTGCATTGTCAATACATTTATGGGAATATTATGTATGTACATAAAAATATTACCCACTTTAAGAACTGTGATATACATAATATTAATACTAGAAATAAGCATACGCTCGCAGTGCCTCCTACTAGGCTGAATAAAATAAGGAGATCATTCATGGGTAACTGTGTGAGATTTTATAATAAACTTCCTAGCAGCATAACTGAGTTGTCTATTGGTAAATTCAAAAATATTGTGAAACGGAAATTATTTTCTAAAGCTTATTATAGCACACAAGACTACATGAATGATGAAGCCGCGTGGGATTAATGTAAATTATAGCGTCATGTAGGTATATGAATAGTTATTTTAACGAATACCTAAGGTATTATTATTATTTTAATCTTAATTGTTTTATATACTCTGACATTTAGAATTTTATTCTAGACACATTCTAGATTATTTATTTTTTATTGACAATCCTTTTGGGACTTATCTTATTGATTATTTTAATTTTTAAAATGATGATTTTATCAATAATAATACACTTAAGTTAAATGATCTGATTAGGTTTTTCTGGGTTTCCCTAATCCTTGCAGCAAATGTTGGATCATATTGTATTTCTCCCAGCAAACATTCACTCTCATATAACTGACATTTCGAAAGTGCTTGTAACTAGGCCTACTTGACTAAAGAATATTTTGATTTGATTTGATTTGAAGTTATATGGGGGTCAAAGTGGCCTAAACAGCTTCGATAAAAGGATGGTACAGCCGTGCCGCTTTTTGCTCGACTTGGTGGGGGCGCTACCGTGGCCCAGATATGATAGTTCAGTTTCTATTCAACACTGTATCGCATTCGGAATCACATTTGAGTATATTTCTAAGTATCGGTTTGGCTCAGCGGGAGTAACGTTGCCTGCGAAGCTAAAGGTTGGGCTGAAGGTTGGGTTCATATCCCGGTAAGGGCAATTATTTGTGTGATAAGCATAAATATTAGTTCCTGAGTCTTGGATGTTTTCTATGTAAATATACCATAACACAAGCATTATTGAGCTTACCATGGGATTAATTCGATTTGTGTAAAATTGTCTAGTAATATTTATTTATTTATGTATTTAATTATGTTGTTTTACAGAGAGGTCTATAAAGATAAATATTGCGTGTTCAAATTGGTAATCATATAGAAAAAATAATAATATGAAACAAGTTTTAGATACTTAAACAGATCATTCAGACCCATTAGAGTCATTTCGGCAATTAGAACGCAATGCCGGCTTAAATCTAATAATAATGGCCGAAACCTTAAAGTTAGAAAGTGTCCCATAATAAAACTGCCAGCAACTTACGGGAATTAGCCAGGATCCCATAAAGATTGCCTTTCTCAAAATGCCATTCGATCAAAATCCTTTAGCCCGCGGTCCAAGTTAAAAGAGTACCTCTTAAGGTCTGTGTATATGAGACCGGTACCTCTAGCAAAACTGTGATACGCGACTCTTTGTTGTGCGACAATAAAGATTGTCCGTCTCTTTCCTTTCAATACAATGCGGGAAAGACGGGTGATGCTATGTCGCGCGACAAGCGTAGTCGCGGAGAGCTGTGCTAGACCGGCAGTGCGCTGACGCCAGTGCAGTCCTACAAGACAAGACCGGCTTGAAATATATCGCACCTTGACATAAGGGCACAATTAAAAATAGTACATTTTTTTATTGTGCCCATATTGCAGACGGAAAAAAGGGTACAATTAAAGAAAAACCGGCCAAGTGCCAGTCGGACTCGCGCGGATCTATATCGAAGTCCCTAACGTCATTTGTCCGAATGTATCGTTTGTCCTAATGTATCATTTGCCATAACGCATTTTTTCAGAAACAGTTAACTTTTCACGATTGTTATAAAACAAACCTAACCTAACCTAATCAATACGACGATCACTTAAAAAATGCTGAAAAATTTACGGTTTCTGAAAAAATGCGTTATGACAAATGATACATTTGGAAAATAATACATTAGGACTAACGACATTAGCGATTCCGAAGGAGACCCGACTCGCGCACCGAGGGTTCCGTTCAAAATATACGCTACAAATTATCAACACAACAAAACGGGGCTTAATCTCGTATAAATATGATTTATTTAATTACCTTTCGTTGGTTTCTTGTGTTGTAATAGTGAGTGAAGATTGTGTAAGTTTAAATCAATATACGCTACAAATGGCCGTATCTATGAAAATTCAGTGTAAGCAGAGCCCTACTCCTAAGCAAAATGTACGCGGTGCTTGATCATTTTATACTTATCGGTTACTGACGTAGACAGACATACATAAAATTATACTGTTTTTAGTATTTATTGTTACAGCGGCAAGAAATATACATCATCTGTGAAAATTTCAACTGTCTAGCTATCACGGTTCATGAGATACAGGCTGGTGACAGACAGACAGACGGACAGCGAAGTCTTAGTAATAGGGTCCCGTTTTACCCTTTAGGGACTGATTTTTAATTGTGCCCTTATTGCAGTCAAGGTGAGATATACTAGCGCTGCTGTCGCTCTATTCTGGCAGGCAGCGTTGGCTTAGCGAAAACCTGTTCATACGACGCCAATACTAAGCCAGCACTGGCTGCCAGTCTTTCTGGCATCTAGCTTTGTTGTTGTGGCTGGTCATTGGCCAGCCACAACAACAGCCACCAATATATCGGGTAACGCAGGGGACGATGTTGTCCCCGGGTTTTGTATGAAAAACGTGCATTTTCCACTGCGTTCCTAGAATTTGTTTATAAATAGTGAAATCTAAAAAGAAAGATAAAATTTTGACATATGTAAACAATTATCAATCACACATATTTGAAAATGTTTTTATTAGATTATAGAAAAGAAGTACCTTAAAAGTAGATTCACCCATACACATTGTAGTCGCTTCTTTCTTTCACCTTAAACCATATTCTCACAAGAACATTAGACATTGAGAAGACAATAATCCAATTTATCTGCTAACTCGGAAGAGTCGTAAATTTGCTTCAAACTTTGTTAACGGATAGCCCCAATTTGATGGAGTTTGTGCTACGTCAGTAGGCTTATTCAGCGTACTTCATTACGTTTGAGAATGATACGGGTAGCTGATTCAGGTGAGGAAGTAGGTAATTCAAGGTACGTATTTAAAAAAACCGGCCAAGAGCATGTCGGCCCATGCTCAGGGTTGGGTTCTGTAGCCTATCCTACAAAGAAAAGCACTACAGATGAAAAAAAACGATGAGAAATAGTTCAGCAGCAAAAGAGCGTATCTTCCTGGCACTTACGTCATTTTGCTGAGAAGCGCAGGTTTTCGTCAACAACTCAAAAACAGTATATTCGATAATGTTGAAAATATTTTTCCATTAAAGTATTTATTTACCATCTAATAATCAACATGTTTTTTAGAAACCTCAAAGTATTTTTAAAAGAAGTGTCTGTCTAAATACGTGCCACACGTTGATGTTTACTAAATAGTTTGTTTGTGTGTTGTTTCAGTTACATGTATAAGCCCCCCCCCTCCTAACAATGTCTATTTATCATTCAACTACCAAACTAAGTAGCGGCTTATACGAGACACCACCTATACTCCAAATTCCATATATATATATACTATTTAGTAGTTTTTGAGTAAAATGCCTTTGACATCCGGAAGGACGGACATGACGAAACTATGAAGAGTTCCATTTTTTACGGAACCCTAAAAAATAAGTTAGTATTTTTGAAATAAAACAATTTAACGGATTATATCGCGTATATTATCTCATTTTAGTTCCCGACGTTTCGGAAGCTGTCCAGCTTTCCATGGTCACGGGTGGACTGAGAAAAGATGTATTTTCCTTTGTCAAAGTTACAATTTGTGCAAACTACCCATTTTTTGAAAAAACACAAGTAAAGGTGTACAGTCAGGGAATTTAAAGGTATGTCACTTTTGAACCTTAATACCATTACATACAGTCGAAAAGTGACAAACCTTTAAATTCCCTGACCGTACATACATGCCAGATGGGCCTAAGCTGTAAAGACATTGTTTTATTTCAATGAGTAATAATCTCGGAAACAGAAGAAAATATTAAGTTAGTATTTTGCTAAAATTACGCTTTACGTTACTTATTGCCCAACATTATGCGAACAGTTTTCGCTATGTCAAATACAACGTCACTTAATTTTTATTATGAATTATTTTAGTCGACCTTTTGAAATAAAATTTCTACATTCTCGTCTATAACTTAGCGACATCGAAACGGAAAACGGACAAGAACTCTCCCATCCTTTTTACCGTCAATTCTTTATGAACATCTCAGATATGATCCAAATTACCGTTAAGGTCTTGCTTGCTTTTCTTTTATACATATTAAAAAATATGCTAAATGCTAAACGACAAGAAAATATGCCAAAAAAAAAAAAAAATTTTGAGAGTCGAACTCGCAGAGATACACAGACACACAAATGTTAATTAGTTCACGAGATTATAAAATTAAACTTGCATTGACAAACAAACTTATTTAATCACGGCAAATGTCCCGACAGACTAGAATGTGAAGGGTTAAGGTTAGGTCGGTCAAATTAAAAATTAATTATTTTTTAAAAAGTGAATGCAAAAAATTAATTGCAAAAGGTTGGGGACTCCTGAATGATAGAAAAATATTAGACGTATTAAAAAAAATTTGCTGGATAAAGTGATATTAAATTTAATAATATAATTTTTAGAATACTTAGTTTCTAAATTAAAAATTATAATTACAATTTCAAAAACAGCATAAATGAGCTGATTTTCTGCGAAGCCTTCAGTTACCTATTTCTAATACTTGGTTGGCTGCCAATTGCCTATATTTAGTACAAAACTAGAGATAGTGCTCCTAGGTTCGAATATTACACACTCTCACAAATAGGGGATACCCCCCCCCCACCTGTTACCACCTACTAGCAGTGAGAACAGATGGGAATTTTCCCCCCATATGTTACCAGGTGGTAACTACAGGGAATATAATTGTGGTCGGTGCCATTGGTGATGGTGGTAACAGTTGATAATTTAATTCCTAGTCGTTACCACTGGTAACAAATGGGGAAAAAATCCCAGCTGTTACCACTCGTAACAAATTGGTGGTAACAGGTGGGAATTACCCACAAATAGGTACTTGTGTATGACAAAAACATGGATGCTTTCTCTATATTTAAGTTTAAACATAGCGGTGTCGTTCTTAAATAACTGCATTGAATGTTATTATTATAAACAAAGATCAGAAACAAATGAAAAAAAAAAAAATTTTTTTCGACGATACTGGACTTGAACCAGTGCCTTGAGCCAGACCGGGGCAGCACGCTCTACCATCTGAGCTAATCGTCCACACCAGTAGTCGACGAATTTTGTCATCTGTTCTTGCTTATGGATCTCTGTATGGTGCATCCGACTCTTTAGCCGTTATTTTTTTTCATTTGTTTCTGATCTTTGTTTATAATAATAACACTAGTGGAGTGATCCACTAATAAATTGCAAAAATTGTGATTATTATCATGATATTTGTAAAACAAAAAGTGCATTGAATGTTGTTTACACTGAAAACCACAAACTTTTTCAATCATAATCTGAAGTAGAAGAGAAATCCTAATTCCTCTCCACGGCACCACGCCCCTTAGGAGCGAGGCGCCCAATTGTGCACCTCTAAAATGGCCAGAATTGACCAGAAGAGACCACAGGAAACAACTAAAAAAAAAGCAGGACGAAAGCCTCCCCTAAGGATCTCCACAACTTGGATGAAGGCGGCGCAAGACCGGTGATTAGAGGTTTTTGGGCTGAGTGACAGCTGCCCACTCACCATTTTATTAAAAGGGATTTTTTTATAGAGAATTCAAGTTTTATGAACAAAAATCGACAAAACTAGAGTTTTTTGCTGATTTTGACTTGAGTCATATATTGTGACATAGATACAAGTCAAAGCGCAAAGAAAATACGATTGCTCTCGCACGTGGTCACACCAGGACTCGAACCCGATACCTCTCGATTACGTGTCGAGCGTGTCAACCCCTCAACCAGCGAGCACTGTGCCAATCGCCTCGAATTTATCCATCCACTTTGACCCATGTACCTATTTTATTTTATGAAAGGTATTAAACTATATTAGGAGTAAAAAATGTTTTATGAGTCATACAACATTTTTTACTTGTAATGGCCTCAGAAATGCATGGTTAAAATCTTTCGGATTCTCGTGGGCACCTGGTACTCATATGAGCCATGTTGCATTTAAACAATTTCATTTACAGCAAAAAAGAGTAAATGAAATGAAATGAAATCGTTTATATATTTAGACTTGTCTTGCGTCTGACGTGAGCATTAAAGTCTTCCAAATCTTCAAACACCCGTTAAGCGGTAACTTAACACGAAGTTAGGAACTTGTCAGGACCAATCATACGACTTGGATCGAGTTAAGCTTAAATACTCGTAGTTTGTTGTGATGTGGGTGTCGAGATTGGAGTTGAAACGCCTAGATGCGTTTAGGAGAGTACAGAGTTTATGAAGTTACAAGACTCTGGTATAGGGTACCGAGGGTACGTACAATTTAATTAATCAGAATACGTTGAAAATTTAATATGTTGCGTTATCATCAAGAACCGTCTGGTTATCCAGGATAAAATAAGACTATGTCTTTGTACGATCTATCATATCAGCCCTATGGCTCAAATTATAATACTGACAGTCAACTGCTGGACACAGGCCGCCTCTATAGATTTCCACATGAGTCGGATATAGGCGACCCGCATCCAGCGAGTCACCTTACGGGTGACCTTTCCACGCTGCGATCATATACTGGATCTTTATGAGAATAAATTACGACAATATGGTCCTTCGTCCGTATTTGGGAATTATCGATAAATTTAGCGAGGTACAACTAATTCTAAGTATAAATATATTAATATTAATGTTATATAATTAATTAAATAAATTTAGAAAATAGAGGGCGGGCGGGGGAGGACACAATTGATGCTACTTTCAGAGTAATTATTTCCGAAAATATTCCGTTTCTTACATTAAGTAAATAATTTACATTAGTGAACTATATTACCTGATTATTAAATTATTTCAAATATAAAACTTAAAACTATAGATAAAAAAGTTCCCCCATGTCTCTCCCAGACGGCAGGATGCCCAGAAGGCTGGCAGCATTGGCACGGTGAATGGCAATGCTGATTCTCTGGGCTAAGAATGTGCCAGCCCTCTGATCACCAGATGCTTCGCGTAACCTCTTTGACATATCTTTACAGAGTGCTGTCGCGCTCGTTCCCCACGGCCCCAACGTTTCTACCCCAAACGGCTCAAACATGCAGCTACTACTTATATTGATATTTATACTTGAAGGGTAAATAAACGTTACAAAATTTGAATTGAAGTGCATTGCGATAATTTGTAAGAATTACCCATAATTAGGAAGATTAGTAGTAAAATACTGATAATCAGGAACATTAATATTTCCTCAAAATATTGCATATACCTAGTACTTTTTGTCGATAGTATATACATCAGTTAGCTATCAATATCATCACTATTTTTAAAGTTTCTTACCTATCCCCTATTCACCAAAGTACCAATTTACACAGTAGAGCAAGTTGTACACATGTCACCTCGAGTTTACTTACTTACTTACTACTCTGGCTCAGTGACCCGAAGAGGATCTTGGCCGCTGACACAAGAGAACGCCATTCTTCTCTGTTTTGTTCAACTTGGCACTCGAATACATCATTCGAAAGGTATTGCAATATGATGGGGGTGTCGAGCTGAATGGCAAGCACAAAATCATTGGTTATGCCGATGACCTAGGGCTACTGGCGCAAAACAAGGGGGACCTGGGGGCCATGGCAAAGATGGTGGAATAGGAGGGAGAGAAAATTGGTCTCAGAATCAATCGTCAGAAAAGAGAATATCTCCTCATGAAAAGGTACAAAGACGTCAGAGCAAAAAGAGCGGATTTGACAGTGGGAACAACTACCTACAAAGGCGTAGATAAATTCAAGTACTACCTTGGTTGCTTAGTTACCGACACCAACCACAGGGCGGAGGAGATTGACGTTCGAATCCAGAACGCCCTAAGATGCTCTGCAGCGCTCCATAGAGTTTTAGTGTCCAAGCTGATCAGTAGACCAACCAAGATTCGCGTCTACAAAACTGTTATTGAACCAATCCTAATGTATGTGTGTGAAGCTTGGACACCTCGAGTATATAAAATCAAATATTATCTTCTATACTATTATAAACTTGTACAAATTAAATGTGTATAATATTTTCTTCTGTTTCCGCGATTATTACTCATTGAAATAAAACAATTAAAATCACGGAGAAAAGCTCACTTCACCTCCTAGGAGCACCTGTATTGGACGAATCATTTCCAGATTTTTTAGAAAGCAAAATTAAAAACCTCACTGAAGTTTCGGATCGCATGACAAAAATTAATGCTCATGTTGCATACACCATCATCCGATACTGCCTTTTCGTACCCAAATTCACATACGTCCTAAGGTGCAGCCATTTTTGGAAATTTCCCACCCTTTTAGAAAAAATAGACAAAATTATTTATAATATTTTGGTTTCAGTAATCAATGTCAATTTAGATGACCGCTCATGGTCCCAGGCATCTCTCCCGATAAGACACGGAGGCCTAGGTATCAGAAAAGTGTCCAGCGTTTCGCTCCCAGCATATTTGTCCTCTGTACATAGTTCACTGGAACTAACGTCCAAAATGTTAAAGTCTCCAATCGGCCATTTTAATATCCCGTTTATGTCAGAGGCCAGAATTGCGTGGAGCGATGCCTGCCCAAGTGCTGATCTGCCCACAAATCTTATTTCACAGCGTCTTTGGGACGAGCCGCTCTGTAGGCTGGTACGGGAAAACCTGTTTCAAACGGCAACCAGTCTTCCGGAGCGCGCTCGCCTCCGTGCCACTGTCGAATGGGAATCCGGGCAGTGGCTACAAGCTCTGCCTTCCACATCAATTGGCACCCTTTTAGATAACTGTACTTTCCGCTTATCCGTCGCTCTTCGCCTGGGAGTGACCTGTGTTGCCCCCCATCGCTGTCGATGTGGTGACCCAGTCGACCCGCTGGGCCATCACGGACTATCCTGCGGCCGAAGCGCAGGACGTGCACCTCGTCGTGCCAGCCTTAACGACATCATCCGTCGGGCCTTAGCCAGCGCGGGAGCGCCGGCTGTTTTAGAACCGACCGGGCTCGCTCGCGCTGACGGTAAGAGACCCGACGGTATGACCCTCGTGCCATGGAAGATGGGACGGCCCCTAGTTTGGGACGCGACCTGTGCTGATACTCTGGCGCTGTCCCATCTTCGTGGCACCGCGGTTAAGGCTGGCTCGGCTGCCAATTCGGCTGAAGTCCTCAAGCGGCGCAAATATGCAAACATAAATAGTGGTTGCATGTTTGAGCCGTTTGGGGTTGAGACCCTGGGGCCCTGGGGGGAAAGCGCCCACAGGGTGTTTAAAGAGTGCAGCCGAAGATTGGTTGAGTTGACACGTGACCAGAGGGCTGGCTCATATCTCGCACAGCGGATCAGCATTGCCATACAACGTGGCAATGCTGCCAGCCTTCTGGGTACGTTGCCAATCGACGGCGATCTGGGGCAATTTTTTTATTTATAAGTATTTTTTACATCTAGTTTTTAATTTCTCATTTTAGTTTATTTTTAATTTTAGATTTAGTTTTATTTTAAGGTAGTTTAATTGTTTTATTTGTTTGTTCTATAAGTAAATGAAGATTTCTGATATAGTTATTAAAATCACTATTCTATTTAACGGATTATATCGCGTATATTATCTCATTTTAGTTCCCGACGTTTCGGAAGCTTTCCAGCTTTCCATGGTCACGGGAGGTCCTCCCGAAAGCTTCCGAAACGTCGGGAACTAAAATGAGATAATATACGCGATATAATCCGTTAAATTGTTTTATTTCAAAATTAAATGTCTGTTACTTTGAAGATTTTCAACTATATTTGGTACACGGGTAGCTGGTGTTTCCACAGGATAAATTTTACCCGACTAATTAAAAGTAAAAAATACGGTAATGACTTTTTTCTCTTCTGCGAGCGAAGTTGCGGGCACCTTCTAGTATCTTTAAAGTATATCGTCATCTAGTACCCTTAATGCAAGTCTTATTAGCTTACTATGGGGCTGGTTCGATTAGTTGTCCCTTAATATTTATTTTCACCTTACTCGCTCGGAAAAGTACAATTTACAGCGTTAAATCTGCCTAGAAAAGTTCCTTTTATCCGCTAGCGTGGAAAAGTCATCTGAAGTTTGCGTTTTTATTTTTTTAATATCTTTCATTTATTGTTTTGTTATGAGTGTGTTTCGTAGGTTCATCGTCACTAGTTTTTAGTGAAAAAATAATCGGTTTGTTATAATGTTCTAGTTTTTCTTACAGCTCACATTTTCCTGGCGTGGTGGAAACTTATGTTTCGCATGGCTGCAAAATTACTAGGCTTCTCGTGCCTTGAAAGCCTCGTTACGCTCGCTCCGCTAGTGATTCGTGGCGCTAGATTCCTACGCTTAGTCGGATTTCAATTCAAGCACTCGCGCCAAATAACAACTTTGCAGCCTTGCATAACAAATAACTAATGTGTATTGACTTCCGTAGCCTCTGAACCAGCCATTGACACCACTGATACCACTGATACCACTTTTAACATGCCATATATTGTACTAGACATCATGGCCCCAAAAATCAGCCACATTATCAAAATGATCCCTAATGGAAAAGAAAATTGAAGACGCAGAACATGAACCCAAAACAATCCGAAGCATTCTCGAACCACTCGATAATATGTCGAACGATAAAATAAGTCGAGGGCCACTTACGACGTGTCCTTATAAGTGAACATTGTCACCCGCTGATGTACATTTGACGCTCGTTGCGTCAATTGGACCCTCTTGAGTGGGGTGCTCAAAGTTTTGCTTTTTATTTTACCTTTTTTACGGGCTATTTCTGGTATTTACTTTGCCGCAGTCATCCAAAGTTCTATTTTATATTATGTACAATGCTGGGAACCTTTGGCGATAATATTTTCGTTATTTGCATTTTGAGAATGTAACAGTGATTTAAAAATCTGCAATCATATGTATCTTTTCCGGATTTGCAGTTGGTTATTTTTAAGATATCCGATATCTTTTAGAGTAGGATGTGTAAAATAGTGTTTAAAACTTCCCAATATAATCTTTAAAATCTCTGTATTGTAAACATACAAAAAAATCAGAGACATTCTTACAGAAATCAACCTAGTCCCAAACTAAGCAAAGTTTGTACTATGGGTAATAGGCGACGATATACATAATATATAGATTAATTTTAACACTTAAATACCATATAGAAAACATCCAAGACCCAGGAAAAAACACTCGTGCTCATCACACAAACACTTGCCCTGGCCGCGAAGCGAACCTGGGACCGTCAGCTAAGTAGGCCCTTGTGCAACCAACTGATTTATGATTAACATTTTATTAAGGAATAATACATGCCAGACATAACATATCAGTAAATAAATAGACTTACAGGAATACAGGACTGAATATGCTTGAAAATCGATAAAAGAAATTGGTTAGCTCCGAAAACAAATACAAATCCAAACAAACAAATTATTTTTTAAAACAAAACCCCCAAACCATACCGCGAAACAGCTGCCGAACGTTTTTTTGTTCGAATCCGAAACAGACGTCCACAATTTACAAGTTTGAGCGCCCCTGGCCGCGGCTGTCAAGCGGTCACCTCGCGCTGTGATTGGCTGGAATTGACCGGCAACTAATCGACAGGGCTCGACAACCCTCGGTCTTGTTTTACAATGTCACAGGCGCGCGACAAAAGGTTGATTGCCACCGAATTTTGGAATCGGATTGGAACAGAGGAACTTTTTTTGAACTACTTAATGAATAGTTGTAGTTTTTATGAATAATAAATTGATTTATTATGCAAGCTTAATATATGCTTAAATTTAAATATAAACATAAAAAACAGAATTAGAAAACTCAATAAAAATAATTAACCATAAAGAGGTTGTAATTAAACATTTGTTACGATTTGCGCTCTGTATAATTGTCACATGTCTTCGTAACTGTGTTGCATTTTCTCTGCAGTTGTACACTCTGTACAACTGCAGAGAAAAATGAACTTTATGGACGTACAGATAATTTATATGGCAGAGTACGTAACTCTTTCTATAGTTGACTGTAAAAAATAATTTAAGTATATATAAAAAAAAACGGAAGTCGACCCCATGAGCACGGAATCTAAAAAGCTTCCAAAACGTCTGGAAGAGATAAATATATAGAGATATATAAACCGTTTAAATTGTTTTATTTGAACTTATCATACACTTCGGTTGACTGGTAGAGAAATGCCTTATAGCATTAAGTTCGCTTTTTGTACGATAAGTTTTCTTTTATGCAATAAAGATTAAATAAAATAAAAATACCCACTTTAACGCGCTTTCAAGGGCCAAAATGAGAAAATGCTTATTTCTCACGTCACGTCACTCATGCCACAAATGGATTGCACTAGGGACATGAGTGGCGTCATACTTGTCCATTGATTTGTATGAGGCTTTTTAACGCCAAGCCAAATATCATATATAATTTCTTGGTCATGAGAAAACTGTTCGACTACTATCATTGAAAAAAAGAATGCAGCGTATACGCTATATTCCAGTTCGTGGTTACCTTTTATAAACCTACTAATAACCAGACTGAACCCGCAACTAAAAGCGCGAATGAGAAAAAAATCAGACTTACTTCTTACTTCTTTTCCTTCAGCGTAATCGGATAAAAAGTATCCGATAACCCGGGTACCAAAAATAGTTGAAATCCGTTTACCCGTTTTGACATGATGAAGCCACAACGACACATACTAAAAATCTATTTTTCAATCAATTTACAAAAATGGAAGCGTATATTCTTTTATCGATTACTAGAAGGAGCCTGCAACTTCGGTCTCTGTGGAGGAAAAAAATCATAACCCTCTTTTTTGCTTCATAATCGGATAAATCCTATAACTATTTGTGGGGCATTCCCAGATGGTTATAGGATACCCAGCTACTCGTGTACCAAAAACAGTTAAAATCCGTTTAGTCGATTTGGCGTGATGAAGCCACAATGACACATACAAACATACAACAAGTCCACAAAAATATTTTTCGATTCAGTGACCTCCGAATGGTCTGTTACAATGTATTTTTTGTAAATATCTTCAATGTAAACAATAAATTTTTACAACTTAATAATAGTACAGATGTGCTGCTTATATTAACGCTGTTTATAATATCAGTAATCCATGCACAAATATTTTAACGGTGTACAAATATAATATGAAATCAAAACAAAGTATGTTTCGGACATATGTGTAGCCAATTAACCGAATTTATTATTACCTCGTTTTAATTATTGCAATAATTAATAGCTTAATACTATGAACAAGGATGATTTGTAATTAAAATTTTCTTCTGTTTCCAAGATTATTACTCATTGAAATAAAACAATTTAACTGATTATATCGCGTATATTATCTCATTTTAGTTCCCGACGTTTCGGAAGCTTTCCAGCTTTCCATGGTCCCGGGAGGACTGAGAAAAGATGTATTTTCCTCTGTCAAAGTTACAATTTGTGCAAACTACCTATTTATTATACGCATTATAATATACGCGATATAATCCGTTAAATTGTTTCATTTCAATTAAAATTTTGGTCGATATATTGTGGCAAGGTAACACATAAATAGGTATAAAGCTCAGATCTATCTATCTATCAGCCACGGACGCCAATGCTGATCATAGGCCTCCTCTATAGCTCGCCGCAAGGTGACCGCATCCACGGACTCCCCGCGACCCTTACGAGGTCATCTGTCCACCTAGTCGGGGGCCGCCTTACGCTGCGCTTTCCTATGCGTGGTCGCCGCTCCAGGACTTTACTGTTCCAACGGCCATCCGTTCTCCGCGCTACATCGCCCGCCCATTGCCACTTCAACGATGCAATCCTGTGAGTTACGTCGGTTACTTTGGTTCGTCTGCGGATATCCTCATTTCTGATTTCTGAAGCTCAGATATGGACTCATAAATTTACTAAACGGCGCCCGCAACTTTGTTCGCGGAGGAGAATAAAATCATAACCCTCTTTTTTCTTCAGCGTTGTCGGGTAAAAAGTATCTTATAACCATCTATAAATACCCAGGCCGATTTGGTGTGATGAAGCCATAGGTACAAAAAATGATTACAAAAAATCCGAAAAAATATTTTTCGATTCAGTGACCGCCAAATAGGCCGTAACTTTTTTTTTAAATATCTTCAATGTACAGATATTTCATTTTTACAACATTTTATAGTAGGGATAAGTTCGCCTTAGTGCTTAATATCTTTTAAGTTGATTGCATTTGTAACTGTCCATACTAATATTATAAATGCGAAAGTGTGTTTGTCTGTCTGTCTATTAGCTCTTCACGCTTAAACCGCTGAACCAATTTGGATGAAATTTGGTATGGAGATAGTTTGAGTCCGGAGGAGGGACATAGGCTACTTTTTAACCCAGAAAAGTACCCTGATCCGCGATAAACGAATTTAAGGCGGTAGAAGTCGCGGGCAGAAGCTAGTGTACAATAAAGTGTTTACATACCTACATACGAATTAATATTGGTGAACATATTTACGGTCCATATTATTTTAATGTCTTTGCTGCGGTGTATTTTTCCTGTGTTATTTTGATCGCAGCAATTAACCTGTTCCATTTGTCTTTAACTTGTCAATCAAAACGTAATAGCCTATAAAGTATGATATTATACATATTTATAGACGATTCATCGACATATAACACAACGATTCGTCATAAACAAAGTAGTAAAATAAATTGGGTGTCGCATGTCGAGTTTGTGAGTTCGATGACACTTTTAGACATATCTATTGATATTGATTCAAGACCAAAATCTCACAGTTTCTTTCTTGATTATTTAAACAAATAAAAACATCTATATTATTATAAAGTTGTAAAAATGAAATGTCAGTATATTTAAGATACATATTTATTAATTTTTTTGCATTTGTATTTGTCTTAGTGGCTTAATCACGCTAAATCGACTAAACGGATCTCAATAGGGATGTCGAATATACGCAAATAAAAATGAAATTTTCATGCAAAATGGTAGTTTTTATGATGCAAATAATAAAAAAAATCGAGTTCGATACCTTACGTGTAGCTTGTTTTATGAGCCTTTAAAGTTAGGAGGGAAAGTCCATTTTAAAGTGTGAAAGTATTCATAAATAATAATACCATTGAATAACCCATGAAATGTATGGTAACTTTTGTTACGAAACCGTTTCGGTAAACGCAATTTTTAACATAGCTGTAGAACAAAGGTCTCAATTTCCCCATACAAGGTAGGAAGGTGTGACGTCACGCCAGGGTTTAGTATGGAGCATTTTTGGGAAAGTCCAAAAGTGTGATTCTAACGTTATTGTATCTCGTGGAATTTTTATGACATTAAAGTAGTTTTTTCACCAATTTTAGGTAACTAGTGTTAAAATAAGAACTCAAATTTACAAGTACAAATATTATATTTTCTTCTGTTTCCGCGATTATTACTCATTGAAATAAAACAATTTATTCCTCCTTCTCTGTTTATTCCTCTAATTTTGTCCTCCCGTGACCATGGAAAGCTGGAAAGCTTCCGAAACGTCGGGAACTAAAATGAGATAATATACGCGATATAATCCGTTAAATTGTTTTATTTCAATAAGTACAAATATTATTATGAAAACTATCTACGAACACAATTTTAAAATCAAATCGAAATCACTGAAATACCGACAATCGACTTAGTCTAACAACACGTCCGTTCGCTTCGAAGCCCAGTGCCAAAGTGTGCCCCTCTCGGCGCTGCTGCGTCAGGTAATATAAGATGGCCGGTGTGAAGTTGTCTGCATACCGCGCGACAGAGGGCGCCTTGGTGCCAACTTCACGCTAACACCATTATATCTATTGTTAAAAGCTCGTTCTATAACATAGCACGGAAAAAAGTTGTCAACATCCCTATTATGTTGGTACACGGGTAGCTGGGTAATCGCACATGGATACAAGATACTTTTTACCTGACTGTGCCGAAGAAAAATAAGACAGTTTTTATGAGATTGAAGTAGTTCTTGATTGAAGTAGTTTTTGATTGAAGTAGTTTTTTTCACCAATGTTGCCATTATTGAGAGGTACCGTCCTCCTACCACAGACAAATGATAACATCCCAGTTTGTGTTATTGGTACTTATTCGTATAAGTTTAAAAAAAAACAGTTTTCGCAAACGATATAAACAAGACTAAAACGTATCACGTAGGCTTTTCTCATAAAAAGGCACATCTTATAAGAAAATATATAGCAGTTACGCCCTTCTTGCACCCGCAGTTGGGACGCGCTAATGGAACAAGGACTTGAATGGAATTTCTATGATTATAAGTTTTTTTTCTAATACCAAGGCTAGTGGCATTAGGTTTTATAGTGTCCCTGTCTGGGATCCAGACATACCGGATATATAAAAAAAGGTTAGGACTAGATGGAAATATAGGTACTAGATATAAAGGGACGGTTTATGAAAATAGGTAGGTACTGAAAATAAGTATCACTCGCCAATAATCATGTTTAGTGTAGAACTATTCCAGCTTATTCAAAAACTAGAAAGCGCCAGCAACTTCATTCGCGGAGAAGAAAAAGCTATTACCACTATTTTTGTTTCAGCGTAGTCGGGTAAAAAGTATTCTATAACCATCTGTGGATGCCCGTGTACCAAAAATAGTCAGTCACAACGACACATACAAAAAATGCAAATAAAATACTTTTCTCATTCAGTGACCTCCAAATAACCAGTTTTTTGAAAATATCTTCAACGTACAGTATTTTTTTTACAATGTTATAATATTTTAGACATACAGCCTTCACTCAATTTTCATCATTCGTACAAGAGTGTGAAAGAAAATCGCTATTTTCAGGACTTTTTGAGAAATAATTTTATCATTTAATGTAGACCCGGTTTAAAAGCTCTATTTTAAAGCATTACTAAGTGACAAGGAAATTATGTGGCACGAGAAATACATATAGTGTTGCGGCGATTAGACTGCAATGTAATATCGATAAAGCGTTCAGTAATTAATATCATCTATACTATTATAAAGTTGTAATATTGAAATGTCTGTACATTGAAGATATTAAAAAAAATATATTGTTACGGACTGTAATTGGGGGTCAATAAAAGGATTTTTTTTTTGATTATTTGTATATTCGTATGTGTCGTTGTGGCTTTATCGGCTGAACGGATTTCAACTATTTTGGTACACGGGTAGCTGGGTATCTCCAGATGGTATTGGGATACTTTTTACCCGACTAAGCTAAAGAAAAAAAGAGGGGTTATGAATTTTTTCTCCTCCGCGACCGAAGTTAATACTAGAAGGAACCCTTATAGTTTTAACGATACAATTGATAATTCATTTAAATTATTATGCATATACAATATCCCTAGCAGCTTCCTCGCACAAAGCAGTAGGTACACGTATTGCAAAACAGCGAAGACATGATGGCAGAATTTTTGAGACCATGCCGCTGGCACATTTCTCTACACTGTTTTATAACTAGCTAGTCGTCATTTTTCTTTATAATTTAGTTTAATAATTTATTTATTGTTATTTTTTATCATTGATTACAGTTTCTTTGCTTTCTTGCCTAATAGTGCCTTGATTAGATGTGACAATAAACTGTGCTCACATGCGCATATTCTAATGCAGTTTCCACAAACCACCACTAGACAGTATAATCCGCGACACGTGTTTCGCCTCTCGACGAGGCATCATCAGGAGATGCAGTCAGAGAGGACGGTCCAGCGTCTGCCCGAGAAATCAATTTTATCATTATTCTTTGTACTTTAAATAAAAATGTATAAATGGAAACAGTTTTCCTATTAAAATCCGAACCAACTGATCTAGATAACGGCATTTAGCCGTTTAGATATAACACATATAGTATTTTTTCTAGCGTACTAAGTTTGCTTTGATTAAAGCACCAAGTCTATAAATCCTTTCTTACTTACTCTCTTATTAAATGTGGGAATAAATTTAAGAAACTCCTGGTATTCGAGGAAGAATTACAAGTGGCACTTAAATGCTAAAGAGCAGCAAACCCAGAAAACCACTCCATCTTAATTTACCGCCTTAAAAGATTTAAAAACAACAAATAAAACGCAATTAAACCGTCACCTCAAAACAAAATAACTCCTTTTATTTCCAAATTACCCGGTCGAGAAAATTAACGCAAAAACCACTTAATTCTGTAAGTGGCAAAAACAAAGTTTTTCGCTTTTAATGAGATTTCGCAATGAATCATGTGGACAATCATCATTAATCATTCATTTTTTGCGATGACGAATCCTGATTTTTATTCAACTATGTGAATTTAAAAGTCTGATTGAGGAACTGAATCATTGTCATTGGTTTGTCATTGTCGTTTTTGTGGTTGTATGACGGCCATTTCGTCTTCGGCGAAAATGAAAGTAAATATTAACAGGTTTCGGCATTGCGCTGACGCATCTATCTTAAAACTACTTTCATATTGCTTTATTAACATAGAACAATATATCACATTACCACACGTACTGTCAGAAGCATTACTCAACACATATCAAGACAATTTGTCATTTATTTCCTTTGTCGATACTCGGTTTGAATTTTTGCTTACCCTAATATACTTAAATGAAAAGAAAACTAGCAGCCATTTATTGGAATTACTAAACAAGATGCGCTAGTTTTCATTATTTCATTATAAGTATTCAGTAAAAACGAAATGGGGTACAAAATCTTCGAGGACATTGTAAATTTAATATAAAAGAACTGTAATGTCCAAAGTAAAGTTAATGGAAGCATTTTTTTGAAACTGTCGATGCCGATGAAATCCACTTAAAAAGTTGCTCGTAGTGAAGGCCGTTAACGTTTCACATGACAGCATGAATTCCAGAAGTTGACCTATCCTATTGAAACTTTATAATTTTCTTTATGTATTTTTTCTACCATATAGTGCCATAACTAATAACCAGGGAACAATAACACAAACAGTCATACCGAACTTTCATCATGTCTTGTCACTTTTATTAATATAGCACCGCGATCCATCACATGTGATGTATGCCTGTGCATGAGCTTAAATATAACCATAAAGAAAGAACATAGTCATATGAATAGTCATATTTTTTTAGTATCACTATCAGGGTTATTACCAATGGTGTTTTCATCAAATGTAAATTGGTTTATTGTAAGTTATCGCATACTTAGATCTTACTAAAAATGCTTAGAAATATGATAATTGCATATGCCCTAAAATCTTCAATATTAGGCACAATACCATTTTAATACGTCAATAGATTTTGGTTTCGTTTTCGCGTCAGTACGTAATTTTACCCTGTAAAAGTATTTTAGATAATATTTCCAGAATAGTACTTTTTGTAAGACAAAAAGAAGCCTTTAAGATATATAAGCTACATATTAATAAGCCACCCATACTCTACTTATATCAAAAATTGCGCTATTTCGTTACCTCTCTTGTTATAAAGTACTGTAATCAAACTGCCATTTTATTGCGAAATGAATTACTCAATACACAAACTAAAACGGGAGCGAGTTAATCTACCTTCGCAAGTTATCGTTAAAATTACATAACAGCACTAACAAATCATAATAATTACAAACAAATCGACATGCAAACCCAAACATTTCGATTATCGATAAATCATTTCCCATCACTTTTAGAACGGCTTGCTTAAGAAAAAACGTAATATAACCGTATACAGCGAATATTCTTACTGCCTATCGGTTTTGGAACGCGCCCTATGCTAATATGGCGACCATTTGCATAAAACAAATCTGTTTCGACCAATTATAGTTATTTATAATTACCCGAAGCGCGGGAGGTCTGGCCTGCGGTGTCGAAATATATTATTTAATTTAAGATTCGTACGAAAGATATATCTCGATTATACGATACCGTATATCTTTTAAAATTACCAACGTCGTTTTGAAAGGCAATTATTTTTACTAGTTTTGGAACGGACCTGTTTAAAAGAGTCTATTAATTGTTAACTGTTGTTTTTTTTTTATGTGACTACCTACTTATAGAAGGCGTAACCATAACCCTCTTTTTGCTTTTTTGTGGGGCTAAATCCATTCAGCAACAAACGTGCAGAATGGTGCGATATTCCGACCGAGAAATGGCGTTGTGGTGGTGACCGGTTTCAATGCCCATATATTCTAAGTTGATCATGCATCGCGCTGTTAGGCTTTTTCTTAAAATCATGAACCCGTTTGATGAAATATAACCTATAAAATCAGCCTATATTCTATCTATATGCAAAAAGTCAAGTGAATGGACGACACGTTTGGCTCAGTGGGTTGCACAACGGCCTAAGATGCTGGCGGTCCCGGGTTCGAATCCCGGCCAGGGCAAGTGTTTGTGTGATGAGCGCGAATGTTTGTTCCTGGGTCTTGGATGTTTTCTATGTATTTAAGTATCATAATTACAATTATGTATATATATATATATATATAGTCACCTAGTACCCATAGTACAAGCTTTGATTGCTTTGGGACTGAGTCGATTTGTATAAGCTTGTCCCCCTGTGTTACTTATTTATTGAATCCGTCGCTCGATTATCGAATTAAAAGAGGACAAACCAATCAAGACACTTTCGCATTTATAATATTAGCAAGGATAAGATAGTATTTATAAATAAAGAAAATGAAACTTAATGAGATTGAATCTAGATACTATTTAAAGAACATTATGATCTCATGTTTAGATGGCACGAGAATGCACTTTCAATGCAAGTGTCCGTACACTTGCATTGAACGTGCATTCTCTAGGAGATCTTATCAGATGAAATACAAAAGGTACAGTTAAATGATATAATGATGGTACCTTTTAACTTGCAATACGGGATACAGCATGAAGCGGAGATGCCCGTATTAGTAAATAATGACAGAACTGGATTAAAGAGAAGATATTCGTCCAATTTTAAGTAGAAACGAGTTCGGCTCAACGATATAAACGACTTGAGGAAATTATTAAGGTCAACCGTGACACTTGCAAGTATGGGACAATTGCGTCAAAATTGCGTGGGAAAAATCCGAACTCGTTGAAACAACCCATGCCCTCCCTTCCTAAAATTTGGCAGTATAAGTACATAAAAGAGAGCAGGGATAGCTGCAAAATGACGCGTTTCATGTGATTGTCAAAAACCGCAATTGGCCCATGGTCGCATTTGGCTCGGTTGACCTTATGGAAAAACTATTGTAGTCTATATAAATATATAATATACACATTCTAGATTATTTTTTTCTTTTTCATTGACAATCATTTTGGGATTTATGTTATTAATTATTTTAATTTTTAAATACTTGAATATAGCATATTTTGATTGATTAATTGAATATTCTGTTCGGTTTCCGCGATTATTACGCATTTAAATAAATCAACTTAAACTGATCAAGTGATCATATAGCGTATCTTATCTCAATTGAGTCCCCGACGTTTCGGAAGCTTTACAGCTTCTTTTTTCACGGGACACACTAAGAATTTTTTTTTTTCTGTCAATGTTACAATTTCTGTAAACTACCCTCGTTGAGATTAAGACAAATAAAGGTGTACTTACATGACAGATGGGCCTATTTTGTAAACACTCATTTAATTTTGAGAAAAGGAAGGAAGGAGGGAAGGAAGGAAGGAAGGAAGGTTTAGCTCAGAAGGAGTAACGTTGCCTGCGAAGCTGAGGTTCTGGGTTCAAATCCCGGTAAGGGCAAATATTTGTGTGATGAGCATAAATATTTGTTCCTGAGTCTTGGATGTTTTCTATTGGTAAATTCAAAAATAATAATAATAATAATAATAATAATAATAATCGATTTATTTAAAGACAACAGAGTGGTCCAAAAAATATTGTGAAACGAAAATTATTTTCTAAAGCTTATTATAGCACACAAGACTACATGAATGGTAAAGCCGCGTGGGATTAATGTAAATTATAGCGTCATGTAGGTATATGAATAATTATTTTAACGAATACCTAAGGTATTATTATTATTTTAATCTTAATTGTTTTATATACTCTGACATTTAGAATTTTATTCTAGACACATTCTAGATTATTAATTTTTTTATTGACAATCCTTTTGGGATTTATCTTATTGATTATTTTAATTTTAAAAATGATGATTTTATCAATAATATTACACTTAAGTTAAATGATCTGATTAGGTTTTTCTGGGTTTCCCTAATCCTTGCAGCAAATGTTGGATCATATTGTATTTCTCCCAGCAAACATTCACTCTCATGTGACTGACATTTCGAAAGTGCTTGTAACTAGGCCTACTTGAATAAAGAATATTTTGATTTGATTTGATTTGATATGTATATAAGTAATATATCCATTAAATATATCGTCGTCTAGTACCCATAACACAAGCCTTATTTAGCTTACCATGAAACTACTTCGATTTATGTAAAATTGTCCCGTAATATTTATTTATTATTTACTATCAATTATTTACATCCTTGCATCTCCACTATTTTCAAAACCCCATTCCTGTTGCGAATAACCTTTAACATCAACAGCATCCAAGCTATCTCAGGATCATGGATAACGATAACAGCGATAACCAAAGATAACGTGATTGCGTTCTCTTGTAGCGGCATAATGGCTTTTAAACAGGGTTCTTTATGTCTTTGCCAATTAAATAATGGTTAATTTACGTATTCAAGCATTCTTTTTTGCCAGTACAACTAGTTGCCTTGATTATAAAGATAGAGAGATACTTTATTCCATAACAATTTTTACAATTGTGTTGGAAATATAACATTTTCAAAGTAAATAATTGAATGTCACAGTTTTATAACAAGCTTAATTGCTTAACTTATCAGTTAATGTTGATTAACTAATATCATATAATAATAAAATGTTAGTTTTGGACTAGGTCGATTTGTATAAGATTGTCCCTGTATTTTTTTTTAAATTTATATCGACCATTGTTTTCCGAAATAAAATATTTTGATTTTATTTTGAATTAAACCTTACCATGTTTTTACTACCACCTTAAAAGAATACGAGCTTTGTTCGTATTCTGTTACAAAAAGTAAGTGAATTGAATGATTTTAATACGACCCACATCGAACTGTCTGCGCGGGCCATTTACAGTCAAATGGATAGGGTTTAGGTTGTTTCTCACCGGCGCTGAAACACGCCGCGTTTTTTATTGTATTTGGCCCCGCAGGGAAAAACTATTTTTCTTTTATACTGTTTGCGTCTATAATATTATAAAGTTGTGAAAATGATGTCTCTACTTAATCTATTTTAAAAATGAAACGGACTATTTGAAGGTCACTGAAGCCGAATAGTATGTCAGTGTAATAGATGCTGGAGAGCAGGGAATTAGAGACTCTAAGTGATGAGAGATTTTCGGCCGCGTTATAATTATAACGTAGTACTTTTCATGACTACTGTGACTGTGAAGATATAATACAAACTCGTAATATAAATTTGTAATTCACTTTAATATTACTTACTACAATAAAATTACTGTTGATTATAGGAGCAATTGGGAAGAACTCGTTGGGAAGTCAGGCATAAATCTTAAGTCCTTCGAATCCTAAAAACAAAAAAAAAACTTGTTTTTCTGACTTAGAATAAGTACTATTAATCTAGGCTTTTATCATACGCACGAGATAGGCTCTTCGAAAATGGACCTATATTAGCTAGAAAAAAAAAATGTTGCCTTTATATCGTTTTCGTAGTTTGAAAACGAAATTATGGCGACGAGGTAAAGAAAAATGTTAATTAACGTAAGTTCCTTATAGGGTTTGAGTTTATGGAAAAAAATGCATCTGTCAAAAGCTGCTTTCTTTAAACGCAGCGTTTTTCACCGACAATGGCCACGCAATGGAGTCGGGTGCTAAATTAAATTCCGACGAGCACACACACAATAGGAATCCTGATTTCTTTTCGCCCTCGCAGAATTTCTAATAAATCGCTAGAGGTCGCGGGGTAATCTTTAACCAAAACAATTTCGAATTTCCGAGTTTTGAAGGCGTGTTCTAAATTTAGTACCTAATTAAGGACGTCAATTAAAGTTTTTGTTTGTACTGTAATTTGAAAACAGCAGAACTTTTTTCATTTGAATAACTTTTTGAAATTTTTATTACTGCAGAAACGACCGCTAGCGAAATCTAAATTAATTATTGAAATGGAAATTTAAATTTAGATTTAAAAGTTACAGAACTTAATAGTAAATGGTGCTACAAGAGCCCCTAAGGCTTATTAGCATGGAGTATTGTGGGGATGTACTCTTGGTGATATAATAAAAAGTGAGCTGGTACGGGTTTGATGTTTTGTATTCAACCTCTGTCTTAAACCTAATTACATAAAACTGTTATGAGACAGCTGACGTTCTTAATTTAAATATGTACTACTTCTACATCCATCGTGAAGGATTAATACCTTCACAGTATAAATACAAATATACAGGTGAGAAGAATAATCTCAATATGTCCAAAGTGTCCGTCAAAAAGTGTTACAATGGTGGCGCCACAGTAGCAAGTGTGTAAAACTAATTACTATAATAATGCCAAAAAAATCCACAACGTAGCAAGAAAAAAATATTTGGAACACTATTCAATATTTATATCAGAACGAAGGATTGAGAAGCATGTCGAAAAAATGTTATTATACCTATTTGTTACTGATATAGAGAGACAGACACAAAATTATACTGTTTATAGTATTTGCTGTAATAGCGGCAGCAGAAATACGTCATCTGTGAAAATTTCAACTGTCTCGCTATCACGGTCCATGGGATACAGCCAGGTGACAGACTGACAGAAAGCGAAGTTTTAGTAATAGGACATAGGGTTAAGTACCCAAGGGTAAAACGGGAGTTTTACCCTTTGGGTTCCGAACCCTAGGAATGAAGCAACACATTGAAAAATTCGATACTTGAGCTCGAAGCTTCGTAAGAACAATTTGTAGGCTGCCTTTGTTCACCCACTTTACCCGATCCTGCGCAATCTCTCGCCAGTTAATGGCTCCGAGCTCACGCAGATCCGCCTCTACCAGATCTATCCAGCAGTACTTAAGTCGACCGACTGGGCGTCGTTCAGATACGCTCTTTTCACCTGCTATGCTCTTGTGTCGTAGGCCAAGACTCATTCTGGGTCGCTGAGCCAGCGCAGTTAATTAGTTTTGTTCACCCGGAGAGCCGTTGCAGACGTCGATTCGGTTCCGGTTTTTTTCAACTTTTCGCTTTTATATTTACATTTCTATCTGTCCATCATCATCATCATCGTCAGCCCGGAGTCGTCCACTGTTGAACATAGGCCTTTCCCTTCACGCCACCATACCCAGGCCTCAGCTCTACGCATCCACCCGCTTCTCCGCTTTGCATATCCTTCACGGACAGAATACTTTACTGATGTACCACAAGTTTTGTGTAGTATTCTAGCAAATAAAACATTTCTATTTCTATTTCCCTCCAGTATTTTCGGGTCTTTGGTCCACCTGGCGGGGTGACGTCCCACATGGCGACTAGTTCGGTTCGAGGTCTTCACTCCAGAACCCCATCCGACAAATATGCCCCGCTAACCGCCACTTCAGTCTGCTTATTCTGTGCGCTATGTTGGTGCAATTTGGTTCTCAGCCGGATATCCCGGTTCCGGATTTTATCCTTCAGAGAAACTCCGAGCATAGCCCTCTTTATAGCTCTCTGAGCAACCTGGAATTTGTGGACGAGACGTTTTATTTTCTGTCCATTTCTCTATAAAATGCACACTACTGGAAGTAGATAAAGGTTCATTTAGAAGACTAAAACGTACACATATTATTTTTAAGTCAGATGATACACTGCTTAACATCAGCTAGGCAGTACGCTTGTTTGCCACCTTAGTAATATTTAAGAAACACATAAAAGTAAACGCTCTCTGAACTCTGTAAGTCTTTGATGATGATGATTTAGTGACGCAGAGTGTCGCTTCTTCAGAATTTAGTTGATCTTTGTCGAAGTTAACGTATCGCACCTACGTCGGCAGTGAAATCATCGATGCATGACGCGTCTGCTCATCACCTAGCTCATTTGATGGCGTTATACGTCACGCACTTCCTTAGGGCGAGACACACGAACCGACAGACTTACGAATATCCTGATTATTTGATTGAACAACTAACATGCCCAGTTGCCAAACTTTTACCTCTCAAAAAGAAGAAATTGTGTTATACTAATCTCTATGCGGTCTGCACAAGATCGCACCCTGTGGCGAACTGGCAAACTATAGGGGGAGTCTATGTTCAGCAGTGGACGTCCGTGGTGGATATATAGATACTAATCCCATCAAAACCATAATTGTCAAAAAGGCAGCCAAGTTCTTATACTCGGATGCCATAAAAAAAGTGATTTTTCAAAAAGTGCCAAGATTGGCATTTGTTTGTTAGAGATAAACGCAAATGAAACGAATTTTGAGCTCAACATGGCAGTTAAAATCGTTAATGATGTCGTCACAAGGACTTATACAAGTTAGAGTTGATAACAACTTCTAAATACAAAGCTGAGGTGTTTCCGGAGCGCTATAACATAGAATCTTCAAGATTGACAGGGTACTCAAAGGTTGGCACCATATGGGCGTCTCCTCCGGTATTGCACATATCCATGGGCGATGATGACCACTTTCTATCCGGTGGCTCGTCTGCCCGTTTGCTATTACATAAAAAAGCAAGTCTAGTGACTAATTGTGGGACAGCTGGTCCTGACAGGAACTGCAACCAGCATCATGACATGACATTTTGCACAGAAGTAACTCCTTGTATTGTATGGCCGACGATTGGAACTCAGTCGTCGCAGCAAAGCCAGCATTTTATCCACGAGTTACCAGTGCAAGGCACTCTGTCACCAGGTTTATCTATTATAAATTAGTTGATTAAATAGGGTATTTAAATGGAAACACACATTTCAAAATATTTTCTTCTGTTTCCGCGATTATTACTCATTGAAATAAAACAATTTAACGGATTATATCGCGTATATTATCTCATTAGTAATGAGGTAGCCTGGGAGTTTTTCTTTGCAGCGTTTCTTTTCTCCTCAGTACGCCTCATTTGTGAAATGCTGCTTGGTAAATTATTAGAATAAAATAATTAAGCCCTTCTGGCACATGTGTAACTGTCTTTACAGCTTAGGCCCATCTGGCATGTATGTACACCTTTATTTGTGTTTTTTCAAAAAATGGGTAGTTTGCACAAATTGTAACTTTGACAGAGGAAAATACATCTTTTCTCAGTCCTCCCGTGACCATGGAAAGCTGGAAAGCTTCCGAAACGTCGGGAACTAAAATGAGATAATATACGCGATATAATCCGTTAAATTGTTTTATTTCAACACATTTCAAATTTCAAATAGATAGAAAGAACGTTGAAAATAACTTGGAATATAGTCGTCAAAATCAACCTTGCACAAAATCGTTCAAACTACGCAGCCGTATCTCACGCATATCGGGGAGACAGGGGCCAAACGGAACACTTGATAAATAGCAAGGCGTTATAACAATATCGGTTTACATCGGCCTTCGGCGGAAGGTTTTTCAATGGAGACAAATTCGCCCGCCTCTACCCTCGGGGTCTGTTTCAGTCAAGTGTTGTCGTTTATTCGACAAATTGGGATTATTACGAGGAATATGTAGTCGGTAGGTTGATTCCCACGGTCATGTAGTGAAATAGAAAAACGATTGTGTCCAGTGAATCTTTTCATCAAGAATATAGCAAACATATATCGCAAAAAAGTAAATTTTATAACCTTACAAGTCCTTCGCAACACACACCATGTAAACTTAAATTGAACAACTGTCATTTGAGTAACTCTTTATAAATACTTATAAATATTAAATATTACGGGAGTAAGCTCAATAAGGCTTGTGTTATGGGTACTAGACGACGATATATTTAATAAATATATTACGTATATACATAGAAAACATCCAAGACTCAGGAACAAATATTTATGCTCATCACACAAATATTTGCCCTTACCGGGATTTGAACCCAGGACCTCAGCTTCGCAGGCAACGTTACTCCCACTGAGCTAAACCGGTCGTCTTATTGAAGTTAAATGTCTAAGTTATATCCTGTTTGGATGAAATAAAGAAGATGACAAAAATGATAGAAAAATCGCAAAAATTAAAAGGTTATGTACCATTAAAAAAAATAAATGAAACATTTTTAAGATTTTGAGGTACCGAATGTACCAATAAGTCAGTGAGCATCAAGAAAATTCTACCTTATTTATACCATGATAGAGTTGTAAACATAAAATGTCTGTATCTGTACATTGAAGACATTTAAAATACTATTGTAAGTGACTATTTGTAGGACACTGTAGCGAAAAATATATTTTTTGGATTTTTTGTATATTTGTGTCGTACGCTAAATCGGCGAAACCGATTTCACTTTTTTTTGGTACACGGGTAGCTGGGTATCTCCAGATGGTTATAGGATACATTCAAAAAGAGGGGTTATGACTTTTTCTTCTCCTCGAACGAAGTTGCACCTCCTAGTAGATAATAAAATGCGTTGAAATGGAAACAGTATTCAATGCAACAAAAAATATTTTTGATTTCCAAGCACTATTCGCAATAAATTTTGTATATTAAAGCTATTGCGAAAATATATCCGCCGGTTTATTACCTAAACATTCGCACAAAACTCCCGTATGAAATAACGTCGACATAATCGCAATAAATTATAACATCCTACCGTTTACAATTGTATACTAATAAGCAATAACTTCTCATATTAAAAAAACATTAGTCGCCTTTGACACATGACCAGTCCAGCGTATCTTGAACTCCCATATACTATTCCCTGTCCCCTATAGTTCAGAGTGAATAAAGGTGGGAAGGGGAGAGGTAGGTCACGGTAGAATGGACGTTTTTCTACACAATGCGTACGCCCCCATATAATATATGGAGGGAATTTTATTTAATATCGTGTTATTGATTTATTGCTCGAGTGAGCGCTGTGCCATATTGCCCGAGTTTCCCCTTTAGCTCCGGTTGAGCGTATTTCGGTAAATTGTTGTTATTTTTCATGCGGATCAGATAGGATTGCGTCGGGGTTAGAGAATACCACTAGATGGATATCGGTTAGTAATAGCTCTTCTATATAGCGGCCTGTCATGTCATGTCATAAGTTAACTTGCACGGCAGTAAGGATACTGTTACCGTCATCGGTGTGCTAGGCGGCAGGTTACCACGATAACCTCAGCACCTAGCGTGTGGGGGCTGCCGCGCGCGGGCGCTACGAACAGCGATAGTGTACCTAGCTTGATATTATTTTGTAAGTATGTCTGTCAGTATGTCTGTTTATGTCGGCCTATGCTTGATTTTATCTGTTAGCTATTGTGTTTTCTGCGGTGGGCGTCCCCGCCGGCGGGGAGGTCGGTGTGCAAGTGCAGTGTGAGGGCGGTTGCGTCGTCTTGCGATGTTGCGCTCTCTTCTGTCACGTCGTCGCTGTTCTCGTTCAATGTAGTAGTCGGCCTGTTTAGATGAAGTACGACTTAGGTTTCGCCGAAAGATGTCGCCATTTTCTTGCTTATGAAATAATGATCTTTATTCTGTAAGTAGGTCGCGAAGGCACTTTTACAAGTCTGACTCTACGGCCTTTCCCAAGAGGAGACCACTGTTGAGGAGAAAGCCGAAACAAACTCAACAGTCAGTATTTTTTTCTAAATAACTCCTATGTATTACAATATTTGTACTAAGCCTATCCTAAATATAAGTTTTGAAAGATAAACTCAGTGTATTGTTCCCCAAGAAAACATATCAAAACTTATAATAATAAAAATATAATAGAAGAAATAAAGTAAAATATACATTTTTTAAACCGACCTAAAAACCCGCGCTGAACCCAAGTAAATTGGATAAGAACAAGCGAATGATAATGATTTTTAGGGTTCCGTACCCAAAGGGTAAATTTAATTAGGTACCTATTACTAAGACCGGGACCCTATTACTAAGACTTCACTGTCCGTCTGTCTGTCTATCTGCCACCAGGCTGTATATCTAATAAACCATGATAGCTACACAGTTGAAAATTTCACAGGTAATGTACTACTGATTCCGCTACAAGAACAAATACAAAAAACAGTATAATTTTTATGTCTGTCTATCTATGTAGGTAACCAATATAAAATGATCGAAAACCGCATACATGTTGCTTAGGAGCCGGGATCTGCTAACAGTGGATTTTCGTAGATATGGCCACTTGTAGCGTATATTTTGTACGGAACCCTCGGTGCGCAAGTCCAACTCACACTTGGCCGGTTTTTTAAAACAATTTACGTATATATGCCATCTTATGAGAACCGTCTCCCACAGGACATGCACTTGGCCGAGTTGGCCGGTTTTCTGAACTATGTATATTTTTGAAATACAAAGATTCAAATAATGAAAAAATTCAAGACTCCGACCTGATGTGAACCAGTGCCTTGTGCCTTGCCGGGGCGCAAGCTCTGCCAATTGAGCTACAGAGCCCAGTCAGCTTGATTTCATATTTTGTCACTATCTGTTACAAGATCTTTGCATGTTTGCATTTTAACTGGCTTAGGTATCGCCTTCAGCGCACCTGGTGAGCATCTATAAAACCAAATATTCACCCTAACAGAGCGTACTTTACAGTTGCCACATGTTAGCTAGAGATGTCGCTGTAGTGTAAACAGAGATTATTACGAAAATCTTGATGTTGTACCATGATGAACTTCGTGATTTTTAAAGTGAATTTCTTCACTAAGAATCCATATTCTTGAATGTATATTGAATGAATAATGAAAAAGGCCAAAGATGTTCAAGAACAATACGATAAAGTTTAAATAGGTACTTTATTAAATATACGCAAATTGGTCGGAATAGGCTTCTTGAGATGCTTCACTTTCACACAACTTTTCACCGAGAAAGCTGTAGTTTTGTAATTATTCTTTGTACAAACAGAAATCGATAGAATCCGTAGCAGATGCTTTATCTATATTGTTATAAAGTTATAAAAATTACTGTACATTGAAGATATTAAAAAAAAATGTTTGTTAAGGACTATTTGCAAGTCTACATAGAAATAAAAATGGATTTTTTGTATGTTTGTATGTATCGTTGTGGCTTCATCACGCCAAAACGCCTAAACGGATTTAGACTATTTGTGGTACACAGGTAGCTGGGCATCTCCAGATGGTTATAGGATATTTTTTATTCGAGAAACGCACAAGAAAAAAAGAGAGGTTCAAGAAAAAAAGAGAGGTTAAGACTTTTTCTCCTCCGCGACTAAAGTTGCGGGCACTATCTAGTCGTGTAATAAAAGATACTAGAATGTGCAACTTCGTCAACAGAAGAGAAAAAAAACATAACGTTTTTTTTTTACCCAGCTACCGTGTACGAAAAATAGTTGAAATCTGTTTAGCCGATTTGGCGTAATGAAGCCACAACGACATATAAAAACTTACAAAAAATGAAAAATTTAGTGACCTCCAAATAGTCCGTTACAATATTTTCTTTGAAAATATCTTAAATGTACAGCCATTTCATTTCTGCAACTTTATAATAGTGTAGATTAGCCACCCCGGGCATATTCTCCGTCAAAGCTAATGAATACGAAATTTTCGATTAACCCTTAATAAAATTTAACCAAGCAAAGGGCTTAATTCTAACTTATTGTTCAAATACTTACAAGGGTTCCTTAAATTGTAATTTCTTTACCCGCAGCCTTTTGAGTTCGTTTGTTCATAACTGAAACGTTTCGTAGGATAATTCTGGCGTCTTTTCATAGTGTACAGTCAAATTCATTTTCGTGGGGAAAATGATTGAATCAGAAATATTCGCAGAAAAACAAAAATAACACTCAAACTATCAAATCATCCAAGTTGCGCGTGAAAAGGTATCGGACAGAATGAGAGTTACTTTCACATTTGTAATGTTAGTATGGATACTATGAATCAGCGGTTAGTGACGCCGTCAAAGCCGAGTACTATAGAGCCTTGGGGTGATGCAAGAGGGGCAGCGTCAGGGTCCGCTTGTGTCTCATGACAGAGGTCCACGGAATGGTCATACACAGGCCGAACTTATCACACCCTTCTATTTTCGTCACGGGTTAAAAAGGTAGCAAACAATTCCAATTTTAAATATAAACATGATTTCATATTCTTGATTTATCTTACTCCGTTTGGAGTAAATTGCTTCTTCAAATTAATAAGTAGCAAAACAAATTGTGACTAATTTCAATTTCTGACTGTACTTTTCTTTGAACATCCATTCAGGGAGACGATTTATTTATTTATTTATTATAACTTTATTGCCCAAAACAAAAGTAAGTAGGTACAAATGGCGGACTTAATGCCAAATGGCATTCTCTTCCACTCAACCATTGAACCAATTAAACATTATAGAAACCCCACGACTTGTTCCACTAAAAGCTGAATATCTTGGAGACGAGTGCTTGGATTTTCATTAAACAAAGCTAAGAACATTCGGGATAAAATTATGTATGACACAAAAAATCGCACGCAAATCGGTCCATCAGATGCCACAGACACAGAGTCACAGACAAGTTAAGCTTATAACACCCCTCTTTTTTGTCGGTGATTAAAAAGAGATGCATGAAAATGGTGTAATGGGAAAAATCATTCAGTACTGGGATTCAGTTCGATTCTAAAGAGACTTGGTAGGATTGCGTTATTTTATAACGTTCCTAGGATTACTTTCCGACTACATCATGACACCAGCTCCATGGTGACATTATTGTATCGTCATCGAAATTAAGTAGTTATATCAAATTCCAGCCCAATCATTCTCCGGGAAGTACCCAGTTCGAATTATTTTTACAAAATTTGTAAACATACGTGCACATGTGCAGTTAAATACAGCTTGTAAAAATGCAATACTACTCTGCCAAGTTGAATAGTTATATTTCTGAAGCTTATAGTTATCAGTTATACTGTCAACCGGGATAATTGCGACTACTGTGGGCGAAATGCGTCTCTTAAAGATTTCATAAAATCCGAACACTTTGAAACTACGCATAAAATTTGGTAATATATGTATAAAAAACCGGCCAAGTGCGAGTCGGACTCGCGCACCGAGGGTTCCGTGCAAAATATGCGCTATAAACGGCCGTATCTATAAAAATCCAGTGTTAGCAGAGCCGTACTAATAAGCAAAATGTACGCGGTGTTCGATCATTTTATATTGGTTATTGACATAGACGGCTATAAAATTATACTGTTTTTAGTATCTGTTGTTAAAGCGGCAACAAAAATACATCCTCAGTGAAAATTTCAACTGTCTAGCTATCACGGTTCATGAAATACAGCCTGGTGACAGACGGACAGACAGACAGACAGAGGAACAGCGGAGTCTTTATAATAGGGTCCCGTTTAACCCTTTGGGTACGGAACCCTAAAATAGAGAGCAGGGATAGTTGCAAAATGACGCGTTTTTATGTTATTGTCAAAAGACGCATTTGTCCCATAGATAGTCATAGTCGCATTTGTTACGGTTTATCTTACTTATAGAATCTAGATAGCCAGAGACTTAGCACCAACTTACACTGACCTGCCCTCCTGATTTAATTTATTATAAGAAGTAAGAGCATACCTGAAACAAAAAAAAAAACGTTAGTATGACTCTCGTAGTTAAATTTTAATAATCTGAATGTATGTATACACATTACACTGGAGAAAAAAGGTGTAAGTATGTTTTGTTATTCATTGGATTTCGTAGGTCGAAACAAAACGCGTGAAGTGCTATCAAGTAAAGCTGGAGTCAAATAAAATGCGGTTTGCTATTCAGAGTCCATTATATAAAAATCGTATCATTTTGATTATACGTTATACCTATATTCAATCTCGTAGTGCACCCAACCAAGAGGTTTTTCAGAAAACCCCCATTACTAGTAAATCATATGCAATGGGCGGGCCATGAAGCCCGGCGAACGAATGGTCATTGGGACTGTAAGGTGAGTGTTGGATAGCCTCCTACTAGGTGGACTGATGACCTCGTAAGGGTCGCGGGGAGTTGGTGGATGTGGTTTGCGCAGGATCGCACCCTGTGGCGAACTATAGGAGGGTCCTATGCTCAGCAGTGGAGGTCCGTGGCTTATAGATAGATAGATAGTAAATCATAGTTGAGAAGGTGACTATGACTCGTCTAAGTACAAACAATCACCTTCATGAGCCAATATAATTCTATTGCGGGGCACAGGCGTCTCATGGGTAAAAGATAACGATATATGTACTTTACTTTTTAGTACGTACCTATTGTTTGATTTAGTTAACTTAAGCTATATCCCAAGCGACTAGTCAAAGTTATTTGCCTGACACTTATCACAAACATTGTTTGAATGAAAAAAGATCCACCACATCATTTTGACACTTCTTGTCGAAAATACGAACTGCTAAAACCACAGTGGCACCAGTTGCAGCTGCAATCACGTCTCTCTCTCTCTGTCTCTCCGTAATACGCTTAAAGTACAATCCCGATAAAAAAAAAGACTTAAAGCAGAATACTAGGTACACTACCGCTGCTCAGTGCGCGCGTGCGCGACAGCCCCCACATGCTAGGTGCCGAGGACGTCGCGAGCGCCGCGGCGCCCTGCCGCTTATCACATCGACAACGGTCATAGCAGAAATGCTGCCGTATAAGTAATAATTTACGCTACTACGAACGCTTAAGGCAAACCGCTTTCCGCGATAAGTCCGCCATGACCTTATCTTCCAATCCACCTTCCTTTCTCCGATATTCCCCATGGACTTCCCCTCCTTCCGCGAACCTAACGTTTCTTTACGCATATGAATTTTTTGTTATTTCAGTTGTCGACTGTACACTAAACAAAGAAGGACACAAGAAAATTGAAACGGCAAGGGATTATTGGGCCTTTTAAATCTAGGATGCAAAGTCAGGAAAACATGTTCTCACATCATGAACGCTGTAAGATTTTGATATGCACATGTGCCATTTGTGTTATGATAAAAATGAAAGTACGCGACACCTACTGATGGAATGAAACTTGATGTATACGCATCATTTCAGCCATAGGACGTCTACTGCTGAACACAGGCCTCCTCAATAGATTTCCACATGGGCCGGATAGAGGCGACCCGCATCCATCGAGTTCCCGCAGCCCTAACCAGATCGTCCGACAACCTTGTGGGTGACCTTTCCACGCTGCGCTTGACGGAACTGTAATATAGGGTTCCCGGGGATCTACATCTGGTGACTCATTTGGTAGTGTATCCATGGCGTAGGTATCCAGGCAAGAAAAACTAACTACTCCAGAACCAAACTTGTATTAGATAGGTCTCTCTCTTGTCGTTCCCTCATGACTGAGGATAGTGGTCATCATCGGGTATTTTAACCTCGGAGTGGATGATTTGCCTCCATCTGGTTCTGTCCATTGCACCCCTTACGATTGAGCAAAACTTGGAGGAAGATGAGGACTAGTTGATCAGTCCATCTGGTTGGAGATCGGCCTCTAGCTCGTTTGCCATTCATTTATACAACTACGATCAACTTCTCCAGACTTTCATCACCTCTACGCACTATGTGGCCGAAATACTAAAGTATTCTTTGGTAGCATATTGTGGATAGACGGGTTTGATCAGATAGTTATCGTGCCTATTAGTTGTGGGTTAACCGAAAGGTTCGTTGAGCTAGTTGCTTTCGGTTCGGCTCTTGGCACAAGAATGAACAGCCATCCCCAGTGGCGTACACAGGGTTTTAAGTCAAGGTAGGCAGTTTCTCTGAGCCTATTTGGAGCCATGGCCGTTCAGGGCTTCAGGGTAGATAGTTTCTCTGTGCCTGTATAGAGCTATGGTAGTTCAGGGTAGGGCCTTTGTACCTATATGGACAATGACCATCTCACTCCATTTCATGAGAATTGGGATGTCAAAGCATGATGAAGCATGGCTGGATCGCTTGAAGCAGAAAAGACACCGCATTTCTACTACAACTCCAAATCCAGACTCCTGTTATACCTACGACAGGTGCGGAAAGGCATGCCGGGCTCGTATTGGACTCTACAGTCACCGAAGAAGATGCGGAATCTGAAGATAATGACACTCTTTACGGTTGCTGCAATAATCATCCGTTACGGATGTAGTGGCCAATGATGGTCATCTCACGTATGCGCGTGACGTCACGGCGTTTACCTACCACCATTATAAACCGGAACAAGTCGATAATAGCAAGTTTTTTTTACGACATATATATAGTAAGTACCCATAACAAGACACTGACTGTGAAATATATACATCGAAAAATACCAGAGTGTTTGCGACACTGGGTAAAACAAACAGATGTGCAAACATAGCTGAGAGCTTTTTGTAAACATGGAAATGCGTTACTGTCGTATTTGCTCTGCCTTCATACTTGTATGGGGTAAATATAAGGATATATGAGATACATAGATGGATAAAAACTTTATAACACAACAATAACAACAGCCAGAATTCAAATTTATAAGCTATACACCTGGAGTATTAAAAAAAACCGGCCAAATGCGGATCGGACTCGCGCACCAAGGGTGATCTCCTAGACTTTAATGAGATTTATCGGAGTATTTTTTTAAACAGAAAAAGCAAAAAATATGTCTCCCAAAACGTCGAGACTGAATAGCATTTTGATTTTCGTAGTTTGCGCCATACGTTGAATGATTACAGGATGAGAATAGATCATAGATAATATTAGAGAAAAAATATCAGTTTTCAAAGTCTAGGGCCAATAGAAGCAGAATGGATACATTACCATAACCTATGACACACAACACCAACCTGAGGGCCCCGGGGGTCCCAGGGGGCTTTATAATGACGCTCCTTGTTAATATAATTGGGGCCGGTAAACTTGTGCTAATGAGGTTTGCGTAATTAGATATTGCCTTGTTTGCGCGGGTGCGGAATTATTATTCGTAATACCGCGTTCACATAATGTGAGGAATTAAATGTTTCTATTCTTAGCCTGAGAAAGTGTTGGCTTGTCTCTCCTTAAAACGGCAACGTAGCAGCGACATTTTTTATATTATAGGGGCAAACGAGCAGACGGATCACCTGATGGTAAGCGATCACCGTCGCCCATAGACACCTGCAACACCAGAGGAGTCACAAGTGTGAGTGGCCAGTCTTCAGTCGACCTTGTGGGAGACCTACCCACCCGTGCGTGGCCGCCTCTTAAAACTCGTCTTATACAACTCAAATCCATTGCTTGGTTGTTGCCTGAAAGCAGCATAAACCACTGGACTTATAAAACTTATTACATTAATTCCAGTACTGAAATCAACGCGTCCCAGTTTTCCGCCCTTGGCCGTAAACAAACAACTTGCAGATAATTTCCTCTTAGGTATAATCCCGAGCGTCAGTTCTCGTTACTTATTAATTTATGGCCTGTCGAGTCTCCTCTAATTAATTACTATATTATTTCAACCCTTAATTATTAAATCTGCTTTTGCTTTTGCGGCCAATTGGATACACGATGTTTAGTTTTGATTTTAGTGATTCATGAAAGCATTTTTGCCCAAGCTCAAACGGAGATGCTTCGCTCGCTACGCTCGCTTGGTCAATAAAACCAGTGAAAAAATGAACAATGCGATGCATAATCTCAAAAGGTATCTCTTATGTTAAGGACAATGTATGTCGGAATATTTTTGTGTTCTCATCAGGCCAAAACATCTGGACCACTCTTAACGATTTTTGAAACAAGGTTCATAATATGACAACTAAAAATGGTTGTATGATCCTTTTTCCCATTCAACGTTAAGCATAAAAGAGGAGTTCTAGGCAAACGAATAATTATTTAAGTATTAATTTTAATAAAATAGGATTGTTAAATTAAAAAATAATGGGAAAAAGCTTAGAGCATTTCACCACTAGAGATACATTCCTCTGTCAAAGAATGGGAGACTGGGTCTCGCGCTCTTTCGACACCGGTTCTTAGTCCATAATAGCCGCTGCGATAACCTGGCTGTGAGACGACCTTACCCGACAAGGGAGACTTCCCCTACCCGTGGAATCGTGGGTAGGTTTATAGATACAACATATTGTCAGTGTGTGGGTGTTTTTTGTTTGTAGCTGTTTTCATTGTGTGCGTTTGTGTACGAATATTTCCGTAGTGAGCTGTTGCTAGCGATGTCCGTTCGTGCAGAAAGGTTCTCGAATGGAGACCGCGTACCGGCAAACGCAGCCTGGTAAAAAAACCACCCGCAAAGTGGTCGGACGACCTGGTTAGGGTTGCGGGGACTCGCTGGTTTTGGTCGCATCTATCCTGCCCATATGTGGAAATCTATCGACGAGGCCTGTGTCCAGCAGTGGACGTCCTATGACTGAAATGGTGATGATGGTGGTGTTGCTGTGCTGTGCGTGTTTACCTTGCCCAAAAAGAATAAGTAGTGTATTAAAGATATTATTGAAAGATCATAATCGTTATCATCATCTGTGCCGTTAAGTAGAAGACAATTACTCTGGACAAAGGGGTCAAACTTCCAGGGTCGGATTCCACTTTGCAAATAAATGTAAAATAGCAATGCAATAGGAAGGAGATATGACTATTTCGTTATTCCAATGCTTCAAAAATAACACTGATATCACCTTCATATTGCTAAAACTATCAATTCGTTAGATATTTGATCGCGCGCTATTTGACTTATGCATATTGTTTTTAGATTGATATGTTTTTACCTGCCATTAATCGGACTAACGTATTCGCGGCCAAGTTTATGCGTAACGTCGCCATTTTTATTATTTTTATAATTTATGTTTGGAAGCTCTCAGCTAGAACGTTGTTTTTTGTTTTAGTTTCAGTACGTAGTTTATATATTACGACGTTTTATGGCTTGGAAGTTTTTAGTGTTGAATAAATTTGAATGTTGGTGTTAGTCTGATGGCGAGGTTTCAGTATGGTAGAATTTACTATTTTATAAAAGGGCGCCTTTATTTATTTATTTTATTTAAACTCTATTACAAAACAAAAGCAAGTACAAATGGCGGACTTAACTCCAAATGGAATTAAGTCTGCCATTTGTATATGTGGTGTGTAGGAGAAACAAGTCATAACCCTTTTTTTGGTTCAGTGTAGTCGGGTTAAAATTATCCTATAGCCAGTTAACCATCCTTTTATGAGTCACATAAGTTATAGAAGTTATAAGCCCGCAAAGATATTTCGACCGATGTTTGCAAAAAAAGAAAATGTGCTATTATAAAATTATTAAATGTAGTTCTTTTACATATGTTCCAAGAAAAATGTTAACAGCGAACCATGAATGTCATAAATCCGGCCAAGGGCATGTCGGACCATTAAATATTAAACTAAGTAGCGACTTACACAAGACACCTATCCTTTAAATTTCTTCAATATACATCAGTAGTTTTTGAGTAAAATGCCTGTGACATACGGACGGACGGACGGGCATAAAGAAAATATAAGGGTTCCGTTTTTGCCGTTTTGGCTACGGAACTCTAAAAAGTATAAAAAATAATAACAGTGCCTTCTCTCGGTAGGAATCCTTTTTTACGGCCTCAAGAGGTGAAAACGGCTAGACAGATCTCAACAATGTTTTGGTCACGGGTAGCTAAACAATCGAAGATGATTAATGGATAATTTTTATCCGACTACGCTGAAGCATAAAAGAGGGTTATGACTTTGCCTCCAATGGGAACAAAGTAACGGGCACCATCTAGTGTTAAATATAAAACAGTACTTTGATAATATCAAACCCCTTTTGTTCATACTTAATGTTACAAAGATAACTGTACTTAGAGGAGACTGGGCAAATCAGGACAATAATTATTAATACGCGATCACCGAGCGTTAAGTCCCCGCCCTCCCTAATTGCTGAGCGACAAAGGAGACTCAATGACTCGAAAAATTACTATTGTACAGTCGGCCGGCTATTCTGGGCCTTAGCATAAAACCACTGGAAATGACATTCCCTTCTGCCAAAGTATATGACAAATGTCATGTCAATTTAGACAGGGAATGCTCCAAAAGAGTCGCGTTTGCGACACGTGACCAGAGAGCTGGATCATATCTGGTACAGCGGATCAGCATTGCCATACAACGTGGCAATGCTTATCTGGTACAGCGGATCAGCATTGCCATACAACGTGGCAATGCTTATCTGGTACAGCGGATCAGCATTGCCATACAACGAGGCTATGCTTATCTGGTACAGCGGATCAGCATTGCGGTACAACGTGGCTATGCTTATCTGGTACAGCGGATCAGCATTGCCATACAACGTGGCTATGCTTATCTGGTACAGCGGATCAGCATTGCCATACAACGTACATATTATGTATATCGTCGCCTATAATACAAGCTTTGCTTAGTTTGGGACTAGGTCGATTTGTGTAAGATTGTCAGAGTTATAAAAAAAAAAGTACACAGGAAATGGGTCGCTAATGATATTACTTGCCATTTCCAGCAGTTGTACTCTCTAAGCTCTGGGGCCGACGAGACAAGTCGAAGGGTTCGGAATATATTGATCGATATGATTTGTGTGTAGCACGACTGATTTCTAATTTAATAGGACCGAAAATAGTCATAGGCGAATCGATACAAAATGGCCACATTTAAAAAAAAAATGGTCATTTTCTAACGGCTGAACCATAATCTTGAAACATAGCTAAGGAAACTCTCGATGACTGAATTTTAAAGAAAATAGCGAATTTAAAATCGGCTCATCCGTATTTTTTATGCTTTAGGGGGCAAACGAGCAGACGGATCGCCTGATGGTAAGGGATCACCGTCGCCCATAGACCTGCAACACCAGAGGAGTCACAAGTGCGTTGCCGGCCTTTCAGGTACGCTCTTTTCTTGAAGGCTTGAAGGTCGCATCGGTCCGGAAATACTGCCGGCGACAATTTATTGCACATAGTTGAGTCTTGCAAGGCAGGAAATTTCTGAATACACAGTCGTGGACTGCCAACCATCTTAGTGGTGGGGGATGGAAATATTGTCGCGTAGGACGATGGCGGAAAGATGCGGCAGGGATCAATCCGAACAATTTCTAGGAGGACACAGGAACACAGACACATAAATGCAAAGGCACACAGATATACATATAATAGGTACTATATTTTTTGTGGACGTTGGTTTTGTTAGTCCAAGTGTCACAAGATTAAAAAGAAATAGACTTGAAGATTTGATCATCTGCTTAAAACAAGAAACTTGGTTTATTCCTTTAAATGAACTCAAAATTATCAAATAAAAAAATACACATGTTTTCTAGTAACTGTAAGGAAACGTCGTGGTACGAAATCCTCGCAGCGCGAGTCCAACACGAACTTTGCCAATTTACTGTCAATTCTCGATTACATGTACATGTATTACAATTGTTGCATATTACAAAAAAATACTACAGCTTGTATTAACAGAGTTCGGACAAATGGGCGTCATTGCTCGCAGTAACATGGACATGACTCAAAAGTTTGATTGATTGATCAATAAATTAAATTATTGATGATATAGTGATAATTGATAAGATTTCAATGGTATACTAAAATTAAGATATTATACCTTCTTTGATTTCCTTTTAGCAAAACAGAACAATCTATTTTTTGACATTGACTTTACTATTCTGACATTCATTCCTATTAATGTTATATACATTACTAGCTTCTTCCCGCGACTTCGTCCGCCTTAAATTCGTTTATCGCGGATAAGGGTATTTTTCCGGGATAAAAAGTAGCCTATGTCCTTCCCCGGGACTCCAACTATCTCCATACCAACTTTCATCCAAATCGGTTCAGCGGTTTAAGCGTGAACAGGAACAGACAGACAGTGCACTTTCGCATTTATAATATTAGTATAGATATTTACCTTGTGATTCTTTCAAAAGCTCTATATCACCAAAAATATCAAACCATAATAAAAAAATATAACATGTTCGTGAACAACTAAGCAATGGATACTTTTGGGTTTCAATTGATGAGACTAAAGATTTTTTACACCGGAAAATTGCTAATATTCTCGTAAGAAATTTAAAAGAAAATCAGCCCGCTATTTGCTTCTTGTTTGCATCCAAAGTTTTGGACCAAGTAAATGGATCTACAATATTTATTTTTTTCGGATCAAGCTTACAATGGTTGTGGGAAGACCGTGCTGAAAGTAATTTCAAAAACATGATTTTATTTACGAGCGATTCGGTGAGCTATATGCTAAATGCTGGACAGAAAATTAAAGCCAAATATCCACAAATATTACACATAACTTGTTTGGCACATGAGATTCACAGACTTTGCGAAGAAATTAGAAAACATTTTGACGACGTTAACAGATTAATCAACTACGTTAAAAAAGTATTTTCAAAAGCCCCTTCCAGGATTGCAACATTCAAAGAAATTAACCCACACATTCCCTTGCCACCACAACCCATAATTACACGTTGGGGCACTTGGATCCAGACGGCATGTTATTATAAAAATAATTTTGAAGCTGTAAAGAGAGTCATACAAACATTTAATAATCGCGATAGTATATATATCCCTACGTGTAAACAGATTTTACAATCAAATAACATTTTAGCACAATTAAACTTCATTTCATATCATTTTCAATCAATCCCGCACGTAATAGAGAGTTTGCAATCGAATTCAAATACTATATAATTTTCATTAAGTAAAATACGATGTATATTAAATAATCTGGAAAGCATTCAAGGTGAAATAGGAATCAGTTTGCAAGGAAAAATGAAAGCAGTACTTAAAAGAAATCCAGATTTTGAAACTGTCTTCCAATACATAGAAGGTAAAATAGACTGAATCCTATTGGCATGAAAGTATTCCTATTAAAGTACTGAAGTTTGCTCCGTTAACTTCAGTAGATTGCGAGCGGAGTTTTCCAGCTCACAAGTATAAACTTACCACGGAAAATTTAGAAAAAATACTGTTTTTTTACTTTAATAAATCTACACAATAAGAAGTCTGTGTTTTTATATACAACGTATACAAATAAAATTACAGGTAAGAAATTAATCAATCAAACTTTTGAGTCATGTCCATGTTATTGCGAGCAATGACGCCCATTTGTCCGACCTCTGATTATGAACGAGAAGGTGCTTGAAGGAACTTTGTTCGCGGAGGAGAAAACGCCATAACCGTATATATTGCTTCAGCGTAGTCTGGTAAAAAGTATATTACAATGTCTGGATGCCCAGCTATCAGTGAACCAAAAGAAGTTGATTTCTGCCCATCTGTTTAGGCGTGATGAGTGAACAACAAACATATAAAACAATAGAAAATTAAATATAAGCGCGAAACCAAAAATATAATCTCTTCGGTATTAACATAAACGCATCAAAAACATGTTACTATTCCAGGCACACATATAAATGCCAATGTAACAAACCTGTTCGAACATCCGTCAATATTCCCAAGAAAACCAAATTACTCAACCTAAAAGCTTAAATCTTAATCGCAATTTACAACACTAGGGCACAAACAGAATCAAACTTTACCTCCTCTTACACTAAGTTCAAATGCGGTTAACATTGCAACGGTCATTATAAAACGTGGACAGCCGAAAAACAACTCTAAAACGAAGGGTTCTAGTCGGAATTTGTTCACACAGATAAGAGTCATATAAAAGAGAATTTACAACTACCTCCATAAGTAAAACGCCTCAGCGGATGAGATATGGGGTCATTCTTAATTCTTATGAATAGAGCGCCAACTATATATACGAATCGGCCATAATATTTGTCGAATACAAATTTATAGGTGGTTTTATTAAGTTTGTTGGATTCGTATGCAGTTTTGGTGCCAGGTTTTTTGATGCTTAAATTAAATAAGGTCAATGTGCAACTCAACCTTGAGTATAAAACACTGGAATTTTGCATATAATTCAAAACTTTATTATGCAACAAGGCCTCAAGGAATTCCTGTGGGAACTATACCCCTAACATAAGGCATAGGCCTCCCCTCTAACAAAACCCCCAGAACATAGATTCAACAGTGGACCTCTGTGGCTGATACATAGATCGAAACTACCGATAATGTCAATTTTGCAATGTTTTGACCCATCAAAATTTCCTGAAATTTCCGGCCTTGCAGCATGACTTATGTGGAATAGATTGCCACCTGCAGTATTTTCGGACCGATGCAACCTTCAAAAGAGCGTACTCCCATCTGAAAGGCCGGCAACGCACTTGTGACTCCTCTGGTGATGCAAGTGTCTATGGGCGACGGTGATCGCTTATCATCAGGCGACCTGTCGGCTCATTTGCCTCCTATGTCATAAAAGAAACCGGCCAAGTGCGAGTCTAACTCGCGCACCAAGGGTTCCGTACAAACTTTCAATTACCCTAACATTATTATATTACCCGGTTCCGGTTAAGTTTGCACCTGATATCTATAGCATTACATACAAATGAGGTGCAAACTTAACGCAACCGGGCTGTCCAAATATGTCTTTTGAAAAAGACTATATTTTTTTTATTTATTTACATAACTAACTATTCACGCTCAATGAACCAAAATAGTTCTTGGCCTCTGAAACGAGAGCACGCCACTTGTCCCGATCCTGCGCAGATTCCTGCCAATTATCTGCTTGAAGCTGACACAGATCCGCCTTCACACTATCCCCCCAGCGATACCTGGGCCGACCCACCGGACGGCGACCAGACGGTCGTCCCATGTATGCTCTCCTGGCAGCCCGATCTTCATCCATTCTTAGCAGGTGGCCAAACCAGCGAAGTCTATGGGAGTTTGTTTCGCCGATGATATTAGGTGCAGCTACCAACTCCTCAATTTCTGCATTCGTTCGAAACCGATTTATTTACATATAGATTTCAGATTTTTATATGTATTTGTAGTATGTCATAATATAAAACAATTTAACGGATTATATCGCGTATATTATCTCATTTTAGTTCCCGACGTTTCGGAAGCTTTCCAGCTTTCCATGGTCACGGGTGGACTGAGAAAAGATGTATTTTCCTCTGTGAAAGTTACAATTTGTGCAAGCTACCCATTTTTGAAAAAACAAATAAAAGTGTACTTACATGCCAGATGGGCCTAAGCTGTAAAGACAGTTACACATGTGCCAGAAGGGCTTAATTATTTTATTCTAATAATTTACCAATGAGATAATATACGCGATATACTCCGTTAAATTGTTTTATTTCAATCAGTAATAATCGCGGATACAGAAGAAAATATTATAATATTATTTGCCAAATTTCATAGTTCTATGTCAACGGGAACTACCCTATCATTTTGATTCCCTTGAAAGTGTCGAAATATACGTTTTTTGCTGCATAAATGGCCGTATCTTTTTTTTACGTTAATGTAGAAGTTTAATTTTTTACAGCTTAAAGGGACCGTAGACTTGAGTATATGTTGTTAATTTAAACTCGATACCTCCACGCATTCTCGAGATAAAGGGTCTTGACAGACAGACAGACGGACGGACAACAAAGTGATCCTATAAGGGTTCCGTTTTTTTCCGATTGAGTTATGGAACATTGATTTAAACTTACACGATCTTCACTCATTATCACAACAAAACAAAACAGTTACGTCCATGGTCTCGAAGGAAGAAGAAAAAGGAGAAGTTTCCTTCGAGACCATGGACGTAACGCGACGTCCGAAACGTCGAAGAATTACCGACGAAAGGTAATTAAATAAATCATATTTATACGCGATTAAGCCCCGTTTTGTTGTGTTGTGATGATGAGGTACGGAACCCTAAAAACAACTAAAATAGGATCCCGGCCCCAATTTAGTGACCTACTCTTGAGCACCTAGTCATATCTTCTGTTTATATTGAAATTCTACAACTACATACACGTCTAATTGTAATATGTTTCCAATATAAGCATATCGGTTACACAAACGTTACCTCAACGAGTGAAAGGCCGGGTCAGGGTTCGAACCTACGACCCGCAATCACTCAGCGGGCGGATTAGGGTTCCGTGTTCATTATGAACGTTAGCTATTAAATGTTTACTACTGAACTCGTCGTCTAGTAGTGTTTAGAAATTTTAGCTTATCCATAATTGGGATGTACCAGTTTTTTCAAAGGTATGGCAATTCAAAAACCATTTAGAGGAATAGGTTTAATAAACCGCTTGCAATTGTCCGTTTTCCATTCGGATGAGTATATTTGTTACAATTCCTAACCAAAGTTTTCTGTGACGTTATTATTTAGCGTTTCGTAATCGTCAGAAGCGCGTATCTCGGTACTATCCTTAACCGAGTATCTTAAATTAACCTATATTTTACGATTTTGATGTAAAATCAAGGTCATTTTTTTTTGGGACATCCCAATTTGTGTGTACGTACTTACTCATTCCGAGTTCTGTGTCATTTCCGCTACCCAAAGGTTGTCTAGAAGAGATCGCTCTTTAGCGATAAGACAGCCTATTGTCTACCGTATTTTATTAAAGGCTCTATTGTACTGTTTCTGTTTTTGGTGTGCAATAAAGAATTGTTGTATTGTATTTTATTGTACTTATGTTTTAAAACACTTTAGAGACATCAAAGGTAAATCGCTCAAGCAAAAATACAATTTTAATTGCAAGTAAAAAATATTCAAATATGTGTGATGGTCACAAATAAAATAAATAAAAATATAGTTTATTTCGTGCGACATAGACTAATATTGTGAAATAATTTACTTAAATATAAAAATAAAGTATCCTATAACTATTTGTGGATGCATAGCTACCCGTGTACCAAAAATATTTGAAATCCGTTTAGCGGTTTTGGCGTGATGAAGCGTCAACGACACGTGCAAACTTACCAAAAAATCATTAAATAAAATTTGTTTAACTTAGTGACCTTCAAATAGTCCGTTTGACTTGTTTTCTTTTTATATTCTACGTTTTATTATATTATTAATTTTTGCATTTTTATAATAGTATACATAGATTATTGAAATGGCTAAAGCGGCCTACACAAAACACCTATACTTCAATTGCTTCTTTTTATATGAACCGCATGGTTATTGGGATTCTGTGTTTATGCGAATAGGTGTAATACATATTCTCATAGATGGCGCTAAGGTTATATACCTTTCAATACAAATAGGTACAGGGGTCAAGGGGGATGGATAAATTCAATGCGTACGTCACAGTGCTCGCTAGTGAAAGGGAAACACACCTGACGCGTAATCAGGAAGTACCGGGTTCGAGTCCTGGTGTGACCACGTGCGAGAGCAATCGTATTTTTCTTTGCGCTTTGATTTGTATCTATATCGCAAACCTATACTTCAAATTTCATCAATATAAATCTTGTAGTTTTTGAGTAAAATGCCTGTGAAATACGGACGGACGGACGGATAAGACGAAACTATAAGGGTTCCGTTTTTGCCATTTTGGCTATGGAACCCTAAAAATGACCCATAAAAGAAACAAATCCCACGGAACCACCTCAAACAGACCTACAAACCATCCTCATACAAAAAACTAATTGCTTCACGTCGAAAAAGAACAATCACTTAATTACTGCAAAATCGCACTTGACAGCGAATTCTTGCCGGTTGTCGAGTTGCATGTGTTAATCTGTCAATCTGTCATGCATGCGGTTGAAGTGTTTTGCAATACGATATTTACTTAACAATGTTAATGTAAGTATCATACAGCAAGCAATTGAACCTAACGTAATGAGTGATCATCATTATATTGTATCATTAGAAGGCGAAGAAGTCATAACCTCTCGTTTTTTCTTCAGCGTAAAATGTATCCTATAACTATCTCTGGATGCCTAGCTACCCGTGTACCAAAAATAGTTGAAATCCGTTTAACCGTTTGGGCGTGATGAGGCCACATCGACACATACGAACATACATAAAATCCAAAAAATAGTCCGTATCACTAATAGTTACAAAAGTAATTTCAACGTACAGACGTTTCATTTGTACAACTGTATATAGATGTAGATTGTAGGTATACATAATTATGTATGCATTATTTGCTTGTTGTTTGTGTGTGCATCTTATTGGGGGCCTCGCTACGTTCCTTCGTCCTCTATTCGGTTACCATTCTGCCCCAGTGGGCATAGCAGAATCAGTCATAATTAAAAGTATTGGTAACGAAATAGAAATGCACAATAGAATTGGAATTAAGGATGGATGTTTAGAAATGTAACTTGACTGTTGTACTGGGAAGGGGATCGTCCTTGACGAAGACAGAGATAGTAACTTAGAGAATATAGATAGAAATAAATGCTTGAATGTTTAATAGGTATTAGGAGTTTTTAGTTTTATCGTAAGCAAAGGAACTAGTAAATTTCCCGTAGTCATTAGGAGTGGTCTGAAAACCAGCGCCGCAGCAAACGCTGAGTCCACACCTAATTGTCACACTGTGTATTTCTGTTTCTCTGCTCTTAGCCATAAGTGAAATAATTAAGTTTTGTTAGTATTTTTTTATGTAAGTTCTTTGTTGTGTGGCAATAAATATATTCTATTCAATTCTATTCTATAAAAATGTATTTCTCTAATTCAAAAATGTGACAATAGGGCCGGCCCAAGACGTTAGTATTTTCTATTTCACATCGTTAGGTCAGAAGTCAAGAGTGTGGCAAATAACGACACATCCATAGATATTCTCACACTCTCCAAATAATATGTGCAATTACCCAATACGATCACGATGGCATCTTTCAAAACTTAACCCATAACCCCGCTATCGCCATCTCCCTCTAGCAGCCCGATTGCGAAACGATGGGTCACCGATTTGTCCCGCGTTTGCGCAGATCGATCTGATATCGCAACCTACATCTAAACGGTCTTAAGTGCACATTTAAATGTTCTAGATATTGGATATTTAGCTTCCGAGGTAGATGCATTAGTAAAGGTTATCGAGATAAATTGATTTTAGTTAAGATGGGAGATTTTGTGTCAAATTAAATGGAAGTTTGTGTGTTAGGACCTTCGCTCGCAGTTGCAGTGAAATTAGTAAAGGTCCGTCGGTCAATGATGCGACAATGTAGAAATACATAAACGACTTCGGAAGTACCTAAACCTTAAGAGAGAAATCAAATTTCGAAATGTTATTGCATATTTAGACACATTAAAAAGTGATACAGGTTAACAACCTTGAACGCGTAGAACGTTGCGGAGATTAGGTATCAGATAAACAAGATGTCTGTCATGTTACAACTGATAAAGTTGGATGAAAAATACCACGCATATATAAAAACTTCATTCGGCAAAACACTTTTACAATAAAAAAAGAGACGTGCAACCGAAATGGTCTACCTAGTGGGTTAAATACGTACTTATGAATTTCGAACTAAAATTCAAGTAGGTACCATTCCAATATGAAATTCTAAGAATGTTTACAACACGCAGTAACCGCTCCCATCAAAAATTCAATATCGCTCATAACTAAAATTAATTCAAAATAACCGTGAAAACGGTAAATCTTCAAATTTGAAAACCCGCGACCGTTAAATCTGGAACGTCAGCACAAATCCAGTCGCGGCAAACTCGCAGCCAGATTTTTATTGCTATCTGTGGAAAGTTATTCTGGACACGTACCGATCCTCAAATCCGAATCGGTGGCGGTATTCCGAACGCACCCGGGGCGTTCTTTTTTCCAAATTTGAAATTTGAACTCCGCCATTCTTGACGGCAATGATTTATTACGAGGGCGTGCGTATGTGGTAATTTGGTTTAAAAAGTTAAGGGGGAGTTTGGGATATGGGACGGTTAATTAGATTGTTAGGAGTTGTATAAGATGGTTTGAGAATAACGCGCTTTTGGAGATAGATTGATTAATAGAGTCATACACACACACGTGATAGTAATTGAGACAGTGTATAACATGCTTTAAAACTGATGTATTAAACCAAAGACTAAGAAAACATTTAGAGTATTTATACTTAGGTAAGGTATCTGTAAAAACCTAAATATGCCACAAAAATATCAACTTTAGTTTGATGATTCTCGTATTTTTTTTAAAACACAAGAATTTGAGAAGAGTAAAGTCGTGATCCACTATCTTGTTTTACCATAATTTAGTAAGAAGTATCGAAATCAACCTTTTATACTCAGCCAGGTATATTTATGTGGGTACGAATATATATGTAGGCTAAATGAACTTCGTGTTTTACGACCCAAAAAGTATTGATTTTCATAAAATATCTTCTATGATCCAACAGAATTTAAATTAACAACTTAAAATACAAAAATATCACTATTTGAACAGATTTAAAACACTCTAAGATAGCAAAGGACTTCCACTAAAAATAAACAACATCGCTTAGAAATTATAATTTTTCGGTTAAATTTCTCGCGATTCATTTGCCCTTAAGCACCGAGCTTGAGAAAAAGTAATAATGCATTTAATGAGGCGGTTTTATTCGTTTTCCGTATTTTTAAACGGCCAGTATAAACTTTATGGTGTGGCCAGCTCCCGCCACTTTGTATGGGAGGTTTTATTGCAGGTGGCAATAAAAAAATGTCGATGATGTCTCATTTATTAATTTTTTTGGGGACTGTCGCGGACTAAGTGTTTTTGTGGCTCTGCTCATTTTCAAGTTGAGTTTTAAAGTGTCTTTGTTCCACTTCTATACTATTATAGAGTTGTAAAGATGAAATGTCCGTACATTGAAGAAATTTAAAATTATATATTGGCACATACTATTTGGAGGTCACTGAATAAAAAAAAATGTTTTGGATATTTTTGTATGTCGTTGTGGCTTCATTACGACAAAACGAAACAGATTTCAATTACTTTTAGTACAAGGGTAGTTAGGTATCCACAGGTGGTTATAGGCTCCTTTTTACCCGACTACGCTGAAGCCCAGCAGCGATGTTGCGAAGAAAAAAAGAGGGGTTATGACTTTTTCGCCACCGCGAACGAAGTTGCGGGCACCCACTAGTATACTGATAAAAACATGCTTTGATACAACCTCATGATCATGACTCAAGTCCTGTCAGACCGTTACTTGATGACTAATCTACATTGTCTATGGTGCATTTGCGAGTCAATGAGCACAGCCGACCTTGCGTTTCACTTGTCGGGCATAGACAAGCCATTGTTATTTTTTTAAAAGCGTTTTGAGTGATTAAACTATGGACCTCAGACCGTTTAGAACGCGAAATACTTACATAATAAAGATCGGTGGTAAGACATGACGAAACTCACCAACCTATTGAAATAAAACAATTTAACGGATTATATCGCGTACATTATCTCATTTTAGTTCCCGACGTTTCGGAAGCTTTCCAGCTTTCCATGGTCACGTCGGGAACTAAAATGAGATAATATACGCGATATAATCCGTTAAATTGTTTTATTTCAATGAGTAATAATCGCGGAAACAGAAGAAAATCACCAACCTATTACAAATTTTGCCTAACCTATTTACTTTATCAGGTCTAATATTTATAATAGGCTTTTGGCTTAAATAGAGCAAATTTTTGATATTTTTTTGTAAGTAAGTTTTACTTGTTAAAACAAGATATCACGTTTACCTCTCTTTGAATGTGTTATTTTCTTTTGTAATATTTTTAAAGGTGTGCAATAAGGAGTTATTGTATTATAGCACTAAAAACATCTTCATTGCAAATTCGCGGTAGTGGTATATCTTATTTACTTGTAATACTATTTTATTTATATATTGCTCAAAACAATATAGTGGCCACTAAGAATTTTGATCCTAACGTGAATAAATATTGTTAGTTACTAAAAATATTTTACAAAGTCTCCAGGTAAAGAGGCTGTAGTTTTTGTCTTATTTAATAATCGATTAATTAAATAGTCTTTTTTTGTTTTAATTGAGATAAAATATTTTTTTTGTAACGATAAGAACTGAACGAAATTCTCCGCGCAAAAGTGGCCCCTATTTTGTTTTGAGTAGGTATATATTATTTATTTATGAAGCAAAGTACATAGTTCTTATTTTTACGACCCTGCAATACTGTATTTTCCATTAATCTAATATGGATATCCGCAAAGCAACGCCTGAATCTATCAATTACTTCTAATTCATCTACACTATTATAAAGTTGTAAAAATGAAATGTCTGTAAATTGAAGATATTTTTAAAAAATGGTTGTTACGGACTATTTGGAGTTCACTAAAACGAAAAATATTTTTTTTGGATTTTTTGTATGTTTGTTCGTGTCGTTGTGGCTTCATCACGCAAAATCGGCTAAACGGATTTGAACTATTTTTGGCACACGGGTATCTCAAGATGGTTATAGGATACTTTATACCCGACTACGCTGAATAAAAAAAAGAGGGTTATGACTTTTCCCCTCCGCGTACGAAGTCGCGGGCATCTTCTAGTTATTTTATAAACCCTGCCAAGTCCGCATACATCGTGTTCAGTTAATTAAGCGCGACCTTTAGGTATTTGGCTCGAGATAATCCACGAGATAATGCATGTTGATGCATTACTTTAAATACAATGGCCTAAATGCTTTGCATTATAAATGAGAGTGTTTTTTTCGTTCTTATAATGATTTATATCATTTATATCTATTTAAAAATACTTAAGATAGCCTTTGATAGAGTTTTTTCCAGTGGCTTTGTGTTAGCTCATGCAAGGGCCATTAAAATAAGAGGACTGTCAATTGCTGGACGATGCTATAATTTAACAAGGAAACGTACAGTAACAATTAGTTTGTAAACAGCTAATCTACTCTATTATAAAGTAATAAAAATTAAATGACATTTAAGATATTAAAAAAAAAGATTGTAACGGGCTATTTGGAAATCACTAAAACGAAAAATATTTCAATATTTTTTTGTATGTTTGTATGTGTCGTTTTAGCTTGATCGTGCAAAATAGGCTAAACAGATTTCAACAATTTTTGGTACAAGAGTAGCTGGGTATCTCCAGATGGTTATAGGATACGTTTTACCCGCCTATACTGAAGAAAAAAAAGGGGTATGACTTTTTCTGCTCCGCGAAAGAAGTTGGCGCCTTCTAGACTATAAATAAAAATAAATTGAAAAAATGTCTGTTCACATATCACTTCAGAACAAATGCACCTATTTGGCTAATTATTTTTTTGTTGTGTTTGTCAGGAAAAGGTATGTAAGAAAATCTACTTTAAATTGCATGGAAAAGTGAAAATTTTGGGTTTGAGTGAGACAATACATATCAGTATACCCGTGCGAAGCCGGACCGGGCAGCTAGTTATAAATAAACCGTAACATTTAAGTACTGATCACGCTTGCAAAGTTGAATAATTGTAAATAATATTTCTAATACATAGACGGCGTTGTACATATCGGGGAACGGCTTTTTTATATGGAAATTGACAGTACTCTTGTTCGAATGACCCTTGCCCCATGTAAACTTTAATGTCATTACATTTGAATGAGTAAACAGATAATTGAAGAAATTTGAGGTGGGAGGATGAAAAGGTTTTGTTCACAACGTGGTAAAGGTATGGTCACAATGAAACGAAACACGCATGGTTTCAAAATGACAGACACTCGTCAAAGAAAAGTGGATTCAGATTCAAGGATCGAAGACTTTGGGTACGACTTATGTTTGCCAGTGAATGGTTGATAAAGTTTATTTAGCAGAACTTGCATTTAAAGTAATTTTTTAAACCTTTATACTTTAATTAGGAACTTTAGGTGTGTATCTAATCATGATAACATATTGCGTGTCACTAATGGATAACAACATTCATTCTGGAAAAACTATTCCCCTTGATAATTTTTCGGAAGTGAGCAAAGACCAATAAAATGAGAGAGCGTACTCCCACCTGAAAGGCCGGCAACGCACTTGTGACTCCTCTAGTGATGCAAGTGTCTATGGGCTTCGGTGATCGCTTACCATCAGGCGACCCGTCTGCTCGTTTGCGCCCTATAACATAAAAAAGCAAGCAAATCTGCTGATAAGTCTGGCTTCCAATACAACAGAGGCATTATTTCATGTGTTTTGTATCCAGTGGGCACTGCGAGGTCCGAGGGATAGTGCAACTGCCTAAATGATTGAGTGGAATGAACGAGTGGAACGAACAATTCAAGAGCGGCAACTTTTACACGCATTGCCCAAAAGCCCGCCCGCCTGGCTTCGACCATCCGCGAAGAGCCTGGTGCCAACTAAATCGCATTCGAACAGGTGTTGGAAACTGCGCCTACCATTGGTACAAATGGGGCTGGTGTGACTCCCCTCAGTGTGTGTGCGGTGCACCCGAGCAGACAGTGGAACACATGGTTCTGGATTGCCCCGTCACCAAATTCCAGGGACAGGCAGATGACCTCGCAAGCCTCAGCAAAGCAGCCACTGAGTACTTGAAGAAGGCTAATCTTAACATCTAGTTTAAGTTATATTCATATTATTATTATTTTTTTGTTTTTGAAATCATATCCAGTGACTAATGCCATACGATAAATAAATAAATAAATACATCAGAATCAAATAGACTCAGCGGTTACATTTGGACATAGATTTCAAGATTAAGCTAGTGACATTTTAAGTTCCCAAGACGGAGTTTGAAAGAACGATAAAAATTCAAAATGACAGACGACAAGCTGGCAAGCATAAGATATGGCTCACACGTAATTTTACTGTTATAGGTCATAACTCTCGTCGCAGCTTTGACTATCGCCGAGTACATCAGATAAGGTCTGGGATTTTGACTCGACACTACCGCTTTGAAAGAAGTCTGTTTTAGATCTTGTTTTTGGAGGCAAGACATGAAGACACAATGTAACACAGACTATCTGAATCCGTTACCACGGCTTTCACACTACAGTCCTTTAAGAAAAAAAATAAAGATGGCCTCACGATTACACATTTTATACTTTGGACGAATTTTTGAATGTTAAGTGATAGTGTAACTTATTATTGTTATATAGGTTGGGCCAAACATTTTTGCACACTATACCACTTTTTATTTTCAATTTTTATGTTTCCCCTAAAAAAAAAATGGCTGAAAATCGGAAAAAAAGTTTATAGCTTGTAAGTTGCTGGAATTTGGAACCCCAAACCAAAACTGAAGGTAATAATTTCGCAAAAAAGTTTCTGAAGTTTATTGTAAATAAGATTAGTCAACAATTTTTAGTAGACCCACGGTAAGCACAACAAGGCCTGTGTTTTGCCCTTACCGGGATTTGAACCCAGGACCTTCAGCTTCGCGGCAACGGTACTACCACTGAGCTAAACCGGTCGTTGCTCTATAGCACTCCAATAACTACATCAAAGGCCATGTTTTTGTTTCTGATTTCATCGTGTTCTGTTAGTTATTCATGTTTGTTTATGCCTGTTAATACCTAGACTATTTACCAAGCGTAATCAATAGTTGATCTGCTGTTAGCGTTAACAGCGCTTGTTAAAATTAGTGCGCAAGCGCAGCGTGTGAAGTCAGTCCCAAGACGGACACCATAATCCCCGCTGGCAGTCCTTAATCACGCCATTATCCGAAGGCTACAAGATTGAATACTATTGACTTCAACAATAGCTTGTAAGTGGGCGTTGAGGAGCCTCGGTGAGCGTACACTGCGACCTGACTGTACAAAAGATGTAATGGCTAAATACAGTCGGTTGCGTATAAAAAAAAACTTACTAGAAGATGATTAACTTCGTTCACGGAACAGAAAAGTCATAACCCTCTATTTTATTTCAGCATAGTCGGGTAAAAAGTACCCTATACCCATCTGTGGATACCCAGCTACCTGTGTACCAGAAAATAGTTGAAATCTGTTTAGCCGTTTTGACGTGATGGAGCCACAACGACACATATAAAATATGTTTTTTTCGATTCAGTGACGACTACATAGTTTTTTTTTGTCAATATCTTCAATGTACAGACATTTCATTTTACAGCTTGATAATAAATAGTACAGATGATTTTAGAGCCACTTCTTTGACGTCAACTCTTATTCTAGCCCATATAAAAAAACGTATTTGTCAAATTTTCCTTTTTTCACGATTTGTTTCATAGAAAGATAATTTTAATCGCACGCTACTTTTTATTCTGAAAAATACATTAGAGGAGACAAAAAACTATAAAAAAATCAAGTGAAGATAACATAATCAAAAAAATATATAAAGGATGCAGTGTACACTTTGAATGTTGACATGATTTAGAAAACATTCATCGAATAATATTTCGTAAGCTCTTGCGCAGGCCACTATTGTATGGTAACCGCGCAGTGTACAACGCAAGAAAAATGACCTAAGCGCCGTTGTTTCTGTTATGACGTTACGCTATTTCAGACTGCTGTGCTAAGCCTAACATATCAGTTATCAACGATGATTTACGGGTATCTAGGTAAAGTATACATAATAATTTACATAGTGTGTGGAGTTATTGGTAAGGGTGGTATCACACATTATATTCAAGTTACTTCGTAGCACAGATAGCTGTATAAATATTCATTATTGAACTTATTTAGAGCTGTGTGCGTATTAATAGTAGAAACAGATAGGAGAAAAAGTTGGCGGTGGAATCATAGCCCATATGCCGTATAGGAAAATCAAAGTCAATTGACAACGAACCGCAAGACGCAGTATGTCAATAAGACGCATTGATGAGCTAGTCAAGTTTATCCCAATGGCCAGAGGATTCAAAAAGCGCACAACCATTTACCGTGGAAGACTTCGGGGAAGACATGTTTACAAGTGGATGGATGTAGTAGAAGGACTTGTATTTGAAGTAATTACTTTATTCGTTAGAAACTTTAAGTGTGTACTACTTATTTAAGTATTTTTTATGACATAGGAGGCACGAGCAGACGGATCGCCTGGTGGTAAGCGATCACCGTCGCCCATAGACATTTGCATCACCAGAGGAATCATAAGTGCGTTGCCGGCCGTTCAGGTGGGAGTTCGCTGAGTAAAAGTCAACTGAAAGAGATCCCATACACAGAAACATGTCGAACAGAAGTCTAATGTAATTTAAATATCCCAAACAGAGATGCACCTTTCTTGTCTGTTGTTTTACCATCTACCAGAATTTCGTTAACTTGCTTTATATTGGTTTAAACTAACACGATTTTCAGTCATTATCACAACACAACAAACAGGGCTTAATCGCGTATAAATATGATTTATTTAATTGCCTTTCGTCGGTAATTCTTCGACGTTTCGGACGTCGCGTTACGTCCATGGTCTCGAAGGAACTGGAGAGGCGGGTATCGACATTTTCTAGCCGTGCGAGTTTTCCGATCTACCCGCACTTGCTCTTGATTATTCATTTGAACACTAGGTTGTCACTATGCCGACAAACTACACTCACGACATCTGGCACTTCATCGGATGATGTTTGATGGTGTTTACATTCACTAATAACTGGATTCCACGAAGATGGATGTTTGAAACCGTCTTCCCGGTTGAAATTTCGGTGTTTCTTAATTTCAATAGATATACATATTAAATAAAATCATATTTATACGCGATTAAGCCCCGTTTATTAAGTTGTTATAATAAGTTGCTTCATTTTGTATACCTAAGTGAATTGTTTGAGTACACATACATACCCCACGTTGTTACACTCCCTATACAGCTTACACGTAGCCTACAAATTTTCCCTGCCACAGCCAGGTGACAAAATTGCTTGCATCGACCGACATTATTGTGGTCGGAGCCTCGCATATTAAATTTCTTGGTGAAGCACTACGCTTAACATATTCACAATGGATTAGACCCAGTTTACACGAGCATACTGGATACTTGTACTGTATTAGTAATTTCTCTTAGAGTACAAGGCTACTATCGTTATCGTTACATTTATCATCATCATGAGCTGAAATACGTCCATTACTGGACATAGGCTTCGCCCAAAGAATACCGCTTGCTTCCAGCGGCCTCCCGTACAAATCATCAGTCCACCTTTGAGACGAACCACGCGGGATCTTTCAGTACGTGGTTGGCATTGAAAAACTCGACAGCTACAACAGCATCCGCCCACTTCCTCTTAAATGTTCATCTTTTACATAATATATCCATCTCTTTTTGGTGTCTATAGTGTAAGTATGGCTTAACATTTCACAATACCATGAGTAGCGAATATGTTATCTTTAAGCGCCGATGAAAGAAAGAAGTATTGTTTATTTATTATTCAAAAAGTTACACATTATTACAGTAAAAACCAAGGCACTGTGAACTACAAAAAAACAAAAAGAAATAGAAAAACTTAAAACTAGTTCGATTTAGGCGACGTAACTCCATGGCTCCGTTGCGTCGTCTGATCTAGGATTCGGCGGATTGCCCCGGAACTGCCTAAACACTACACCCTTCGGCCAAAAGTCTGCACTTGCGATGGTGTCCTGCAGCGGCGCTTATGAGTTTCACTTGTCTGTGTATCTGCGAGTCTATCTGTCGACATCATAGATTTTTTGAACTGATGGACTGTTTTTTTTTTGTGTTTATTCAGCCGTTTGGAATATATTTTTTTCATATCAGCCCGAGGACGTCGACTGCGGAACAAGGGCCTGCCCCAACGATTACCATAACTTTCTGCCCCAGAGGCCATCGGGTCTACGAGCAATGTGCCCCGCCCACTGCCACAGTCTAGCAACCTTTTGAGCTATGTATGTATGTATTTCGGCGTATAATATATTATTATTATCGTTAACAACGCTGGTCGTGGAGATCCTTACGGGAGGCCTATGTAGAACTGATCTACGATCGATTTGTGAGCTTATAACAAGTTTTTCTTTTTAATATATTTTTATTCATGATTTTCACGTTATAAATGAAAAAGCTTTAAATTTAATAGCAAAGAGTAAGTAAAGAGCCTATTGAAATAATATATTCCAAAATGTTTGCTAAAAAATATTATATTTCAACAACGTTAAAACGAATGTTATATCGTAAATTTTATTTTTCCAATTTCACGAAAATTGCTCGAAGCGTTGATACAGGTAGAATAACCGTGATAAAATCCGTTTTAAAATGGTATTCGATTGGATAAAATTGAATTTGTCGCATAATGGCTACATTAATTTTTATTTGCCTTCATAAATACTTATGTATGTAAGTGGTAACTTTTAGATAGTATTTACCGCCTATGCTAGTGACCAAATTTGATAAAACATGGGTAAATACATACATAGATACCAGTGGCGTGGCGTCCATATAAGCCGATTCCCACCGGGTTGCCCAAGCAAAGGCTTATAACCACCTATTTTTTTAAGTCTGAGTAAATGAATACGGTTCGGCTTCCCTTGTTATATTCCTAACGCCAACGCCTCTGATAGATACATACACATACTCACGCCTGAGGTATCTGACTGAGGTAGACAGAGGCTATCGAATGCCAGACTCTACGATCCTTCCACACTATTCAAAAAAGTGGCAATTGACAGGGCACATAGTTCGAAGAACCGATGGCCGTTGAGGCAGAAAGGTTCCCGAGTGGAGACCGCGTACCGGCAAGCGCAGCGTGCGAGGCAACCCGCATCTACCAAACGGTCCTAAGGCCCATACTTATGTATGCATGTGAGACTTGGACATTAACACTTACAGAATAAATAAATAAATAAAGGGACATTTTCTCCAACTTGCTCGGAAATGTTCCCATTAATGTAGTAAAAACACACCGCGAAGTCCATCGTTATATACGTTGATACGATAATCAATTAAAAAAGTGGCATTACTTCCCGGACAGGACTGGAAAGTGTATACATTATTGTGCAGGTTTTTACTTTTAATTTCATCCAAGACTGAAAATTCACCATACAGCCAATCGTAACGTACAAAAATCTTTAATTGTTTTCTGCGTTTAGTTAATGCATTGTTAATGCCAATAATAATAGAAAAAAATAATAATTATTGTGTCCAAATCTAATACAGATATTAATATTTGAGTGCACCAACCCGAGTTTGTTATATTTTTGCAACTTTTTATTTGCATTTTTGGTTAGTTCAGCTTACGAACGATGAAGGGGGTTTGTCCGGGTCTTTTTTTTCTTACTTAGGGGGCAGTGGTAAAAATTGTCTTCTATGCTATTATAAAGTTGTAAAAATTTAATGTCTTAACATTGAAAATATATTCAAAAAAATCGGGGTTCAATAACCGGATAATTTGGAGGTCAGGTTTTTTTTTTATATGTTTGTGTGTGTCCTTATGATTTACTACACTGATTTAAACTATTTTTTGTATATGGCTAGCTAGTTATTCACAGATGGTTACAGAATACTTTTAAATAGGATACCACCCGCCTAAAGCTAAAAAGAGGGTTATGTCATAAATGTAATAAATAAACAGGCCCTTACAAAGCGACCATCAAATTCAAAAATGACACATTCTCGTATCTAAAATTTTCTTTGTTCCAAACAATTTCTTAGGTTTCTACACATTTTGGTTTTCTTTTCATAAAAATAGGTATATTTTATTTTACAACACACTTAATTTCAGAGTAAGCACTCTATTATACTCCTATCTCTTAACTTTGGTTCGAGTATTTCGTGGAAACAATTTTCCACGTCGAAACAGTTTCTGATATCACTTGAGTAGATATCTACGTGGGAGTACACGTGTACTCAATTTATAACGTAATATGATTTTGATACCGAGTACAAATAAGGATAAAAGTAAGCAGGTACTCTTCATATCGGCTCATCATATCAGCCCAAGGAAGTCGACTGCTGGACAAGGAAAAGGCCTCCCACAAGGATCTCCATAACGACCGGTCGTGCGTCTTCCTCATCCAAAGGTGCGTCCACATTTGTATCATTTGCCCGATCAGATCTTCGTCCCGTGGCATGATCGCGTGTCACGATCGCGCGTTTGGACGTTGCGCCGATCTGATCGCTCGAAATCCGTGTTGCTACGCGTATCACACACTTATATCGGACGAGTGCGGCATGATCGACGCGCCGACAGTGAGCGTCCAAGCTGCGCGATACGTAGTCATGCCAAGGCACGGTGATCGGATACGAGCAAATGATACAAGTGTGGACGCACCTCAACGGTTTGCGGTGTGTGGTCCCGGCTGCTCCACACAGATGATTTATAATTAGTAAATTATCTATAGTATTATAAAGTTGTAAGAATGAAATGTCTATACATTGAAGATTTGGAGGTCACTGCAACGATTTTTTTATGTGAACAAAGTTTTTGTTTGAACGAATGTGTCGTTTCAACGGACTACGTACGTACGGATTTCAACTATTTTTGGTATATGGGTAGCTGGGTATCTCCAAATGATTATATGATACTTTTCTTCACCGTAGTTGAGTTTACGCTGAAGAAACAAACGGGGGTTATGACTTCTCCTCCGCGAACGAAGTTGCGGGCTTCCTCTAGTTAATTAATAAAACCTTGATATGTTTGTAATCCGATACACCGTGTGAACATTTGTGTATCCGTATATTGACCTGAACCCACCTGAATTACCCAGTATTTATGCATTATTACACCGAGTCTCGTTGTGTCAGTACGTACGTAAACCAAAAACTTCATGGCGATCCTGCCAGTCGGGCTGCTCAAAGCAGCCCCAGCCTAACAATTCAGGTTTCCCGCGATTAGATACAAGAGGCAGCGTGGGAAGACCTCCACCAATGACCGACGATCTGGTCAAAATTAGGCCACGCACGACCAGTCACTGCGGATATTCTTGGAGGAGGCCTTTGTCTAAGGACAAAATGTCGGTTACAAATGTGAAAGCTGGAATTAGATCAACTAGAGGTACCTACCGCCGGTGATATCTAGGTTTGTTATAAAATACAAGTAAAATTAATATATTATTCCCAGAAGGTTATATTATATTATACGTGACGTGAAATTCGTTATTCGATACCACCTTTCGCCAATACGGACTTTTTCCGCGTACATTTGCCAGTGTTAAACAGGAGCTCAGCGCCAGCTATTTGCTATACCACCCGGTTAAGATAAGTTTGCACCTGTATTGTACGAAATATCATAGATATTAGGTGCAGACTTAACGCAACCGTGTAGTTCCAATTCACACCTATACTCTAACTCACCTGTTTGCTGTTTTGCTTAGAAGTGTGTGTGTGTGTGTGTGTGTGTTTCTTTGTCAAGAAATGTTCTAGATATGATTCATAGACAAACACTGTTCGATGCCGTGGGAAATCAAAAACAGGATTGGTAAAAGGGTTAAAGACACATAAGGATTCCAAAAGCGAAGCAGTGTCCTAAGGAGACATTAGTGTTAATTCATATTTGTGCATCTCAGTATTAATCCCTTTATATTTTTTAACACAAACTTTTTGTTTATGTAATGTGTGGTAAACGGGCAGACGAGCCACTTGATGGAATGTGGTCATCGTCGCCCATGGATAAGTGCAACTCCGGAGGAATCGTACATGCCAACCTTTGATTGTCCTGTCAACTCGCTTCTTGAAGAATCCCATGTTAGCGCTCTGGAAACACTTCAGAGGGAAGGTCATTCACAACTTGCAAGTACGTGGTAAAAATGTGCGTGATGCCCGTTTATTTTTGGAATACCAAGCATGCAGATATTGGGGATGTACTTTGTTTCTGTGACGGTGGCAACAACTCAAAAATTTCTTCAGAACATTCCCCATTGTACAAACGGTAGAACAAACGCACGGAGTCAACATCTCTCCGTAATCTAAGTGGTCCCAGGCCGCCTGTCAGTCGGGATCGTCAACAAACTTAATCTTTCATGAAACGTATAAACGAATCAGTGAAAACTCAATCGTCCCATTCTTCAACGATATGACATCTTCATCCGAGACATGGTCAACGCGACACTTTTCTCTGACACTTTTGAGTCTCGCGACACCCAACGCGCAGTGACGGACAATTTGCAAGTGTCACCACCATTAGGAGGATGAAATGTCAGGGGAATGGAAAGATTCGGATCAAGCATCACGTCTGACGACAGATATCGTGTCGAATTCCAGGTTGGTGTTTCATGCATTCAAAAACTACGAATTCCACCGATTCCGAAGTTATCGTGATTGACATACACGTTTCGTGAATAAGCTGGATGTATTTACCAAAACCTTTTGCCGCTTTATTTTTGGGTAGCTTTGACCATGATCCCAACTTATAGACACACAAACTATTATGTTTTATTACATTAAGAGCCAAGTCCAAATCTTAAAATGAAAACATTCTGACTCACTCTCTGATTACAAAATTATAACAAAATTCAGTGAATCGCACAAAGATATTCATTGTTTTTATTAAAAATAAACAGTTATATATATATATATATATATATATACAACATAGCCTATTATAAACTAACTCTAATATATTACAAACTAATGAATAACGTATAAATTAAATAAGGAGTAAAAAAAGGTAGAAAGGACTATAGGCACTAAAAATAATGCTACAAAAAGAATACCTCTTCTAGCAGCTGACCTTGCGGCATGGTCCCCCATCACACTGGCAGCATTACCTCTCTGAATTGTTTGAATATTATATTATATATTCACAATATCTATAACTCATTGAAATAAAACAATTTAACGGATTATATCGCGTATATTATCTCATTTTAGTTCGAAACGTCGGGAACTAAAATGAGATAATATAAGCGATATAATCCGTTAAATTGTTTTATTTCAATGAGTAATAATCGCGGAAACAGAAGAAAATATTAATATCTATAACTTTTCGCCGAATTTGCTGTTGGAATACGAAGTTCGACGTCTGTCTATTTCGTTCAAGTTATGCAAAATTTAACGAGATTCCATTCAAACCAATATGCCAATAAACAATGCTGTCGTATTCATTTTATTTCAGACCCGACTATATTTAATTCCTGTAAAAAATTGACTTTTAAATTTGGCCCATTTGAATTTCCATTCTATATGCATTTTAACTTTTTTGACAATCTTATTAATATATTCTGCCGTTTTTAAGCTCAGTGCAAAAAACCGTCTAGCCGGCACGTTGATTGCCGTTTATCCAATTTAAAAAGAGTGAATAATGTATTCGGTATCAAATATATTTTGTTGTCCTGTCATCCGACTTGGCACCTTTTTTTACACATCACTATGAATTAAGTTGCGAGTAAAAATACATTGCACACAGAGGATAAGCCAACAGCATGCGAATGAACTTTCGGTTAAAAATTAAAACGTAGCACCAATTCATTTCGTATAATACATATATTTTCAGAATACATTTGAATTTTCGAATGAATTCTTAATCTCATTTCGATTGTGAAAGTTCGCAAATGGTAACGATGAATTTTTTGTCTGTAATAAATTACTAAATAGTAGTGAAGCCGGAAGACGTAACGAAAAGTGGAAAGTGGGAAGGCTAGAGTGCAGGTCTCCTCCAGGGCTATCGATGGCCTAGGCCAGAGGTCGGCAACCTTTTGAGTTGAAAGAATCAAAAATTTAAATTTACAAAATTTCACAGTTTTTAAAGAGCCACATTTTTAGGGTTCCGTAGCCAAAATGGCAAAAACGGAACCCTTATAGATTCGGCATGTCTGTCTGTCTGTCAGTATGTCTGTCTGTCCGTCCGTATGTTACAGGCATTTTACTCAAAAACTATAAGATGTACATTGATGAAATTTGGAGCATAGGTGTCGTGTGTAAACCGCTACTTAGTTTGATAGACTAAAATATATATATATTACTAGGGGGGGCACGTCATACATGTTACCGAAACTGAAAAAAAATAATTCAGCAAATATCAATGTGTGGCACATATTTCGACAGTTCTTCTAAAAACATTTTGAGCTTTCTAAAAAACTTTTTGATTTAGTGAACAGTTTCCGAAATGTTCTCTCCAAAAGTAGCAAAAATTGTGTCCCCCCCTCTATTTTCTGAACGGTATGTTCAAAAAATTTGAAAAAATTTACAAATATAAAGCTTAATAAATACTTTCAAAGAAAATTATTTTCAACATGATCGGACATACCGTTTTTAAGTTTTTGCCAAAAAACTGTTCTTCTCAGCAAAAGGACGTAAGTGCCGGGGAGATACGCTCTTTTGTTAGTGTTTTTTTTTCATATCGTATTTTTTTTCATCTGTAGTGCATTTTTGTGTATAAACTGCTGCGGAACCCTTCATGGGCGAATCCGACTCGCACTTGGCCGCTTTTTTTCTAGCCAACAATAAATTGTACTTTTTAATAAAAAACTAATCTATAGAGCCGCAGCTTCACATCCAAAGAAGTGGTCCAGTTAAAGCCACTGAAAATCACTGGATGTGGGTAGTCCAAGATAGGACATCATGAGGATCCCTGAGGGACTTTCATATGATATAATATGACCCTTTTGATAAGATGCCAGCCAGGCGAACTAACCAATGTATTCTGGAAGAACTAAACATCACCACAAGGCTCTCCAAAATATGTGATATTCGTGCCCTCAGCTTCTTCGGCCACATAAAGGTGCGTCCACATTTGTATCATTTGCCCGATCAGATCTTCGTCCCGCGACATGATCGCGTGTCACGATCACGCGTTTGGACGTTGCGCCGATTCGATCGCTCGAAATCCATGTTGATACGCGTATCACACACTTAGATCGGAGAAGCGCGGCGTAATTGCCGCGCCGACAGTGAGCGTCCAAGCAGCGCGATACGCAGTCATACCACGCTACGGTGATCGGATACGAGCAAATGAGACAAGTGTGGACGCACCTTAATGCGGTCTGCTAAGCATGATCTGGAGAAGCAGATAATGTTGGGGAAAATTGATGGCAGGCGTGGCCAGGGTAGGGCACCTACGCGATGGTCCGATGGTGTGAGGTAGGTGGCTGGCGGCAGCATACATCGCGCGGTCCATACAGCTTACGACCGCACCCTTTGGAGACCAGTGATATGTGGTCGCGATCCTCAGCATTGAGGGATCGAGGAAGAAGAAGGTAAGAACGGCAGACGAATAGATGGGAAATAATCCCGACGTTATCAGGCTTTTGACTTATGGTAAAAATAAAAAAATATTCCAATATTCAACTATATTTTTTGTAATGAGATAAGCGGTAATCGTAAATTTGGTAGCATTTTTGGTGCAGCGATCAGGATATTGCGCTATAGACGTGGAAAATACATATTTGAGCAAATACCATAACATACTTAATATTGTCGACAGTAAGTAGCCATAATCCATAATTTCGGTAGTAATTTTCCACACCTTATGGCACTCTAACTTAGTAGGGAATAGTAATGAATTTTAAGTTTTGCTTTATTAAAAGCTTATTCATGTAACGAACTGTAGACAAAAAGATTTTTTCGAATAACTATAAAAATAACCAACATATAAGCCATCAAACATTTCATTTTATCTCTTTCTAGCAAAATAGAATTTAATATGGAGTTTATATGACCGGAGTGAACTATGACGTAACAGTGCACGTGGGACCTCTCGGTCTAATTAGTAGTTTAAAATGCCTATATCTTGCGTATTTCTTGGCCGATTTAAATTTTAATTTCACATTTTGAAGTAGTTTTTGCGGTATTTTGATATTAAGTTAAGAAAAGCGATAAATAATTTCATGCATGTACCCGATTGCTGTACCAAAAATGACATACCAAATTTACTACTACATTGGACTAATAAGCATAAATAATTTAATAAAAAATGCTTTTTTAAGTTTACATGTAGCTCAAATTCAGCGAACTAAAATTATTCGCTAACAGGTGTCAAAGAACTTGGCTGGAAGCACTACCGAGCAACTATTTCCGAGCGCGATGGTGTCGCAAATTTTGGGAATACTGTGACGAAGTTAGACGAGATGCATTTTAGATAGGTTCGGATGCGATCATGTCTCCTGATAGCCAATCCAAGTACATTTAGCTGAAAAGAAAAGTATTGTTTGCAATATATATGCGTAGATAGTTTTCAGGCAATAATGCGCAAACGAGTTGCCTCCCTGCGACGTGTGCGAGACAGTACCAACACACTCCTGAATACCATTATTGACATGATGGTATGGCCTTTAATGAGGAGATGGAATGCCATACATATGGACCCCAGAAACGCCATTGGTTTTTTTTTATGTGTAGTTTTTAATTTGTTTATTATTTTGTTATAACACCTAATTTAATTATTATTAACATCGTTACTAACACATTATGGGTTGAAACCTGAAATAAATAAATATATACAAACATACAAATATTGTACATCTTTTTCTAGCTGTTAGTACAATATATGTGAAGATATATTTCTTTAATTATTAATATGTATAGATTTATTAATATGCATTTTGATCTTGAAGCATTTAACCAATGGAGATGGCATACGTATATATTCCCCTTTATCAAAATAATCGCGAAATCTCCGATTAGTTTATACGGTAAATTGTAAGTGTGTGGGTGTTTTTTTTTAATTGTGTGCGTTTGTAAAATAGGAATATTTCCGTAGTAGCGGGGTGATTATTTGAGCGTTTTAACCGTCTCATTAGTCTGCCCCCAATAATGACGAATTCCATATGAGTTGTGGCACCATTTTCGGTTGTATTGTAGAATTCGTGGCTTTTTACAATTATTATCAAAATTAGGTTGATTTCTTTTATGAATTGTTTAATATTGCGAAGACTAATGATGTGGGGGGTGAGGGACACACCGGACGTGTATACCTCACCCCCCTGCTGAAGATGCATGAAAAATTTGTTCAGTTGTGACACGGCTAGTCATGTCCATTAACGCTCTAAGATTTTGATGGTGGAAATCACTGTCTAGGAGAGAGATGTCAAGTAATATTTTTCAAACAAGTAACAGTGTACAATTTAAATTAAATTAAGTAAAACATGTTGGGTCACTAAAATATGGCTAAAACTTATACAATAATATTTACTGGGGTCGGCGAATCCACGCTCTAGAAACACATATTTTGAAAAATCTCACGGGATATTGGGGTCGGGGGGAGAGTTTGAGCCAAATCTTACGAAATCTCATGAGGAGGAATAGTGGACCCCCTTTTTATTTATGAAATTAAAATATTCTTAGGCATGTGTACAATAGACCAGCTCTATAAAACTTCACCAACTGTACTCAGTAACAAAGTATAAAGAATACTTTGAGACCTGTTATTTTTATAGCACTAACGTTTTCAAAGAGCCACGTGATCGGCTTAAGTAAACTTGAAGGACTTGCTACAGATTAAGAAAGACAAGTTTTTCAACAACAACTGTAGAGTAGACATTTAACAACTTGTTTTTACAGGAGCGCTTGTCCGAGTCAGCTATTGTGATCAACTTACGGTGCAAATAGTTTGAAACTGTGAGTGTGATTGTGGAGTGATTTTTAACAGACTTCAATCAAAGCCTGTTTGAAGACTTTCGTCTTCAAGCACCGAGGTATTCGGGACGAGAAGACAGTTAGCAGTTTCTCAAACGCTGCCCATCTGAGCTGAATCCGTCGATTGATCTCTTTCTCTCTACGAGATCGAATCAGAAATGAGGAGATTCGTAGACGAACCAAGGTCACCAATATCATACAGGTTAAGCAAACTGAAGTGGTAATGGGCAGCAACCGATGGCCGCTGGGGAAAGATTGTCGAGTGGAGACTACGTACCTGTAAGCGCAGCGTGGTACGGCTGCCCGAAAGGTGGTCGAACTTCCAGGTGAGGTTTGCGGGGGTGGTGTGACGTCATAAAGATGGTGATACAAAAAAATAAATCTTAATTATACCGTGTGGGGTATCAAATGCTTTATGTATGAATAAATATATATATATAATACCATATATCCTATATCAGTGATGTTTTGAGCTGAAATTGTTATTAAGCGTATTTTGGACTTTTTACCTACCTAGTATAGATGCATGCGTTTAAGTGTCTTTTACCTGGGATGCTCTTCCTTCATCGACAAGCAAGTGACGCATCCACCTTGCCACCGCTCTAAGATGACACCGGCGACTGTGAGATGCGTTTACGAAGTTCACTCAACTATGCGCGAGTTACATTTACGCTCGCAATCTGACAAACTGTCGCCGACAAAAATACTGCACCTTTATTATACTAGAAGGCGTTCGACCGAAGAAGTTCGACCAAACTCTATTTGGAGGAGAACCGTGGCACAGGGAGCCACCTCTATCGGAATGAACTGGCAAGAGATTGTTGCATTCGCCGCGGATCAGAAGCAATGGAAAACTGTAGTTGAGGCCCTTGTGCTCCTCGAGGAGTTACAGGATCCAAGAAGAGAAGAAGGAAGGCAAGATGGCGCAAAGGAAAAAAAGTCATAACCCTTTTTTTTCTTTACCGTAATCCACTCAAAAATATCCTGTCCTTGTACCAGTTATCGCTGTGCCAAACTTGGTCTTCAATCGTTCCATCAAAAATTTTACAATGCAATGGAGACACTAATCCTGGCTTGCGAAGATTTTTCTATGGCTCATATATACTAGAGTATCATATAGCATAATATTTCAATGTCTCGTAAGAGCACTTGACGCATCTACTGCAGAACCGCTCGAAGATGACGCCGGCGACTGTGAGACGCGTTTACGAAGTTCGCTCAACTACGCGCGAGTTACGTTTACTTTTGCAATCTGACAAACTGTCGCTAGCTGTGCGCGAGCCGAACAGACACGCCAGATAAAAATAATGAACTTTCATTATACTAGAAGGCAAGTTCGACCAAACTCTACTTGGAGGAGAACCGTGGCACAGGAAGCCACCTCTTTCGGAATGAACTGACAAGAGATTATTGCTTTCGCCGCGGATCAGAAGCAATGGAAAACTGTAGTTGAGGACCTTATGCTCCTCGAGGAGTTAAAGGATCCAAGAAGAGAAGAAGGAAGGCAAGATCGACCGCAAAGGCAAAAAGTCATAACCCTTTTTTTCTTTACCGTAATCCACTCAAAAATATCCTGTCCTTGTACCAGTTATCGCTGTGCCAAACTTGGTCTTCAATCGTTCCATCAAAAATTGTACAATGCAATGGAGACGGATCTATATCGGAATCCCTAACGTCATTTGTCCTAATGTGTCTTTTGTCCTAATGTATCATTTGCCATAACGCATTTTTTTCAGAAACCGTAAACTTTTCAGGATTGTTATAAAACAAACCTAACCTAACCTAACTTAATCTATACGACGATCTTTTAAAAAATCCTGAAAAAATTACGGTTTCTGAAAAAAAATGCGTTATGGCAAATGATACATTAGGACAAACGATACATTAGGACAAATGACGTTAGGGATTCCGAATGAGACCCAATGGAGACACTAATCCTGGCTTGCGAAGATTTTTCTATGGCTCATATATACTCGAGTATCATATAACATAATATTTCAATGTCTCGTAAGAGCATTCGACGCATCTACTGCGCAACCGCTCGAAGATGACACCGGTGACTGTGAGACGCGTTTACGAAGTTCGCTCAACTATGTGCGAGTTACGTTTACGCCCGCAAACTGACAAACTGTGGCTGGCTGTGACCGAGTCGAACAGACACGCCAGATAAAAGATGACACCGGTGACTGTGAAACGCGTTTACGAAGTTCGCTCAACTATGCGCGAGTTACGTTTACGCTCGCAATCTGACAAACTGTGACTGGCTGTGAGCGAGTCGAACAGACACGCCAGATAAAAATAATGCACTTTTATAATACTAGAAGGCAAGTTGGACCGCATAGGAGAAAAATATCATAATCCACTATTTTTTACCTCAATGACCTTAAAAGTGTCCTATACTATCCTCGCGTGTCTCATTATCCTGTACCAGAAATGGTCGAAATCTGTCCAGCCATAAACATACACAATGCTCATCGATACATACCAACAAACAAAAAATTTAAACATAATATTTTCGATTCATTGACCATCAAATACCCCGTTTTACTTAGCTTTTGAAAATATCTTCTACGTACAGACATTTCATATTTACAACTTTATAATAGTATAGTTCTACTCGTATAAAATGATATGAAGATGTTAGTAGAACTTTTGTCTCCTCAACTTATATAATAAGGCTTGTTTATTGTACATAACTGTATTGAGGAAACCGAAGCAACCCGTCTGTTTGTCAGTCTGTCTATTTATCTTAGATTCTGTATGGAAAGAGCGTGTAAATAGAATCAAATTCAAAGCTTCTACCGCCAAATAATCTATGCAGCGTTGCATTCGCTCGACAAACTTCCCGAATGCAATAAACTTTTTGTCGCAATACGAGTATTTGTTGGCAATACGTGCCTCTATTAGACCGTCTGTCTGTGTGCACAATAACGTTCCCGGTTATGTCGAGTTTTGGAATATTGGAGCTTTAGATGTCTTTGTTTAGCAAAACGGGACGTAGCCTTCCGTAATATATTAATTTGTATGAAAATGGTGCCGTGACCAGGAGTTCTATTTTTTATGACTTCCATGGCTTCCTAAATTTGTTCGCTAATTTTAATCACTTAGGAAATGTTCACCCGAGAAAAACGGGACTTAACCGTATATAAATACATTTACGTAGTCTTCGATATACGAGGCGGATCTGCGTGGGCTCCGAGCCATTAACTGGCGAGAGATTGCGCAGGATCGGGTAAAGTGGTATGCTCTTGTGTCGGAGGCCAAGACTCATTTTGGGTCGCTGAGCCAGCGCAGTTAGTTAGAGTCTTCGATAGAGATAAATATTTTTTTGATCAGACTGTGGTAATTACGTATGCAAATATTTGTGAATTTTATGATGAATCGAGCAAAGCCAAAACATTGCTAAATGCCAATAGATTAAGAAGATAGATAACTAAATAAATAAAAAAAGCCTTTTCTTTATTACAAAATACAAAAGAAATAATTCAATGTATTGTTTTAGGTATAAAGAGTTGGATGTCTTCTTTCACACTTCCTTTTCTTCTACAGCCTTCCATATTCATACTCAACGCTTGTCTCGTTACGTGGCTCTCGTCTCTCTATATGTAAGTCAATATGGACCCATATTTCGTACTTAGTATGTTCCCAACGAACAACGTCGCGAGGAAATTCCAGTGCCACACAAAATCCTTTCAAATTAACTAACCAAGCATGACGCGTCTAAAACCACAACATCGCAACCGCAACTTAAACACCCTCCTATAAGAATCAAATTAGGTCACAAACGGTCTAGTAAAGTCACGTCCACATGACTAGACGTTTTTTCTTCACGTAGTCCCAATTAATTAAAGTTTGAATGGGGAGCGTGCCTTATCTGCCGCATGTGTGGACACAGCTTTTCGTGTGGTGGAAAAATGTCTATGAATTATGCATGTTTAAGGGAAGATGGGTGATGTCTCTAAGCTTGTCATTTAGGTGTGGAAGTATTTAAAAAGTATTTAATTAAGTAAACAGCGAAGTCCGTTACATTTTTTCGTAAATGGCGTTTTTTTTTACCGACAGTGAATCCATACTAAAAATGTGTAATTTAACATCTCGTAAATGACGCCTCCGTTGCGCTTATTTTGAGAAAACTAAAAATATGATTTATATTACATAAAAAAAGCGAATAAAAACGTAAATGCAAAGCAAAGTCACCATGACTCTAATTTATACTATTATAAAGTTGTAAAAATGAATTGTCTGTAGGTACTTTGAAGATATTTAAAAAAAATAACTATTATAACTATTTAACTAACTATTATTAATATTTTTAGATGTTTTGTATGATTGAATGTGTTCTTGTGGCTTTATCAGCTAACAACAGATTTCAACTATTACTGGTACACGGGTAGCTGGGCATTCATGGATAGTAATAACTTAAATGTGGTATTAAAGCTCCAAGCAAGGCTTTAGCAATAAGTATAGTAACAAATGATTGGAACCTTGAGCGGCTATCAGTGCGTCTGCATCGCGCACAAAACTTCTAAACGAGTCGTTAATCACACGTGTCCCTGTCGCCGGCCGTCTGTCAGTCGTGACTATTAGTCATCGGGGTCGGTCTGCAAATTTTAGACTAATAGACGGCAACCATACTTTACCTTAAAACTTAAAACCATGATATGAAAAGCTTTAAGCCGGAAAAAAAATATTACTTTCGTTATAATTTTCAAATTGTTGTACAGTTAGACCTCGTCTTTTTACAACCTAGATTCGTAATTAAGGTAAAGATAGAATGATACATATCAGAGTTGGAAAATCATGATCATCATACAAACATTTCGACCTTACTCGTATGTACGGAATTTCGAGCTCGATTCATAATCAAATTTACGTTTTGCAAATGGATACGTTTTTATCGAATTTGTTGAATATATTTATTTGTTAATCGCCATATACATTTTCACCGATTCTCAGAGATCATGTGGATTTGAAACTCCATACTAGTAATGATTTCGGCAGCAACAAATCAGTTTAAAAGTGAACTACAGAGAGCACCTTTAGATACATCTATTTGCTAATTATAACATGAAACATAAAAAGCACTGGGCAAAGAAAACAACACTAAATACTATTTCTTACAAACTTGAAATTGTATTCATTGAAATAAAACAATTTAACGGATTATATCGCGTATATTATCTCATTTTAGATCCCGACGTTTCGGAAGCTTTCCAGCTTTCCATGGTCACGGGAGGACTGAGAAAAGATGTATTTTCCTCTGTCAAAGTTACAATTTGTGCAAACTACCCATTTTTTGAAAAAACACAAATAAAGGTGTACATACATGCCAGATGGGCCTAAGCTGTAAAGACAGTTACACATGTGCCAGAAGGGCTTAATTATTTTATTCTAATAATTTACCAAGCAGCATTTCACAAATGAGGCGTACTGAGGAGAAAAGAAACGCTGCAAAGAAAAACTCCCAGACTACCTCATTACTAATTATAATATTTAAAAACAGAGACTATTAAACTACTTTTAAACAGATAAGATATTTTACACCGTTCGGAAAATTAAGGTTTTGCAGTCCTGTGTCTTGCTTGTTCCTTGATGAGATGTATTACAGGATCCCAAGCTGGTGGTAGTGACATGACATGTTCACAAACCAAACCACTCAATTAAGTTTGATAAACCTTCTATCCTTGCCAAAGAAAAAAGATATTTTCCCAGGATGCTACGCGAGGCTATTGAGATTAAAAAGCATCCTAATTTCAATAGAGAAGATGGATTGTCACTACCACCAGCTTGGGATCCTGTAATACATCTCATCAAGGAACAAGCAAGACACAGGACTGCAAAACCTTAATTTTCCGAACGGTGTAAAATATCTTATCTGTTTAAAAGTAGTTTAATAGTCTCTGTTTTTTAAATATTATAATTAGTAATGAGGTAGTCTGGGAGTTTTTCTTTGCAGCGTTTCTTTTCTCCTCAGTACGCCTCATTTGTGAAATGCTGCTTGGTAAATTATTAGAATAAAATAATTAAGCCCTTCTGGCACATGTGTAACTGTCTTTACAGCTTAGGCCCATCTGGCATGTATGTACACCTTTATTTGTGTTTTTTCAAAAAATGGGTAGTTTGCACAAATTGTAACTTTGACAGAGGAAAATACATCTTTTCTCAGTCCTCCCGTGACCATGGAAAGCTGGAAAGCTTCCGAAACGTCGGGAACTAAAATGAGATAATATACGCGATATAATCCGTTAAATTGTTTTATTTCAATGAGTAATAATCGCGGAAACAGAAGAAAATATTTTGAAATTGTATTTTTAAATTGTTTTGGTTTTCGGTTGATTTTTACCATTTTATTTTTACTGGCTTATATGTTTCTGCTAGATATCCCTACTAAATTCCAAACATAATTTCCTAGACTTAATTCAAATTCATGAACCCCATAATTCGCCACACTATTAAAAACACACCCATTTTCGCAGAAATGTTTGTTTTTTAACCTTTTATTTCCATCGCTATAAAAGCTATTCAACCATACTCCGGTACTCATTGCAGTCATAAAATTGTGAAAGCCACGAAACACTGGCTGCTTTAGTAGACGGCTTAATAGTTTGTTCTGCCTGAAATAATATGTGTGATATATTTCGTACGTTTATGTATTCGCCTGGACATTTTTATGGGAATATTATAAATGGTCGCCATTCTGGAAACCTTCTGCCCTATCGGACGAAAGTTCTATGAGCAATATGACCCGCCCACTGTTACTTAAGTTCAGCAATTCTTCGTGCTTTGTCAGTTAACTTGGTCTCCCCTTTTTCTTTCTCTCTCCCACGCCCACGCCCAAATCGGTTCGGGGAGGAAGTGAGAGTAGCTCTAACTCTTTGTGTGGCCGCGGTTGGCATTCCCTAGGCCTAGCCAAACTTATCCAGTTCAAAGTCAAGTGCTAAAAAAAAGGTTCTTCTACGGATTTCCTCATTTCTAATTTCACTTGGTAAAGGTAGCAAGAGCCTACTACAGCTTGGCAATTTCGTTCGTGATACTCTAAAATGGAGTGCGGGTGACTGGGGGAAGGACAGCGGAGGCGAAGTTGCTAAGCTATAGATACAGGCGGCGCTGGAGTGAGGTACGCGGTCTCCACTCGAGAACGTTTCTGCCCCAACGGCTATCGGTTCATCGAACTATGTGCCTTGCCACTTCAGTTTGCTTACCCTATTTGCTATGTCGGTGATCTTCGTTTGTCTTCCAAATTCATCATCATTCGATCATACCTAGCCCTTTCCATAGCTCGCTAAGTGATCCTGAGCTTTCTTAAGAGGCCCATAGTTAGAGACCACATCTCGGCTACGTAGGTCATCACTGGACTTTCGTCTTCAAGCACTGCGGTATCCTGGACGACAAAACACTTCACAGTTTCCCAAACGCTGCCCATCCGAGTAGCAACCACATCCGAGGAGTAACCAGTTATAAATTTTCTTAATATACTAATTCACTTTATTATAATGATAAAAAGTTGGATATAAAAATACAAATGGCAATATTGCAAAAATGTAACAGAATAGCTCTCCAATCGTGTTGTTTACCGACTCAAAAGCTTTGCATAGGTCTATATTGAGCAACACGCGTTCGCTGTCGATCCGCCATTTCGAAATCCATACGATGTTATCAGTCAATCTGTATCGGTATTTATTGTTTTGACACACATGTTGATTTCTTACACCAACAAACCAAACAGTTCTAAGTGCATTGGTGTTACACCCACATACGACTTTCTTCAATTAATTGGTCGGAAGTTGAGTTGTTAAGTGCAGGTTCGGAAGGTGATATATTGGTTTATGAATAATTAGATTAACAGATAATGAATGTAAAAATATACATTATGATTGACACTTGGAGCGACGAAACGTCCACTAGAAGATAATGACAGTGATATATCTGTATGACAGAAGCAAGAGGCTTATAAGATTTTATTTCATGCATATAATATTATGTATTTCAATGGGAATAAGTGCTGGTTGGTCCTTCTTTCACAAAAGTACAGAAAAATGGTTTGAGACTTCTTGGACGAACATGGGCAGAATTTATAGGTTCTCGAAAAAAATACACGGTTAGAGAAAATCTTGCGCAAGTAATTAATAGGTAAGCTTAAACTGCAGTATTTCCGGACCGATGCGACCTTCAAGCCTTCAAGAAAAGAGCGTACTCCCACCTGAAAGGCCGGCAGGCAACGCACTTGTGACTCCTCTGGTAATGCAAATGTCTATGGGCAGCGGTGATCGCTTACCATCAGGCGACCCGTCCGCTCGTTTGCCTCCTATGTCATAAAAAAAAATACTAGCTATCTAAATGCTACCCGTGTACCAAAAATAGTTGAAATTAGTTAAGCTGATTTAGCGTGATGAAGCCACAACGACACATACACGGAAATAAATTATTATAACAATACTACCAGAACATATTGTAAATTTCATTCTAGTATAAAGAAACAGAATTAAGTTAAAACCGTATTGACTTTTAACAACAAATAGTCGTATTTTAATAAAAGCCAGAATATTATAGTTAATACATTTTAGTAAACAATACTCAAAGCTATTTATAAGTACGTATTATTATTGTAGAGAGAAAATTTCGATAGTTGAAAAGTATACCTTCATAATTCATTTGTTTGCTAACAGTCAATTAAACAATACAATTTTTAGGTTGTCTCTAAAAATAACGCAAGTAACACAAAATATTTTTGTTGTTTAAATAAGCTAGATTCATATAGTACTGTTTACCCCATAATTCGTTTGTTGTTGCTAGCTGTCAATTAAACAATACAATAATTAGATTGTCTCTAAAATAACGCAAGTAACACAAATTTATTTTGTTGTTTAAATAAGCTAGATTCATATAGTACTGTTTACCCCATAATTCATACAATATTTAGGTTGTCTCTAAAATAACGCAAGTAGATTTTTATTAATAACTTAATCCATATACTCGTAGTACTGTTTACCAGATTATGTTATCAGTACCATAATATAATGTTTTGTGCAACATGTGAATCTAATATCAAAAGAAACGTTGCTGACGTTTACAAATATATTGTATGGATTGCCTGAACTTTGGTTGGCAACACCGGCTGACTGCTGGTTTGTTTATCATTTCATCTTTCGGAGCGAACAGTACGTGCGCGTGCAGAGACATTGACTGTGACAAGTAGTGTGATTAGTTTAATAAATAGATATTTTAGAAGTGATCCAAATCAGGAAATGGACAAGGACATTGTAAAATTATTGGAATCCTGGCAGTTGGCCGAGTACATTACATGTAAGATCTCCATGTTGATTTTGAGATAACATGATATAATATAATAAATTCACAAACGTTTAATGTTTTGTTTTATTTCAAATTGTTGTTGACCATGTCTTCATTTTACTTATAGAAAATGAGGGTTTCTAGAAATTTAAAAATCACCAAGTGGTGACACTGGCGTCAGATCTTTTTGACTAGAAGTGTCAATATCCACCAATCATACTATGATATATAACATATTTTGGTATGATGATAGAGTGTTGCCACCTAGATTTCAAGAAACCCTCATAGATGGTCCTTCTGATTTCAGAAAGTCGCAGGTTTAACGCCCGTTTAGGTATTGTTTCTGACAGAAAAAGTTTTAAGCAAGTAATGAGCATTTATTCTAAAAGTAGAAAATAACGTAGCTTAGCGCAGAGGGTATCGTTACTTTAGTACGACTGCTTGTATTACAAGCTTGCTGCAATTGAGTCTTTAAAAAAGTTTACATAGTTACCGTGTTGTTAATTAAGAAAAAGTTAGAATCTGTCCGTTGAGTCGCGAAAATTATACTTATATGAAAATTTCGTGACAAAATATACAGATTTCAACCTTTTTTAACAATACGGTAAGTATGTACATATTTTTTTATAAATTGTATTAACCTACTGAATATTGGAGCAAAAAATAAAACATTGTAGTAATTACCAAAAAAATATAGTAAACTGAACGATATTATTTTTTTATTATAGTAAACTCAATCATTTGATGTGATAATGGCTACCCACAATATTGGTAGTAAACACAAAATAAGTAGTAAAGTGTAAAAAAATATATAGTTTGCTAAAATCTCAACTTGGTAATATTTGAATTAAATTTGTTAATAGTCACTATAATAATCTATTAGTCGTTACTAAAAATATCGTTATCTCTAAAATAAAGCATGGTGTTACGAACGATACCAATTCCGTTATACTTAACAAAACCTATTTGTAATGGAGACAGATAGGTTTTTGTGCACTATGCACAAATTTTAATTATGTGTACCAGCATTATGTTTAACTGTGCTAGATATTCTTGTAAGCTATTACCAGATTTTTGTAGTAAAGTCGACAAAATAGTTAGCTGTCGTATATATTACACGACAATCTGGTTAAGTTAACTTTATTCTGGTTACCTAAACTAGAATTTTCTCTCCGTGTACAAACATAACATACAAACATTTTATTTTTACAACTTTATAATAGTATAGATATGCACATGTCTTTGAAACTTAATGTTTCCCATTCTAGAAACTTCAGTTGATGTACAAACTTTTATAGAAATGCACTTCAACCAAAAAAACTCCAAGTATAGTTTATTTATGAAATAATTAATAAAATATACGGCCGGAGTGCGGGCATTGTTTTCGTTACAAGATTATCGCATTAGGTGATTTACTGAGAGGCGGGCTTAATGTCATTAATCTCCATCTTGCTGGACGCTGGGACGGGTTCAAGTCACCAGCTAAAGCGATTATAAAATACTAGAAGCTTCAACTTTGTTCAGCAAGGGAAAAACAATCATAACCCTTTTTTTTCCTTCAGCGTACTCGGATAAAAAGTATCTTATAACCATTTGTGGATACGCAGCTACCCGTGTACCAAAAATAGTTGAAATCCGTTTAGCCGATTTTGCGTGATAAAGCCATAACGACACAATCAAACATACGAAATATCAAAAAAAAAATTGTTTGTACCACTTATTATTATTATTTTTTTTTTAACAACTTTTAAAGTACCTAATTACATTTTTAGATGTTACAAACTAAGATTACACTTGTACTTGGATTGCTGTGCTTGTTGATTTTTCCTTCCTCGACACAACTAATGAATATATTTTTTTTCATAAAAATATGGATCGAAGAGGGTCTTAAGCTTATTATCCGGAAAAAATTAAGCCATCGATGGACAACTTACGTTTGACGTGGGAAAAAGTTCAAACTGAACACGCTACCTCTTGTGAATTAGACCACTTCCTTAAAATTCGAAATCTCAGTACAAATGATGACATGCAATATAAGTGACGCGGTTTCGCCTTTAAAAATATCCCCCTAATGATTGTTCTGAATAATTACGCGAACTGTACGTCCGCTGTTGCGTAAGTACACTCGGAGTGAAAAACCAAACTGTTAATTATGTTAATGTTATTCTTTTGACAAGTAAGAAATGTTATAAGACGATATTTTAGGATGTAAGTTAGATCCCACAGTTTCACCCACAGGACGCAATTTTGCGTAGCGGTATCGCGTATAGATAAGATTATGGAATATAAATAAATAGCTTATTTACATATGCCACTCTTAGGCGCTTATTTGCCTTAGACATAAGAAAAACCCGACCAAGAGCATGTCGGACCATGCTCAGTCAAAGAGCATATCTCCACGGCCCTTACGTCATTTTGCTGACAAGCACAGCCTTTGGGTAATAACTCAAAAACGTTATATCCGATCATGCAGAAAATAATTTTCGTTGTGAAGTATTTATGAAATATTTTCTTCTGTTTCCGCGATTATTACTCATTGAAATAAAACAATTTAACGGATTATATCGCGTTATCTCATTTTAGTTCATTTTAGTTAGAAACGTCGGGAACTAAAATGAGATAATATACGCGATATAATCCGTTAAATTGTTTTATTTCAATAAGTATTTATGAAGTTTTATCTGTATATTTTTTGGACGTAAGGTTTGGAAAATAGAGGGGATGCAATTTATGCAACGTTCAGAGCGATTATTTTCGAAAATATTCACTAAATAAAAAAAAAATATTTAAAAACATCACAGTTTTTTTTTAAATACCAGTTGTTTGCCACACACATTTTAGCTGAAAAAAATAATAGTTTCGGTTAAATGTATGGAGTGCCCCCCAATATAAGTGTATTGTTTTTGTTATTCAAGTATGAAACTGAGTAGCTGCTTATACAGGACATCTATACTCCGAATTTCACCAAATCCTCATTAATTTACCAACGACATTCAAATTTAATCAGAAAAAAAAAATACATTTCGTTGGTAAATTCTTCGACGTTTCAGACGTAAAAGATCCTCGAGGCTATGGACGTGCCGAGACGTCCGAAATGTCGAAAAATTACCAACAAAAGGTGATTAAATAAATCATATGTATACGCGATTAAACCACGATTTGAAGTGCACCCAAAAGCTTCGGGAAAAAATCTAGATTTTTATTTATCTGATGTCTGTTTGTAGCTCCATCACACAGTTCACACATGACTCATTGACGACTCACACAAAAGAATGCAGCCCGTCACCAATTTACATTGATGAATGTGGAATTTATTGACAATAATATCCATACATCACTATTGATAGGTCGCGTTCCGTCATTTGAGGGGTTTTGACTACCAATTGAATTGTATTAACACGTAGATTTATGATTTTGAAGTTTGAAGAAACAGAAGGTAGATCGGGGATCGCAAATAAAAAAAAAAATACGAAATATTTATTACGTATTCTGGACATCTTTTTTCGATTCGATTACATTCTATATATTTATGGTTTGGATTAGTAAGTCTACTTTTAACGTACCAAAAATACCAGGAAAATTAGATCTCGCGAGGATTAGGCGTGTACATACCTGAAACAAAAAAAAAATAGTTAGTTTAAATCGAGAATGATACAGTTTACCCTGTGACAGTATACATCTTAGTAGACCAACTACGCGAGCTGTTGTCTTCATAATGTACTAGATCAACTAGAACTTCGTAGACAGACAAAAAGTCAGAACCCTCTTTTTTGCTTCAGCGTACCGAAAAATCCATTTTCCTTCGTTTTTGACTATTTTCAAATGTACAGGCATTTAATTTTTACAATAGTATAATCGTATCCATAACGACCGGTCGTGCATCGCCCTTGTCCAACGGTTTTCCGCAATCTTCATCAGATCATCGGTCCACGTAGTTGGATGCCACGCTGCGTCGTCCTATACGCGGTCGTTATGGAAATCACTGGGAAGATCTTTATCCAGCAGTGGAAGTTCTTGGCCTGATATGATGATAATTGCTGATAATAATAGACTAAATCATTGAAGTTCCATGAAAGACATTTTTCTTCCATTAGAATGCTTTATTCAACAGAATTTTCATTTCATCGTCAATTTTTCCCCTGAAACCATTTCGAAAATAAACAAATATTACAGGACAATTCTACACAAATCGACCTAGTCCCATGGTAAGGTCAATAACTACACGACGACATATTTAATAGATATATTTACTTACATACATAGAAAACATCCAACAAATATTTATGCTCATCACACAAATATTTGTCCTTACCGGGATTTGAACCCAGGAGCTTCAGCTTCGCAGGCAACGTTACTCCCACTGAGCCAAACCGGTCGTTAAAAAAAAAGATAATCATGTAGAAGCCGCTAGGTTAGGTTTATTTATAACAATCACAAATTATTAACGGTTTCAGAGAAAAATGCTTTCTATGAAATTATATGTTGACGGAATGAAGCATTCGATGAAACAAGATACAATCATGAAAGACTTATCTACCTACATATGAGCGTTGAGCGCTTCATCATTTTACGCTGGTAGTAATACGAAGACTTAAAATCTGATTATAGTAATCATTAAATGATCGTCCTTTTCGCAGCCCGATTGGTATCGAACGCGCAATTTTCGGTCATTGTCCCGGTACCGGTATTCAACCCAAAGAGTAACTGGTATTAAACCATCGATGATATCGAGTCCGCGTTTAAATTTTAAATTTGACGCAGTGACCTACATTTTATCCTTTTATATGCGTTGCATTCGCTCCCCGATATTTGAATGCACACCGAAATATAATTGGGTCCAGAAAAATGGGAAATACGCCGTAAACCTTGTTTAAAACGCAGATTTTAATGATCTGAATAAAACGGTATTAAATATTACATTTTAGGTAAGCAGATATGAAAATGAGAAATTATAAATAAACGCTTATTGTAGGGAGCGACTCTCACTAAATGATAATGATATATACGTCGAGGCAGAGGCTTAGAGTAAAACTACAACTTGTTATTAATGACAGACAACTGATTTAATTGATATTTAATCCATATCCATGCTATGTACTATATACTATATACTATATACTATGTACTATGTACTATATACTATATACTATATACTATATACTATATACTATATACTATATACTATATACTATATACTATATACTATATACTATAATATACTATATACTATTATACTCTCCATACTAATATTATAAATGCGAAAGTGTGTCTGTCTGTCTGTCTGTCTGTCTGTCTGTCTGTCTGTTACCTCTTCACGCTTAAACCGCTGAACCGATTTGGATGAAATTTGGTATGGAGATAGTTTGAGTCCCGGGGAAGGACATAGGCTACTTTTTATCCCGGAAAACTACCCTTGACGAAGTCACGTGCAGAAGCTATCATAAAGTAAAGTTCCAAAGCCAAGCAGTAAAGGCGAGGCATACACCAAAAAACTAATCTAAGTTTACCACTAAATTGTCAGTTTGTACGTTCTGATTTAGAGTAAAACTACTTGTATGTTAAGGTTTTTTTGCATACCACCATTTGTTGACGCAGGTGGCTTAAATTACTGCCACAAAACGCAACAATTCATAAACACATTAATGAAAACCAAATCACTTTACATGAAATTTACTTTAATTCTCGCCTCACACCGCTGTGTGATAGTAAAACAGTTCGTAAAACTAAGCAACCGTAAATGTTTATAAGACTGCCAATAAACCTAATTATAAATGTATGTAACGCCGCTCTGAATGCTGATATATCGATTAAAATCGTCCGACTTTTACACCGTAGCGTAACGAAAAAGGGAAAAACTAAAGCAACTATTTATTATCGCTTGTCAAGATCGTTAGTGACTCTCCCATGGTCTGCGGGCGACGGGGGTGAAAGACAGCGGGGGCGAGTAAGAAGTGTGCAGCAGGGTCAGATTCCGAGTCCACACAAACGCGTACTGAACTGAAGGAAAAGAAACCGGCCAAGTGCGAGTTGGACTCACGCACCGAGGGTTCCGTACAAAATGTACGCTCATTTTTAGGGTTCCGTACCCACAGGGTAAAATGGGACCCTATTTGCTAAGACTCCGCTGTCCTCCTGTCTCTCTGTCTGTCTGTCTGTCTGTCTGTCTGTACGTCTGTCACCAGGCTGTATCTCAAGAACCGTGATAGCTAGACACTTTAAATTTTCACAGATGCTGTATTTCTGTTGCCGCTATAACAACAAATACTAAAAAGAGTACAATTCTATGTCTTTCTGTCTATATCAGTAACAAATAGAAAACTATCGAACACCGCGTACATTGTGCTTAGAAGGTGGGTTCTGCTAACACTGGATTTTCATACATACGGCCGTTTGTAGCGTATATTTTGTACGGAACCCTTGGTCGGTTTTTTAAGGTTCTGAAGTCGGTCGGTGTGCAGTACAGTCAACCACAAAAAGCAAGCTTTACGAGCACCAGAATCGTAAACCCAACGAATGCTTCATGAAAAATCCGAGCGGATGTTTGCCTCCTGTTTCAAAGCTAGTCCAAATGTTTATGGCTAATAATTAAAGTATTTGCTTTGGATACGTCTTTGATGTACTTCATTTAATTACTATTTATGCAAATGTCTTTGATGTGTTAAAACTACTTAAAATAATGTCAGTAGGTGTTGCCGAAATTTATTCGTCGACAAGACAAATCCATAATTTATATTCCGATTTGTAAACTATACTATTATGAAGTTGTTAAAATGAAATGTCAGTACATTGAAGATATGTTCAAAAAATAAGTGATACGGACTATTTGAAAGTAACTGAATCGATTTTTTTTTGTGGTGTTGTGGCTTCATCACGCTAAAACGGTTAGACAGATTTCATCTATTTCTAACCGACTCTCAAAAAAGAAGGAGCGCTATATAATCCGTTTAAATTGTTTTATTTAAATGAGTGATAATCGCGGAAAGAGCAGAGAATATTAAAATCAATTTTGTTATAACATTCAAATGTTCTACAAATTAATCTGGTCACTGTAACTGCAAAATGACAACACAGAGCATTCATCACGATTACCAAAATACACCAAAAGGTAATGTTATCAAATTAAATCCAATTGAAATTAATTTGATGTGGTTATTTCGCTAATAATGGCCTCATATTTAGTGCTAATTACTAAATTAGACGATTTTCGGATAATTTCGCCCGGCCATAATTGCTGAACATGTTTAATTAAGGTATTAAATACTGGCAATGCTAACATGTTACTTTAGCCTATAGCCATTTTGTAGTTCATAAATCATATTTGACCGTTATTCGAATTATTAGCAGACATAAAAAAGTCATAATCCTCTTTTAATCATAGGCGGTTAAAAAGTATCGTATAACTATATACGGTTACCAGCAGCACTTGTACCAATTTATTATAAAAAAATGTAATCTTATTTGTGACTTTATTTATTTGTCGCGATATGATATAATAATGGTGGTAAATAATATCCCGGATGCCCTCATTTCTGTAAGTTGACTCCATGTGGACCAATAATTATATTACCAAACTATTTCTATTACATTATACCGATAGCTAAAATCATTTAGACTAAATCCCTTACCTATTAGAAACTCGTGTAACCGGCTTGTTAGTTCGATACGTCGGGAACTTTTAACTATCCCGATGGATAAGAGTTAAGCCCCTGAACTAGAAGTTATGATTGGATGATATGGGTAAATGATTTTGACTTATGACATGATAATGTACTAATATGTATTAGGTATAATCATTAACAAGATATGTTATCACCTCAATAGCTCGAAAAGGCCATTTATAGCGCCAGACCCACATGGAAAAGAGCATTTTATTCGATAGCGTGAAAAAGTCATTTGAAGTTCGAATTTGTTATTTTTAATATTTTTATTTGTTTATTTTGATGAGTGTGTTTCGTATCACTAGTTTTTAATTAAATAATAATCGGTTGGATATATTATCATAGTTTTTCTTAAATATCACATTTTCCTTGCTTTAGTGAGGTGAAAAGTATTGTTTCGCACGGCTCCATTTGGCTTCTTGTCAGAAAGAGTTTAAAAATGTCTTACGTAGTAAATTAACAGCCCCACTAGCATGAATGCCCTAATGGTTTACAATTCAAGCATACGAGATATAAACAATATGTCAATTTTGCTAAACGACTGCGTCAGAAAAGGGATTAATTAATTCGAAGCTGTTTTTTTATAATAATAAATAAAAAACTCCATGAATGGGTGAACCAACACCCGCCATCCTATAAGTGCATTTCAAAGGAGTAACCCACTAGTATTTCATAATATTCATAAACCCAGATCCAGGTCAGTCCTCGGGATATTTATAAGAGGCGTAAATAAAAATCAGGCTCCGCCATTCCATCATGATCTCATTACGTGCAAGCGCGTGTAAAATTGCGGGAGGATTGCCTCACGGCGGTTCGATATACGGGAGGGTTACACACCGAAGCGTAATGGCTTAAACTACACAGAATTGGGAAGATGCACTTTTAATGATATCTATCGATCGGGATCCTTATGACTAAGAAATGTATTATATGATACTCAATAAAAATGAAGCACTAGAAACGTTAAAGTCAGGCATAATGGCTGGTCACTGGGCATTAAGAACGCCCCATAAATCGAGTGACATGTGTGACATCACTCAGGTATCAAGTGTATTTTTATTTTGGCCGTTTAAAACCGCAGTTAAGTATACATATATACCCTGTAACTAGACATAAGTATTCTGCAAATAAACATTTTATATTTTATTCTATACTATATCGTTTAATTTTCTTTCAGACAAGAAGAAATACCTAAATTTTGCGTCACAATATGTAAAAAATATTTAAAGGCGAACATTCGCGCAAAGAACTAGGTAGACGAACTGTTTGGCGAGACCAAAGCTCGACATCGATGGTTCAACCACCTTAAAAATAGGAAAACTGAGGGATCAAGAAACCATACCTACTTCGGTCAACCAATTGAACAATGTCCCGTCAAAATACATAGTGAAAGTTGATCTGTGTTAATAAACAGCACTAATCTGATTAAGGCCCAGAATGTCGGAAGGCATTTGTGTATCGGAGATTAAGACCCATTTTGGGTCGTCACGTTAACCAAGCTAGTTATACATACACATATACATAAAATCACGCCTTTTCCCATTACGGGGTAGGCAGAGACTACCTGCTTCCACTTGCTACGGTCGTGATATACAACTGCCGCTTCATCAACAAGCTAGTTATTTAGTATCTGCCAAAAGCGTCAATGGCTCTCTTTGACTGATAACGAAATCCCCAGTATTTTCTTTTCTTTTTCGTGGTGAGAGTTCTACCAGACAAATTTGCGACCACACAAAAGCAAGGCCGAAAATTGTCCTTTAGCTTGCGTAACACATCGCAGTCGATGTAAGGCTTGTTTATTTATTTTGTATCCTGGTATGTATTTATGGCGATGATGCCTGAAATGAACACTGTCATTAAATCATTTGCATAATATCATAGAATTTTGTCACAATGATGTAGTTTATCATATTACTATATCATATCGTCACTCAAATGATATGTAATGTTATGGCGGCAAGGTTTATCCGCAATATATCAATCTATTTGTCTTACAGCAAATAACTGAATCTATTTCGTCATTCATTTCACCACCTCGAATCGTGGCCTTAAGGTCCTATTCTCTTCGGTGTGACAGAAGGCCAAGTTAACGCGTTTTATTATGTGTGAACGAAAATTTGATACCACGCTCGCGTGACACGGCCCGCAGCGTCTCGCGTGCCGATAGCCAATCGTGCTTTCAATTAGTCCTTCACCTAAGTGGAATTCGTCAGGTGAGTGCGGCGGAGGACGAGGCCAGATAATGCATCCTCATTTACACGATTCCTTGACTGAAAAAAAGGTAAGTAAGGTGCAAAATATGCAATTCCTTGTCTCGCTTATTTTGATTTCTAATATAGATATACATATATAGATGATATTTGAAGAATGATTTCAGTAAAATAAGTCTTTCACCTAAATGGAATACTACAAATGGGTACAATAGAGCGCGTGTTCAGGCAATGCATGTTTATTTTGTTGTATTCGCAAGATATGCCAGATCCGCTACTTCTGATTTCTAATATATTCTAAAATTGTCCTACGGCTTTTCTTACCTCTCTCATGGCTCCATGTTTTAATCCTTAATAAATCTGTTAGATGGTTACTGAACAAAGCATATCAAACATGCAGATACTAGTGTAAGAATTGATGCCTTAGGCCTTAGCGCATCTACCAAAACAAAACTTCCACAGTTATTTTTAAAATATGTGTAGGGATCAGGAAAGTGACGTCGACATCCGCCTTATGTGTCGAATTACGCTTCCCGCTCGCAAGTCGTCTCCCGGTCGTGTGTGTGTCAATACATACAATAATTAGCACTTGCGATCTTCTCATTTAACTTCCATTAGTTGCCTTAAAATATGAATGTAATTAAGAAGGCAAAACGGTTTATCTGAGGTTCTCGATCAGCATTAAAAGCCTCATATCCATACTTAAAGCTCAGTTACGGACTAAATCGATTCGATCTAATTTGTCCCTGGTTTTTATTAACGAATTCACTTTACTTCTTCTTTTAACAATAGGAAGAGTCAGTTCGTCACAAAGCCTAGTAACAAAAGGCCTTGTCATAAAGCAAATGACATCCTACATCCAAACAACATCGTCATACACTGCCATTATTTGGATTCCTCTTCGATTGATTTCGTATTTTCTCATCGTGAAACATCTTTAACTTTACTGGTGGATGACTTAGGAACTACATCTTACTCCATACAAATTCAAGCTAATATGACGATACTAGCGCCACAAACAGTGTATATATTACGTTTGTAAGAATACGTGTATATTAAATAAACAACAATTCGCATGCAGTACCTATCAAATGACATATTGAGCCAGTTCTATTCGTCCACTGGTCAGTTCTCGTATTTACGACTCACGAATAACACGAGAAAGTATTTGAAAGAACATTTTATAGGAGAAATAAAACTGCAAATCTCAAGGAGAAAATAAGAAAGTACACGCAGACGCTTTTTGTAGTAAATAGGCGGGAAATTACAAGGACTAACTGCCGCAAAATTCTAGTAGCATTGTACAGGAGACTTCAAAGGTTCATGCTACTTTTTAAAATTGTACTTACAGCAGTAAAGAAAAGGAAATACAGAATTTTTTACGAGGAACACGGCTTTCATCGTATGTACTGAGATTAAGACCTAAGTACAAAGGAAACTAAGTATCAAGAGCACGATTTAAGCGATGTCGAAAAAGGTTGCTCCGGTTCAGAAATACTTTTTTGGCGATACAGTATGCTTACTCGTATTTCGCTATTCAAATGGAATTTTACGTACAGAATCCAAAAATCAGATAAACAATCCATTTAATGTTATCTTGTAAGAGACAGTCGCTTTAATATACTTACCAGCAGATTTTTTCCACGAGTTCATCCGAGTAGCAAGCGTATTTTCCGTACGTTACACGGGTTCTATGACTAGTTAGGGTAGAAAAATCGATGGAAGAGACCTACACAAGAGGAGACACACTCTGATAGCTGCGTTTGTGAAAGTTAAAGCCGATTTTCGGTTTCGATGGAATAATATTCTATCAGAATTCCATAATAGTGGCACTGACATTCCAGATTCTAACGTAACTTTATTACAGACATATATTTCAACGGATACCGGAACAGGGCCAGTAATTCGAAAGGAAAAATAAACTATGTCACTTTCACCCGAACCAAGTTACAATATAATTTATCTTACAAAATTAAGTTTGATTTTCGACCTCTCAAAGGCTTTCGGCAGTACATTTTAATTAAAACATAACAAATAAAAACAACAGACTTCCGACTCCATAATGAAATACCTTTGTCAAACGCCTTCTTGGGCCATCGCTGTCAAACCTCCATTAAACTACAAAAGCGAATTTAGATGCCGAAAAAATATCACTCCATTTTCACAAAGGGGTGACTAAAATTGACAGCTATATTGATCATGGAAAAGCCTTTGACACAGTTTCGAAGAACTCAGGCAGGTTTTTGAACAGCGACAAAAAAATGAACGAAATCCATATATATGTAGCGGAGCGGGTGCGAGGAGGTAAAGAACTGGAAGTACTTTTTTTCCCCCGGAGAAAAAGGAGGGCTAACGTGCGTAGCTGTATGTCTGTGCACCCGTCTGTGACATAGTTGCCAGTAGCAAACCTCCGCCGCGAAACCGCGAAACGGCATACAGAGCGCGCGAAACTAAAGCGGTACTTCCTTGGGTTTGACTTTTCCCGGCGGAGGTATGCTACCGGCATGTAACTCTCGAACGGACGGAACGTTTTTTATCAAATTTTTGAGCGCCAAGCATCGAAGTAATACGACGTGAGCCAGACGCCACCTTGAAAAATGAAATAGTAAGTGTAGAAAGAGGTATTGATATTATATTGGGAATTTTTGTACAATGAAATTTGATCGGCATATGCACTAGAGTCAGTGGCATGAATTTTTGATGCCGTGATTTGCCGACTGAGGCGATCAAAAGCTTATTTTTTGTGGTTGTAAGGTAGGTTCAAGAAAACCAGTTCAGCCGTTTGAAAAATATCAACTTATTTCTAAAGTATCGGGGACTTTTATCGGTTCCACGGTTACTTGGATTATGTCAGTACAATTTTATTTTTCACAAGATGTCCGCAATTTCATTCCTGAAGACAAAAAAAAGACATTACCTTCTTTTTTGCTTCAATGTAGTCGAAAGTTTAAATATTCTTCTGAAAATCGTTACGATCCGTCAAGCTGGTTTGACGTGATGAGAGCACAAAGACAGAGATACATATAAAATATAAAAATAAATTTAATGACCTTCAAATAGCCCATTTTTAAAAGTATCTTCAATGCCATCATCAGCTCATTTCAGCCATAGGACGTCCACTGCTGGACACAGGCCTTCTCAATATATTTCCACATGGGCCGGATAGAGGCGACCCGCATCCATCGTGTTCCCGCAACCCTAACTAGGTCGTCCTACCCCCTTGGGGGTAGCCTTCCTAGCTGCGCTCGCCGGTACGCGGTCTCTACTCGAAAACCTTTCTGTCCCATCGGTTCTTCGAACTATGTGCCCTCCCCATTGCCACTTCAGTTTGCTTACCCTATTTGTTATGTCGGTGGTCGGTGAACTTGATATTCACAAGTTCTTCAAGCTTTATAATAGTTTAGATGTCATTTCCAGCGTCACGAGTATCTGGCTGCGGCGATGCGTGACCCGGCCCGGCCGCTATATCATCCCCGAGAGCCCAACCGCTAAATTAGACCAGTCTGACCAATGAAAAGATCCTCCTCTATCTCGCCCTAACAGGAACACTAGGTTTTATTTAGGATTTTTGCCGGCTTCTGTCTCGTCAATTTTGTTCTCGCGTTGGCGGGAAATGTGATATCGCTCTGTAATGGAATGCGTTTAGACTTGCCAGTACAATCGAGAATTTCTACGTACGTGACCAATTTTTTGGGAGATTCTATTGCATTTGCTTTGAGAAAGTTTCTATCAAGACATGTAATTTATTAGTCTCATCATCATCGACATTTATTGATGGTCAAAGGCCTCAACTCTAAGGTTATCCATGTCAAGGGAACTGACATATTAGGGCAGCGGTAGTGAGTGTAACGGTCCTTGGGGGAGGTTTTTGTCCACACGGGATGTATTTGACACGGATTCTACATCTTTTGCAAGTGTATCGTCATACACCTAGTAAAAAATTCCCCTCTCTCGTCCTGACAGGAACACCAGGGCATGTTAGTGTTGGGATCCTGTGTAATCAGCACGTTTTCTTAGTTATCTAGAAGACACCGGTGAATTCTGCCAAATAACGAAGAAAACATGCTGGTCTAACGGGACTGAGATCCCACCATAAAAATGCCACATTAATGCAACCACCGAAGTCAAAGCGGTTGTAATGCTCGGAGAAATGCCCACCCAGAGGCAACTGGCAACTTTAATGAACTGATGACGTGAGAGACTTCATCCTGTACTCGATTGAAGTTATTCATTTTTTATTTGATTTAGAGACATCAGACATCTCTAAGAGTTTTGTTTTATTTATAGAGGTATATCCTTAAACATTTCTGAGGATTTTAATTAACAAATTTTATCTTTTTCCATGTTATGACGCCTAGAGACCATATACATCTCTAAGAAATTTAGATTTAATAATAATTATGTTTAATGTATTATTCACTTTGACCCCTAAGAGACCTTAAACATTTCAGTAGAATTCAGTCAAATTATTATATTTTATTTTATCGCATGTGACGCCTAGAGACCTTATACATCTCTGAAAAAAAAAAGTTAATATTTTATATTAACATTGATCTGGAGAATTTGTACATCTCCTCTGCATGTATCAATTATAAATTATTTATAACACAATTGTAAAAGTTTTAAGTATAATGAAGACAATATTGTAATAGTTAATTGGTACACGCATATTAATTGTTTTATATACTCTGACATTTAGAATTTTATTCTAGACACATTCTAGATTTTTTTTCTTTTTTATTGACAATCCTTTTGGGATTTATCTTATTAATTATTTTAATTTTTAAAATGATGATTTTATCAATAATAAGTAAGTATTATACTTAAGTTAAATGATCTGATTAGGTTTTTCTGGGTTTCCCTAATCCTTGCAACAAATGTTAGATCATATTGTATGTTTCCCAGCAAAGACTTCTCTCATTGAAACAGACAATTCGAAAGTGCTTGTATCTAAGCCTACTTGAATAAAGGATATTTTGATTGATTTGATTTGATATGAGGCTACTCAGAAACTCGAAATTCGAAGTTCATATGGTACCAACCCGCTCACTTTAAAACAGATGACAAAAAGAGCAAGAGGGATGGCACGTTACGAACTTTGAAAATTGAGATTCGGAGTAAATTTTATTTTGGAGTTTTGCCGGCTTGTGTCTCCTCAATCTTGGTTTTACGGGAATTGTGATAGAAATTCCTGTAATTGGAATGCGTTTGGACTTGCCAGGACTGTCGAGTGAGATCGGGTTTTAAACTAGTCGCGTGATTGAGATGTCTACGTACGGAACCAATTTGTATGGGTATTCGGTCGCTGTTAGTTGTGTGGTTAGATTTTTGAGAAAATATTGGTTAAACATGTTTATACCATTAGTCGTGTGCGTAAAACTTACAACCTCTATATAAAGATTTGCTGCGAAAAAGTACCCATACAAAAAACAATTTTGTTACCACTAACTAATATGTGTGTACGGCAATATGCAAGTACTTTCTCATACTTCAGAAACAGTGTATTTTTCACAGAGTTTTTCAAGGTAGCATATACATCGCTTTTCTGGTTCCGGTATTAAATGACGTCCACACCTTGCTCTATTTCTGAGTCAAAGACAGACAAACCAAAAATCGATAATCCATGAAGCTTAGATAAATTCGTATTTATGATACGGGAAGCTGGGTAAAGCTAGTTTCAGTCTACGGATGAGAAGAAAATGTTGACAAAGATTTTGAAATATTTTAGGCTTAACAACTATTATTATCATTTACCTATATGTTAATAACCAATAACAATATAACACACTTGCAACGTGATCTACGCAGCCGAACTAGTCTATAAAATGCCTATTCCACTAAAAATAAACACGGCTTTTAACTGTTACGTCTAGACTTTCTATTAGACACAATGAGTCTGGGGGACAACACATAAGCACTATGTATTAGCATATAAGGGGAGACAAATGCCAACCCTATTTTGAATACTTGACGCTACTGTATAGATAGGTATCAAACCTGAATGCTTCTGCAACGATATATATGTGTAGATATGCGTACAATTTTCTAGAGAGGTGACAATGGCAATTCTATCCTCGATGCTTTAGGATGTACATGTGGGGTCGAGTCAGGCTTCGCCTAAAATGAGATGCTACATCATCTAGGCCTTTGGACATTGTTCATTGGACATGTTTCTGTAAAGCAGATATCGAATCTTGCAAAAATACCTAAAGCAAAAAATATAAATTCACCATCCGGGTGAAATCGTTTGTACATTCAATTAGTGATTCTGTAAGTTCAGAGTCTCGAGTTTTTCCTTCACTACTCAAGTATTAAATGAATAGACCAGCTAAGGATCCTTCCTGCTTTATTATGTAATATGACTATCGGGAAGATACAACATTCTTGAATAAACCAAAACAAAAGTAAACAGAAACATAAATGGCACATATATATTTACTACCTATCCACCATAAAAAATCCATCTAACGCCGGCGCTGATAGCCACATGTTTGTTTGTCACTATACAAACACCACGAAACTATGGCACACAAATATTGTCACTGTATAGTCGGCGAAGTTTAGTTGGTTTGAGTACAGTCGACTACAAAGCAAACTGTTAAGTTATGCACGCTGGATTGTTGGATTTCAGCTTAAGGATGTATTATGTCATGCAGGTTTCGGTCAACTGTACTTGCTGAGCAACTAAGACTCGAAGTGCTTCATGATAACGGTGGCTTGTGATTGTCTAAATCTTGTGTCTCATTCATTCATTTAATTCGTTTCAGCCTAAATACATCCACTGCTGGACAAAGGCCTCCATAGAGGTCTCTACAACAACAAACAACGGTCTCCTGCAATCTTAACTAGATCGTCGATTCATCTTGGTTTTTTTTTGTTTGTTTCCCTTTGTCTCTTCTGGTTTGTAAGACCATTTTAAGGTGCGTCCACATTTGTATCATTTGCCCGATCAGATCTTCGTCGCGTGGCATGATCACGTGTCACGATCACGCGTTTGGACGTTGCGCCGACCCGATTGCTCGAAATCCATGTTGCTACGCGTATCGCACACTCGGACCGGACAAGCGCGGCGTGATAGCGTGAGTCAGCGTCCAAGCAGCGCGATACGCAGTCATGCCACGCGACGGTGATCGGATACGAGCAAATGATACAAGTGTGGATGCACCTGTAGAGTTTCTGAAATGGGTGATTTATCTTGGTGGGGACTCTACGACGTCTGCACTGCCACTAGTTTAACGACTGTTTGAGCTATTTCTACGACCTTGGTTTCTCTGCGAATCCCGTCATTTCTATTAGATAACGTAAGGAGACTTCGAGCATAGCTCGCTCTGCTGCACTGGATATTTAATCATCGTATTTTAACTGGGCTTGGAAGTGAAGAGACTGACATATAATCTAAGACATTAATTACACAATAAGCAAGCAAGATCACCGAATACTAAGAGCAAACGTGTCCTTAGACGATCGAATGAGTAAATTAAGATATAGAAGTCCAAGTCTCAGTATTCCCCAAAAAATGCATTACAGGAATAATCCAACAAAATCTCAATCCAAAACCTTTTACCGCCCAAGCGGAACTAAAGTGACAGACTAACCAAACAACTATAATATATGTTGGTATGTATAAAACGTTCTTTAAAACGACACCTCCAAACACCCTTTACCTGAAAAACGTACGCAAAATGTAACGCACTCAGCCAAATCAAAAACGAACGAAATCCCCTAGCATCTTACCCTTATTTCCAACCTAAAGGTGTGGTTTGAGGGTGTAATTTTAAGGGACTTTCTAACAGGTTTGGTGCATTTTGGAGGTGGTTTGGAAGATGTCTGGGTGCACAATGGCGAGGGTCCTCACGAAGTCACTTCCAGGTGCTAGATCCTGCCTTGGGCGTAGAGCAATGCATAAGATGAAAGAGGATCAATTTTCAGATGAGATAATTAATATCATAACATTCATCATCATTTCAGCCATAGGACATGTACTGCTGGACACAGGCCTTCTCAATAGACTTCCACATGGGCCGGATAAAGGCGACCCATAAACATTAAATTCGAAACTAACAACAAACAATACAGCGATATAGTGTCTATCACTCTAATAAATAGTATTAAAAAAACGGTGTGCAACATCGTTCGTGTTGTCAAAAAGTAACACTCTCTTTTTTGCTTCAATTTGATGTGTAAAAAATATGTGATGAAAATAATAAGGGGGAAACCATTAGTAACGTGAGGCGTTTTAGTCGATTTTTGGATCACCCCTTCGCCCCTGGTGTGATTTGACTTAAATCCTTCCCGGCTGGATGCGGGTCGCCTCTATCCGCCCCATGTGGAAATCTGAGAAGGCCTGTCTCCAGCAGTGGACGTCCAATGGCTTAAATGATGATGGAAGGGACACAGTGATATTCTGACTTGCAATTAGAGACGGGTTGGAGTTGAAGATTTAAATGATTCGAATCCGTAGGCGGATCCGATTCCTCATCAGCTCCTTTTAAATCTTATCAAGTCCGAGAAGTTACCAACTCCGACTAGGTAACCTGTCGGTACGGAGTCGAATGAAGGATCAGTTTATTTTGGTACCGCCGAGCGGAGCGGGGTAGGCGCTAATCAGCGAGTATGGAATGACTTGGTTTCACGGATTCAAAGAGTCGTTAAGTGGAGTTGGAACCAAAAATATTACGATATATACAATCCATTTCCTGGATCCGAAATTGCAATTGTTCGAGAATTTACAGCAGTCCGTTCTCAAAGCCCATACATTTAAGAAGCTCACGTTGTTTCTCCTTGGAATCATGGCATGGCAACTGGATTTAAACATTATCTTTACTAATATTATAAACTAGAAGGTGAGCAACTCATTACTCTCATTTTGTCTTCAGCATAGTCGGGTAAAAATTGATTTTTGTTTTTTTTTAATGTAACGAGTGGCAAAACGGCGGACGAGCCACCTGATGGAAAGTAGTCATCGTCGCCCATGGATATGTGCAACACCGGAGGAATCGCCCATATTTTGTCAACTTTTGAGAGCCCTGTTTACTCGCTTCTTGAAGAATCCCATGTTAAAGCGCTCTGGAAATACCTCAGGGGGAAGGTTATTCCAAAACTTGTTGCCTGTAAAGTCGGATTACGGACGATAATTTTACATGATACGAGTAATGTCATAAGCATAAGAAAACATTAATAAAAATTGCATATTTTTATGAATTTACAAGCCGAACGCTTAGGCCGATCGTGCCTCTCTGTCGCTTGTTCCGCGCTCTCGCTTGCACGCTCGGCTCAGGCGGAACGTGACAGCAGAACATGACAATGAGTCATGCTTTTTTGTGCGTGAAGCCGGCGTTGATCGATTTATAAGACATTATCACGTCAAAAGTATCCTAAAACCATCTGTGGGTGACCTGCCAACCCGTGAACCAAAACTAGTAGAAATCTATCCAGGCGTTTTGGAGTGATAAAGGCAATACAAAAATAAGAAGATCTAAAAGAAACTTTTTTTCATCTCAATTACCTCCCATTTGATATTCTGCCACTTCGATTTTAGTCAATAGCGAAGCGAAACTTGCCCACATATGTAGTTACGTTGCGATCAGAAGAGTTTAATGTACTTTAGTAATCACAATAAATTGTTTACATGAAAATTGATATCTTTAAAACTAAGCCGGATTTGCCTGGGGTTCATATAACATAGATTGCTCCTGATGACCTAAGGAATGCGTGGTTAAAATCTTTCCCATTCCTCGCGGGCACCGTGTATATGCAAGACTCGCTATCGCTCATCCCTTGTACACCTGCCTAAAGGGCCCCACTAGAGGGAGGAAAGAGTTGGGCTTGAAAGATTAATCTTACATGGAAACTGTTTCTTTTTTCACTTCCCCGACGAGCCAGATTGACTATTCGGGACATTTAGCTGAGAGATGCGTGCATATTTTAAGGGCTGAGTTTATTTTAAGACAGTTCAAGTGAGAAATAAATTACATTATTACTCTTTCCCATATTATACCATATTTTTAGTATTTATTAACGATCTACCGTCAAGCATTATAGTCGGTTTGTCGGTATTGTTTGCGGATGACACAACCGTGCTGGTTGCTGCAAATACCTACGAGCAGCTCAGTGTCAAGGTTACCGAGGCATGTAACCAACTGCAAACCTGATTTTCGGCAAATGGCTTAATGCTGAATATCACACAATCAAACGACTCTTCACTGGTCGAAAGGTTCACGTACCGCCATGCATGGCATCCTGTCCGATGCCACTGTTTGAGGAAAGTAAGTTCCTTGGTTTCATGCTCGATTGTAACTTGAACTGGAAGTGCCATGTTGACAATCTTTGCGGTAGGTTGAGTAGTGCTGTCTTCGCGCTCCGAAAATTGGCACCAATGATATCGGGAGATGCGCTGAAACAAGCATATTTCGCTCATTTTCACTCCCTGATGTCATACGGTTCACTGATCTGGGGTAACTCCACGGATGCGAATAGAGTCCTGCTTGTACAAAAGCGAGCTATTCGTACTCTTGTTGGAGTTACACCTAGGCACCCCTGCAAACAACTTTTCATATCGCAACGCATAATGACGCACTACTCACAATACCTCTTTGACTTACTTATATTTGTTAGATCTAACATTACTCAGTTTGCACGCGTGGATGTCACTGGTAAACACCTCCGTTCCACCGGGAGACTGAGAACTGCTCCTCGTCGTATAGCACTTTCAGGCAAGAACCCTCGTGTCACTGGCCCGGCCCAACTTACTTCGAGCGCTTGCCTGCTGACTTGAGAAACGAGCCGTCTGATGAAACATTTAGGCGTCGACTGAGAAACGTATTGTTGGAAAACCCCCTGTACTCAGTAAGAGAGTACATGGAACTAACCTCTTAAGTGTCTATTTTTTTTATTTAATTTCGATATTGTGATGACGATCCTTATTGGGAGATGCGATTTGACTATTACTATTATTATTGCTATAGATTTTTTAAAATTATATCTTGTACAGTTTAACATTAAGAAATATTTTATTTTGATATTGTTTCATTTAAGCGTTTTATTATTATTATTTCTTTTTCTGATGTTGTGATGACGATCCTTATACTAATAATACTTCTGTGTTTGACATTGTAACATTTAATTCAATTTTACTTTATATTGCATACGACGATCATGATGTAAATACTTATAACTTTGACTAATGGAAATTTATACTGTTATTTTCACATGTAAAAAATAAATCAAATCAAATCAAATATACGGGAGAAGTATGGTTATTCAATAAATTGTCAATTTAAGAAGATTGACTTCTCAGCAGCTTTATCAAATTGGAAAAAATATCTTAAGGGAATAAGTATATTATTACCATTGCTTTTTTCGAAGAAGCGTCACCTTTCCAGCGTGGGCAAAAATTCTTACGTATGCTTAATAGCACGTATACTTACGGTTTCGTTTTTCAACGTCTCCCACTGCCCAAAGGTTGTCTGGATGAGATCGCTGTTTAGCGATAAGACCGCACGTTGTTTACCTCTCCTTGAATGTATTGATTTCTGTACTCTATTTTGTGTGGTGTGCAATAAAGAGTTATTGTAGTGATTTAATATCTGTCTGTACGGCTGTAATCCTCCACATCTCGCATTTCTCAACCGACTGTCGTGAATGTTTGTGAGCAGGTTCAATTATTATAAGGATTTTACTGTACTTAGTGTTTCTTAGGGAGCGGCCATTAAACACGTGAGCAGTTTAGTGAGTGGAGAGAGTTAAGATGAATCTCATCTAATCTTACTTTGGGGAATTTTTCTGCTAGAAACAGTGTACAAGTAAGATTGAATTAAGTATAACATCACTAAAATATAGCTGAATCTTACGCAATAATATTAATCGTGGTTTTGCGAAGTTTTTATAAAAATATTAAGCAAATTATGTTTTTTTAGAATAAATGCAACGCACATTTAGAAAAACCATTTAGAAAGAAATAGGGGACGGGAAGGATTTGAGTCAAATCACACCAGGGGCGAAGGGGCGATCCAAAAATCGACTAAAACGCCTCACGTAACTAATGGTCTCCCCCTAATTATTTTCATCATATTTTTGAACTACCTACCAGTGGCGTGGCATCCATATAAGCCTATTCCCACCGGGTTGCCCAAGAAAAGGCTTATAATAACCTTTTACTTTAAATATGAGTAAATGAATACTCTCCGGCTTCCCTTATAATTTTCCTGACGCCTAGCCTCTGCCACAGGAATATCATCAAACTTTAAAATATGTATAGTTTACAAATAAAAGCCCTCAATACTCCATAAACATGGCCATCAAATCTCCTCACACCCATAAATCCGGGAAGGGTTACCGAAATTTGTTTTCCAAACGAAATTTCGTAATATTTTCTATATTTTTCGGTTGGCATCGTAAATTTCGGTTCTGCTTGTGCCGAAAACCATAACTATATCCGAAACTCGTTTTGGTCTTTAATGATGATGACCAGATATATCCGGCAGTAGATTTTTACGGTATTTCGTTTAAAATTTTAGGAAAATGGATTATTGTTATGAATCTTTTATTTAATGCTATTACCAAAAAAACATTCGTTATTTTATGGCGTAGCATAATTATCCTACCAGAACCACAGTACTAGACAAATGCACGCATTTCATTATCTACGTTCCACTTAATCTCAGAAAGTACAGGACGAATTTTTATGAAACTTTCCAGTTATGTACCTTATATATCAGAATAGGACATAGGACATAATGTATGTCAAATTTCATCCCTTTTAGGGACGAAAAAGGAGATGAAAATTTGTATGGACAATAAATAGTTTTTACGCTAGGAGCTTGAAATCTTGGTAATATGCTTCATATTTAAATTAGTAAATAGAATATCGAGTTTTTGGGAAAGACATAAGCTACTTCTTCGGAAAAAAACCTTTTATCCGCGATAAGCGAATCTAAGGCGGACAAAGTCGCGGGCCGCCGCAAGTAGTTCATATATTTACTATGTAGACTAGCAGATTCCCACAACTTCATCCGCGAAAGAAAAAAGCCATAAGCCCTTTTTTGTCAGCATAGTCGGGTAAAAAGTATCCTATAGTGACATAGAAGATCCCCACAACTTCATCCGCGAAAGAGAAAAGCTATAAGCCATAAGCCCTTTTGTGCCAGCATAGTCGGGTAAAAAGTATCCTATAGTGACAGAGATACAAGTCAAAGCGCAAAGAAAAATACGATTGCTCTCGCTCGTTGTCACACCAGGACTCGAACCCAAGTACCTCTCGATTACGCGTCGAGCGTGTCAGCCCCTCTACCAGCGAGCACTGTGCCAATCGCCTCGAATTTATCCATCCGCTTTGACCCATGTACCTATTTTATTTTTTGAAAGGTATAATAACTTAGCGCCATCTATGAGAACACGTATTACACCTGTTCACATTCCGACTGTCGTTCCTTTACAGCAGTGTCAAATCAAATCTAAACTAATAGAAGAAACCTCACACTATTCAATATCCTGCGCACATTAGTCTAGTTTGGGCGCGTTGGACGCTCGCCAAACGTTTAATTGATTCAGGGCCGAAGCCAAATTGTGGGCGCGTTTGTTTTGTATCGGTTAAACTGCAGTTTTTCTGTTGATTTAAAGTTCTGGTTTAACTTTTACGTTTATGAAAGAACTAGGTGCCAACTTCGTTTACGGAAGAAATAAATAAATAATATAAGGGACAATCTTACACAAATTGACCTAGTCCTAAACTAAGCAAAGTTTGTACTATGAGTAGTATGTATGCAGGAACAAACTTTCATGCTCACCATACACACACATGCCCTGGCTGGGATACGAATCCGGGACCGTCAGCTTCGTAGGCCGTTTCGTATCACCCACTGAGCCTAACGTGTCGTCTAAGAATAAGTCATAACCCTGGTTTTTGCTTCAATATAGCCAGGTAAAAGTATTCAATAACCATCTTCGTATGTAGGGCTGCCATTTTGAATATGAATATACAGTTAAACCCAGACAAAACTTCAAATACTCTGAATGTGTGGCGTATATCGCATTTTTCCCAGGATATGTTAGATTTATGTTCCTTATAATAGGCTGCGAAGTATGACGTTTTAGGTGCGGCTAGGACAAGAGGTCGTAATGGGATTTCATACAAATCATGCAGGCCTAGGCCGGCAAAGTCCTCTTTTTTAATTTTCATTTTACATAAATTTGTGGCACAGGCATCATGAAATTCTGCCACTATGCGTATCAAAAATTAAAACTTTTTTGTTGTTTATTTCATTGCATGTTTGAAAATAGCACTATTCATACCTCGGCGGGAAATATGGGGTTGCCCGCCTCAGACATATCCTTCTATCGTCTATATGTCTTCGGCCGGCAACCCCTTTCGTCCCGGCCTCTGTAGTAATGTACTATTATTTTAACGACTCTAATGTTGTTTAAATGCTGCACAAAAGCCCTCAGTACCGCGCAGGCGGCAACTTTCGAGCAACTTTCGAAAAAATATTGTATACTTACCTCTTTACCACGGAGAGGAGAGGTCATATATTATCCTGCACTTTCACCCCTTTTTACCATCGCTTTTGCTAATTTTCTGCTAATATTCACCTTAAAACTAACCTCAACCTTCCGGAAGCTGGAATTTCGAACGATAATGGGGGAAATTGCATTTTATTGAATAGCTCGAAGCTCATTAATTGCATTTTCGTATGACGCGCTTCATAAACAGAGGTACCAAACGTTTTCGACGCTATTTCACTTAAGACTCTATAGTAAATCACGTAGAGACAACGACCAAGTGAATCCATTCGCCAGAACTTCGTCAATTTTCAAACGGATGACGTGAGAACGGAAAATAGAAAATACTTATTTGCTTCAAATATACATTGACTTAAAATCGATAACAGAGATCAGTTTTGTACGATTATTATTTCTTAGGGTCCGGCTAGGACAAGCAAATTCCTAATACATTGCGTGTTATACCAACTAACTGCTCGGCGGTGAGCGTCTCGACCGAGCAATGAAAAGAGAATAGTCGCGCGTTATCATGGCTGGGTCGTTTAGTTATTATTAAATACCAACTTAGTGTGGTCTATGTTTGGACCAGACTTTGTGTAACAGAAAAAAACTTAACAGCGCGATCTTAGATCTGCTTAAAATGTAGCTTTGAAAAGGCTCGCTATTATATGCCCATTTCTCGGTCGGAATAACCGTTTTAACCATGTTTTGTCGTCCAAAGGTAAAAGAATATTTAAGAATGGTTATAGGATACTTTAACTCGACTACGACTACTAGCGGGTTTTTATGAGAAATATGAATGTAACTTGAACATGCTTTCAATACATTCATTACGTTTTCGGTAGTTAAGCTGGCACAATGCAAAATTTCATAACATTGCCACAGCTTTTGGTGGCTATTATGTATTTCCGATATTTCCTTAGCCGTAGACATCTGAAGGATGGAGACCTGGTGGCGTGACATACAGTCTCTGCCTAGTTCTGGCACCAGTCTCCACCGCAATAGTAATAAATAGTCTTAAGGAATGTAACTGTAACTAATGTAAGCTTGGTGGAGTCAATAAACACTTTTATTATACAAAATATAAACATATTATAAAAAACCTAACCTAGGGTGCCGCCGGCAGCGGGGCAGGGCCAAAGCTACCGGGGGTTAGGGCTGCACAGAGAGGAACCTCCTAACGATGCGCGCCGTGTCCAGGATTACTGCCTTCTGTATCTGACCCTTGATTCAGCCATCTAGTGAGAGTCTCTTAAGATGTTGGTCGAGACTCTTCGCTATAAGACCGTTTGCTGAAACGACTATCGGGATACTACTCGTCGAAACAACATCCCACATGGCGGTCACCTCGTGAGCCAAGTGAAGGTACTTGCTGAGTTTGTCCTTCTCAGCCTTCACGAGATTCTCGTCATGTGGAATGGTGATGACGATGAGTATTGCCCGGCGCGTAGATGGATCTACCAGCACGATATCAGGCTTATTGGCTACAATAGTACTGTCCGTGATGATAGATCGATCCCAATAAAGCGTGGCACGATCATTTTCAAAAACTGGCATCGGTGCGTACTTATAGTACGGCACCTCAGACCCCACAAGACCGTATTTAAGAGCAAGTTGCTGGTGAATAATCCTGGCTACTTGGTTATGTCTGTGCAAGTACTCGCCGTTAGCAAGAGAACAACCGGAAATTATATGCGTGAGTGACTCTCCGATAATGGCGGCATGCCCGACAGATGTCGACCGTACCATCCTTCAGGATATACCTCCGGTAGTTGTTCGTCATGATAACTTCGTCCGCAATTGCACAGGCAAAACCCTTCCCCGTTTCCCCGAAGAGATCGCCGAAACGTAGCCAGTTCCCCGACGCGAGCAGATCTACATCAGGCCCTGTAAGGGCCTTGTAGAACCGCCCGTGTAGCTCTTTACTCCTCCATACGTCCTTGCGGTCTACGGTGCTAAGCACCGTTGGTCTGCGCCAGTTCTCGTTAGCCAGAGATAGAGGGGTGAGGCCATTGTCTACTGCCGAAGCATCGCGATGTATCCCACACTCATTGTTTAGGAAATACTCCCTGAGACTGCACAACTCGCGGTTATGGAGGTCCTTGGCGTTTAAAAAGCGAAGCCCCACACTTGCGCGGGATGTACAGTCTCATAACTGACGAGCGTGGGTGTAGCATGCGGTGTGTAGTGAGCAGCATACGGACCCTCCCATCCAGGGCGTCCAGCTCAGTCTGGGTCCACCTTAGTATGCCAAAGGAGTAAGTGAGCAGGGGCATCACCCAAGCGTTGAAGGCGCGCGCCTTATTACCACCCGACAAAAGACTGTTTGGTACTTTTGTCAAGCGGCAAAAAAAACGCTCCTTCACTGCCTGTCTAATATCTCCGTCCGTAATACTCAATGACTGTGACATCCCAAGTAATAACCAATACTTGTAACTTTCAACTTCGGAGAGAGATCTGAGAGACTTTGTCTCGGAAAGCTGTAAATTCGTTGAATTTACGACTTTCCCCCGCTGAACATGCATGACCGGACACTTATCTACACCAAACTCCATTTTGATGGCACTGCTGAAAGTTTCTGTGACTTTGAGTAGCTCCATCAGTTCTGGTCGTTTCGGTGCAAACAGCTTGAGATCGTCCATGTACAGCAGATGAGAAATGATCTCACCCTCTCTGCGAAGCCGGCAACCTAGTCCTGAATCCTTCAGCAGAGTTCTGAGTGGATTCAGGGCCAGGCAGAACCACAATGGACTCAAACTGTCGCCCTGGAAAATACCCCTCTTAATCCTTATAAAGTCCTGCGGATCAGGGGGGCCATCTCGGCCGCCTGGTTGACGAAGGACTGTGGTCCACTGCCTCATACATGAGCCTATAAAGGATTTCAAAACTGTATCGATTTTATACAGCTCCAAGATCCTCTCAAGCCATGAATGAGAATCATAGGCCTTCTTGTAGTCAATCCAACCGGCCGATAGAGACCCCCTGATCTCCCATAGACTTCCTGAAGCAGAAAGTCTATGCGCTTCGTGACACAGGCCATGTTATCACGGGGTGTGACATCAGTCGCCGCAAAGGCCTGTGCTACGTAGCGCATGACACGAGGGCGGTTGTTACCCCCTCTGAAGCAGATTAGCTTTGCAATGAGAGTCCTGAACGTGCTGATACGCCGCTCGATCCGTACTTGCCAGGCGGGGACACCACCGGTAGTCCGCGGTGCTCGGTTAGCGTCCGGGAACTTGACACGAGCAACGCGGCACGCCGCGATGGCCCCGCAGTACATGATCGAATGGGTATCAGCTAGATCTTCGCTAGCCCGCAGATACGGGTCTAGCAAAGCCTTCAGGGCTCTCACTAGCGCTAAGTTACGTCTATTCGTGGGCAATCGCGGCCTAGAGTCAGGTCCGAATCGATACCGCTCAATCGTCTCTTCCAGAGTCCTCCTCAATTGCTCATTGGCCTGGGTACTTAAGCTACTCGCGCAGTGTTCTTCGTCAGAGTCGGGATCGACCCGCGGCGCCCCCGGCACCAGGTCGACTGCTGGCGCCAGAACCGGCGACGTAGCTGGTGGATTCCGAGACGACGTGGAGGCCGCGCGGGCAGCCAGTACTTTCAGGCGCAGTCGATCAAGCGTCGCGTCATCCAGCACCTTGCGCCGTCGCTGCGCAGATACGGCGATGGCTGGTTCGAAGGTCTGGAACAGAAGGAGCAACCTGTCCCGGTACGCTGACAGGTGGGTTCCCCCCTCTGTAGCCCCATAGTATGCGCGCATGACATTCTCGTTGTTGGCTTGAGACCATCGCATGCGACGCACTATACCACCGGGAGCGGGAGCCGTGGGCGGAGCAGAGTGCCCCGCAGGCCCCAAGCGTGCCGGCAGCGGTGGTCGTGGCGGCGGAGGCGGCGGCCCGCGCTCACTGTCTCTCGACTCGCTGGTGTCGGGTGCGGTCTGGTACTGTTCACCCGACGAAGACGCCGAGGAGCTGGGCGGCGCAGGTGGAGGTGGAAGGCGTGCGTATCTGTGAGCCGCTTGGCAACGTGTTTTATGCGTTTTGCTTCTCGTTAGCATCGTTTCGTGTATAGTTATGGTTCAGTGACAGCTATGGTTTGCTGTATGTAGGATGCATTTTCATTATTTTGTGGAGTAAATCTCGACACGCTAAAAATAACTTCGCAGGGTACACAATGGATAAAATATACACGAAAAACATATTTAAAAACGATATTAAAAAACATTTTCTCTAAAACACGTCTGACGTTGGCAGCGGTTACCATGGTTGAACATGCTTATTATTAATTATTATTATTATTATATTATAACCCACAATCACACTGGCCTTATCACAAGTGTGATAAGGCCCTAAAGCTCTAAAAATGAATTCATGTCTTCTTCATCTTGATGTGTAAGAAAATAAAAGCAAACCCGTTGAATAGTTGAATTAAATAAACTTAATAGGTATATACAGAGTGGAAAGGCACGACGATCGGGATTGTTTACATTTAGTACTGTATTTCCTCTAAAAAACTAGACTCATATTCGTAAGCGTTTTGAAGTTATTGGCAGTTAACTTTTAATGCAAAATACTGTAAGTGACAACCCTCATTGGGTTCACATTTAACAATAACACAAAGGTCAGTGACCTTCATGAAAACAACATTTCTTCCCATAATATTTCCCAGTCAATATTACAATTGTGTTTGTACACTTACGTGTAGGTAGGAAGTATTTATAAAGTTGTCACTTTAGAGAACATTAATTAATTTTAATATTTTTACTAATTGTTTGTAACAAAAATCTAAACATTACGAATCGATTCACCATTACTTAATTAACCCCCCTTTACGGTAAGGATCATCGTGCCTTTCCACCCTGTATATGCAAAAATATATGTATGGAAACCTTTAAGTTTCATTCAAATACCACAAAATAATGAAGCAAAACGAAAAAGATGACTTTGCCAGTTAAGGTGGTATAAACGCTATTAAATAATTTGGACCAATAGTAACGCCGTTCATTGTCGGCACTCAAGCTCCGCTATTAATTTCAGTTTGTTCACAACCAGTAGATTACTGTCTATTGAGTTCTTGTATCAGAAACAAGCCGCTGTGAAATTTATGGACTGAGATGAAGAGGGATTTTAAAACTCGTTCCAAAAATCCTTACCAACTGTGCAGGTTTTGATGGTTTATCAAGGGCCATTTAATGGAAACGTCGAATATACAAGAATATGAGAATAAGAAGACTCAGAATAGGTGTATCTGGTTACCCATACAAACGTATTTGGTATAGTAATAAATCTCCTGTGGCCCGCAAAATGAACGGCGGCGCACAAACAGAGCAGGCCCGAAGCTGCGCAAATGAAAGCCTCCTTTCGACAAAACGAAGTGTTTCCGATGGTTTTCCAGAGTTCCGCAAAACACCTACTTTGATATATTTTTGAAATAACAATCAAAAACGCAAAATGGCTTATTCGGCTTATCTGTAAAGAAGTGCTATTGAGTGAGGACGCGAACGTTTTTAGGGTTCTGTACCTAAAGGATAAAACGGGACCCTCTTACTAAGGCTTCGCTGACCGTCTGTCTGTCTGTCACCAGCCCGATAGCTAGACAGTTGTAATTTTCACAGACGATGTATTTCTGTTGCCGCTATAACGACAAATACTAAAAACAGTATAAATTTATGTGTGTCTGTCTATATCAGTAACCAATATAAAATGATCGAACACCGTATACATTTTGCTTAGAAGTAGGGATCCACTACCACTGGATTTCATAGATACGGCCATTTGTAGCGAATATTTTGTACGGAACCCTCGGTGCGCGAGTCCGACTCACTGTTAGCCGTTTTTATTTCAAACAGGACTTACATTAACTTGTCTATATTTTATCAATGTGATGCGACTCCATGTAGCTCTATCTAGGCGTACTGAGAATTGTTGTTGATACTAGAGTGTCACAGACTCGATGACGTTTGTCCACCATTTTGGAGAGCGCCCGCGAGATTGAATCTCTTGCCCTAAACTTTCCGTAGCACTACTAATCGCTCCATGGACTCCTGAAGTACTTGAGGACTCCAATCTGCACGGACTGTAAGACTGTCACGGTCTTGTGAATCAAATATGCGGGTAGCATGATATTTAGATTATGTGCGATTATGATACTAAAATCAGTCTTGGCTGAACGCTCGTGTTTGACTCCCGTGCCCCACCGACTCTGACATGGCGCAGTCATGTGGATTAAAAATGGGCATATAACTTTTTAAATGTTACTTAGTATATATATGCAATTTTTCAATGCACTTACGTTATTATACTAGATATAGTCGATTGGATACGAATAAATAAACTAGATAGTCGATTGGAACTGGTTTCATCTTGCATTTGTGTAAGAGATCGTTAAGTTTCTACTTCTAAACCAATTATGCACGAAAATGTAATATCGTAATTAAGTCAATTATTATTTTTTCCCGTTATACCTTAAACACCTTTAATTATTTTTTCATAAAAAGGAGGTTGTAAGTGTCTTTAGAATCAAATATGTGGGCTTGTTATTTACATTTTGATAATAAAATCAGTCTTAGCTGAACTCTCGCTGACACGGTCAACGATAATCTCTCCCTGATATTGAGTTCTTTCATTCACTACATAACCCTCCAATTTTATTTCAGTCCACACTTACCCATTTTTTTGTTACAAAACCGCGTAAGCGACGTCACACATACGCTATAAGCGGGCACGTTCTTTCACCGCAACTTGCAAACAAAACGACTCCGTGTAAAAATAACGCTTTGACACGTGTATCGATTTAAAAGTGCTTTTGTTGTAGGCAACTCGGACATTTTACTGACTGTTCCTTTCTGCCCCAACTATTAGTATAAATGGTTTGATGATATAATTATACCTTTAGTTCTGTAATTTTGTACTTACAAACTTAACTGATAGAAATCGCTTAAAGCAAAGGATACACTAAGGAACAAATGTCCCGCGACGCCTGTCTGCGACATGTCGAGCGATTTCGCTTGACATATGTAGCGACCTCGCGCGACTTATGTCGGTAGCGACGTCAGGCGAAGTCGTGCGACTTTGCGAAACTGAAGCCACATGTCGCGCGATGTAGCTGGACAATAGCAAGTAAAAGTAAAGCAAGTTCGGGCAACCTCGCATCACTCCACGACATCGCTAGCAACACGTCGTTGGCCCAATATTACAGGGTTCTATGTTTCACTTTTAGAGATAAAAAGTTGAACATTGTCAGTCTAATTTTAACTGCACTAAAAATGTAGCATAGAACTCTGTAATATTAGGCCAGCGACGTGTCGCAAGATTTGTCTCATAATATATCCTTGGCTTAATTGTGACAATTTATATAGGCAGTTAAAAAACATAATACGAGTTGTTTTTCCCCACGGGTTCGTCAGATCCATAAAACTATTTTGAATATTCTTTGTATATTCTCAAATTATTTTCCGGGCTGCGGGCAAGGTCTTTGGCAAAAAATCACAACTGTCCATTTTTCTGGCGCATGAAATAAAGAACAAAGAAACATATATTCGTATTTATAACATAAATAAGGATAATCAATAAAACAATATCTATACTATTATAATGTTGTGAAAATGAAATCTCTGTACACAGAATTTGTTTTAAAAAAATTAGTGGACGGACTATTTGAAAGTCACTGCACCGAAAAAAAAAGATTTTTTTATGTTCGTATGTGTGTTGTTGTGACTTTATCGCGTCAAAACGGCTAAACGGATTCTACAATTTTAGGTACACGGGTATCCACTATCCACAGATGGTTATAAGATACTTTTACTAGACTACGCTGGAGACAAAAGACGGTTAAGTTTTTTTTTCACCTCCGCTAACGAAGTTGTGCACCTTTTAGTATTGTTTACTTTCAACCACTCATGTCAAAACTCTTCGCATTGAAAATATCTTAAACAAACACCACGATGATATCGCATTAACCTCAATAAGCCACCATGCAAACTTATCAAAAAATGGTTTCAATTTCAAAGCTCGCAGATGTTCAAACAGTCAGCCAAAGAAAACCGTATGAATCCTGCCATACAAATATGTAAGGCAGGAGTACTTTTCTTCACAGCTGACTGTACTTCGAAAACGCAAACAGCGTGCGCTTTGACGCATTTGACCTAAAATTCGAAACAGTCATTTCACGCCAACCCCGCCAAAGTATAAAGAGGCATAAGCGCATTGTGTAAGTTTTGAGTTATGACCGTATGAATCTGAAGCGCTGTCAAAGGTGGCACCGTCAAAAGTGTGCATACAATGAATGCGGAGGTGCTATTCCCTAATGAAGGCGGCTCGAGGTAGGTAGTTTTAAAACAGTAGGCCGACGAAAATGCCAGCATTTTGTGCAGCTACGAGAATTTTTAAGCATTTGAAGGTGCCCAAACTTCGCCAGTGGAGGAGGAACTAATCACCTTTTTTTTTCTTGAGCGTAGTCGGATAAAAAGTATCCTATAACCATTTGTGGATGATGAAGATCTGCTATAATGGTTAAAATCCGCGCAGGCGATACCCCGAGAATTTCCTTATCATACAATATTTTGCCAAATTATATTTAGCATTAAATATTTAATTTGAGCTGTTTTTCACAAGTATAGTGTGGCATCTTTAGTTCACAAATAATAGAAAACTTATCTAATGGATAATGAATCAATATTTTTATATTTGTTTACTGATGATCTCCTTTTATTTTATCAGGAAATGGCGAAGCAATGCATCGATGCATGCATCGATATTCTATTGCAAGAACTGTCGTTAACGTAGGTACTGTTCCTCAACTATGCGCTATACTCGCAGGTACAAAGGTACAATCAGATCTAAAGGCGTATTTTGCATTTTCGAAAATTGGAATGTTTTGCTCGGTTCCATTGTTTTCGTAATGACTGTACACCGGACTTGATGCTGTCGGGACTTTATGGAACGGAAATTTCCAGAATATACTCCATTCCCGGAATTGCTAGAAAAGGTGACTTATGAATGACATCCCGGTACACCGACGATTCAGTATCGTGTATTTAGCTTGACAAGTTCTTTCGTGGCACTATCATGGTCAGAGGGCGACGGGTGGGAAAGACAACGGGGGCGAGTAAGCACACTTCATACCCATCCCCGCTGTCTTCATTGTTAATTTGATTTTATTGATATATTATATTTAACCGATAATAAGTATTTACTTTAATATAAAAAAAAGTATTAGTGGTATAATGTATTGTAAGAAATAAAAATATTATATTATGTTCTAATTTATAATTGAAGTATGTGTTTTTCTTTGTATATATTATGATAATTAATAAAAGTAAAATATAGGCACATATTTTTGTTTCCTTTATAAGGTTGTAGAAGTCGCAGAGATAGGCGAAACACGTGTCGAGGGTTTTCTTTATTTGTTCTTAAATAGTATAGTACACATTAAAAAAAACTGTTCTGACGCTTTGCCGGCCGCTGCCGCGTTCAAGTTAGGTTAGTCCACGTTTATACGTGATGATAGTTAGATCATAGCAGAATATACCAAATATTGTTGAACAAAAAGTGCATTATATCCCTGAATCATTATATCGACCAATTATATATCAAAAGTTGTTATAGCGACCGTTACGCACCCCAATAGTCCCTGCTATTGTGATGGACCACGGGTCTCGCTTTATACTTAATATATTGGCCGATTTCTAAACAGATCTAATCTTATCTGACATCTGTTTCTTGTATTAATTCAAACTTATATTAATAATAAGATGAAATAGAAAAATCCATGGAAAAGAACCATTCGGTCTCATGGTTTGGGAACTGATTATATTAATAAAATAATGTTTTCCCAAACAACCGTAAGCCATATCCAGCCGTTAGCTTACTAAAATATTGCATTTCATATCAGTATACTTAAACAAAACTACCCCGAAATCCCCAAAAATATGAATAAAATCTCAATTTACGCGGTCAAAGTAAATCCTAAAGCTTCCGAAAGAAATTATAGCACTTTTAGAGACCGATTTCAAATCTGCTTTATTTCTATTTTGAGTCGCATTTTCTTAGTCTAGGCCCGAATTTCGAGTGTCTTTATTTTGAGTTGTGCCTTTATGTTATTAGGAGTTATGCCCCCAATAGAATTTGTCTATGGCCGGTGGTTTTTCTGAAAAAGCGACTCAAATGGTTGGCATTCAGTAGGATGAGTCACGCTTCGGCGCGCACTGTCTATAGACTTGTATGGGACATATGGGTTTATGCAACAGCGAACAATGCAAAAAAGTTACTTACGAAGTATTTCGTACTGCTGTTGATAAGCAAACATTACCTTTATTTAAAATGGCTGAGTCGATTTTCTGGAAGCATGGCTAAGAGCACTCGATGGACGCAGCGTGGCAAGGCTCTCAACAAGTTGGACCAACGTTCTGGTTTCTTGTGGGGTTCCTTGGAGGAGGCCTTTGTTCATAAGTGGATGTCTTTAGGCTCATATGAAGAGTAAAAATATACTTCCACTAGCCATTCTTACTTACTTCGAGAAGGAGGTCAATCGTCGAATCCAACTCGGTTGGGCAGCATTCGGAAAGCTGCTTCATATATTTTTGTCAAAAATACCTCAGTGCTCGAAGACGAAGGTCTTTAGCACTGAGGTCGACCTACGGAATTGAGACATGGTCGTTCACAGTAGGACTCTTAACGTGCAATGGAAAGGGCTATGCTCTGGGTTTCTTTTCGGGATATAATTAGAAATGACGATATCCACAGAAGAACCAAAGTAACGGACGTAGCTCACAGGATTGCATGGATGAAGTGGCAATGGGCGGGCCATGTAGCCCGGAGAACGGATGGCCGTTGGGGCAGTAAAGTCCTGGAGTGGCGACCACGCATAGGAAAGCGCAGCATAAGACGCTCCCAGACTAGGTGAACGGATGACCTCGTAAAGGTCGCGGAGAGTCGGTGGATGCGGTCTGCGCAGGATCACACCCTGCGGCCAAATATACGAAGGCCTAAGTTCAGCAGTGCGCGTCCGTTGCTGATAGATAGATAGCCATTCTTACCACCCGTGTGTCCAGCTAAGGGTTTAAGATACCCTTTTTTGTGAAATTAGATTGCACCCTTTCCTATACGGAACCCTTTACTTTTATTCCCCCGGGCATCCCTATTTATCTGTCAATAGTGCGATGGACAACCCCGCATTGTGTATGTAATTAAGTTTTCCATGCAATGTAGAGATGTATGAGATGTTACATGGTCTAGCGGTCTGGAAGATTTGTATGGTCATGACCTGGCGTTGACAGATTTTGTAGAATTATTATAGGAGGATATTCTGAGGTGAAAGCCGAGAGGAAGCAATTTGGATTTGAATGATCGGTTAACTGGGTTTTTAAAATGAAAAGCCTGGCGTTGAAAGACGGTACGTACATAAGTTTACTTTAAAATAGACATAGTAAATCAATTTGATGTAATTATGACCAGTTTTCTATGACAAACAAGAGAAATCGCGAATAATTACTTTTTACATGCTTTTACTTCCTCGTAACTAGCAATGTATGTATGTACGGGTCAATTTTGGCAAGTTAAATTTAACTTACTTCTTGGTTTCCGATTGAACTAAAATTTTGTATACTTATGACAGACTAGCTTCTGCCCGCGACTCCGTCCGCCTTAAATTCGTTTATCGCGGATAAGGGTATTTTTCCGGGATAAAAAGTAGCCTATGTCCTTCCCCGGAACTCAAACTATCTCCATACCAAATTCCATCTAAATCGGTTCAGCGGTTTAAGCGTGAAGAGGTAACAGACAGACAGACAGACACACTTTCGCATTTATAATATTAGTATGGATAGGTGAAGATGCAATAGTATAATACCATTGAGCTGATCTGATGATGGAGCAAGAAGCATAGGAACTCAATGACAAAATAATGCAATCCTACTAAGTCTGGGCTCCTTAGAAACTTCTCAATTTTAAACTTAATAATCATAGACATTTTAAACACAAAGTTTCGTACGATTTGTTTTGAAAGGTCTTCGAAAAGTTTCTTCAAGTTCAAGAAAATCGATCCACCCGTTTTATCGTTTAAAAATTTTGTTGGCGGGTTTTTTAGGTTTATCGATTAGTTATTCTTTGTTAGCGTTGACTTCTGTTAATTATGATCGATGCAACTCGGCCTTGATTCCCATTAAATTTACGATTTTAACTGTACCACTGACCTAGCAAACGTCCTAAGCTATTACCTAGCTTGTTTCTGCGGCAGTTAATTCGTGCAGTGTACCGGCTACAGAATTGCTTCCTATATAATTCACGTTCCGTATGATATAGTGCACAGTTAGAGAGTGATTTAGTGCAGGATGGTAAGTATTTGTCGGATATATCCTAAATGTTATTAAGTTTAGTGAAAATTAATCCGTAATGTAATATGATTGACTGATTATATAATCAGAAATTCGCAGATTCGTAGAAAAACCCAGGTCAGCGACATAGCAAATATAAGCAAACTTAAGTGGCAATGGGCAGGGCACATAGTTCGAAGAATCGATGGCCGTTGGGACGGAAAGGTTCTCGAGTGGAGACCGCGTACCGGCAATCGCAGCGTAGGAAGGCGAACGGTGGTCGAACGACCTGGTTATGGTTGCGGGGACTCCCAGGATGCGGGTCGCCTATATCCGGCGCATGTGGAAGTCTATTAGGTCAGTGTACAGCAGTAGACGTCCTATAGATGAAATCATGATGATTAAACTAAAAAAAAATACCCAGACAATAATGAATAGATTCAGGCGTTACTTTGAGGAATTCCATATTAGATTAATGGATAGTTCCTTGGCTTTTCCCCGAAATTTGTCTCGGTTAGATGCGACAATAAATTGCGCTTATTTACGCATATTTTCATGCAGTTTCCACAAAAAAAATACGCATGCAAATACAACAAATCCCTGCCACGTCTTTTGCCTCTCTACGTGGCATTATCAGCCGGTCTAGCACAACTCTCCGCGATTACGCTTGTCGCGCGACATTGTATCACCCATCATTCTCGCATTCTAGTGAAAGGAAAGAGAGAGACAATCTTTGTGCCGAGATAAAGAGTCCCGTATTAGAGTTGTGCTAGAGATGCAGGAGATGGAGAAGATGTTGCCGGTCCGGCATCCACCCGAGAAGTCAAACCCAGAAAAAAAAGGGTGAGAATAGCACAAATTAATTTGTCACACGTTAATTCCGTTTTCGCGCACGTAGAAACATTTCGACCGAGTTAAACTTAGTTAAGCCAACTACAGTTAATGTGTTGCACAATGCTCTGTATATCAAATGGATAAATTATTCAGGTGACTGTTAAACTTGAGTCGCAAGCTGGTCTAATTACTGATAAAGAATCATCTTAAAAATTAACTTCGGTTTTAGAAAGTAAAGGATTTGAAATCAAAGATAAGACATGTATAAGGCTCAAGCATTTCAGGATGTGCACTTTAACGGAAATAAGAAACTATTTGGACCTTGCTTTGATTCACAAAATAGTTAATGGTGAAATCCACGAAGGTACTATCCTGAGCGCTTGAGCTTCATAGTTCCAAGTCCTAATATCAGACCCTCACTCATCACTATTTTTCGACCTAAGGTGGCCAAGTCGAATCTGGGAAAATTCTCCGTTTTAAGCAGACTCCAAACGCGATATAACCATCTTCAAAAAACTAGCGTAAAATGCTTTCAATAAATATTTAAATATTAATAATTATTAAAAGTACTAGGCTCAATGCATAACTAGTGATATTGTGTTAAGTTAGAAAAATCATAAATTTTATTGTGTATTATTTTTAAATAGGTAGCTACCTATATCTTAATTGTCTTCCTCTGCCTGTCAACTGTCCAGTAATTTAAGTTCTGAAAGCTTTTCCTCACCTGTTATTGAGTTACAGGTTAGATGTGATCCCTGTTTTTAATTATAATTTATAGAATGTAGAACCTTGTACTTTGTTGGTGTGTCGAATAAAATAAATAAATAATTAATAAAATAAATAAATAATTAATAAAGCACGAAACGGGTATAGGCCTAACTGCCTGGCCGTGACTTCAAGCGGCGGCAGCAGCGGCAGCGGTGATAGTGAATGCAATCCTGACTGGGGATTGCATATTCGAGATCCCGCGGGATTAGAAATATCAATCCCGCGGGATCCCGATGTTTTCGGGATCCCGACTAGATAAAAAAAAAGTAAAATTCAATTGAATTAAAACGATAATAACGGCATGTTTGTGACGGTGACGTTATTTAAAATAACATATTAATAAATTAACAAAGGTAATCAAAAAATAAGTATATCCGTAATAAGATAAGAATCAAAACAATAAGGAATTAGAGAGTATTACAGGTGATTTTGAAAGTGACTTCTTAAAAAACAAAGGGTATTAAGAGTGTTATCTGCTAAACGGCATCTTACGTCCGTTGTAATGCAATGTACCCAGCTGCTGAGAATCCTCCGACTGGTTGGCAACAGCGTGGCGAAACAATTATATGCAAACTGCAAACTTCTCCCCCTTGTTCCTCCACACTCAAATAAATCCATTTCCTTTTTTATGATCTGTCTAAGGTCGGGGATACATGTGTAAAGGGACTTTCAGTCAGCGCGCCGCTTGCGCCCCGAGTGGACGTGTGTAGCGTCGCTGACAACTGCCGCCCAATCCCGTCATTCCCGAACAGGATCCCGTCATATTATGCGTCGGGATTGATCCCAAAAAATTACACGGGATCTAGCGAGATCGGGATTCCGCGGGATCAGGATTGCATTCCCTAGTGGGATACCAACTAGCCACAATGGGTTGCGTGTCTCGACCGCACAATGAACAGATAAAACGCTTCGCGCGCCGCAATTCGCGCATTGTCGTGGCCGGGTCGTAACGCATAACTGAGTCTGTTTCTGAAGGATGGGAGCAGTACGGGAGGGTGTGTTTACGGAACGTTAATGTATAGCGAGACAGTTAGAACACGTCATGTCACGTCCTTTAGAAGTGACTTTTTAGAAGATTTAATAAAATCGGTTCCGATCCCTGACTAGAAAAATGTCCTTAAGATAATTTCACTGCACTTCATTGCGGAACGAGATCTTACTACAGCGGACAATGGCCCGTATATCAAACGGTTAAATTATTCTGTCGTAAGTTACCCGACTCAGATCTAGAAACCCGCTCTAATTACTCCTGATGTCTTAGGTCAAATTAATATTCAGCGCAATGTAGGTACTACTGCACTAGCTATCTAGGTAATGCAGTCGAATACATACTTTGCCAGGGGTCAGTTCTGAGAATGAAAAGAAACTACTAATTTTTATAGGAATACAAAAGGAAATCATATCATTTTACCGCTTAAAAAGTAGGTAGATAAATACTTTATTCATATCCACAACATACAAGGTTATATAATACATAATAAACCTACCAAACACTCAAATATTAGTACTCGTAGATACGAGTTAGCTCACGTGTGTACTGAGGATTCTGAAGGTACATAGATATGTACCTTCAGAATCCTCAGTACACACGTGAGCTAACTCCGCTTTTTAAACAACCCAACGAAATTGTTTTTCCAAACCTAACCCTGTCAATTTGCCGCGACAGCGAGGTCGCGACTGCGTGTCGTGCAATTTTTAATAAACAATTAAAAATTCCGAGGGATTTGGATAACGACGAGCAAAAGTTCGGATGTAAACAGAGTTCGTCAACAGAGGCTGGGAGGGTTAAGAGCGGACAGACGGGCGTCGCAAATGTCGAACAAAAACAAGCTCTAACAAGAATACTAAGGGGTTACTCTGAAATTTGTAACATGCTGTCCCTCTCGCTCTCATGTTCAACTGTATTTGAGTGAGCGAGATGGCGTGATACGAACTTTGAATATTGAATTTCAAAGTAGCCCCGTGCTAATATGCATTATGTCGAATTCGCGATTCAAATGTTTCTGTATTTTTAAATAGCTAAAGCGAATTTCTTTGACGGCTGATAACTGCTGAAGTATCAAGCAGATACACTGTCAATATTTCTCATAGTATACCGATCGGAAAGAAATAGATACTATACTTACCCCCTAAAACATGCCTATTTGAGAACCATAGTGACCCTATACAAAATCAAAAATAATTCACATAGTGACGTTTTGAAGTATAACGTAAATATATTTAAAGGAATTTTTATTTTGTACAGTGTCACTGATTCTCATTGAGCGTGTAATGCTTATTATAATAAATTTCTAACTTATTTTACTTACTTTTGCGGAGCATACGACAAAAACTTGATTATAGATCTTCGTTTTCTTTAAACTGAAGTAAGTACATACCTGAAACATAAATAAAAATAGATTAGATCTAGTACATTACTATTCAACCCAGGACCTTCAGCTTTGCAGGCAACGTTACTCCCGCGGAGCTTAACCAGTTGTCCTGGCACAAGGCAGAGGTTCAAAATTCAACTAAATTCGGAGCCTTGGAATTTTTTCATTATTTAGATACTTGTATTTTATAAGAATATACTCTTAATGTTCCTTAATCGTTGCACTACCCGTCAGTGTGTCCCCACGTTGTGACAACGACTGAGGGGGTACAAAACAAAATAAATCCCTTAAACGATGGCGGCAGACTTTGGTATTAATTAATCATCCAATTACATTTCCCTGTTAAAGGTTTACGATTTGATGTGTGGGAGCAAGTTTTGAAAGACTGCGACATGTTTGTTTTGCACCCTTAATTTTAATTTCATTATTTTACCAAAACAGATTGTCGCGTATAAACTTTATTAGGCGTGAATCGTGAATGTATCGAGAGCAAAAAGGTACCTTTCTTGGATCCTGCGCAATCTCTCGCCAGTTAATGGGTCCGAGCTAACGCAGATCCGCGTCTACCAGATCTCTCCAGCGGTACTTAGGTCGACCGACTGGGCGTCGTCCAGTTGGTCGACCCAGGTATGCTCTTTTCACCTGCCGTTCCTCTCCCATTCATTTAAACCATATTCCATTAAAATCATTTATTTCTGACAACATGGCCCATACATACATAAATTCCTTATAAACTCATATAGATACATATTACATATGAAATAATCAACTATTAGGTCACATACTTAACAGCGGTGTGTTACGCAAATTCGAGTTTCAGGTATAAAAATTACAAGAAGTGCCCGCGATTTCGTTCGCGAAGGAGAAAAAGTCAAACCAGTTTTTTCACCACCGTAGTCTGGTAAAAAGTATCCTATAACCATTGATGGATACTCAACTACCCGTGTACCAAAAATAGTTGAATTCCGTTTAGCCGATTTGGCGCGATGAAGCCACAACGACACGTACAAATAATCTAGAAATATTTTTTTTTAGATCAGTGTCCTCCAATTAGTAGTTACAATCATTATTTTGAAAATATCTTCAATGTACAGACATTTCATTTTACAAGTTTATAATAGTATAGATAAGTATTTCCCGCTTATACCTTGCACCAAGTGTTCTCTTTTTCTCAAGTTACTAATCAAATGACGCAGAACAGACGCAAAAACAACACGAGTTGACAATTCTGTCTGATTGCGGCACAAATTATACAAATTACCCGAATTATTACTTGGCTTATTACTTTATTAGCTGCCGGGGGATTTGAAAACAAAGGAAATTAAATATTTTTAATTAGAATAAAAAGTTTTTTGTTATTTGATTATATTAGAGGACGAGGCTTTAGAAGGAAGAGGCTTTGGAACATTTCTTCAAACTGTATAAGGTTTTTGTGACTTGCTTAATAAGACATTGAAAAAAAAGGAGATTTTTAAAATATATATATTATTGATAAAGTGTTATTGACACAGGAACGATTTTTTATACTGACAGGTAGTAAAAAAAATCCTATCTGTGTCAAATACATCCACTGATAGTTATATGATACTTTTTACCCGACTCAGTTGCCGAAAGAAATAGAATTATGACTTTGAATGATGACTCCTCCGCGAACGCAATAGGGTACTTGCATATTTTTTTTATCACTTTTCTTAACTAAATATCAAAATACCGTAAAAACTATTTCAAAATGTGACATTAAAATCGGCCACGAAATACGCATGATATAGGCATTTTAAACTACTAATTAGACAGAGAGGTCCGACATGCACTGTTACGCCATAGTGCACTCCGGCCATATAAACTCCATATTAAATTCTGTTTTGCTAGAAAGAGATAGAATGAAATGTTTGATGGCTTATATTTAGGTTATTTTTATAGTTATTTGAAAAAAAATCGATAATTGTTTATTACGTGAATGAGCTTTTAATAAAGCAAAAATTTAGAAAAACATGCATATTCCCTATTGCGGGCGTCCTTCTGGTAATTAATAAATCGTAACATTTACGCTTGCAAAGTTGAACACTTGTAAATAATAATTCTTATAGATAGATGGCGTTGTGCATGTTGGGAACGGCGTTTTGTTTAGATATTGACAGTCCTCTTGTTTGATTGGTCTTTGTTACTAGGTAATCAACTGTTATATAGTACCATGTATCGCTCTAAAGCCAACTGCAAATTGAAACTAACGCTGGAAAGATTTTTAATATCGGGAATTGCCAACAAAAACAACAATAAAAGTAAGCCATATGTATAAACCGTAACGAGCTAAGTCCTAAGCGACTCGGGTGCGCTTTAGGGTTCCGCAATAATGGTTCCACGTTAATCGAAAAGTTAATAGTATGGTGTGTGGAAGAGTGATTTTGGACAGTTTCATTGTTTTGCAAACAACGTGATGTGGTCAGGGGTGTTAATTTTGTCCTCAACAAGCCTTCAGTTCGTTCCTAATATACAAAATACACATGAAGTAGTGTTAGGTGTTCGAGATCACAATATATAATAGAAAATACGCAGAGTACAGTGGTGTGGTAAAACTATATATTCAGGGTTTTCTTCTACAATGATTTAGCGTAGTGACTTATACAAAACACGTCACAACACAAAGTCAAATCTGTGTCATTTCATGTGTAATTGATTATTACATTCCAGTGCACACATGCGACCTCCAATACGCCCCCTAATCTATTACACATATCCCTAAACACTTCTGTACTTGCCTGTACCCAACACATACATTTAATTACAACTCTAACACTCTTGTGCTCGACAGTCCATTGCTGTACTCAAAAATACTACACAAAAACAGAAAAACTAACATTTACACTTGAATAAATAAACAGATTAATAACCAACGAGTAAAAAAAACTGCAGTCCAGTGGTGTGGTAGCAATATATATTTATTTATTTATTCAAACACAAAACAAAAGTAAGTACAAATGGCGAACTTAATGCCAAAAGGCATTCTCTACCAGTGAACCATAGGGCCAAACAGAGAATCATGCAAATGGAAATACATTCATGGTTTTCTTCTACAATGTTTTTAGCGTAGTGACTTATACAAAATACGTCACAATACAAATTCAAATCTGTGTTATGTCATGTGAAATTGATTAATACATGGCAGTGCACACATATGCGACCTCCAATAATATATTGGTCTGTCAAGCAGGTTGTCAAAACTGATTTAAGAAAAACGAAGCCAAGGCCTACGTATGTATTTGCATGCGTATCTTTTTGTGGAAACTGCATGAAAATATGCGCATGTGAGCACAATTTACTGTCACATCCAACCAAGACACTATTTAGAGGATAAGCAAAAGGAACTATAATCCATTAATCTAATGTCGAATTTCGCAAAGTAAAGCCTGAATATATCAACAGATGATGATAGCATTAGCACATAAGGAGCAATAATTGTATTGACTATTGTACTCGTGGTTGTTTGATTAAAAGCGACAATTCAGTAAGAGTCATTTCAACTGGCTCCATCAAAGCACAATTTGAAAGATACTAACTGTCCTGAGTTATCACAGTAGTATTTTAAAAATGTCTTCAAAAAAAAATTAGACTTTTCCATGTATTTAACAGTTATAATACAACAATTCTTTATTGCACCCTAACAACAGAAACAGTACACTAGAGCTTTAACATAAAATACGGTAGACAAGGCGGTCTTATCGCTAAAGAGAGATCTTCCTCAGACAACCTTTGGTTAGCGGAAATGACACAGAATAGCTAGGAATGAGTTACTTGGATTGACATCAGTTTATTTACATACTGAATGTAAATTCAATACGACCACTATGAAACGAAAATTAACTTAATTAAACACAACGCGGCAGCTGCCGTATTTTATAATCATTCTCCATTTCTTCCCCTTGTTACCTTCTTAGTATAGTTTCAATCAAGGCCCTTTATATGACAGGTCAAGAATTACCTTCCACTTATCTCTATTTGAAGCCTGTAAAAAAACGTACGGAACCCTTCTTCAATCTGTATGATTCCACACGACCCAGTTTTTCAAGGCCCGCGTCGCCAACTTTGCCGCCTCACCCGAAGTTGTCGCGACACATCTGCCACTGGAACTGTCTCCAATTGCGAACTTGGCTCGAGACAGTGGCAGTAGGGACGTTATAGGATAGGTGGCTCAATGGTCGTATAACAGCTTTCTTTATGACCAAACATCAGTATCTGTTCTGCACTTGGCGGCAAGCTATGGGGATAAGAGTGGCTTTCCTAGAGTTTCTGCTTAGAATAATTTTACTAAAGTCAAAGTCAAAATGTTTTTTTTTTTATTCAAGTAAGCCTAGCTACAAGCACTTTTGGGTCGTTATTTACATAAAGATTTTAGAACTATTTACCGACGAAAATTGCATACCATAAAAAAAAACGAAAACATTAGTGCACAACAAAGGTTGGAAAAAATTTCAAAAATAACATTAGATAAAAATAGGTAAATGTTTGTTAATGCACGTAACAAATATTTTCTGAAAACAGTACCCGCTGTCCCGCTAGATGGCATGCTCAAATTTAATTCTTCAATACTTAGTTTACATTCTTTTGTACAATTACGGCGTCACGACGCCATATTCGCGGATTTCACAAGTTTAAAGCTGCTATTACGCTGAGTCACAATTAGTAATTGGAAACTCCTTCAGAAAGATGACTCAAAACCGAAAAAATCAAATTTTATTAGTCACTTCATGAGTGCGTTTTAAACGGTAGCTATAAGTTGCAATTTGCAGGATAAATTTTTTAAACTTTTATTAATGATTTTGACGTAATTAAGTATCCTCTGTTTGTACATACTTATTAATAACTAGAAGGTGCCCGGAACTTCTTCAATAGAGGAGAAAAAGTCATAACCCTCTTTTTTCTTCAGTGCAGTCGGGTAAAAACTATGCTATAGCCACCTGAGGATGACCAGCAACCCGTGAACCAAAGATTAAAAAAAAAAACGATTCAGCGACCTTTATATTTTTGAAAATATTTTCAATGCACAGACATTTTATTTTTACAATTTGATAATTATTAATAATGTAGATGTAAATCCAAGCCCATGCTAAAGTATTCATAGAAGGACCTGTCTTCAAGTCAATGTGAAATTTTATGGAGATTTTGAACTCATTGCTCGCTTGAATTAGGAACCTTGATAATTTTCCAATTTAAATGTGAAATATGAATATTATATATACCTCAATATACGAATCTTGACAATTTCCCAATTTAAGTATGAAATATGGATATTATAGATATCTCAAAATACGAACCTTGAGAATTTCCCAATTTGAGTATGAAATATGGATATTATAGATACCTCAATATACTAACCTTGATAATTTCCTAATTTAAGTATGAAATATGGATCTTATAGATACCTCAATATACGTACATTGATAATTTCCTAATTTAAGTATGAAATATGGATCTTAATTACAGATACCTCAATATACAAAACCTGATAATTTCCCAATTTAAGTATGAAATATGGATCTTATAGATACCTCAATATACTAACCTTGAGAATTTCCTAATTTAAGTATGAAATATGGATCTTAATTACAGATACCTCAATATACAAAACCTGATAATTTACCAATTTAAGTATGAAATATGGATACTATAGATACCTCAATATACTATATTATATATAATATATAAATATGGATGTTAGAGATACCTCAATGTATGGCTCTGTTCTCTCTACTGTATTTCTTTGTACACTGATCTAAAATAAAGCAGTTTCTTAACTTGTTAGCGAGTTGCCTTTCAGTCTATAGGCTATTACTTAGTTGCATTTCACTCATTGCCCTCTCTTTTAAACTCCCATCGAAACTTCGAAACCCTTTGTAAGCTTGTCGATGTCGAAATTATTCGTTTGAATGGAAATTGAGATTCAAAACTAGTGACTAATCTAGGATCTTCTGGCTTGTTTGTTTCTGACACTTTTAAGATTAATTTAATACGGGATACGAATCTGTGATTACAATTTAGTCACTTCTATATCTTGAGATTCATGACTGATTGATATAAAATCTTTATCTTCGATGCCATAGATATGAAAAGCTATGAAGAATTAGCCGACAGGAATGTCTTTTTCGCAACAAATCCGTCGGTTATCAATTATTTTTATTAACCTATATTTGTGACCAGAAAGTTTCTCGAGTGGCGACGACGTATCGGCAGGCGCAGCCTGGATGGCCACCCGCAAGGTGGCCAGAAGACCTGGTTAGGGGATCACTGAATGCGGATCGCCTCTATCCGGCCCGTGTGGAAATCTATTGCGCAGACCTGCGTCCAGCAGTGGATAGTACATAGGACTGTGGCTAAAATGATGATAATGATATTTGTGTCCCAGTGCTGCGCAGCGTTTTCGCCACTCGTCCCAGTGAAGCGCATGCTCCGGTGACTATATTTTTTACATTGTTACTTTTTTGAGTGAAGCAATAATACCTTGTGAGGATTGTCCATCTTAATCTATTTAGCTCATTAGTATCCCGTTTATGAGACAAAAGCGATGCTGTTATTTTCGCATTATTAATATTGACAACTGCGACCTGCATAGCCCAATTCTTAGTCCAAGATTTCGTGTAAATCTTACAATTATTTCGCAACGAAGTTCGACGTATTATGATTAAAACTTTAAAGTCACGACCTGAGACCATATGGGTGTCGAAACCTATCGGCATCAACGTGAAAATTCATCGTCTGAACAAAGTCGTGATACCACAATAAGTGTGCACTAACATATTTATTATCACTACATACATAGTATAAAACAAAGTCGCTTCCCGCTGTCTGTCCCTATGTATGCTTAGATGTTTAAAACTACGCAACGGATTTTGATGCAGTTTTTTTTAATAGATAGTGATTCAACAGGAAGATTTATATGTACAATACATGCATAATATAGTCGAGAAACAGTGATAATTTTAGAGGGTTCTATGTGATTTCGTAAATAAACACATTGTTTTGCGGTTTCATTGCAAACGCTAGCCTACGAGATAGATCAAAATAATGTACTACAGTATTGCACACCTTAAAAAGGTCTACAAAAAAGTCCGGGATAATATATGTCTATCTCTTAGGCATAACCCACAATAACCATTTTTTATCCTTTACTTTTTACAAGAAATGATGGCTTATTTACGAAACAATTTGAAGCAATACAGCATTAATCCTTATCCAATTAAGTGCCTTAAATACATTGTGTATTTAATATAGATCAATATGGCCCTTTACAGCATGTAATTCAAGAGTCCCCGGTAAGCTCGGCCGAATTTCACCTTCCCATACAAACGGAGTTTCCTCCTCATTTTAAAACTACATGATGGATTGTAACGAAACTTTGCATATACAATGATATGGGGTATATCTAGGCCTGTAATTAGTTAATATGGCTGGAATTTATAAAACAAACGAAATACAACAAACACCAGTTTTGTATGAAAAACTTCCATTGACTGTATTTTTTTACTATAGTATCTGAAGCTACATAAACTAATTACAGGCCTGCAGATACCTTAAGTTATTCGAAGTACAAAGTTTCAGAGCAAACTAGCAAGTCCTTTTAAAATGAGAGCGTAACTACAACTCTTAATGAATATTTTTGAAGATATTACAGATTTAAATTATACCCGTGCGGAGCCGGGGCGGGTCGCTAGTATTAGCTAAAATAAGGACAAGTACAAGTTACATTAATTTTAGTGAATGTCACAGTCTGGAAGGGCGTGTATTATAAATCGTCTAGAATCGTGTCCTCGCCCGACGTATGAGCGCTGCATTCCGTCGCTGAAATCAAATATGCCGCATGATGTCACACGAACTGTTACAATGTAATTATATTTTGATGTAACAACACTGTTCGAGTCGGTCGTTCTAAATGTAGATCTCAGTTTTACTCGGATTACTCTCAAATGTGTGATCAAAATATAAACTAAGTTTAATGATTTGACGACACATTTGGCTCAGTTGGTTGCGCAACGGCTTATGAAACTAGCGGTCCCGGGTTCGAATCCCAGGGCAAGTGTTTGTGCGAGCCCGAATTTATTCCTGGGTCTTGAATGTTTTGTATTTATTTAAGTAACCTATTCGCTCAAAGTGCATGACACTACAGAAAATCTAAAATCATTCAAATAGTGACGTTCTGCTGTTTAACGAGAAATTATATTTGAAGTGATTTTAATTTTGTACTAGCTTCCCGCGACTTCGTCCGCCTTAAATTCGTTTATCGCGGATAAGCGTATTTTTCCGGGATAAAATGTAGCCTATGTCCTTCCCCGGGACTCAAACTATCTCCATACCAAATTTCATTCAAATCGGTTCAGCGATTTAAGCGTGAAGTGGCAACAGACAGACAGACACACTTTCGCATTTATAATATTAGTATGGATACTCACTTTGATTTGAACAAGGAGCGATGCCTATACTATTTTATAAAGTTGTAAAAATAAAATATGTCTGTACATTGAAGATATTTCAAAAAAATGATTGTAACGGATTATTTGTCACTGAATCGAAATATATTTTGTTTTTGAGTTTTTGTATGTGTCGGTGCGGCTTCATCACGCCAAATCGGCTAAACGGATTTCAACTGTTTTTGTCAATTATTCGTGAGATTTGGCTCAACCCCTCCCCCCGACCAATTGAGACACGAGATATATGCTTCGAGTGTAAATGTAAATGCTTTGCATTTCTAATGAAAAAACTTACTTTGCCTAATATTTTTACGACAAACCACAATAAATATATAATATACTCGTAATATTTTATCGTTTTAGTCATATTTTGGAGACCTAACATATTTCACTTTATTTAAACCATTTTTTTGCAATTTTACACTTTTTATTACAGAAAAAATAAAATCCACCCTCATAGTAAGAGTGGATAAGATTTAGCTTGCCCCAATGGCTCACGTAATTAAAACACGCCCCTTATATTATCCGGATATGAATAACAAAAATATGTCAGAGCTGTTTTTAATCAACAGATTTAATCAAATTTCGCCCTTAATAGCCACGCAATTTAAAAAATACTCACAGTTAAATTTAGTGTGTATCACGGACAAAATAATCAAAATTACAACGACGTTCCATTTTGCACTGAAATGGTCACGTAGTCGGCCTCACTTAATGATGGCGTCGTGTGTTTCGCGCGCTCCTGTTTATTGGTCCTGCGAGCCGGATTTCCTCGTACGTATATTTGGCGACGCCAACAATATAACAAAAGTGTTCAACTGTAACTTTAAGCTAGTATATGTCTGAATGTCAACAAATACAAGTTAGTTAATACAACTACAATGCAATACAACTAAAAAACAGTAGGTATAGTAAATATACTAGGGTACGTGCATGAATTTTTTTATCGCTTTTCTTAACTTAATATCATAATACCGTAAAAACGATTTCAAAAAGTGAAATTAAAATTGGACAAGAAATACACACTATATAAACATTTTATACTACTAATTAGACAGCGATTTGACAGTAGGTTCGACATGTACTTTTGCGTCATAGTACACTACGGCCATATAAACTCCGTATTAGTTTCGAATTTTGTTTTGCTAGAAATAGACAGAGTGAAATGTTTGATGGCTTATATCATGATTATTTTTAGTTATTAGAAAAAAATATTTTCTCCTACTGTTACATGAATGAGCCTTTAATAAAGCAAAAACAAAAATGAATTCATATTCCCTATTGGAAGTAGAATGAAAATCAGAAATTGTTTATGTTTAGCTTGTGTATTTACTTTAAATTAATGAATGTTGATGAAGCGGCAGTTGTATGCCAGGACCGTAGCAAGTGGAAGGAGGTAGTCTCTGCCTACCCCGTAATGGGTAAAAGGCGTGATTGTATGTATGTATGTGTATTTACTAGGCTTAAAGATCAAACGAAAACTGATGACAATACTTTTTTTGCGAAATTTGAATAGTTTAAGTATTTAACCAAAATAGTTGTATGCATGTAGAGTTACCAACGTTAATATTTGTCACAACAATCTGACACGACTCTATTTCTAGGGATGTTAGGACGCGTCCCATATTTTTGCCTGCTTTGTTATGGCAGATATTGATGGTGGTGACGGTACGAGTGGCTTGCATTTTCCAAACTTCTGTGTTTTATTGGTCCTGCGAGCCGGATTTATTCTTGTATAAATTTGGCGACGCAAGTACAATATATTAAAGTAATTTAGAGGAAAATAAACATTCATTTTGTGAAATAAAAGGTTTAAAATCGTAGCATTTAGCCTAAAATAGTGGCATACATGTAGCTCGCCGCACTTAATAATGGCGGCTTGCGTTTCGCGCGCTTTTCTGTTTTATTGGTCCTGCGAGCCGGATTTATTGCCCGCGATAATGCTTCGCAATAAACACTTGCAATCCGACCTTAATTAGATTTTAAGGTTCAATTTTGTGATGGAAATATTGAACTTTAATAACTATTGAAAGTTGCAGTACCTGCTGTAGACATGTAAGTCATAAATGAAATGACACAATATTGTGTAACATTTTTTTTTCAAACACTAGGTATATTTCTTTTCAATTGGGAATATTAAGTTTTCTAGAGGTGTTCATATAATATTTTTTTCTCGGAGGCAGGATATACGGATAGTTTATTTTTGTTTTTAGACATCATATTTTCATCTGGGGAGTAACAATCAACTGTATACATATTTACTTTGACCTGTACAGATTACTGAAAAAAATAAAAAAAAAACAATTGCGAATGACATTTATTTTTTCAAATTTCTTACTTACCCATATAGACCGAAAATAAAAATGTATGGAGTGCCCCTTCTAGATTTTTTTTTTTATATTTAACTACCAAACTAAGTAGCGGCTTACACAACACACCTATACTTCAAATTTCATCAATGACGTCTAGTAGTTTTTCAGTAAAATGCCTATAATGTACGGAAGGATGGACGAACGGACATGATGAAACTATAAGGGTCCCGTTTTTGCCATTTTGGATAGGGAACCCTTAAATGACTAATCAGCCATTTGACTTTTTTCTAAGCGTGTTGGGATTTTTTTATCGTATTACCGATTTTAATTCAATACGTTAGTAGCAATAAATTGTATAATAATTTAAAATCATCGTTTTTTTAGTCTCCTCGGTAATCATAACTACACGACGCATTCAACAACCTAATAACTTTATTCCGCACTAAACACGACCCTACGTAAAGAGATCCTAGTCCAATCAACGAAACACTTTGATTTGACAATATTTTTTCCGTCCTGTGTATGCAATAGTGGTCGGAGCTCTATTTTCGCGAGATTATACCTAAATTCTTGGTATTTTTATAGGACACTAGTATCTGCCCGCGACTTCGTCCGCCTTAAATTCGTTTATCGCGGATAAGGGTATTTTTCCGGGATTAAAAGTAGCCTACGTCCTTCCCTGGGACTCAAACTATCTCCATACCAAATTTCATCTAAATCGGTTCAGTTGTTTAAGCGCGAAGAAGTACACATTAGAGGACAGACAGACACACTTTCGCATTTATAATATTAGTATGGATTGTTTCCTCCCGTGACCATGCTGGAAAGCTTCCGAAACGTCGGGAACTAAAATGAGATAATAAACGCGATATAATCCGTTAAATTGTTTTATTTCAATGGATTGTTTGTTCTTTGAGTTTTAGCTGCACCCTGCCGCTAATGTTACTCAAATTGCCGCAATTGTTTTCAAAAATAAGAAAAGATAAATAAACGTCCAAACTGTTAAAATTAGGATTTAGGGTAAGAATTTTATCTACTTTCTAATCATGCTCATGAAATTGTGTCTAAGATTAAAAACCTTAAGAACTTTCTATGGATTTCTAAAGAAATAAAGTACACACACTCAACTACAAGCTTTTTAAACGATATTGATTATCTTTATAATTTGCCCTAGCCAGTTCAAAAACAGGTTATAACTTCAATGAATACTATTTGCCCTGTCAACTAGGGTAACTTTACAGACCCAATGACTGAATTCAAAGACCATAAAACGTTTTGTTCCCTTGGTTATTAAGAATTGCATTGCTATAGAGGGTCGTAAAATCCTGTTTATTGCATGTTTCAATTCTCACTCCTATAAGTGCATGTGGCTCGATTTTTGCAAAAGGTCCTATTGTATTAAAATGTTGAGGTCAGTTACGTCCTTTTAAGTTTGGAGAACAGAATATTGCCAAGTTGGCACAGATAAGAAAATAACAGAGGAGTAATATTTTCTTCTGTTTCCGCGATTATTACTCATTGAACTAAAACAATTTAACGGATTATATCGCGATATAATCCGTTAAATTGTTTTATTTCAACAGAGGAGTAATTTTTGAATTTGAATTTGAATATAATATCGCGGTTTGTGCAATATTTAAAAACTCCCAAAATGTTTGTTGTAAAATGCCATAACCGTTTTAGAAAAAAGTTATGACATTTGTATGACTAAAAACATTTTAAAATACCATACTTCTAGAGTATAAGTAGATGATGGCATACCAATTTGACTCTGTTTCATGTAATTTTTCGAGATTCTGTAACTCAGACTCGTAAATTCTGTAGAAATTGCTTAATTTATTACATTGGTTTTGATTATGTAAAGATTATCTAATCTTTACACAATCAAAACTAAAAATAGGAGTTTAATGAATAATAGAAGGTGCCTGCAACTTCGTTTACGGAGGAGAAAAAGCAATCCCTCTTTTTTAAATCGTTGAAATCCGTTCAGCCGATTCGGCATGACGAAGCCACAACGAACGACACATACAAACATACAAAAAATCGATTCAGTGTACTTCAAATACTCACTATTTTTTCATATCTTCAATGTTCAAGACATTTCATTTTTACAACTTTATAATAGTATAGATTAGATTAGGAAGATAAAAAATAATTTTCTGTTCCATATGTTATCTGTGGCAGGTTCGGTAAGAAAGTTGTATGATAGTCGGGTACTGAATTTTATGGGAACATTATTATCCAGGAAATGAGAATTTGATTACAGTATTGTGTTGCTTATTCTTGGCATATCTAGGATTTCTCCACTATACACTAGGTATTATAAAGTTGTAAAACTGGACCGTCTCTATTTTCATATTAATTACTGAAATTTACAATTTGAAGTTTTGTACTTTTTCGATCATATTTTTGTCTCATCGTCATCATCATTTCAGCGATAGGACGTCCACAGCTGGACACAGGCCTCGTAACCCTAATCAGGTAGTTCGACCACCTTGCGGGTCGCCTTTCCACGCGGTCTCCACTCGAGAACCTTTCTGCCCCAACGGCAATCGGTTCTTCAAACAATGTGCCCTGCCCATTACCACTTCAGTTTGCTTATCCTGTTTGCTATGTCGGTGACCTTGGTTAGTCTACGAATCTCCTCATTTCTGATTCAATCTCGTAGAGATCCCAATTTTTTATTTCCAAACTTTAACCTATATTTCTCTGGCAGTTCTATCACACCATTACTACTCTACTTTTACTTTTCCTTTGATACCACTACAATCAATTTTGTACCACTTTCATCATAAATCAGGCGTCAATAAACCATTTCCCTTAATTATGTGCGATATTCTTTAGCGCTCGACACATGGCGAATATATAAAGTATTCGATACGTCTATGTCGGCCAGTAATCGACTCTTGTATGGCCGGGGTACCATTCTTTTCGTGTGATACAAAGGATCCGAGGGCGGTATTACGTTCGATGAAAATTGCGACCCGAAAAAGTTTAATTTTGGTTTTCATTACATTATATTCTATGCATTATTTAACAGAGGTCATTATAATAACCTCGCAAAACATTTATAGCCCATAAAATTGACATTGCTTTATTTTAGTAGTGATATTATCACTTCCACCGCCACGATGAATCTAACAACATCTCATGCAATAAAACAATTTAACGGATTATATCGCGTATATTATCTCATATTCCGACGTTTTGGAAGCTTTTCAGCTTTCTATGGTCACGGGTAAATTGTTTTATTTCAATGAGTACAGAGATACTTAATCGCGTAAACAGAAGAAAATATTAGTCATAGTCATAGTCATAGTCCTTTATTGATAACATTCAAAATATTACATGTCTTTATCATTATATTATTAAGAGTTTCACATCTCGTGCTTCAAATTTACGAAACAGAGGCCGCAAAGAGCGTCAAAGAAATTTACAAACATAAATACGAGTACATGCTCACACTCGAAAAACATAACCCTTATTTAGGTACAATACGTTAAAATGGAGTAGGCACTCAAAAGTCGGCTACTGAATATTCCTCGCTTATGGCGGCGTCTTTTATCGTCAGGCAATATTCTGTCATTAAACATCATTATTCATTCACTAACAACACAATTACAGCTAGTTCAAATTCATAATGTTAACCGATGGCATTCCACATCATATATATCCGCCCCTTTTTTTGTGTTTCCGATAGCGTTTCCCATGGCGATGGGACACGTAATAACCAACTCGCGCGCCCGACGTGACGTGGACCTATGACGTCATTAATCCTGCCCGCGCACGTGAGAGCTGAGGGTCCTTCTGACCACAGCCTCTTGAGAATATCATAAGAACTGGAAGATTGGTAAGAACTAACGGTGCAAAAACATTTGTTTTATGTTATAGGGGGCAAACGAGCAGACGGATCACCTGATGGTAAGCGAATACATCGCCCATAGACACCTGCAACACCAGAGGACTCACGAGTGCGTTGCCGGCCTTTCGGGTAGGAGTACGGTCTTTTCTTGAGGGCTTCAAGATCGTATCGGTCCCACTAAAATGGAAAAGTTCACCTTTTGATGTCCTTATTGGTGACTAAATAAATAATAATAATATTATAAATGCGAAAATGGGTTTGTTGGTTTGTTCTTATAATGGGGAAATGTTTTGGAGTGTTTTTTTGCATATAAATAGAATTGGGTAGACATAGACTACTTTTTGTCGCGAAAACAGTACAGTTCCCAGGGGATAAACGAAATAGTAGTAGTAAACGCGGGCAACGACGCGGAAAAGTTCTAGTTAATAAGTAAGTAAGTGAGAAAGAACTTAGCAGGAAATGTTGAAAACCAGCGAGAAAGGCGAGATGGAATCCAAGCTTACTACGCGAATAAAGCCAATGGCAAAATATATTAAACTAAATGCTTCATAAACCTTATCTTGCAAGACTATTTTAATCAACTTTGAGTTATTTCCGAGATGATTAAAGTATACTGCCAGATTTACTAGAAATAAATTGTCTGAAGTATCATTAAATACCAAGGAAGTTCATAACATTAATCCAGTTAGGAAATTCCGTAAGACGTGATATATATTTCCTGTAACACGCAATAAAGTTTGAATGAACGCAAAACAAACACAAAATATAAAAGGCAAATGTTTACCGAATCAGATAATAACCAATCAATGTACTTTTATCACAAAAAAGTGCGCAAATGAAAAACGTCGTAAGCGAGGGTCATTTGGATTCACCTTACTGCCTTTTGGACTACACAACTCCGCACAGTTTCCAATACATGTTTGCGCGGAATCTTTTCAATGCATTTCCTCGAAAATTAGCAACTTGGTCAGACCAACTTCCTAGTGTTCCAGTTTTATTGTTATGCCACGGAATACTTTTCCTTGAAATACAAAAAGACTTAACCGCCGACCAGTTCCTAAATAGATACGTTCATTCGACGAACGAGGGACCTAAGTGTGTTTACTGATAAGTGGCGACCTTATGCTGCAGAAATAGGAGTGGTTTTGGAATAGATCGCGTTTAATATCAAGTTAGTTTAAGGTTGCTTCTGGAACTGGGTTTTTCATTTGACAGTCGCATTGGAAAAGTATCATAATCAGTTGACTCTCTGCAGAATAAAATACACATATTTACGTGCACTGCGGTTTTTTAATATAGGTAAGGGGATTTATTATTGAGTGCAAAAGTTAAATAACAAGTCTTGCCATTCTTATCACGCGGCAAGTATTCCAACTCATTATATGCGAACATGATTGTACTAAAAGCTTGCGTCAATTGCTGTTCAGATTTATAATAAACTTGGCACACAGATTAAGATTTTGGATTCAAATTCAAAATTTTATTCCGCAAGTAGGCCTCTAGAGCACTTTTACATGTCTGATTTTACAATAAACAGAGAAAAGATTCACAATCTAGATAATGACATTATAGTGCACAAATTTCATGCATCTGCTTGGCTCTATAGTTGACTGGTAGAAAATCCCATTTGGCATTAAAGCCTAGTAAAACAAATAAATAAATAATATGAATTCCGCTTCCTTGCCTCACAAGTATTATTAATTCTGATTGACAAGTAGTCTCGCAACCACGTGTAGGGTAAATTCATAATCTGATTCTGGTGCGTGTGTGCTCGTCCCCAGATATTGTATGGAAAGAGGTGCGTTCGAAATTTCTAATTAAAATGTTCATATTCTGAATTCAAAACGCTAGTTAGTGTCATTCTGATACAGCAATCTGGGAAATTTCTAATCTGAAATAATCAGATTGTGTGTGTCAAATTGGAGCAAATTCGTGTTTTCTGAATTCTGATTCAATATCTAACTGACTCATCAACGCCAAACTCACCCCGTTTGTCGTTGTAAAAACTAGCGTAAAAATTCTGTAGAAATCACATTTCTCCGCCATAACAAAAGCAGAAGACTGCGGAATTTTTAGATGTACAGAGACAAAATTAAATCTATTGTTTATTTGCGCCAATTAAAACAAAAATCATGAACACTGAGAAATAGAAGCTAGATGGCCAACTTTTTAATTCCCAAATAATATTATCGACGTATTAAGCCATGAAATTGACAAATTGGTTTCAGCGTGAGGCGACTCGGAACAAATAAGTATTCAGCGAGATTCTAAGGCTGTGGCTATGGCACACACTAGTAGCGATAATATATTTGAAACTAGGATTTTATAGCGAGTTCCGTTTTGAAATTCGACTGCCCACTACTGTGTTTTCTCGGGAACCACGTATTTTTCCGGAACAAAAACTAATCTATATTCTATCTATGTGCAAGTTCCCGTCAATACGTTGCCCCGTTATTGTGTGAAAGGAGGACCAACCAACGAACACACTTTCGCATTTACAATATTAGTGACGAAGTAAGAATAAGGATAGTGATTTATTAGCACTGCATTCAACGACTTATTTTTATGTCTGTGTGTAATCGCTATATTATTAAAGTCATTCCCATCTAACCCAACTTTAAAATTATGCGTCTAGGCTAATCGTTAAGTAAATATCCGTTGGCATATAAAGTGAAACGACCTTAAGGTTGTCTGGAAGAGACCGCTTCTTAGCGATAAGACCGCATATTGTTTACCATTTTTTATACTGTTTTAAATTGAAGTGTCTGGTGTTATTTTGTTTTGGTGTGCAATAAATAGTATAGCATTGTATTGTGAAAATTTTGGCACGACACGTTTTGGCACACCACAACACACTGAGAGGTAAGATGACAGAAGTATCTCAAAGGCATTAAAACCGGTGAAACTTGCGTATGAATCGATTCAACAGCGCGCTTGTATCAATACAACCCCAAGTTTTACTTTTCATACGATCGATTCCATCGAACGCGATTGAATCGAAACGATTGTTAGTATGATGCAGTGACGCGTTCATGAACGGCGCGTATCGCTCCAAACAGTCGCCGCTGTAACTTATACTCCAGCTTTGCATGTCGCCGCAGCCGCGACATTTGTCTCATTCAAATTCGAGTTACGCCACCTAATGCGGCGCTACATCACCGCTCCGACTCACAACTTTGATGGAGAACACTCGCCTAATACATACACCCGACGCAGACTGAAAGTTGCACGTTCCATTTATATCTTCAATCTTAGAGCGTTACAAGATGTGAAGACGGTGAGCATGTAAAATTCAAAACAACATAGCTCAATAAATTGCTAAATAAAAGAAGTGGCAAAGGACACATTGCTCGTAGAATCTATAGCTGCTAGACCAAAAAGATTTTAAGTGATGACCACGCATCGGAAGACGCAACGTGTAAATCCGTATTCTCGTCCTGGATACCTCAGTGTTTGAAGACGAAAGTCTTCAACCAGAGCGTATTAGAGGTGATGACCTATTACGGAGCCGAGACGTGGCCTCTAACTATATGGGCCCCTTAAAAAAGCTCAGAATCACTCAGCGAGCTATGGAAAGGGTTATGCTCGGGATCTCTCTACGAGATCGAATCAGAAGTGAGGAGATTCGTAGACGAACCAAGGTCACCGACATAGCAAACAGGGTAAGCAAACTAAAGTGGCAATGGGCAGGGCACTTGGTTCGAAGAACCGATGGCCGTTGGGGCAGAAAGGTTCTCGAGTGGAGATCGCGTACCAACAAGCGCAGCGTGGGAAGGCCACCCACAAAGGCGGGGACTCGCTGGATGCGGGAATCTATTGAAGAGGCCTGTGTCCAGCAGAGGTCGTCCTATGGCTGAAATGATCAGGTGACTAGGCCCTGACCGACGCAACGTGGGTATAAGGTAGCCTGATGGCCTGGTGAAAATGTCAAGACGCAAGCATATCACAAATAATCAATGAGTAAGCATTTAGAATATCTAAAACCTCCGTTTTTCAATATATGGTTCCGACTAAGCTAATATGTTGACACCTATTTTTGTTTTAAATCAACATTTATGATTTAAAAAAGAATGTATAATATTCTGTTTCCGCGATTATTACTCACTCATTTAAATAAAACAATCCGTGACCATGGAAAGCTGAAAAGAAAGCTTCCGAAACGTCGGGAACTCAAATGAGATTAATATACGCGATATAATCCGTAAAATTGTTTTATTTAAATAAAAAATTTAGCTGTTTGGGATCATCCAAAAACAAAAAAAGAAAAATTGATTTTCTCTTTTTCTCATTGCAAGAGATCCCGAAACCTAATTGCACCAAACTGTACAGAATTACAGTTAGTAATTTGTTGGTAAACTATAGTAATCAGTCCGATTAGAGAAGCCCCATTCAAGCGTGCAATTACTCAGTAACGCCCATATTTTTAATTTACTACGCTAGTATCTTGTTAGAAAGGAAAGAAAAACGATTTTGGAAGGCGCTGTACCATACAAACGGTTTTAATCCTTTTTTTTTTCTTCTTTGTTACACTTTTGGCGAGTTTTAACCGGACCGGCTACTCACATCGGAGTTGACTCGTTTCTCATGAATTAAGTTCTCGGAATGGACCGAAACATGTCGCAGACGTCGGTTTTTACGGCGTGATTAACCGCTAATGTACTCTTGGCACAGTTGGCAGTGGTGTGGCTGCCGTGCTACTAATACATATTAAAATTAAAAACCATTTATTTCAGGCATCAATTGATTTTACAAAAGTAACATAATTATTATATATTAATTTAAATAAGGCACATCATAAACCCTGTTATCTAGTGTTAGTAGTGTTAGTTAGTGTATATCACATGTCACAACAAATATCTAAACAGGCTTTACAGGCTCAAAACTTAGATTAATGCATTATAGTTTTTTTTTATTTTTTATTTAAAGGGCTTTGTCGCTGAGCGACCGTATCGACCTGTTAGAACAACGAACAAAATAAAACACTTCCAATAAACAATACACTGAAGAGCTAACCTATGTCCTAATTGGTAATCATACAGCGGCTAACTTGTACAGCATTTCAGCTTGATCCGACATAAGAGAAGCTAAAATACTGTTGACAACACCGATATCAAAGGATTTTTTGTCCAAATATATTGTTCTCAGAGATTGATTCCGAACACACTCCATCAAAACATGCTGAACATCTTCAAGTACTCCACAATCATTACACAATGGCGAAGGCACTTTTTTCATTAAAAATGACAACATATTAGTTGGAACGTGTCCAGAATGTAATCTAAGGGCAGTTTTTAACTTATTCCTCCCAAACATAATAAGGTCAATTCAAGGATAATGATTGACTCGTGGCTGAATAGAACGAAACCAAATACCCTTTTCTCTGGAACGTAAATCAAAGTACTCTTGCCATCCCTCTAAAGGATTATAGTCCGTTTGCTTTTCCACGACATACATTTATTTATCATTTATTGATTTTAAACTAACACGATTTTGTTTGTGTGGCAGCCGCCATCAACATGATCTCATACAACAGTTCAGCGAAAGTTCGTGAGAACCCTCTCGCTTTCACCTTGTTTATTCCCGTATTGAAGTATTAAAAATAATAGCTCCAATCAACTCGCAACTAGTTCTGTACCGAAACTAATTAATATTAGTTTTGAGATATTGAGTAAATATTTTTGAAAACTGTATTGATGTTTATATTAAGTGTTTAACTACGATACGAATTATATTGCAGAATTTTATGAGCAAATTTTACGAAGTTTGCGGTATACCGTTTTTGAATAACTTTAAATTAGTAAGCGAAACAGTAAAAATTAGTCTGGTTTTTGTGCAAAGAAAAATGAAGACTCGAAAATATTTTATGTACTTTTCAATCGATTTGATGATACTATGATGTTTATGATATAGCTTTTAGTTCCATTGACATTGCTGTTTTTCTCAATAAATTTGTTTTTAAGTACCTGAGCTCGTACGGGACTCGATCGAAAATTAGTGAACTAATTTTGATGCGGTTTTTCTTTGCGTGTAAGTAGTATAAAGAAGACCACCCTTTAACTAAGTGATGAGAGGCGTGTATCGTGGCGGCAAAAAGGTTGGAAGGGTTTCCCCCTTGTCGCCACGCCCCCGCTTTTCTTTGTCACCGCATGTTCGACGAAGTTTAACAGAAGCCCTATAGTACTATAGCATTCGCATGATTATAATACGTGCCTAAGGAGCTTCGGCCCAGTTGAAGACTTTAAGTCTGCGTATGCACGTAACATAGAGTTAGTAAACACAACAAAATTACAACATATTTTTTTTAGAGTTCATATAAATACAATCGAACTCTTTGTTTTAATATTAATCTGAATAAAAAATTGTGATATTTCCACATTTATAAATAAAATAATCAATAATAATATTGATTAGGTAAGTTTCTTCATTGAAAAACAGCGCCATCTCTCTCGCTGTCCTCATACTTGCTGGAGAAGAATGGGACAGAGACGAAGCGTGAAACGCATGTCTTGGAGTATGGCTAATACGCTTAGCTTTTAAAAATAAGAAAGATACAGAGGGCGCTACTAGTGCTAATTAGATTGTGCTCGACAATTTCAAGCCACACGTACGTAAAGTTACGAAAGCTCAGTTGGTCTGATTGATTTTTTCCTTTACAATCGAACTCTGTTTTATAACCTAAATTTTATATAAATAAATATTAATTTGCGGTATTAACCACACTATATTACGTCCTCACTCAAACTTAGCTAAATTAGTACCACCTATTCCGCTCACTCATCAGTCATTAGTTTACATTTACAAACAGATCCGCTAGCTATCATTTCTCGAAACGCCCTCAACAATAACACTCTTAAACAAACACGCTAATGGCTTTGTTTACGCGACAACTGACAAACACCAGGGCTGAAAAATTAAGATCCTTAGTATGTATGAGGGTTCCGTATTATGTCATGTTTTATTTTGTTCATTACAAACTTCCATGGCTAGTCAAGAATAAATTACGAAGGAGCTGAAGTGTGAGCATGAGGGCGACTAATACTACCTTATAAAATGGTGTACTGCTGTCACCTCTGGACTGGGGCACCTGGATATCAGCTTGGCCTTCTAGACGCGGTTCAAAGTTCAAAGACGCATTGTACGAGTTATTGATGATCCCATTCTCAGAACGGTATTGAAGTTTGAGTCTAAGGAGAGACTTCGCCTCTTTAAGGTGCGTCCACACTTGTATCATTTGCTCGTATCCGATCACCGTGCCGTAGCATGACTGCGTATCGCGCTGCTTGGACGCTAACTGTCGGCGCGCCGATATTGCCGCACTCTTCCGATACAAGTGTGTGATACGCGTAGCAAATGGATTTCGAGTGATCGAATCGGCGCAACGTCCAAACGCGTGATCGTGACACGCGATCATGCTACGCGACGATGATCTGATACGGGCAAATGATACAAATGTGGACGCACCTTTATGTGTGTTCTACCAATTGTACGAGTAAAATGGGCTGTATTCCGAGGAATTGTTCGACATTATGCCTACAGCCACCTTCTACCATCGCACCACTCGCCATCAGCAGGGTGTTCGTCCACACACCTTGGAACCAAAATGCCGCACGGAGGAATTTTCTACCTCGCAGACTCCGAATATGGAATGCCCTGGCCCGGGATTTCCACGGAGGTGACAGTATGAAGTTATTTTAGAAGGAAGTGAAAAGGTTTTTAAAGGGTCAGCAACACGCCCGTGGCATTGCAAACGTTTCTTAGGCTGCGGTGACTAAACATCAGGCAGGCCGTACGCTTGTTTGCCACCTTAAAAGGTTTAATGTTAAAAAAAGTGGTAAATAAAAGAGATAATGAGTTGCCGAAGCCCCAAAGTTGCCCCCCATGTCCAACTTATACGATTTAATTGAAACATGTATCAAACGGGATTGAAATTCCTAAGGATTCCTAAAATCGGCTCAGCAAACAGACACACTCTATCAATAGAGTTTGTTTGTTTAGACGGTAACTACTTCCGGCGTACTAATTGCTGAACACAAGCCAGCCCAATTACTTGTCTAGTAAAACCAAAGTATTAAGTGGATTTATACCTGCATAACTGGTAGCGTCGCATATTTTTTGTTTTTTCTTGATTATTTTGAGAAATATGAATATAACTTGAATAATATTCAAACTCCATCGCGTCAAATTTTACAGGAGCCACAAAAAACTTAACTTGACCAATATGGCGGTCGGGTATTGAAAGGTTTTCTATTTCGGTTTTTAAACTTGAACGGTTTTTTCCTAGCATTTAAGAGTTTTGCCATTTTATGAAAAAAATATTTTGAAAAAAAACATTTTGAAAAAAATATGGAGATACGAGGTTTGCGACTTTAGCCGACGAATATGTTTTCAATACATTCATTACGTTTTCGGTAGTTAAGCTGGCATACCCCGACCCGTTCCGAGCGTAAGGAATAATATTAACGAATCAGAAATTTGGTCAGGTATTTCAAAATTTGTATTTGGTAACCCTACTCGTGATCACGAAAAATAGACACGAAAAATTTGGAGTACTATTAGCATTCTAGTCTCACTTTTATCTAGTCCCAGCTGCCGGTTTCGTCAGCAAAAGTAGTTGGTTTTAAAAGAGACTAAAATACGCCATTATGATAATGACACTAAGTGTTCGCTCCTGGCAAGGACGCGATACACGAGGATGTAATATTTTTTAAGCCCTAAGGCCTAAAACAGGTTTTTTAGGTCCCGTTTTACGAGGTAATTTTCGAGCATTTACTATGTGATTAACGATGTTTAGTACATTTAAAGCCGAGAACAGGTTCTTTAAAAGGCGTGTTATATGACTAATCTGATAACCGTTCGTTTTTTTAAATTAAGTTTATTGTAAAGCAGATTCAGACTTATTTAAGCGCCTATATGGCTTATTTCAAATGGAATAGAAATCAAAAGGGAGAGGGAAGAAATACGTCGATGGGGTTACTTTGATTCATAGGGTTTGTACATACGTTTTCAAGCGATAAGAAGTTCGTTTCTGATGGCGTTCATAGTTTATTTTTGTTGGGGTTGTCAACCATAAAAATAAAATCTTACATCTCTTCAATCCATCGTATTTATTAATCATTATTCATTCTGTGTCGTGATTTAATTAAACATTTCACTATCATAATATTAAATTAATGATCTAATTTTAAAACAAATAAAAATTCAACACGGGCGTCATTTCCATAAGACCCTACATCTGCATAACTTCCCCGCTCACCAAGTTTCGCTCGACGTGCGAATTTCACAGCAACTCACATTTGCGTCGCATACATTACCCGCTTATTGCGCCGAGGATGAGACGCTAGCTAAGAAAGCGAGCGGCGGATTATGCGCCGCCTAATTTCACGACAGAGATCCAGGTGTTGGAATTGCAGATTATGAGACACAGTGCTGTTTTGTTCGTTAAACAAAATTGTTCTTATACCTTTTAAGTTTAGTTCTAAGATTTTCGTTAACAGTACAAAATTAGTTAGTTGACTGTAAGCGGCGCAGTAAAATAACTAAACATATTTTTTTTGTCTCTTTTATGGTTTCCCAAGTGTAAGAAAACCATGTAACAATTTTTTTTTACATATTAGCCCGCCCTGTATGTGAGGGATATTCAACTTGGGTTGGATTTCTCGTGCCACCGAGAAAATACGAATCCCACCAAAAACATTCTGTAAAAAACTAGCCAAGTCTCGATGGAGCTGCTTGTTTATCTCTAAAAAGTAATGAAATCTAGACAAAGTCGTGCCAAGTCTAAGGTTCTTTACTGCGATTTTTTTATTATTATAGTAAATGTTGTGTTACTTGGCCGTTGAAGGGTACACAAGGGTACAAAACCAGGTGCTCCATGACACCATTGCACCAATCGTTGACGGTCGGACGTCGGATTTCATTACTTTTAAGAGATAAACAAGCAGCTCCATCGAGACTTGGCTAGTTTTTTACAGAATGTTTTTGGTGGGATTTCACTTCTTTTTGAAGAAACGTGGGCATATCCCTTCGATTTTGGACATCACATGAAGCGGCCCACCAAGTTGAATATTTTTTGTAAAGGCGGTATGTTGATCTCTAATAGTTTGGTTGGGATCTTGTGTTTTCTAATCAGGGTCACCAGGTACTCTACATCTTCGATTATCCTAGTTTGATAGTTTTCCCTTTATGTGGCCATTAAACCCTAACTCTGTACCAAATTTCAGCTCTCTGAGTTTATGGGAAGTACTAGTTCTATTCTGATGATCATGAGTGAGTGAGTGAGTGTCATAAATGCAAAACTTTGCTTTCGCTTAACTTCGGAACTAAATGACCTACAGACTTGAAATTTTGAATTCGAAGTATGTGATTATAGCTTACTGGATGACGAAAATTTCCGCGTTCTGATCTTATCCAGAGGTTCTCAAATAGGGACCTGAAAATGCGGCGAAATGGTTCCAGTAAAGGATGGTACGGCAGTGTTTGCATCGCGCTCGACTTGGCGGGGGCACTGCCGTGCCCCCTGATATACTTTATCCTTTTGACGAACTTCATCGCATTTTAATTAAAATACCGCTTTTATATTTTATTTGCCAAAACGTCTCATTATCATTTTTTTATATTCTTAATAAGCCTCATTTTTCGGATCCCTCATTCCACTCAGGCGTGCAAATGGCGCGTGTAACCTAAGGACTATATAAGGAACACGAAATAGAGTTATTACTGGATTTAGAAAAACTAGCATTACCCCAGCCACGAGCCTTTTTAACCGATTTCAAAAGTAGGAGGTTGTATGTATTTTTTTACACATATAGTCATTAAAAATGTGATTATGAGTAACGAAACTTCGGACAAACATTACATTATGACTTAACATGTCATTACAATATAATCCCCTTTGGCTGCTTTACGCTACTCAGCTACGTATAGTTATTTTTTCTCAACGTGTCCCACTACCCAAAGGCTATCTAAAAGAGATCGCTGTTTAGCGATAAGACCTTATTATTTTTAAGAAAGAGGATTATACTGTCTGGTTGTGGTTTGTTGTGTTTGAAAACTGCATGAAAATATACGCATGTGAGCACAATTTATAGTCTCATCTAACCAACACACAATAGGGTACTGGATCAAATCAGTTCCTTTTTAAAAACTGTCAAAACGTTCAGAAAGTATGAAATTTGAAAGGAAAAAAGGTTTATGACGTCATAATTCAATACGGTCAAATTGCCTCCTTATTTTTTGTTTTTGATCATTTAAAATCGCCAAAAGCTTAAAAATAAGTATTCATGAATGTTTTCTACGTATTTTCAGAAATAACATTTGACTGCAAGCGTGACATCACTTATATTGACTACAGGAAAGTACCCAATTTCGCGAAAAACCGAAAGAACTATAATTAATTAGTAGTAGTACTAAGTAGTAGTTAGTAGATTATTACGTTTTAGTTATCTTCTATCAGCAAGGTCCGCTCAGACATTCTTCTAGCTGTTCCATCATCAAAGTCAGTTCATACAAATTCTTTTACATTCCGGGCTACTCTGTTGTGGAACTCCCTTCTGCTCGATTTAAGGCAAGCGAAATCATTACCTATTTTTATTAAAAGTAAGTTGAAAGATAATTATTTATCAGTCCCATAATTTCTACTTTTTACCCGACTGCGCGACGCAAAGGAGTGGTAATGTGTTTATAAGTCTATGTAGGTATGTATGTATGTATTTATGTATGTATGTATGTATGTATGTATGTATGTATGTATGTATGTATGTTTGTATGTATGTATGTATGTATGTTTGTTCCTATTTGGCACTCTAGAGACCAAACGCGTAGACCGATTTTGATGATTCTTACGTCAATCGATTTGTTTTAACTGTCAGAATGTCGCTAAAGACTTCAAAATATTGTGAAAAAGAAAAAAAGAAAAATTGACGTACTATATCGAGTTGGGTATCAATGAATAGGGATTTAAGAATCATTATTGGGTTTCTGTGATCATTTTTAATTTGGAATTACCAGTTAGGAACTATAACGATTTAAAGTTGGTTAGCAAGCCGTTCTCACAAAATTTTCATTTAATTGCATTCTAATAAATCTGTGCAAGCTTCTCAATAACCCCCACGATAAAGATTGCGAAATTGACTGACTTTTATAGTTTTAACTAAATAGTATAAAATAAAAAATAATAATTAAAAAAACAAAAACCCGACAGCGTAAAAAACTAAAAAGAAAAAAACAAGTGCCCTAGAAATTTGTTAAGATATAATGGAAATCTTTCATGATTCATGATCGATACTCACAATATAACAAATAATAAATTCTAATATGGAACATAGCGATGTTAAACAGTCGGGACCCATTGTTGGGAAGATTTGCGTCGATCTAGATTTCTTATGGGGTCCCGACTGTTCAAAATCGCTATGTGTATATGTATGTTTATGTTTTTATTTATTTTTGTATTATTTATAATCTTATTGTCTCCGCCTATTGTCTACCATATTTTATGTTAAGGCTCTATTGTATTGTTTCTGTTGTTGGTGTGTAATAAATAATTGTTGTATTGTATTGTTGTTGCATCAATTAATCTAGTGATAAGACCGCCAGCTGTTGTGTGAGGTGTGCAATAAAGAGTTATTGTATGCTTCAGATTTTGACAGTCTGTTCGCCAACCTGATTAGCCGTGTGTAACCACAAAATCGGTGCACTCCGTAGCAGGATAGTTATCGCCAGAATTTGAATAACTACGGCATTATGCCAATCACCTCTTAACGCATTGTTTTTGCTCCTTTACCATCCACGGGTGAATTTTACGGTTAAATAAACTTAGAAATTCATGAGAGTTAGTAAATTTTTCTTTTAAAGTTTATTTTTTGACGTTGATGGTGAATTTTAAGCACAATTAAGAAAACTAACAAAGAGAAATAATATGCCTCAGCTAAATCCACAGCTATTCATTAGTTTTCTTTAATGAAGATATGAAGACAAAAATAGTAGGTCACTTGTGTGTGAGTTAATGATTAATAATTTAAAACAATTCGAGATAATTATGAGAGACAACGAGAGAAATGCTCAGAAAAATCTTCGTAAAAATAGCCAAGGAGGGCCGAGTTTTGACCAAAAGGTTCTAAAAATCTAAGAAAAATCTTTCTTTCTGCAGTATTTCGGCAATAAGTTAAAAACGGCATATCCGATCCTGTTGAAAACAATTTTCGTTGAAAGTAAATACTTTAAGCATTAAGCATCAAAAGGGCAGGGACACAATTTATGCAACTTTTGGCTCTTATTTGAAAATATCTATCTATCAGCCGTAGATGTCCACTGCTACACATAGGCCTCTCCTATAGCTCGCCATAAAGTGCGATCCTGCGCAGACCGCATCCACCGACTCCCCGCGACCCTTACGAGGTCATCCGTCCCCCTAGTCGGGGGCCGTCCTACGCAGAGCTTAATAGGAAAGCGCAGCTTTACTTGGAGTGGCGATTACACATAGGAATGCGTGGTCACCACTTCAAGTAAAAAAAAGTTGGGTGGTCGAAAATATTCAGTTAGTCAAAAAAGTTTTTTAGTCAACTAAACATAATATTTTCTTCTGTTGCCGCGATTAGTACTCATTTAAATAAAAAGAATTTAACGGATTATATCGCGTATATTATTTCATTTGAGTTCCCGACGTTTCGGAAGCTTTTCAGCTTTCCATGGTCACGGGTTGTCAATATTAAAATACTAAACATGTTTTTAAAAGAACTGAACTATAAGGGTTCCGTTTTTGCCATTTTGGCTACGGAACCCAAAAATCGTTCCCTAATGAGTAAAAGCTCTGTCGCCCAGGATCTTGTGTTAATGAACAAGAATTACTTTTGCATTTCCAGCATCAATATGCATACCCAGCTAATTTAGCCCGTCTTCCGTCGATGCGACACTAACTTCTCAATGTCAGGAATTAACGAAGTCAACATACTCGTCACTTACGCGACGTAAGCATGTTTCATTTCATAACATAGTTAAAACATCCACGCCTGCGAGATTTTCCCATCACACATAATTATTATAAAGTTGTTTTATATATAAGTTAATATTTTCTTCGGTTTCCGCGATTATTACTCATTTAAATAAAACAATTTAACAGATTATATCGCGTATATTATCTCAATTGAGTTCCCGACGTTACGGAAGCTTTTCAGCTTTCCATGGTCACGGGTGGACTGAGGAAAGATGATATTTAAATTATATATTAGTTGTTTAATATATACCTACTATTATGAAATTATTTTCATTTTTTGTATGTTCCTACATATGTGGCGATGTAGCTTCATTACACCAAACCGGCTATACGGATTTCAACTATTTTTTGGTACACGGGTAGTTGGGTATTCACAGAAAGGTCATAGGATACTTTTTACCCGACTTTGCTGAAGAAAAAAATAGGGGTTACGACTTTTTCTCCTCCGCGAACGAAGTTACTATAGTTAAACTAGGTATTATAAAGTTGTAAAAATGAAATGTCTGTACATGGAAGATATTGTCTAACAAACTATTACTTCTGGGCGCAAGGCAGTGCCCCCGCCAAGTCGAGCAAAACAAAGGCACGCCGTACCATACTTTTCTCGAAGCCATTCACGACATTTTCGACCCCTGTAATTTATTTGCTGATGAAGCTAGAAGCCTGAATTTTCAGTAACCAAGAGGACGTAATACACCTTAGGTATATTTCAAATTACAGTCAATTATAACTTGTAGTTAAAAATTTATTGCAAGTCAAAGTTCCTTAATTTTGTCACTCACTCACTCACCGATGATATAAATTCTAAAGTACTTCCAGCAGATTCACATTTTGAACAAGACAAGGTTCACATTTTGAACCCTATTAGTGTTTAGTCTGTAAAGCACCAGAAAACTTAAACATTCTGCAAATTCAGTCTTACTAGACTGAATTTGCAGAATGTGTAAGTTAATTTATTTATAACAGGTGTATAAATAAATTTGTAACTCTATAGAAATGTATGCGATTACAAAGTTACATTTGCACCTCAGATAAACAATACAATTTTTCGCTACTTAAAAGCGAAGCCTTCAAGGAGTGAGAAAGGAAGAGGTTATGGAAGGGGGGAAAGAGAAGGGTAAGGAGGGGGAAAGCAGAGGGAGAGAATGGTGGAAAGAAGGGGGAAATGGGGAGGTAGAAGAATGGGGAAGCGGAGGGGCGGGAGGAAAGGAGGGGGAACCAAGGGGGAAAGAAAGAGGAAGGAGGAGACCGGAGAAGAGGAAAGGATGGCAAGGGGAGAGGGTAAAGGGGCAAAGGAGGAGAGGGGAAGGGGGGTAGATAAAAGAAAAGATACCAAATACCAGAAATAAGATATCAGATATACCCGTTACCCCCTTCCAGATACCTGATCTGTAGCGATCAATACTAGATAAAGATAAAAACTAGTTCATCGCGAACAGTTTCCCAAATGTATAGCTGATGCTATTACTATACATAAAAGCCAGGGTCTAGTGCACATGATCGATATTGGTTCTCCAGTTTTTACATGCGGGCAAGCGTACGTGGCAATCTCGAGACTGACAAGTTTGGGTGGTTTACATCTCTTCAATGTCGATTTCGGTAGTAATAAAGCGCAGGAATCCGCCATTTCAGAATACAATAGACTTAGAAGCATTTACCGTCCAGACTTGTCAGAAATTGTCACATCAAAGCCTCTGATATAAGCCCACAAAGTCAGGGAGTGTTCTTTGAGAAAACTGGTAGCTGACGTATAAGTAGTACCCGAAAAGAAAAAAAGAAGGACTGCCTACAAAAAGCGATGAGATCCCATCAAAAACATAACATGTAAAAATATTGCCAAGTCTCGCAACCTTTTCTACCACAAAAAGTTGTGAGACATAATAACCAAGTCGGTTAATTTATTCAGTAGTACCTATCCAGGGAAGGATCTACCCCATACCTTTGTCATTCATAAATGTTCACCGAACTAAGAACGTGTTATTGTGACGGTTAATTAGTTCAGTAATACCTACCCATGTGAGCATCTATCCAACACCTTTGTCATTCATAAATTTTCATCGAATTAGTTAACTAGGAACATGTTATTGTGACCGTATCAATATTACACATCTTCATATTTTTAATAAATAAAAAAGACTTAACACTAAAATTGTACATATATTTCAAGAAAAATAAAAGTACAGTTTGAGCAATTCTTTATAGTTAAATTGACAGCTTATATATTTTTTTAAAACTAATAATGGCCATAGACAATTATTACTTTTAAATGTGAAGGGCTGCAATACGATCAGAAATTTTGGCCAATCTGATGAGGTTGGTTTGTTTGTTTTTAATTATTCGTAAGTAGTATGTAGCTGGCCGCAAGTTTTTTTTCAGTTTCATAGAAATTTGTATGGGATTATATGGCTTTCTTTTAAACCCTAGGGGCTAAATGTACTATTTTAGTCTCGCTTCGCGAAGCTAATATGACCTACTTTTTCAGCAGGAGAAGTGAAAAAACCTTGTAATATTAAATGTAATTCATTAGTCCGTAATAAATCCCTTCCTTTAATCAAAGTTTTATCAGAGCAGCTCAAGTAAATCGCAGGCCGCTGGAAAAAACGTGCTGACTAATTCCGGTCATCAGTCTTTGCGAAAAGTGCTACCCGGCCTTTCGGGACACTTAGCGGATACGTAGCTATTTAGCTAGCCTACTATTTAGTTAGCTAGGATAATTACTGTGAAGGTATAACCACGTAAAACCTTCGCGGTATGTGAGACAGACAGGCAGGTGTTTAAAAAGTAAGCCATGTATTTGAATTAAGAATAACGACTGCCTCGTTCTATTTTTGTTAATAGGAATTAGTCTTCAGTCAGCCATCGAATAGAAAAGATATTCAAAACCTCTATATTTGTATATTGCTTTTACTGCTTCCTGAGGTACCTACTACATCTTTACTGTAATAAAGTTGTTAATATAAAATGTCCTCAATGTACATTGAGGATATTACAAAAAAAGTAATACGCACTATTTGAAGGACACTGAATTGAAAAATAGGTTTTTAGATGTCTTGTATGCTTGAAAATGTTTACATCTTCATTTTCATTTCAGCTTCATCACGCTAAAATAGCTAAACAGATTTCAATCATTTGTGGTACACGCATCCACAGATGGTTATAGGCTTATAGGAGACTTTTTACTTGATTACGAATATTTGCCCCAGCCGAGATTCGAACCAGAGAACGCCAGCTTCGTAAGCCGTTGTACAATAGGGATGTTTCCTGACCTCCATTATTTTTTTGTAAGATCCTGATAAAACATGCAAAATAAGGAACTACCTTAAAATTTTGCGTTCGATTCTTTACGTGTAGCTTGTTTATGAGCGTTTAAAGTTGAGTGGGAAAGTCCATTTTTGAAGTATGAAAATAATAAAAACTTAATTAACACCCTTGAATAACCCATAAAATATCTTCGATAAACGCAAGTTTTAACATAGCTGCAGAACAAATCCTAAATTCTCCATTCAAGGTACTGTACGTATGACGTCACAAGCTTAGTAGGCTTAGTATGAAGCGTTTTTGGGAAAGTCCAAAAATGTGATTTTAACATTGTTTCTCGGGGAGTTTTTATAAAATCTCTATAATTGCGAGTGCGTTCTCTAAAAAAGACAAGAAAAAGTTATCACCTAGCGTATTAACTGAACTTGAATACTTGAACTTTGCTTCTGGTTTACACGTTAGAGTCCCACCTTGTAATCTACCACCAGGTGATCCTCAGCTGGTTTTTGAATAAAAAAAGTCAGCGTTAAAGTAACCTTAGCAGCGTAGCTGTTTACAGCTGCGACGGTAATTAGTACGTGGCGAAATGAGACGAAACTGCGAGTGTCGTTTATTTTAAAATGGCGGAAAATTAGTGACAGGGTAACTTTGCAATGTGGCTTTACGGAATAAATAAAATAAAAATGAATAATTGTGTGGACTTATAAAAACATTTGACATGAAGGGAGACATTTTTTTGTCTCATTTCACGACCGGTTTAGCTCAGCGGGAATAATGCTGCCTGCGAAGCTGACGGTCCTCGGTTCAAATCCCGGTCACTCATCATCATCATATCAGCCGAAGGACGTCCACTCCTGCACAATGGCCTCCCCCAAGGATCTCCACAACGACCGGTCGCGCACCCCTTTCATCCAATGGTTTCCCCCGATCTTCATCAGATCATCGGTCCATCTTGTAAGATTCTTTACTGGATGCTCGAAATCAAGTGGATGTAGTATACCTTGATTTTCAAAAAGCTTTCGACCGGGTCGATAACGATATATTACTCCAAAAGTTAAGTGGAATGGGATTCGTCCCCCGGCTTTTAAAGCTGTTCGCTAGTTACCTGAGGGACAGAAAACAGTTCGTTAAGTACGGACCTTACCAGTCGAAACCGTACCATACACGTTCTGGAATAAGTCAGGGGTCAAATTTGGGACCGTTTCTGTTCCTGCTACTGATTAATGATCTCCCGGCGGTGGTGGACAGAGCCACTATCCTGCTCTTTGCCGACGATGTTAAACTCATCATGCCCATTAAGTCCGCCACAGACTGTCAAACATTGCAATGAGACATCGATGCGGTAAACAGTTGGAGTGTGGCGAATGGGTTACTGTTTAATAACAGTAAATGCGAGGTCATGTCTTTTTCTCGTTCCCCGTCACCCCTACACTATGATTATTTAATAGCTGGTTCGGCGATGGCTCGCGTGAAGGAGGTCCGCGATCTTGGTGTCACTTTTGACACCTGTCTCGCGTTTCGAACTCATGTGCGGAATATTACAAAATGTGCGTATCAGGGGCTAGGGTTTGTGTTGCGCAACGCCGCCCCACTTACTTCGGCCGCAACGTGCACGCTTTACACGGCATTGGTCCGGAGCATCCTCGAGACGAGTGCAGTGGTCTGGACTCCGAATGAGAATAAATATATTCTCATGTTGGAACAAGTCCAAAAACGATTCCTAAGATATTTTTATAAAAAGCAATACAATTATCCTTTTATGTATCCAACTCGCTTCCTACAGGGCCACTTGGGTCATGAATCCCTAGAGCTGCGTCGAAATGTGCACTTGCTTTGCTTTTTCCTTAACATCATACGAAATAAAACTGACAGTGTGAGCCTCGCGGGATGAATGCTCAAGATAGATGTGCCTGACGATTACTGCAACCGGCGACGCGGAGTGGCTCTCCTAGCGACTGCGCCCTCGCGCACGAAGCTGTGCCGAGACTCGCCCGTTCCCCGCGCGATCGCACTCCTTAACTCCGTACTCACCGCACCACCGCAGGGTGATTTGTTCGCGACGGAGATTTCAAGTCTGTTGACCGAATGGAAGAGAGTGCTAGAGCGGCGTATGGATGAATATTAATAAGATACTAGTTAACATTCGTAGAATAGTTCTTTAGTCTTAAGTATGAATCGATGTAACGCCATGGTGTATACTGTCATGTTACATATCTTTATGATTCAATAAATGAAATGAAAAGAAATGAAATCTTGTTGCAGGCCGTCCCACCCTGCGTCGTCCTGTATGCGGTCGCCACTCGGAACCTTTCTGCCCCAGCTATATCAGATATAGTTGAAGTCTCCTTGCGTGATCGAATCAGAAACGAGGATATCCGCAGACGAACCAAGGTGGTCAAATATTTCAGAATATATGAGATGAGAAATAAATATTTGTATCTGAGTCTTGGATGTTTTAATGTAAATAAGATGTTCCGACCTATATGTACACTGTTATTTATTAAAAAAAAAACTAAATGAAAATTTAGTTATATTGCTATAAAAAAATGCTGAAATAAAAGTACGTGAAGATTGAATAAATAGAGACCATGATATGCTTAAATTACGATGTAAAGAGTGACATTAATACGGATTTATATCGGAATCCCTAAAGTCGTTTGTCCTAATGTATCGTTTGTCCTAACGCATTTTTTATGAAACTGTAAACTTTTAGCAGGATTGGTATAAAACAAACCTAACCTAATCTATACGACGATCTTTTAAAAAATCCTGAAGAATTTACGGTTACTGAAAAAATGCGTTGGTACAAACGATGCATTAGGGCAAACGATACATTAGGAGAAACGACATTAGGGATTTTGAATGAGACCCCATTAATACAATATACTTGTATTTTTTATTTTAGACTCAGAGCCAGAACTGGTCCACTGTTGGTCAATTAAGGTTTCAAGGTGAAGGCTTTAAAAAATCGCATCCAACTAAAAAAAGCCTTTGATTTAATATCAAAAGAGCCCTAAAAATTGGCTTCGCCAGACAAAAAGCACCTGAACTTCATAATTACAGAGTTCTTTAATTACAAAGACAGTTCAAGTTGATCTATCGCGTAGCCGAAGTTTTACAGGATTTGGGAACTCCTAATGACAAGTCAAAAATGTTGAGTAATTAAACATTCAAGTTTCATTTGTTACACTGGGCTGGATAGCCTAATCATTAGAGCCTGAAATTTGCGAGGCAATAATTAGAAAAACTTGACGAAAAGAAAAAATCTGTTGCGCTCACTCGTGGTTGACACCAGGAATCGATTTGTAACCTTTAAAACGTAAGGTAACCTTTCCGAAAATCAAAGTAGGTGGGGGAGTCAAAGCGAATAGGGAAATTAAAGGCGTATAGCACGGTTTTTTCTGGTCCCCGTTATGTTGGGCCGGTAATCCATAGGTTCCGGATTCGATTCTTGGTGTGGACAACATGTGAACGCAATTGAAATTTTGTTTTTTTTTTCAGTAGTTTTGATATTCGCACTATAGTCAACTCAGTTAATAAAGAAACATTTAAACATGCTTTTGACCATTGTTGATGGTTTGACATTTTAGGCATTTGTTAATTCTGTAAGAAAATGTGTGAACTTGATAATATTTTCGGTAGTTTTTTTTTTGTGTTGGGCAAACGAGTAGACGGATAGCCTGATGGCAAGCGAAGTGATCACCGTTGCCCATAGACACCTGATTACTTTATTTGCAATGCTTTTACAGGGTGTCATATTGGTTACAGATACCTAACCTTCTTAGCTTTAAAACACCTATCTGTATACTTACTACATGAAAACAAGAAAGAACTACGAATCTATAATTATTAAATTTTAAGTGATTTTTACTGTTTTCCAAATTTTGACCAGATCAATTCACATGGACGGAATGATAATTGTGGCAATCGGCTACCGTATTGATTGGATTACTAGGTGTCGTGTCGAAGTTTACTAAGTTTTACGTGGTCGGATTTTCAAGAGTTAAATATTAATTAGAGCTGTGTGTACCTGTGTAGTAAGTTTGTAAACAGGGGTCTATTGATTAATCAGCTGCTCAAGATTTCAGGTCAACCATGAGCTATTAAAATAGAATTTCATGCTTTAAAGCAATGTTATTCCGGCATTGAGAATTTAAAATGCGTCTTTTGATAACGTCTTAGAAACGGAACTTTACATCGACCCCCACTCTCTTTGGAGTAGTAACAGTGCCCAAACATTAAGCGGGGAAGTTAGGGGTAGTTCTAAAGTATTCAGATACCGTCCATTGTTTAAAAAAACGTATTTGGCCCACTTGAGCTTATACCTTATCATCAAAAATTTTGTTATGACATTAAATGCTACTTTAGCCTGATCTTGAACACATGAAGGAAAACCTTAGTTTGGGATTTATTGTTAGCTTAAAGCACGTACCTCCATCTTCAGGAATGTTGAGCAGCTTCTTCGCCCCGGGGCTCGGGCCGCGGACCGCCGACAGCGCCCTCTGCAGCGTCTCGCTCATCTGCTTCCCACTAGCGCAGTGCGCCAGCGCCAACACCAACACACAGCACTGAACCGCACTGAGCACTCTCACTCTACGCCACGAGGAGTCCTGCTTGCCCATCTCGGCCAACCGAGACCAAGGGTTTGACGGCATGGGCTATTGGCTCATGTTAGGAAGGCATCTGGAACAAGAGAAGTTATGGTTAGTCATCGTCATCATCACACCAGCCCAAAGACATCCACTGTGGGAGAAAGGCCCAACGATCCCCACAGCGACAAGTCGTGCGTCTAATTATATATGTTGGAAGTGGAAACAGCGGAGGTGATAAATGAAATTAAGTATTGATAAGAATTAGAATATACATTGGTGCAGTTAAATCCTAAATCGCTCTCAGGTTGTAGAAACGATTGGCCAGGAGTCATCACTGCACTTTGGATTTATTGGTTTTATATCGATTGTTAGGTTAAGTTAGGTTAGGTACGTCACGATAATTACATTAGGACTATAATAGAAGGAAAAATAGAAGGGAAAAGGAAAAGGGGAGGACTAAGAAGAACATATATGGAGCAAATAAAAGAAAAAAAATGTTTCGTCATATAAAGAAGTAAAAGAAAAAGCGGAAGTATGTCTGTCTGTCTGTCTGTTACCTCTTCACGCTTAAACCGCTGAACAGATTTTGATGAATTTTGGTATGGAGATAGTTTGAGTCCCGGAGAAGGACGTAGGACTACTTTTTATCCTGGAAAAATACACTTATCCGTGATAAACGAATTTAAGGCGGACGAAGTCGCGGGCTGAAGCTAGTGTAGAATAAGCTGGAAATTACTCCACCGACAAGAGCCTAGCTCTTAAATATATGATGGTGATCGATTGGTTTCGCAATAGCCGCGGGTCGATGCGCTGGCGATGCCGATGGGTGACGCTGTGTGACGTAGGCTTACGTAAGTTGATGTTATGTAGAGGTCTGACGTAGTGGTGCGTTAAGTCATGCCTAACACTCTTATCCTGCCCCAGTGACCATCGGTTCTACGAGCAATGTCCCCGCCCACTGCCACTTAAGTCAAGCAACTCTATGAGCTACGTCAAAGAACCAGGTAATGGTTACTTGGTATTGCCTATTACCACCCCGCTACCGTCCTCCTAAGACCCTTTATCCTCAACTCAATGAGGGGCGATTTGGGAGTTGACCCATCTTATGTAAACATACATTTAAATGTGAATTTAAGTAAAAAGCTTGTAAAAAGACAGTGTTACAGTTCAAAGTGCCTTATACATATTTGTAACTGAAGCAATTTTTTTATTTAAGCAAACATCAACGCGAGGCACATGTTTCGCCAGTTCTTTTAAAAATACTTAAACTAAGTTTTCTAAGCTATTATTTATTAATTGAATATTTTCGAAAATAATCACTCCGAAAGTAGCATAAATGATGTGTGTCGCCGATTACTTATTAATTAAATTAATACCGTGAAGAATGTGAAGAACTTGATAAGTCTCCAGTAAAGTCGGAACAAAATTTGACCATAGAGACTCATAACCTAAATTCAAATTCCTTTAAATGTATCTTTTGACTTACCAAAATCTTCACGCCATGCACGGTATTATGGTTCATTAATAATGAATAAGGCACCACACAATACACAGATATTTTGAAGTTTCAATTAAACCGTCGGATTTACAAAAACATGCGCTGACATATACCCGATGACAGTAATGAGACATGCCGTTTCATAAACGAAATACCACGTTTTGCCGATGCTGATATTGATATCCTGCCAATTGGGTCAATTGCATGTTTTCCTACGGTTTCATCACGATTTTTACTAGTTCCATTTTATCGTTGGTCTGGAACATTAAATTTAAATGTGATTCGGGTTGATCTGATACCCTATACTTATACACGTCATAAGTCAACTGATCAAAATCAATGGATTATAATTTCTTCGCTTTTCTGCGAAATAGTGTTAGATGTGACAATAAATTGTGCTCACATGCGCATTTTTTCATGCGGTTTCCACAAAAAAAAAACGCATGCAAATACAACAAGCCACCACCTGACAGTATAATCCTCGACACGTATTTCGCCTTTCTAAGAGACATCATCAGGAGATACAGGAGATGTTGACGGTCCGGCGTCCACCCGAGAAAACCCCTCATCAAAATCATTTCATTAAGCGCATAAAGAGAAAATATTTTGAATACTATTTAGTCAATTTATCATTAGCGTCATCAGCATCTCAATGATCCATTATTATTGCTGAACGTAGGATCCCCGAGTTCCCCAAAGAATTCCTCGACGAACGCTCGCTTGCATTTTGCATCCATCGATTGATCTTAACTTAAGATTATTCCCAGTGCCTTTGCCTTCAAGGCAAGAACATTTTGCTAATACCTCGAGAACCGTGGCGTCCACAGGATTTTTGGTCAAGGTATTGCTTGCAAGGTAAGGCTTGGCCCCACTCTATGTTTTTTACACTGTGACTTGGTTAGGCAGTTTTGCTATGGCTGTATGGAGCCATGGTCCTTCAGCATAGGCAGTGCCTTTCTGCCGCATATAGTGGTTTGTGGTGGTAATACGGTTGTGGATAGATTCCATTCCAGGGTCGTTTAAAGAAACACTGGAACGATATTCACACGGATCAATTACTCGTATCGTCGGTTACCAGCGTATTTCAGATCAGCTTGACTCCTTGGCACGGCGTAGAGACGTAGCCTCGCTCTTCATTTTCTATCGCTTGTATAACGGGGAGTGCTCCGAGGAATTGTGGGGGTTGATCCCAGCTGCATCTTTCTGCCATCGTCCTACGCGGCAACATTTCCTCCCTTACCACTTGGATGGTTGGCAGTCCAAAACTGTGCGTTTTTCTAGAAATTTCCTGCCTCGCATACAGTTGTTCAAGCCTTCAAGAAAAGAGCGTACTCCCACCTGAAAGGCCGGCAACGCACTTGTGACTCCTCTGGTGATGCAAGTGTCTATGGGCGACGGTGATCGCTTACCATCAGGCGACCCGTCTGCTCGTATGCCTCCTATTTCATAAAAAAATAGTGTTAATTTTATACTAATACTAGCACTTAAGTTATTTCATTTTGTTTTACCAAACTTACTAACAACTATGGACTGGTTTCGAAAATAGAAAAAAAAACATTCATACATATGGACCGCACGCCACTGCTCAGGAACTGTCAAATTTTTGGAGATAAAAAAAGCCATGTCAGATTCCATGATATATTCTCTATACAAAAACTTTGCTGTTGCTGCATTTCAGACCAAACACATACACGAATTTATATTAGGATAAGGATTAGCAATAACTTGATTGATCTAACTCTTCATCTTTCTAACAACACTTCATCTTTCTAATCTATTCATCTTTCTAACAACACTTTCTTAAGTAGTTTTCTTAAGTAGAACACTCCAAAACATAAAAGACAATATTACCAGTAAATTTTATTAGAAGCCAAAACTTTATAATTGAATTAATTCGCCGATTGGTTCACTTCTGAAAGTAGAAGCGGAACATAAAGGCAGAGCTGACGCATCGAGTTCTGGTGATGACGAGTTTCGAGAATGGGATGCTGGCCTATTGACAGCGGATAGACTAAGACCAGCTACGACGAAGAAGACTAGATAATTAACAAAATTTTAATTTTACATCACATCAACGCATACGTTGCCATTTGGAATGCTAAGCAGCTTCTGAATAAATTTATAATCATCATTTCAGTCTCAAGACGCCCAACGCTGGACAAATGCCTCCTAGGGATGGCTACGACTGGTCTTGCGCTGCCCTCATCTAAACGGTTTCCCGCAACCCTGACCAGATCGTTGTTCCATCTTGTTGGGGGGGGGGGGGGGCTCTCCACGCGCCGTCATCCTGTACGTGGTCGCCACTCAAGAACCTTTCCAGCGGCCAACGGTTCTACGAGCAATTGCCAATGCCAGTTAAGTGTAGCAACTCTGAGCTATGGAGACGATCTTGATTGACTCATCTGCGGATCTCCTCATTCCTGATTGGATCACGCAAGGAGCCTCCGAGCGTAGCTCGCTCCATTACCTTTTGAGTGACTTTAAGCTTCTTAACAAATGTCGGATACAAAGTGGCGTCATTATTCACTTACTTTGTTATAAATTCATGAAAATGTTTTAAATTATCTATACTATTATAAGGTTGTAAAAATAAAATGTTTGTACATTGAAGATATAAAACAAAAAGAAATACGAACTATTTAAAAATATTTTTTATATGTATGATATTGTGGCTTCCTCCCGCCAAAACAGCTAAACGAAATTTAACTATTTCTGGTACACGGATAGCTGGGTTCACAGATGGTTATAGAATATTTTTTACCCGACTACAGTAAAGAAAAAAGGGGAGTATAACTTTTTCTCCTCCGCGAATGAAGTTAGTTATGTCTATCTTTTAAATAAAACAATTTACCGGATTATATCGCGTATATAATCTCATGTGAGTTCCCGACGTTTCAGCAGCTTTTCAGCTCTCCACGGTCACGGGTTGACTGAGAAAAGATATATTTTCCTCTGTCAAAGTTACAATTTGTGCAAACGACACACTCTGTGAAAACAAATCAAGGTGTACATACATGCTAGGTGGGCCTAATCTGTAAAGACAGTTGCACATGTGCCAGAAGGGCTTAATTATTTTATTTTAATAATTTACTAAGCAGCATTTCACAAATAAGGATGTTTATATCTTCATTCCAAATACAAAAATGTTACGAATTGAATGCTTTTTATTTTACTTTATTATTTAGTTAAGAATTTTGAGCAGTACCAGTCAACTATCGCTCCAAACCAAAACTTTCACTATATTTTGAAGATTACTTATTGTATCTACCTTTTTCCATATAATAATAATATTTGTCATCAAACAGACTATTACGAGTAGCAAAATGCTTATCAAACAATTGTGTGTCCAATTCATTGATAGTTTGAGTTCTATGTTGACTTACTGATAAGACCTGGATGGGAAACTAAATATTGCCTCAAAGTCTACGCAAACATGATTACCATCTTTGAAGAAAATTGTGATTGTCTTCTATTCTATAAAGTTGTAAAAATGAAATAATAATCATAAAATAATATAAATCTTTATTGTACATAAAAAGAAAAAGAAAAGGTCGTTACAGAGTAAAGTTAAAAGAAACAGTTTGTACACAAAAGGTCATATAAAACAGTGGTCAAACTTCAGTCCCCTAAACTAGGTATATAGGTAAACCTGTGCCATAGGGGCTCGAGTTCGTCCGACATTCATTGTCTTAAAGAAAACACTCGATAATTATGTAACAGCCGTAAAAAATAATGTTTTAAGTTAGAATAATAAATAATAAATAAAATAAAAAGCCCATATATTCCAAAACCAATAAAATACAGTAAAAATAACATTAAAAATTAAATTATGCTAAAATTAACTTGGTTGGACCCCTCTCGGGTAAAGGCCTCCTCCAGCTCTTGCCATCTCTCTCTATTATTTGCGACTTTAGGCCAGTCACTGGCTATTTTACAAATGTCGTCTGACCATCTTGCTTTGGGTCTACCGATCCTCCTCTTGCCTCTTGGTCCAGTCCACAGGGTGGCGATTTTCGTCCACCTCTCCGCATGCATCCTTGCTACGTGCCCCGCCCATTTCCATTTTGACTTGAGGCTATAGTCCAGGGCATCGATTATTTTAGTTTTCGCTCTTATTTCGCTGTGACGTATCCTATCTATGAGCTTGTTTTCATGATGTTTCGATCTATAGCTCTTTGGCATGTCGTGATTTTATGTTTCGCCGTCTGCCTTTTAAGTTAGAATAGAATGATTTAAATAAACTAATAAAAAAAAAAGAATATAATTATATGCATATGATGGAATTGAAGTGAAGTTGTTCTTCTGGTCTCTTCATGTCTGTACATTGAAGATATTTCCAAAACAACTATTGTTACGGGCTATTTGGAGGTCACTGATTCTTTTTTTGTATGTTTGTATGTGTCGTTTTGGCTTCATCATGCCAAATTGGCTAAACGGATTTCAAAAATGTACACAGGTACCTGGGTATCCACAGAGGGTTATAGGTTTGGGTAAGGTAACGTGTCCGTATAGACAATTTGACATTCTATATTAGAAAAACCGGCGTCAAGCGTCGGAGTCAGACTTGCCCTCCTGCTCCTAAGCAAAATGTACACGGTGTGGGTTCATTTATACTGGATGATGATGTAGAATGACGGACATAAAAAAAATAGATTTCTTTCCTGGGTTGTGATATAATAGCTACCTTCATAACAAATTTCAAAATCAATTTTTGTGTTTATAAAATAACTGTCAAAATGTGTTCCACACGCTTAATGCTATCAGGCATTCTCTACCAGTGAAACTAAGAGCAGAGAAAAAAAACGTTATATTTAACAAGAATAGTAGTGTTCTTGGATTAATTCCGCGATTAATTCCATACACTCGTAAGATACAAGAAGTGACAAACAACCATGCAGCCGGATGCAAAGTAGGATAACTGCATTCATTTAGCACGATATTAGCAGATTTAGTGTCGAGTCGTGACACGCAATCTGCTTTTTGTAGGTACTTATAGAAAAGTCTAAACAATGAATAAGACTACCAATGTAATGGCAGTCATCTTGGTTCTTGGGGAAAAAACGCATACACAAAATTCGATTCCCACCGGCTTGTCTCCTTTAAAACATTTGAGCAACCATTTTCAAGAAAAGAGCGTACTCCCACCTGAAAGCCCGGCAACGCACTTGTGACTCCTCTAGTAATGCAATTGTCTATGGGCGACAGTGACCTATCTGCTCGTTTGCCCCCTATGCCAGAAACAAAAAAAAAAAAAGAACTTAACAATATTGCAAAATGGATTTTACATGGCCTCACTACGCTACTATCGTGCTAAATGAATGCACCTTGGATCCGGCTGCATGCTTGTTAGTCACTTCTTGTTGTATAAGAAAACATTCTCCCACTGACACCCTACCTTTACCCATAGATATTTCTTTGTGCTTAAATAACCGTACTTGCGGAAAATAAAAATAAGATAATTAAATTGAGATAAAATCATCAAAGGCAGTTTAAGATCGTCCCGAAAATGTTTGCCTAAATAGAATTAATTGCTCGGCAGCTCTTAGTAAAGTTTCTTAAATAAGTGAATCGAAAAAGCGTATGTTTTCCTGGATCTCTAGTGTAAGTATGCTGTTTTTTTAACCTATTTTTTAACGTGGGGGAATTGACAGCCCACAAACTAGGGGATGATATTCTCTGTACTATTTATAAAGTTATAAAAATGAAATGTCTGTACATTGAAGATATTTTCAAAAAATTGATGGTTACGGACTATTTGGAGGTCAGGTTTGTATGTGTCGTTGTGGCTTCATCACGCGAAATCGGCTAAACAGATTTCCACAATTTTTGGTACACGGGTAGCTGGGTGAGAGTATCTCCAGATGATTACTATATACATAGGATACTTTTTACCCGACTACTTTGAAGAAAAAACGACGGGTTATGACTTTTTCTCCTCCGCGAACGAAATTGCGGGCATCTTCTAGTCATCTATAAACAAGAGAGCATTCCGTGATACTTTTTACCGACTACGGAGAAACAAAACGAAGTGTTAGATTTTAACTCTAATAATGCTTAATTTGTGAAACTGTACAGACACAAGCATCAACATCTACCTTAACAAAGCGGGCAAAAATATCTGATACGTCCTCATGGCTCTAGCAATGGAGTCGTGTCAGATATTTATGCGCGGTTTTATATATAACTAGAACATGCCCGCGACTTCGTTCGCCTTAAATTCGTTTATCGCGGATAAGGGTATTTTTCCGGGATAAAAAGTAGCCTATGACCTTCCCCGAGACTCAAACTATCTCCATACCAAATTTTATCCAAATCGGTTCAGCGGTTTAAGCGTGAAGAGGTAACAGACAGACAGACAGACAGACAGACACACTTTCGCATTTATAATATTATTAGTATTAGTATATTAGTATTAGTATATATTAGTATTAGTAAATAGTAAATTAGTAAATATTAGTAAATTAGTAATATTAGTAATTAGTATAAGTGTATTAATATTAGTATATTAGTATAAATTAGTATTAGTATATTAGTATGGATAACTAGAAGATGCCCGCAACTTCGTACGCGGAGGGGAAAAAGTCATAACCCTCTTTTTTTCTTCAGCGTAGTCGAGTAAAAAGTATCCTATAACCATCTGGAGATACTCGGCTACCCTTGTACCAAAAACAGTTGAAATCGGTTTAGCCGATTTTGCGTGATGAAGCCACAACGAGACGTACAAAAAACATTTTTCGTTTTAGTGCCCTCCAAAAAGTCCGTAATAATCATTTTTTTGAGAATATCTTCAATGTACAGACATTTCATTTTTACAACTTACTTATGAGCAGTGGATGAGTCATAGGTACTCGTTTTCATTTAATAATAATATTACAAAATATTTTACAGTACTAATAGCATTTACGACTGTTTCATACAGCACTTCGATATTCATTCCATTCTTTTACCAATATGACGCTCATCCCTCCTCATTACATGCCCATACCACGCTAACCTACTCCTCCTCATTTTGTCCGTCATGGGTGCTACTTTCAAACTTTCCCTTATATACTCATTTCCAATCCGATCTTTCCTCGTCACTCCACGCATCCATCTCAACATTCTCATCTCGGCTGCGTTCACTCTTTTGTATGTCGAAGTTATTTCCTATAATCATCATCATTTCAGCCATAGGATGTCCACTGATGAACACAGGCCTCCTCAATAGATTTCCACATGGGCCGGATAGAGGCGACCCGCAATCCAGCAAGTCCCCGCAAGCCTAGGTCGTCTGACCACCTTGTTATTCCTATAATAAAATTCACCAATATCATAAAGGGCTTAATTGATATGCCATTTCTTTAATTTGTTATGGAATGAGTTCCTGCACTCCAACATTTTAAATTCATCAGGCAACGTCCAGATAGACATTTCAATACAGATATTCGACTACTTAGAATAATATAAAAACATTAAAGTAGATCCCTTGAAATGGTAACGCTAACTAAATATTATTTTAAAATATTGCAGAGCCTTTGTTCTAGCTCTGACTGGGATGGCCATGATTTGAAATTAATATTGGACTTTCCACGATTTTTTTCTTTCCATTATGACTACAACCGAGGACCTTGTTTTTAAGTCGTGGCCTCAAAACAGTCAAGGCGATATGTATGTATGTAAACACTTTATTGTACATAGTAACCAGTTACAAATGAAATCAACTTAAAAGATATAAGTACAAGGCGAACTTATCCCTATTAGGGATCTCTTCCAGTTAACCTTACAATACGTAGGGAAACAGATATTAAAAAATGAGAATTAAAGGTATTTAAATAACTCACTCGGACTCAAAACAATATGAAACAGAATAGTTGCCATTATAAAGGCGTCATCACAATACTTAAAAAAGGCCAAGGCATTGGACTGCTCGGTCTTTATCTATCTCTTCATGATTTGTCACGTTTGGCTCAGTGGGTTGCACAACGGCCTACAAAGCTGGCGGTTCCGGGTTCGAATCCCAGCCAGGGCAAGTGTTTGTGTGATGAGCACGAATGTTTGTTCCTGGGTCTTGGATGTAGATATCATGTATATCGTCGCCTAGTACCCACAGTACAAGCTTTGTTTAGTTTGGGACTAGGACGATTTGTGTAAGATTGTCCCTGTGTTATTGATATTATTATTTATTGTAGAATCATGATGAACTATTTGCCAAATTGCTAGAAGATGCAAATTACCATTGTATGTGTGTAAGGAAAACACATCTGGCAAAAAAAGTGTCTGGAATTATTTTTTGCGAAATGCGGTCTCAATCGAATCTGCAGACTTAACTTGTCATGATCTTTCTCTACACTTGGGCTAAATAGGACACTTGTTTCTACAGGGACCGACTGCTGTAATGGTTGAAATGTCTGTACATTGAAAATATTTTCAAAAAATAAGTGACACGGACTATTTGAAAGTCACAGAATCGTTTTTTTTTTATTTTTTGTATGGGTCTTTATGGTTTCATCACGTCAAACCGGCTACTTAACAATAATAAATTGGTTATAACACAATTGTAAAAGTTTTAATTAAGACAATATTATAATATATAATTGGTACACGCATATAGATTGTTTTTTATACTCTGATATTTAGAATTTTATTCTAGACATTCTAGATTTCTTTTTCTTTTTTATGGACAATCTTTTTGGGATCTTATTAGTTATTTTAATTTTTAAAATGATGATTTCATCAATGATGTTATAATTAAGTTAAATAATCTGATTAGGTCTTTCTGGGTTTTCCCTAATCCTTGCAACAAATGTTGGATCATATTGTATTCCCAGCAAAGACTTCTCTCAATGTATCTGACAATTCGAAAGTGCTTGTACCTAGGCCTACTTGAATAAAGCATATTTTGATTTGATTTGATTTACCCGACTACGCTGAAGAAAAAGAGGGGTTATGATTGTTTTTCTCATCCGCTGACGAAGATGTGAGCACTATCTAGTGTCCTATATTATCCACAAACATGGCGATCGTGATCGTAAGAAGTCCAGCTCCAAGGGGCAATTTCTAGTTCATTTCACAAACGTCTTCTCAGTAATTTTAATATTTTAGTTACTTCTTTGAATATGTTATTCTGAGTAATCCCATTACGAGACTCCTGTAAAAAGATTTTAGAAACAATGATTTTAAATACTTTAAAAGTATTTTTCAAAGAGATTGTTTGAGCTAAGGAGATTTTCTTTATCAAAAGACTTCTGAAACTGAGTGGTATAATAGGAACGTTTAAAGCGTCATAACCACTACTTTATTCCTTTGAACAGGAAAGAGTAAACTTATATTTTCTTAAATAAATGGAAAGAAAGCAAGGCTTATAGGCGAGCTGCCGTAAAACCAAAAAGATGTGCGATAAAGATGAAGCAATGCGTATATTTTTAATAATAACTGTATTACCAAACGTAGAAATATCAAATTAATGCAGGAAATAATAAATAAATATTAAAATAATAAAGAGTTACGTACCACGTACCCTAAGGATAAAATGGGACCCTATTAAATTATTAAAAGGAAATAGTTCTCCAAGAAAACCGTGTCCCGGTAAAAGTAATTTATTTGGTTTCTGTTTTGGGCCATGCATTTTGGTCTGTTAAATAGTCCTCTACCCTATATACATAACGCGGTCGTTACCTAGACTGTGAAATGTCATCATAATCTTGCAATCGATATCCGGCATGTCATCGTCATACGATAACCCTGTCAAGTTGACATTAACCGGACGGCGAGGTATTTGTCATTCCGGGAATACATGTGATCCGGCTGATACCGAGAAATAGGTGTCTTTTATCGTGTGTGGTATTAGTGTTTGTTGCCTGCGATCAATCAGAAAAAAATTAACCACAAATTCCTTATGTCCTAGGAACCCCAGTTAAATCCGGCTAACTCTTGAAGATATTATCTATTCTCATACTTACAATTTATTACGAGCTATCTACAAGATGGTCTCCAGGAAATCACTAAGAGAAGAAAATTAATCTTAACTATTTATATATATACAATACTTGAAGGCGCCCGCAACTTCGTTCGTGGAGTAGAAAGGCATATCCCCTCTTTTTTTCTTTAGCATAGTCGGGTAAAAAGTATCCTATAACCATCTGGAGATACCCAGCGACCTGTGTACCAAAAATAGTGGAAATCCGTTTAGCCGATTTAGCTTGATGAAGCCACAACGACACATACAAACATAAAAACATTTCATTTTTACAACTTTATAATAGTATAGATATCTACGAAAATGTCCTCTGTGTACAATATATTGATACATTTCATAAAAAAATATGTTTTCTTGGAGAACTACGCATTGAGTTTATACTAAAAACATTTACTATTTAGGATAGGCTAAGTACAAATATTGTAATAGATATAAGAGGTATTTAGAAAAAATGCCTGACTGTTGAGTTTGTTTCGGCTTTCTTCTCAACAGTGGTTTCCTTTTGGGAAATGTAGAGTCAGACTTGTAAAAGTGCCCTTGCGGCTTACTTACAGGATAAAGATTATTATTTTATTATTCGATCATTATTTAATTTACTACAATTATAGATAAATTATAACATGAAAATCGCAAATTCCCGTTTGAGCTATGATTATTTCACGGACATAGGTATAAACTTTTATAAAAGCGCCAAATGCATGCTTCAATCATTTTAGGTACACGCAGCTGCAGAAAAACTAACCCCAGTAATTTGTTTATAGTAGGGTGAGTCCGACTGTACTCGCGCAATTTCACTTTCTCGCTTACGTATTTATGTTTAGTCTGAAAACTACATGTATACTATATAAGTAGGTACGTAAGTACTTAGTTCCAATAACTTTGTGTACAGACAAATTCCAAATCCCATTAATCAGCTCTTGACATGAAATCGTGTCCAGACATTTTTATATATTTCATTTATGTTGATATTTTCTATGCTGACTGACTGTGTTTTCTTAGCAATAACGTATGTAAAGGCGTATTTTGTTAATAACTAAAGGAAGTACTTATCTACTGTAAAGCCCACTAGCACCTATCTATCTTTGTACATATCCAATTAGCTACATAATTTACATTTCTATATCAATTCTTCAAAATGCACATTTTGACGATACTAAAAAACGTCTAAAACACCTTTAACGTAAGCATCTTCATTAAATTACCATGGTTGCATCATTAAGCGTGTTTACAACTGGCAATCAACAGAACGCCGTACGTACCAAATGAAAAAAAAACATCCAATATCCGAAAGGCAATCCAAAACACAACACTACACTTCACTTAAAACACGTTCACATACAAATATAACCGTTTAATTAATTTAATAACATTTAATAATGAAACGCGAATCCCGAACGCATCGCTTCCTACCGCGAACGGACGAAACTAACCTAAAAGATTCTAAAAGCTGCGTTCCAAACATAAAATTTGACCGACGATAAACGCTCATGCACCAAAGAGACTCGGCGTTCGAAATTCAAAAATAATTTGCGGTCAAGCAAATTAAAAACAAACCAATATCGATCTTATATAATTAACATAAAGATCACACATCAGTTTGACGGAGTATTGATAAGTTTGTGTTTTGAGGAGAAACGGAACGCACGCATCCTTTGTATTGTATTTTCTACCTGCGATCGTCCCTTTTTTTCTCACCGGCCAACACGTGGTTTAAAGCCCCTTTTACAAACTTAACCGTGCACTTTTGAAACAAAAAACAAACAACACTTCTTAGGACTTATGAAGAAGTTAAACAGCAATATAACTTTGTAATTTATTGCGAACAATCACGATGGTTCTGCTGCGGCGAAATGTGAATCAATCAAAAGTACAGTTGGAATTCCGTTCTTGGTATTAGAAATAGAAGCCTTCGCATTAAACAGAGTGTAATGTTTTGTTTAATTAGAAATGAACATGATATTTCAGGCAGTTAATTGAGTTCCCAAGTTAAATGGTTGTTAAATGCTTGAAAAATTAATAAAGATTACTTTCATTCATAGAAGGCGGTAATTATATTAGTAACTAGAAAATGCCCGCAACTTCGTCCGCGAAGGAGAGTTCGTAACTTCTCGTTTTTTCTTCAGTGGAGTCGGGTAAAAAGTGTCCTATAACCATCTGTGGATAGCCAGCTACCACGTGTACCAAATATAGTTGAAATCTGTTTAGCCGATTTGGCATGATGAAGCCACAACGACACATACAAACATACAAAAAAAACGATTCATTGACTTCGAAATAGTCCGTTACAATAGTTTTTTTTTTAAATATCTTCAATGTACATTTGATTTTTACAACTATATAATAGTAGGGACATAATTTAAAATAGGAATTTTAAGTTTAGAGGAAAATATTTTACCACAGACACGTTCTGACTGTCACAGAAGCTACCAGGAATTCATCATTCAGTGGTGTTTTCCGTTACCTATGCACCATATTCTTGTATTGAGCAGGTCAGGAACCTGAGACTGTCTTTTGCATTCAGGCAAGTATTTCTATGATGCACACGAAAATTTGTTCCAGGATCTTGGATGTTTCTATTCACCAGAGGCGTGGCGTCAGAAAAATTAGGAAATACTTATAAATACAAAGAGAACTCACTCACTCACGGGGAAGATGAAAATTCAAGACTCCGACTGGGCTTTGAACCAGTGTCTTGTGCCTTGCCGGGGCGCACGCTCTGCCAATTGAACTACATAGAGTCCAGTCAGCTTGTCTTCAAATTTTGTCACAATTTGTTACAAGATCTTTTGCATTTTAACCGGCTTTTCTGCCGTGAGCGCCACTATGGTGAGCATTTATGAAACTAAATGTTCACCCTAACAGAGCGAACTTTACTGTTGCCACATGTTAGCAAAAGATGTCGCTGTAGTGTAAACAATGGTTTTTTTACCAAAATCTTGATGTTTTACGATCTTCGTGAAATTTTAAGTGATTTTTTTTACCAGTAAACTGTATTCTTCTAAATACAAAGATCTATATAATGAAAACAAATCAAGACTCCAACTAACGTGACGAATTAACCTCACGTTCCATGAACACTACCACAACAACAGCAATATATTAGACAAACAAAACTAATTATAATAACAGAACCATAACTGGATCACAACTAGTTAAAACTCTGGTCAGAGAACTAATCCGACAGCGATAACAGGCTGCAACAATGAATGTTTGTAACTTTGTGACACTTACTGTTTCGGCGAACTGCAGGTAAAATATACCCACACTATGGCACTGGTCCCAGCGCCGACGATGAGCGAGAAGCGATTAAAGCTAGACATTAGAAACGAGTTGGCGAGCAGCGAGAAGCGAGTCTGTAGCTCCAAAAGTTTCGTCACTCGGCTATAAGGCGCTATCCATAAATTACGTCATTTCAAATTCATCTAGACATAGGATGATGGTATTATGACGTAGGAGGGGGGGTCATTCCCAAGATGATATCATCTCTAGCATCTTTAAAAAGTGCTTCAATGAGTAACAAAAGGAATGAAATTCGTGTTTCTATAAACTGTTGCTAAAAACTCATTTTTTGGAAATAATATCATGTCATAAGTTCATTATTTCATTATTTGGCAGGCAATACTGCCTTCGCTCCTCATCCTACAGGCAGCGGTGTACGCTCGAGAAAACTCAGCGACCATAAAGGAGCCACCGCGCCGGCACATGACTCGTGGCGTGCGCGCGGGAAAACTGCCACTAGTGCCACATAAACTTGCCAAGTCGAAAAAACTCGTCCACATCATGGGTCCCAAGGTTTACAATCATCTTCCTGAGGACGTTATCGCTGCCCAAAGTGCTTCACTATTTAAACTAAAGCTTAAGAAATGGCTAGTCAAGCAGGCCTTCTATGACCATAAAGAATTATTTGTATGAGTAATGTAATTACTGCATTTATTATTATATTATACTGTTGACTTGTAAAGCAATTTTGTATCAATAAACTAAATATGAATATGAATTATGATCGTTTGATGATTTTAGGGGGGTGGGAGGTCTCTCGCTCGGTAACGCTGTAAAATCACCACTGGTTGGTCTCGCAGGGTGGTTCTATCCGCCAAGCGAGCATCGCTACACGAGTACCGCTGAGCTAGTTTTACCTTATCGCTGCGACAAACTAGTAGAGAGAGAGTTCTCGCCGGCAGCCAGCGATGGACTAATGATATATGTGTCTCTTTTACTAACACAGGAATTTATCTTTTGATCGTTACTTGGGCGAGAAAATCACCGATAGGGACCAGTGCCTAGGGTAAAGGCGCCCGAGTTGAGGTCACGCACACAACTTCATGACATCTATTGACAGCGGAATAGGGGTGATGACTAAGTTTTAATCATTAGTCCGTCATATAAATATTGTGGATGAATAAAACATATTGGAGATGTATTTTTTCTTTTTTAACGTAATCAAAAAATAATCAAAATATCGCGCGACGTCTCTCCTAGGTACGACTTCTATCTAAGAGTGAAGTCACGAGCCCATACTCCTAAACTTTAATGCCATTTATCTGGGTATCTTTTTATTATTATGAGAAAGCAAAATATACGTCTCCAAAATTTTTTTTTATGTAACTGACGGACTTATTACAATTTTGATTTTCATACCCCGTCATCACGGCGATTTTTAAAACAGTGTTCTTTTTTCTCACCGATAGCAAATACAACAGCCAACTACATAATCGACTAACAGTTTCTCTATAAAAAATCAAATTGAAATAAATGTTGTTAAACGGACTTACTTACTCCGATGACTCAGTGACCCAAAGTGAGTTTTGGCCTCCGATAAAAGATTCCGCCACTTTTGGCGATCTAGCGCATGTCTCCAGCCAGTTTTTGACTTTCAACTCCGCCAGATCCGCCTTCACTGCATCTCTCCATGGACTTAAACGGACTTACTGGTATGACGAAGTTAGCCAATGCCACTCAAACTGCTTTTAGGTTCTATGCTCCCAGTACTTCTCGACTATTTGAATTTGTATTTGTTAAAGGCACCGTCAATTCTGCAACTGCACATTCGACTCAATAAGGATTTCAGTTACATTTGCATTTCGCCTGAGCGGAGCAGGTGACTTTGTGAGTGAGTGAGTCGGTGAGTAGGTAAGTGAGTGAGTGAGTGTATTTGCACGCCGCTTGAAAAAGCAACTTCTTAATCCGCTTCACGGTTGAAGCGAGCCGGGTCGCTTGTTACACCGATACAACTTATTATAATGTAATACTGCACGTGGTGATTTAAATAACGAAAACAAACGTGTCAATGGAGAATGTTCTGAAGAAGACGAGATTGAATAGACACTATCTAGGTAAGCATGCTCCATCGTCGGCTTCATCGTCGCTTACCAACAGGGGAGATTGAACTCAAATGCTTGCCTATCTCCCATAAAATAAAAAATAAAAACTTTTTGAAATGGTGCCACCGTCACGTTTCTATGGTCGCACCTCCCGCCTCAGAAACAAAATACATCCCCACTATCTGGATGCTTCCCATATAGCCATTTTCGGTAGCCGTTACGAAAATTGTTGACACATATTTTGTTGATACAGACTGATTCTAGTAACACGTTTGGTCGCTGTTCAGTGTTTGTTACGCCGCCGCTACTAAATTTGGGGAATAAATGACACAGTAACATTTAGTCTCACAGTTTCGTCGCTGTGTGGTAACAATGTTCCCAGATTGAAACCAGTCATCATAGAAATCATTCGTTCATTCACTCATTTCGACAGTACTCATTGAAATTTTTCGTAAGTAAACTTCATTTCATATAGTGATTTTAAATAATAAATAAGAAGAGACGCCATTGTTTGACAACGTAAGTATTTGAAGTATTTGCTTTTTCATGATAACTCGTAATAGTTATATGTTCAAATCTCAATGTGGAAATAAATTCTTCGTGTCATTTTATTATATTTATTGCAAATTATTAACGCGCCACCATATAAACATAATTAAGCTACATTAAAGAAATGCATGGTTGTGCATATTTTGCATTGTTTGAAACTTGAAAGTGACGTGAAACTTAACGTAGTAACAACGTTACTTAGTTTACAAAATGGTTACATGTACTTTTTTTGTTTACAGAGATTCTCAAAGTTTCATGGACACCCAAAATATGCCATGTTCGTCGTTGCCGGATCAAAAACCATTTCATACATTACAAAAAAGACGCAAACAACCGGAAATAATTACCAACAAGATTTATCGCATTATTGTTGTTATTTTGGAATGTTTAAGTTTTTCTTTAATATATTTAGCCCCACTATTTTGAGCCCCAATGTTGTTTATATTGGAAAAAATACCATTTGGATGCTGCAAACCGTAGATATGAGTTAACATTTTAACATCTTGTAAATCGTATTGTTCTAATTCGTCAGCTTCGTAAGTGATCGGCGTTGTATATATCTCGATATGTAAATATTTGAATGGTAAGTCAAAAAAATTAAATTTGTTTTTTATATTTCTACCAGATTTTTATTTTCCCTCAACACAAGTAGCGAAACTAGCGAATTTGATCTCTATGATATTATTAACTTGTCTTTAATGTTTTTCGATAGCGACTATTTTTCACTAATTTTGACAGTAGTAAATATTTTTTCACCTGTTTCTAGTAAGTTTTCGTATTTGACTACAGGATATGACTGTTTGCATTTGTAGTCTACATTTAGCTTTGTTAATTCCCGAGCCAATAGTTGATTAGCTTTTCGTAGTAGTTTTTAATTCTAAATAGCATACTTTCAAATGGATATTCACTTAGAGAAGGTATATAGTATTCCTTTCGTTTGGCTTACACATGATTAAACAAAATTTATATTAGGTACTTAATTATCACATGACACTGGCAAGCTTTGGGGACAGTTTGAGAACCTTTGGTTTGTATGAAGCCTTTTATTTCATTTACCGTTACTAGTTGAGAAACATTGACGTAACATTACTACACTTTGCGTATGCTTTTGGTTACAGAGTTACCACACTGTTACTACACAATATTCCAAGATTGTACACTTGTCACAAACTAAACGCAAAGTGTATAAAAACGTGTACATACAAATGTTTCCGTTATGCGTGGACACAGCAACAAAATACAGTTACTAGTGGCTTAGTGGTAGCATTGAGTATTAACTGTTACTACACGTAGAAACCAAAACCCACCACAGTCGCAATGTGTCGTAACAGTTACCGAACTATTGTGACTTGTAACTGCTTTGAAGATTCTGCGACCGAAAATGGCTATGTGGGTTGGCATCCCAAAAATAAACGAGCATCGCGCTCATTTTTACCACGTAGTTGCGAGTTGTGGAATGACCTTCCCCCTGAGGTCTTTCCAGAGCGCTATTTCGCTTGTTCCCCGCTCTCACTTACACGCGGAACGTAACAGCGGAACGTGACAATGAGTCATTCACCCCACTAATTATTAGTACAAGTGTTTCTCCTTTTATTTTAGTAATCTCACCGCGTAAAAACTGTTCCGAAGTCAGAAACTTAAAGTTCGTATAGTGCTGTCCCTTTCTCATGTTTGAATTAACATGTGAGTGACCAGGACAGCACGATCCGAATTTCGAAGCAGCCCCTCTCCATTCGCTTCGGTGTAATAGGTACTCGCTGTGAATTGCACGCAGCTTCGCGGCGGTGTACACGAGCTGGATGAAATTATAAAGGCTTTCTAGACGTTGTATCACGATCCGCTTACTTTAAGGAATACGCTCAGGAGCTCAGCTCGTACGTGTGTAAAAGCCTTATTTTGGACGAGTTATTATAGCGTTATATTATATGTTATTGATTATGTAAAACGGAATAATCTAGGCAAGATTAGTACAATATTTATAAACAAAGTAGAATATTTCCCGAAATTGCTTGGTTCAGTCCGACAAAAACTTTCATAAAAAATATCAACGATTACTAAGTAATAGGGCTGGCACGCATTCTCCAAGCAGACACGTTTGGCATTCTTGTTTATGGGTTTGCGCTTCTCCTACTGACTCTGATTACTAGTTCGGCCAGCCAGATCTACCTAGTTCAAAATCAGGTTTAAAAAAAACATACGAGTACATTACATAGGAGTCTGATAATATGATGTGATTGTTTTTGTTTTAATTCATATCTGTTTAGGAGGCATGTAGCGCCGTCTACCGTAGAGTCATGTTACTCTTTAATCCTGCACCATCTTCTCCAATTATATTGAGAATCGATACTAACGATGGTCTACACTTCACTCATACTATTGTTTTTTATTTTTTGCCCAAAGATTAACTGGATGAGATCCCTTATGGGGATAACTTCAACTTGGAATTTTTTTCATCTACGTTAATCGTACTGGTTATTAAGTACAATGAAATGAAATGAAAGCATTTATTTCGGAAATATTGATCCATATTGTGTTAGTAAAATACATTTTATACTTATCAATCACGGACGTCTACTGCTGGACATAGGCCTCTTCTATATAACTCGCCACAGCGTGCGATCCTGCACCACATCCATCGACTCCCCGCGACCCTCACGAGGTCATCTGTCCACCTAGTCGGGGGCTGTCCCACGTTTTGCTTTCCTATGCGTGGTCGCTACTCCAGGACTTACTGCCCCAACGGCCATCCGTTCTCCGGGCTACATGGCCCGCCCATTGCCACTTCAACGATGCAATCCTGCAAGCTATGTCGGTTATTTCGGTTCTTTATCACAAAAATTGTATACATATAGATACATACATAGGAAATATTACCAGAGAAATAAACAATACACTTACAAAGTTGTTAACATTCCCTACCGCACACTAATTAGTTAGGCAAATTCGCACATACAGCGTAAAAGTTAGTCCCAAAGTTACCAGACCAGCTAAAAATAACTATAAGCGAAATACACCACTAATTTTCTAGCACAGATTAGGACTGTATGTAGCTGCAAAACATGGCCTTAATTTGTCGCAAAAGGTTTGCCGCCCATGGTTTTGCGAAGCTACTTTCCTAGGCGAATATAATCCCAACATATACTGTACAGTCAACAGCATTAATATCAGTCACAACAAAGAGCGCATAAATATCTGACTAGGGCCGTCAGGACTTGTCAGATATTTTCGCACGCTTTATTATGGCAGATGTTATGAATCATAACATCTGCCATAATATTTTTTTCTTGATCTGAGTCTATCATAAGTTATGATAGACTCAGACCAAGAAAAAAAGATAGACATGACGTTACGAACAATCTAGTGAAGCCGTTTTATTGGCATGGTTTTGACAAATCAGACAACTTCACACACATGGTTTGTTTGTATTTGTAACGCGTGAAGTTGGCTTTGACATGGTTTTTTGTGGCCTCAATAGATTGTTCGTAATGTCATGTCTATCTTTTATTCTTAGTTTGATATGTTAGATTGATGCTGGTGACTAAATTGAAAAACTACTAATTAATTTCGGACTACTTTATAAATGATCCATAGAAAAACGGAGGCTCATGGACATATGCATACTGCCAATTCTTACCTCTGGTGCTCAGACTTAGTCTTTAACAGAAGCTCAGAAGTCCAAACTAGGGGTATGCCAGCGAGCCATGGAGCGTAGCATACTCGTATTAGGTGTAAAATTAAGCGATCGTATCCGGAACACTACGCTGCGCTCCAAAACCCAAATATTCGACGTAGCTCGGAAGGCGGCCAGGCTAAAGTGGGACTGGGCTGGTCATGTTTGTCGCATGCCGAGTGAGCTATGGGCTAAGTCCCCACAGATTGGAGACCTAAAAGCTCAAAACAGTGGATTCCTTTTTGAAGGAATGGCCGGAAATTGCCAAAAATAGGGAGGATTGGAGGAAGAGGGCGAGGCCTCAATAATAATAATAATAAGCGGGTCCCAGCTGGAGCGTGGTCTCTACGTGTTGGATCTATATCCCCACACAAGCCTCCCAAAAATCCGGGACTATGAGCCCGTGACTAACGGTGACATACAATAATAATAATAATAATAACGGCCAACTGTCTTATAGCGAAAAGTCTCGACGAACATCTTAAGAGACTCTCGCTAGATGGCTGGATCAAGGGTCAGATACAGAAGGCAGTAATCCTGGACACGGCCCGCATTGTCAGGAGGTTCCTCTCTGTGCAGCCCTAACCACCGGTAGCTTGAGCCCTGCCCCGCTGCCGGCGGCACCCTAGGTTAGGTTTTTTATAATGTGTTTATATTTTGTATCTGCTTTTTGTATTTTACTTTTTATATTCATATTGCGAAACACCTAAGTTATGACCATAAATAAATAAAGAGTATAATAATGATCCATGAATTGTTAGTAATATAAGGACTGTGTTAGTACGGAGACTTAAGTGTAAGGTCGTCCAGTGCCTCACCAAGCCACTATCCCACCTGTCCGCCACCGCAGAGCCTGTGGCGACTGGCGCACACTCTGCGGAGCGTCGCGGCGCAGCGCTTGCGCAGCGTCGCGTGAAAACCGTCCACGTGCGCATCCGCGAACATTCTGGATGCGCTACAGTATCGCGGCAGCCACAACAAGACCATAAACGCGTCGTTATACTGGACACGCATTGCGTTGAGCGATCGCTGTGTGTACCTTGTCCATCAGCTGTAGGTATACAGCTATGTATGTCTGATATCTATACTATTATAAAGATGTAAAAATAAAATGTCGGTACATTGAAGATATTATATCACTGAAGCAAAAAATGTATTTTTTTTATTTTTTGTATGTTTGTATGTGTCGTTGCGGCTTGATCACGCAAAATCGGCTAAACAGATTTCAACTATGTTTGGTAAACGGGTAGCTTTGTATCTCCAGATGGTTATAGGATACTTTTTACCCGACTATGCTGAAGAAACAAAGCGGGGTTATGACTTTTTCCCGTTCGCGAACGAAGTTGCGGGCGCCTTCTAGTAATCTATAATATTCTTACAGTAGCCTACACTATTTCTATTTTATTGTGCACTCTATATCCCGGAAAAGCACAGGATTTAAAAGATATGCAAATTACGTGTGTGAAACTGACGTAAAACCTAGTAAAGAGTGAAGCGACGGGAAATAATTATCTCTGCAGCGCTGGTGTGCGATTATCCTAAAGTCGACCCTAAAAGCCGGTCCACCTAGACCGGGACAGATAAATTAGATAACACTATCACTGATGTAAAACTCCTAGATGTGCCGTACAATACTTACATTTTGCAAAAGGTTGTCTAAGGCGCAGGCCAGACTGACGAGTCATAGGGCGAAGACGCGTCGCAGACGCGGCGCCTCGTTTAATGAATTTTCATACAAAATGTATAGAAGCGTCGCGGTGTAAAACAGACGGACAGAAGAGACGGGACGAGGACGCGTCGAGGCGCGACACTTCTATAAATTATGTATGAAAGGGGCGCCGCGTCCTACGTCTCTTTTGTGTGGCTTCCGGCTTAAGGATATATATATATATCTCTGGATTTGTCCTGAGATTTCAGGATTTTTAGACTCTTCTCAGGATTGCGGCCGGATTTTGCAAATCTCAGGATTTTTTGAATTTTCAAATGAAGCCGTTAAAAATTTCAGTACATTTTAAAGATCTTTGTAATAAAAACTAAAACTAAACTTCCTAAAATTGAAAATCCTCAAACTGCAACACAATTTTAGGGTTTTTCACATGAAATTAGACCTTTTCTCTGGGCTTTTGAATTTTTCATCTGGTAACTATGCGGCGTGCCCTCGAGCACCCAAAAATGGGAGCCTTGGGGCACTCAATAATATAATTAGAGATCTCATTGTACTGTAAAAAAATGCTTTTAAGATATTTCGGGGCCCCCGTGAGATTGGGGGTACGGGCCTCGTAAAGTTGGAACTGGATAAGAGCGCATGTTGTCTGCCTGTAATTGTGAGGTGTTTTATTTGTTGTCAATTCCTGTATAGTTGTGAGGTGTAACATGAAGAGTTAGATTATTGCATAGTCTAACTCTAATTAGCACCGCAACTGCAACATTGACTGTCCCCCACCGATCCACTGTGCCCCGCCCTCCCCTAAATCTGTAAGACAGTTAACGCGTTATTGACTAATAAACATCGAGACATCGTCATAAAATCATATTAGTAGGATTTAAGTGGATAATAAAGACTCTTCCACACTCTCTACATCCCGGCTCGTCTGTGTACGCCGCACTAATGAATCTACACTTGCTTAACTGAATTCCGAATTCGACCAGTTAGCAATATTCCCCAATTATAAGTGCTCGTTGTTTGAAACTTTAGCTACTGTTCAAATCCACGTATATTTAATGATACAGTTTGGTTAGTTAGGTTCATTTAGACAACTGGAAGGCAATAAGAATGTAGTGCATAAACTTACAAACGATACAAATCTTTATCCTATTATAAAATGTGAAAATAATCCTGTCTCACCAAACACCTACTAGTGATAACCCTCCGCATTTATACGTGTGTATTTTTGTATCGATAGCTGGGTTTATCGATATAGGTCTGTCATGAAATTATGTCCCCAAATCCCAAAATGTGATCATCGCACAATAAAAAGCGTCAAATTTAAAAAGCTTAACTTTCATCTTCGCAGTTCAAACACCACTGTACTTACAAGTGACGAGGAACCAGCAAGAAAAACACTTAATCTTATGAAAAAAGTTTTTTTTTTTCAATGAAAATAGATCATATTGCAAAAAAATAGACAAGGAAAACACTTATTCTTACGAAAAGAGTTTTTTTTGCAAAGAAATAGACAAACCAAGTCCAGGCGCAGCATACTAAATATGCCAAAGACATGTGTATATATGTTAAAAGAAAAAAAATCAATTAAGAAAGTAGTGCTTAAAAAAAAGTACTTCACTTCTATACCGCCTAAGTACAAAAGAGTACACCAGCATTAATATCTGCGCGCATAAATATCTGAAACAACTCTATTTCTAGAGCCGTCAGGACGTGTCAGATATATTTGCCTGCTTTGTTATGGCAGATATTGATGCTGGTAACTATACCTATATTCAACTGCACATAAATGACAAAAATCACAATCACAAGAAAATTGAAATCACGCTTTGACTATCAGAGTCTAATCTAATTGTTGCTTTCATTCAATAGATTTTTGCTACCCTTATCTCAAAAGCTATACGCACCCCCCAATAAATTATGATAATAAGATTGCCATCCCTACCCCAATTGATACATTTATTACCATACAATTGCTCGTTGATTGCCGGACAAACAGACAAAATGAGCATCTCAGGATCTGCATTTAACATATAAATGCAATTAAATGTAAGACAAGCTCAGACGTATGATAATTAGACACGGAACGTCACTTAGACAGGGTAACTACTGCATGTAATTATTTCTAAGTAATTGGATTGAAATTTCTTCATACGATATGTCAATGGACCGATGATCTGGTGAAAACCGTTGGATGATGGCGGTGCACAACCGGGCGACACAGAAACTTTTGGGGGAGGCCTTAGTTCAGCAGTGTTCTTTGAGAAGATATGACGATGATGATAGTGATGAATTATTTGTCGATGCTTGAATTTTAGCCTTTTGACCGCCAAGCAGTGAACTCATACGGTAACCCAGACACCACAGCAATAAAATTGATCGAACCTTCAAAAATTAAAAAGTGATAGCGAACGGTCGAAAGGTCGGCAAATGCCGACGCTGGCGTCAGTGGCACGATTTTCAATAACGTGATTTGCCGTTTTTGTTTTTGAGCGTTCAGTCTTCTCTTTTGGTCGATGACAACCACTGTAGAGGTGTGAAATGGCTCCGGAGCGAGCCGCCGTTGAACTTGGGTTGGGCCTGGCGTGCTGTAGGCTTCCAGGACTTTGAGGTAACCTGATGAAAGTCTTGCGATTTGCAGTCCTACGGCACTCAAAAGGTTTAAGAGTGAGTCAGGACACGTTACCATAGCAATGAGGTACTGAAAAAAGTTGACTCAACCAAGAGTTCCTTAGTACCCACGTGGCCTATTTTGGTTATCCTTAGGAAATAGTGGATTAAGTTCGAACTAACTTGCTGAGTGCAGCGACCCAAAGTGGATCTTGGCTTCCGACACCAGTTTACGCCACGCTTCGCGATCCTGAGCCAGCTCGCGCCAGTTACGGATGTCTAGGACCCCGAGATCTTTTTGGACTTAGACAGCGATACCTCTGCGACCCTCGGGTCTGCGACCAGTCGGACGACCAAGGTAAGCGATTTTGGCGGAACAATCCTCTCCCATCCTCTCAACGCGTCCGAGCCAGCGGAGTCTGGACGCCTTGATCTCCCCCTTGTTATTAGGCTCGCGCACGAGGTCTTCAATCTCCTGGTTCTTCCTCATTTTCCAGCTTCCATATTCTCTTTGGGTCGGTCCCAGAATTTTCCGCAATATCCTTTTTGCCTGAGTCTTCTAGCCTGACTGAAAATTTTGAAGTGGTAACAGGCCTTAAACAAGGCGACGCGCTATCTCCTATACCTACTATTTAACTTATACAATCCTAATACTCGAACACGTGATAAGAAAGATTCTCATTGGTAATGGCGGAGTGGAGTTAAATGGTACTCACAAGATCATTACTACGTTCTACAAAATAAAATGGGGAATAATAAAACTATCGAATAAAAAAAACTTAGCGACTGATAATGATATACTGTTTTAAGAACTTGAGCGGTATGAATTTGAGTAAGAGAAAAATTAACTAAAGTAACGACGAATATTGTATAGTAATAAAATCCAGAACGAGCTTCCAAAAAATGGGTCGTAATTAGTCCTTTTCAGATATTAAAATTCTAGTGCGAGCGACTAAATTACTAAGTGAGCGACTAGAAAAACAGAGAGGGAAACTTCGATATTAAGATAGACAGGATTTTTCCAATTGAGTTTTTACATAATAAATTACTAAAAAGTTCTTGTAAGCTGCTTTATGAAAATGGGTCAAAAATCGAAAACTGTAAGTTAGGTTAGGTTTGTATTGTGACCATGTATAGCGGAGCGAGCAGAGTGTCAAAATGGGTCAAAAACCTACCTTGTGACTTCATCACGCCTAAACGACTGAACCGAATTCAACTATTTTTGGCACAAGGGCTGGGCATCTTCAGATAGTTAAGTATAGAATATTTTTTACTCGACTACGCTGATGATAAAAAGAGGGTTATTAAATTTTCTCTTCCACTGACGAAGTTGCGGGCACATAATGTTAAATACTAATACACATAAAGAAAAAACTAGTTTCTTCAAGGAAGTCATCCCGTACCAACAGGAACAAAACTGGACGGACCAAGATAGCGAGTTACGGCAACCTGCTCAAGTTAGCTCGCAACTATGCCCGAGGTTTAGCTGCTGATGCACTTTTGTAGACAAGCATTCAACAGCCTTTAATCCTGCTTTAGCGTTAAAGGCTAACTTGTACATTAGCACAGATTATTTAGTAAGTATGAAACAGATAAAACAGTTATAAGTTGCGCAGCTATACTTCAATCCATACGTCCATACTAATATTATAAATGTGAAAGAGTGTCTGTATGTCTGTCTGTTTGTCTGTTACCTCTTCACGCTTAAACCGCTGAACCAATTTGGATGAAATTTGGTATGGAGATAGTTTGAGTCCCGGGGAAGGACATAGGCTACTTTTTATTCCAGAAAAATAACCTTTTCCGCGATAAAAGAATTTAAGGCGGACGAAGTCCCGGGCAGATGCTAGTACTATTATAAAGTTTAAAAAATGAAATGTCTCTACATTGGAGATATTTAAAAAAAAAGCGGACTAGTTGGAGGTCATTGAATGGCAAAATATTTTTATATTTATTTTTTGTAGGTGTGTCGTTGTGGCTTCATCACGTCATAACAGCTAAACTGATTTCAACTAATTTTGATACACGAGTAGCTAGGCGTTCCCAGATGGTTATAGAATACTTTTTACCCGACTACCATGAGAAAAAAAAGAGAGGTTATGACATTATGTCCTCCGCGAACGTAGTTTCTAGAGCTAGGACTCTTCTAGTGATAAACTTATGATTAATACTAGAACATTACATAAACATACTATTATTTAAAAAAATCAAATAGGTGAAAGTTTACCAAAAATTTAGTTAAATATCAAACCCCGTGGGGGTATACTCCAATTTGTAATTTTATTTCAAAATTGAACGTTTACCAGCTCATTCCTAGTCTTTCCTGCATTTTGGTTATAATGTAGGTATTTTATAAATAAAAGTTACCCTAATGTCACGGGTGATAAGAGCTCCCGATTAATAAAATAAAATAAGTAATGATAATTTTTCTCTAAGTACAGTTTTACAAGTCTGAGTCATCCAGCATTTCCCAAAAGCATACCACTGTTGAGAAGAATGCCGAAAAAACTTGACAGTCAGTTTTTTTTTCTAAATGATTCTTAACTATTACAATATTAATATTACCTCCATAAATATATCTCCTTAAGTTACTCAATTTGTGGGTCTCCAAGAAAGCAAATCTTTTAAAAGTTAAATTATAATAGAGGAATAAAAGCAAAATGTGTTTTTTTAAAACAATTAGATTTGTAGTACGTTTGATATAATTTCTTCAAAGACCCGTGTCCCAGTAAAAGTAAGTTACTTGGTATCTGCTTATTTGAGTTCTGGTTTGGGCCATGCATTCTTTACCATTAAATTGTCCTGTTAAATATTGTAATATGTTTTTACTACAAAATATTTAAGTAATCAAGAAGAGAACTGTCACATTTCAGAATTGAATAATAAATGGGAGCTTAGTAAACCAAATACCAACTTTGAACTAGAATCTCTTATCAGAAATCCACTGAACCACCATTTCCCATACTATCCCTTATCATAATTAACGTTAACAAGATATGATGGAACAAATACCCAAACCGACATGACATTGATCGATTGGTCGTTATCACAACCTCCAAAAAGCAACTCCCAAAAGCAGCCTTAATAAGGTCCTCTTCAGTATAATGAAGACTTATAAGTTTTGATGTTTTCCAAGTGGCCTTATGACTTGAGATAGTTAGAAAATCTAGGTGATTTTTAAGTAATAGCAAGGACCATTAAAACAAGATGACTATATTAACATAGGTAATTGCAAGAATTTTTACTTTCATTCATGTAAGAGTAACAAACTGTACACAAAAATATTTTTTTGAATAACTGGCGACACGTTTGGCTCAGTGGGTTGTACAACGGCCTAAGAAGCTGGCGGTCCCGGGTTCGAATCCCGGCCAGGGCAAGTGTTTGTGTGATGAGCACGAATGTTTGTCTTGGATGTTTTCTGTATAGCTAAGTATTATAATGTATCTATATATTATGTATGTCGTCGCCTAGTACCCATAGTACAAGCTTTGCTTAGTTTGGGACTAGGTCGATTTGTGTAAGATTGTCCCTGATATTTATTAAAAAAAAAAAGAACTAGGAAAATAACCTAGATTTGATATATATAAGCCATCAAACATATTTCATTTTATCTCTTTCTAGCAAAACAGAATTAAATATGGAGTTCATATGGCCGGAGTGCACTATGACGTACATGTCAGACCTCTCTCGGTCAAATCACAGTATAATTAGTGGTTTAAAATGCCTATATCATGCGCATTTCTTGATCGATTTTAATTTCACTTTTTGAAATAGTTTTTACGGTATTTTCATATTTTGTTAAGAAAAACGTTAAAAAATTCATGCATGTACCCTATTGCCATACTTTGGATCGCGCTCCGATCGAAAGCAGATATTCAGGCAAAAGCTAGATGGCGCTTTAAACTAAACATTTAACGATGTAATAATTGCCAAAGTAACATAATACCTAATTACATTTCCTTCGTAAACAGCTAATCTATCTGACAGGTCACTGTTAACTAAACAAGCACCTGTTTCAAATGGGTATGAAACAGGACGCAGTAAGCAGATTCTGCCAAGAGACAGAGGAGACGGAAATGCATATCGTCTGCTTCTGTGGACCACTCATGAGGGAAAGAAGTATCTACCTAGGGCAACATGTCGTGCCCCCGGAAGAGATACAACATGTCACTGCCCAAAGAATTTGGGAATTAGACTCAACGGGCCTCAGTAGTGAAGTCTAATAAGGGCCAATTTTTATTATGTTGTACTTTTTTATTTCGTCCGATTTGGGTGAAAATTGGTACTTACATAGAGTTCTTATTCTGTATACGAAAAACATGACTACACGATGTGTCCTACAAAAGTTGTATGAAAACCTCCATTGAGTTACAAAAAAGTATATGGATTTCGTAACTCAATGGTATACAGATTGATGGCCTCAATGTAATTGTCACCCAAATCGGAGGTAATAAAAAAACTACAACGATATACAAAATGACCCATAAAGGGCTGCCACAATAGATCCAATCTGGTCGAGGCAAAATACAGAAGGCCCCCAAATCAACAATAATAAATAAATGTATCTAAACTATTATAAAGTTGTAAAAATGAAATGTCTGTACACTGAGGACAAAAATAAGTGGAGGGTTCATCACGCCAAAACAGCTGAACGAATTTCAACTATTTTTGGTTCACGGGTAGCTGGTCATCCACAGATGTTTAAAGGATAATATTTAGCCTACTACGCTGAAGTAAAAAAAGAGGGTTATGACTTTTTTCAACCTTCTAGTAAAGCATTGAATTGGTTAGCTCCCCAATTAACGCAATTTTCAACTTGTACAGACTTCAAAAACACTCCAGCGGGCTTATAATAGTTGCGTTTGTCACGCGATAAATAAGTGACATAGCTGCCGTCACCTTCTGATACATATGCGAGTGCTAGAGTGACAGGCGCGTTTTCATATCATTTATCGTGTGATAAACGCGACCATCATAGGCCCGCTGAGCGCCCGTCGAAGTATCGAGAGGCCCACATCTTATATGTATGTCAAAACACGTCAGCTGTCAAGTCCCAAGGAAAACAGTGAATCAAAATATGAAAATAGCCCCCGTGCCAGCTGCGTCCTCTGATAAATATTCAGAAGGGCGACAATGCTGCCCGAATTAATTATAGAAATGCCGTGTTTTGTGCAAATTCCGATGTGTGCATAAGTTAGAAGGGTTTTCGGATCATATTAAGCTTTTTATGAATAAGTTACACTGGAGGAAAAGTTTTTTGGGTGATGTACGACGCGTTACATTTGGCATTTTTATTCATGATTTGCGCGCGGTGGAGAAAAAGTCGTTACCCCTCTTTTTCTTCAGCGTAGTCGGGTAAAAAGTATCCTATTACCATCCGAGCGAAATCCGTTTAGCTGATTTTGTGTGATGAAGCTACAACGACATAGAAAAATAATCAAAAAAATCAAAAAAATAAAACGATTTAGTGACGTCCTAATAGTCCGCTACAATTTTTTGTTTGTAAATATCTGTACCGTACAGATATTTCAATTTTACAACTTTATAACAGTATAGATTTAAACTTTATTGTAAAATACAAGATGGCACAATTGGCGGACTTAATACTTAAGGGATTCTCTACCAGTCATCCATTAAACCAAACAGAAACCAGCAGTTGGTGCAGGATCATGCATAGAAGAAAAAGGAGCAAAAGAAAGAAAAACAAATCAATAAATTATATTTCTATATAGGAGAGTCCAGATAAGGCTGCCTCACGGGTCGGTAGTCACAACAGCCATTGGACAATGAACTGGTGTCGAAAGATCTCGAGAGGTATGTCTCCCTCCTAGATAAAGCTCTCGCGATCTTTCGACACCGGTCTATGAACGGTCGTTTGTTCAGTTTTCTGTTATGGCCGTCGTGTGACAACCAACCCGTGAGACAACTTCACCCGGTCTCCCCTACATAAGGTTTTTTTTAAACGGCTCCCAAAAAAGGAGGAGGTTCTTAATAAAAGGAATCTTGTTTTTTAGTAGTTCATAGTTTGCTTTGAGGCGATAGTGAAGTTTAGGACTCCAATAGAGCAATTCTAATACTTGAGTGTTTGTTTATATTTTTAATGTGAAAACATCACATATTTTTTGATACAATACTGATACAAAGATCTACTCTGCGATTCGGCTTAGACTGCAGTGGATCGCAATTATTTTTTCTTTTCTACTTAGATCTTTGTATCAGTATTGTATCAAAAAATTATAATGTTTGTCACAACAGTGGCAAGCACAGAGTTTTTGACCAAGGTAGGCATCACTTTTTTTGTGCCTATATGCAGCCATAGCCGTTCAGGGCTTCTGGGAAGGCAGTTTCTCTGTGCTTGTATGCAGTAGCCATGGTCATTCAGGGTAGGCAGTGCCTTTGTGCCTATATGGATCGCACGCCACTGTGTCACAGTTGTCCCTGAGACGACTGACCGGTACTGAGGCGTGGTCACTCGTTCATAAGACGGCTCAGAGTCACTCAAAGAAGCAAGACATGTTCGGAGTCTCGAATCAGAAATGAGGAGATCCGCAGAACAACCGAGGTCGTCGACATAGCTCATGGAGATGCTAGATCTAAGTGGCAGTGGGTGGGGCATATTGCTCATAGAACTGTTGGGGCAGAAAGGTTCTCGAGTGGCGACCGCGTACAGGACGAAGCAGCCCCCAACAAGATAGACCGATGAAGATGGCAGAAAATCGTTGGATATGACCTTCAAACCTTCAAGAAAAGAGCGCACTCCCACCTGAAAGGTCGGCAACGCACGTGTGACTCCTCTGGTGATGCAAGTGTCTATGGGCGACAGTGATCGCTTGCCATCAAGCGTCCCGTCTGCTCGTTTGCCTCCTATGTCATAAAAAAAATAGGGGCGGCGCAAGACCGGTCGTTATGAAGATCCTTGGGAGGCCTTGGGAGTGGATATCTTAGGGCTGATATGATAATGAAGGCTAGTCAATTAAAAGTGTAGTTGGCACATGACTGCTCTGACTTTTAAAAAGCTAGACAAATTTTCTTGATTTGTAGCTACTAAAACTATCTTTAAAGTTGTAAAAAATCAAGAATACTGCGCAGTTCATCCTTTTAGAAGCTATGATGTCAAAGCCGACACACAGATATTTTTTTTTACTTTTTCTTCAGTCAAAAATAAACTATAACGTTATAGTTTATTTAACTCTGAACGCATCAAAAATGATTTCGATATGTACAATACACATACGCATTAAGCGCACCGACGTTACACCACTAACATCTTACAGGTTTCCCGGGCTGTCAAGGGTTGGGCCGCTGCCAACTCGACGGCAGGTCATTAGAGTTACATGGCACTCACAGCACTATCGTGACTGTAGGGATTGTTGGCTGGTTTAGTAACTAACCTGATTGACTACACACTGTTCCCCTGCGTAAATAAAAATCTAATTATAAAACTCACTCTCACCCTCTAAAATCAATACTAATACAAAATCCAGCTGCCTTGCCGCGGGTTATGATTCCGAAACAATCTTGCACTATCGTCTTATAATATGAGCTTTGTTAACAGCGCGATCTCTCGGCAAATGTATGCTAGATTATCGTTTTATAAGATTATTAGTAAATAAATGTTGCACATAGAATATTAATGCAAATAATAAGTTATACCTATTAAAGCTCACACGCGTTACATCAGTATCATCGTATAGGTTTCCAGGACTGTCAACAGCTGGCCCGCTTACAGCACATTATGGAAACGCACACAATTAAAAGACAAATAAAACACCCACACACTGACAATTTAGCGGTTAGTGGGTAACTAACCGGGGATTTCGCGATTGCTTTGGCAGAACGGAATGTATTGGTATGGCATCTCCAGTGTTGTTCTAAGTTCGCGGCAGCAGCTGAGTCGGCGAGTCGAATCGAGTTTGGCGTATTCTCTTGATTCGAGTTAACTTGACTTGCCGAGTCTCCGCTAAGCAGAACCGTACGCTAAGATAAGCACACAGCAGAGGCTTGTAAATGCAGTATTTGCGAGTGAAGACCAACTCCTCTCTCTGAGGATCGAACAGTTGGGGTCCCGCCATAACGTGAACTGTTTTACAGGAAGTAATTTAGCCCTAGCCGACCGAGTTGGCGGGCCGCCAGCCGCATTTGGCAAGAAACACACGCAAATTATTGTTTATATCATATACTATAATGTTTACTTTTCGGTTTTGTGTTTAGATTGTACGATGATAGACAGTTTCTTAACCTGGGATAAACATTTTCTAAAGTGGGACAAGATTCTCTTTGAAAATGGTGGGTATCAAGAAGTGGATTGTTTTGTTATCTGTAAATAGTTATTTGTAATGCAACGCAGCAAAGTTGTTATTTGGTACGAGTACTTAAATTGAAAGCCGAGTTAGTGAAGGAATCTTAAATTGACCCCCGAGCGTAGCGAGTGGTTCAAATATAGATTCCTAAGCGACGAGGCTTTCAAGGCACAAAAAGCCAAATGAATTTGTTGCCGTGCGAAACACACAACTTTTCACCTCACTACAGCAAGGAAAATGTGAGTTGTAAGAAAACTATGAAATTATAACAAACCAATTTTAATTTCCATTTAAAACTAGTGATAATTAACTTACGAAACATACTTATAACAATACAAACAAATGAACGTATAAAAAATATGAATTCGAACTTCAAATGACTGTTCCACGCTAGCGGATAAAACAACTTTCCCACGCAGGTTTGGCGCAAAAAACAGTCCTTTTCCGAGCAAGTGGGGTGTAAAAAATATTGCCGTTTTAAATAATAGTGACAAGTAACTTGGCTACAGATAGAAAGATATCTGTAGTGGGTTTCAGATTTATAGTTGTTGGCAACCCTATGAATATGATGCCACAGCCATAGGACTAATAGCATTGCGTTTTACACAACCAGTGCAAGCTAATTCCTCAGATTTTGCAGCTATTAAGGTTTAAGACATTTATTTCTCAAAAGATTATAAATCACTTACAGAGAAATACAATATATTCTTAATATCTAATAGGAGAGGGTATTTTAACATTGGTTCAGCACTGAGTATTATCTTTAAATTAAGCATAATGCGAAAGAGGTGGGTAGATTTGTCTAGTTACACATCCAGTCTGCACAAGTCAAGTAATAAGCGTCAGGGCCTGTTAAACTTTTGTTGTTAACTGACGCTTAATGCGGAGAGGAATTAAAAGAGTTAATCTACCGTAGTGTTTCATTGTGATAGTATTCACTACGATTAACCTAAAACCATAATGGGAATTTATATTAATATACTAGACGTCTCATCAGCAGCAGATCTTTATTAGCATACTAGGGCTGTCACTAAGTCCCAATATCTTCACCATCATCATGAGACAAAATACGTACACACCTGGACATCGGCCTCTCCAAAGAACGCCTCCATGACCGGTCCTGCGCGGCCCTCATCCAGCGGATTTAAGCAACATTCACCAGTTCTTCAGTCCACTTTGTAGGGGCTCATCTACGCTGCGTCTTCCAGTGCGTGGTCGTTAATCAAGGACTCGATGGCCCCAGTAAAATCATGTTAAATCATACCCGACTGCGCCAGATAGGGTTATAGGTTATCAAAACTTCCCAATAGGGTGACCACAGTGTCCATAACTATTTGAAACCGCCTCGAAAACCAGTCGGCCCGCAGCCCCGTCTCATGCAGCATGTCAGCCTCAGCCTACTTGGCGTGGCTCCAGATTCCATCTCCATCCACGAGGCTATTTAGATTTTATCGTAACTCCAAGGAATTAAATTTAGTACCACACACATAACATGTATAGATCATAGATTTATGTCTGTACGGTTCGTAAATTAACGAAATCCCAATTGGGATTGTTTTGGGGAATACTATTACAATTTCTAGTGTTATCATAGAACAAATCCAGGTGAGTAGTTATATATTTACTAAAATGTGCCCACAACTTCGTTCGCGGTGGAAAAGAAATCATTACTCCTCTTTTTTTCTTGAGCGTAAAAAGTATCCTATAGGTGCGTCCACATTTGTATCATTTGCCCGTATCAGATCATCGTCGCGTGGCATGATCGCGTGTCACGATCACGCGTTTGGACGTTGCGCCGATCGGATCGCTCGAAATCCATTTTGCTACGCGTATCACACAGTTATATCGGACGAGTACGGCATGATCGGCGCGCCGACATTAAGCGTCCAAGCAGCGCGATACGCAGTCATGTCACGGCACGGTGATCGGATACGAGCAAATGATACAAGTGTGGACGCACCTTTAAACAGTATCTACGGAGAATCGGACCTTCGTTGACGGATTAGACCCATTTTTAAGATTCTGTATTCAACGGAACTAAGTCTACTCTGTCTGTCTGTCCGACTGAACCGCTCTAGGTACATAATATGTAAATTTTACACAGAATGTGTACTGTGGCCGCTATAGCAAGTACTTATAATAATAAAAATAAAACATTAAAGGAGGTCCCGATACGGAACCCTTAAAGTGCAAATCTGGCTCGTACTTAGCCTATTAATAAAAATAACCACCAGTAGCATTTCACACAGGACAGGAGCACACCGTATCACCACAAGAAAGCCGCCACAATATTTAAGTCCTAAGAACATGACAATTCTTTAGCACTTACGACATTTTGAAACTAGTATACGCATGCTATTACAAAACGTCGTAACTGCTTGGGAAAAGTGGTACACTTAAGCCCTTTTATAGGTGATGGCGTACAGGTGGAAGATTGATTACGCTTTACGTAGAAAAAGAGCGTCGTGCGAAAAAGCATTATGTGGAGGTTTTATTTTTAGTTCAGACTGTACTTTGTGTGATGTTGGATTAAATACACACGAGGAGACAAGACAGCTTAAACATACAAATATATATCTTTTTAAATCCAGAGGATGTAGTGACGAAAATTGAGAAAGGTATGCTTCGGTGGTTTGGGCATACCTAGAGGATGAGTGAAGCTAGACTGACAAAGAAAATTTGTGTCGAGAAGATCGATAGAAGAGGGCGGTCTCGCAGAGGGTATCTTAGCCAAATTGCAGAGATACTGAAAGAGGTCCAATGAAGGTGAGGAGTCCCCACAACCGACGAGCGTGTATGAGGTGCATGGATGTAAATTAAGCGAAAAAGTGTGTAAGGATAGTGGTAATTCGGTAGTCTCTGCCTACCCCAGAGGCAGGCCAGGCGTGGGTATTTTTTTTTTCATCATTCATCATCATTTCAGCCATTGGACGTCCACTGCTGGACACAGGCCTCCTCAATAGATTTCCAGATGGGCCGGATAGAGTCGACCCGCATCCAGCGAGTCCCCGCAACCCTAACCAGGTCGTCCGACCAGCTTGCGGGTGGCCCTTCCCACGCTGCGCTTGCCGGTACGCGGTCTCCACTCGAGAACCTTTCTGCACCAACGGCCATCGGTTCTTCGAACTACGTGCCCTGCCCATTGCCACTTCAGTTTGCTTACCCTGTTTGCTATGTCGGTGACCTTGTTTCGTCTACGAATCTCCTCATTTCTGATTCGATTTCGTAGAGAGATCCCTATATAATATATATATAAATTATAAATACTTAAATACTACACAGAAAACATCGATAACCCAGGAATAAACATTTGTGTTTATCACACAAACACTTACCCTGGCCGGGATTCGAACCCGGGACCGCCAGCTTCGTATGCCGTTGTACAACCCACCGAGCCAAACGTGTCGGATTTATTTATTTAAGCTTTATTGCAAGAAACAAAAGTAAGTACAAATGGCGGACTTAATATCGAATGGCATTCTCTACCAGTCAACTATAGGGCCAAACAGAGTTGTTTAAAATTGGTGCAGTGGGAAAAATCAATCAGTACTGAGAGCATTAGGTTGGGACACGCAAGTACCCAAGCAAATAAGGCATACATAATTACATATACCTACAACTACATACTATACAAGGTGCTGACGAGAAACCCGACAGATTTTAACCACGCATTCCTTAGGTTATAGGAGCAAAAAAAATGTATTTGAACCCCTAGTCAAATTCGGCTTACTTTTTATCAATCAATCAATCAATCAAAATAATCTTTATTCAAGTAGGCCTAGTTACAAGCACTTTCGAAATGTCAGTTACATGAGAGTAAATGTTTGCTGGGAGACATACAATATGATCCAACATTTGCTGCAAGGATTAGGGAAACCCAGAAAAACCTAATCAGATCATTTAACTTAAGTATAATATTATTGATAAAATCATCATTTTAAAAATTAAAATAATCAATAAGATAAATCCCAAAAGGATTAATAATAATCTAGAATGTGTCTAGAATAAAATTCTAAATGTCAAGAGTATATAAAGCAATTAAGATTAAAATAATAATAATACCTTAGGTATTCGTTAAAATAATTATACATATACCTACATGCCGCTATAATGTACATTAATCCCACGCGGCTTTATCATTCATGTAGTCTTGTGTGCTATAATAAGCTTTAGAAAATAATTTTCGTTTCACAATATTTTTGAATTTACCAATAGACAACTCACTTATGCTGCTAGGAAGTTTATTATAATAACCTCACACAGTTACCCATGAATGATCTCCTTATTTTATGGAGCCTAGTAGCAGGCACTGCGAGCTTATGCTTATTTCCAGTATTAAAATTTAGATAGGTATTATCAATTTATATGTCAACTATTTATTGTGAAAAATGTCTTTTGATCGCGTCATTGCAACGTACGTTACCACGTTTTTCGTCGCTATTTACTGCCGTCAAAGTGACAGCTACTGTTAGTTAAAGTCATCCTTTTTAACCGACTATTAAAAAAGGAGGAGGTTCTCAATTCTTTGGGACCGTTTTTTGGATCAATAACTAACTAAACTAACTTGACTGGCGCAGCGACCCAAAGTGAGATTTGTTTTTTGAACAATAATCGTAATATTTTTTAACTAAAACAATTTAAACGGATAATATCACGTATATTCACTGAGACCCAGTCGACCCCGTGAACACGGAAGCTGAAAAGCTTCCCAAACGTCGCGTATATTAACTCAAATGAGATAATATACGCGATGTAATCCATTTAAATTGTTTTATTTAAATAAGTCATAATCGCGGAAACAGATGAAAATATTACGTTACTATCTTGTTAAAAATAGCCCTGTAATTGCACTTAATAACCCTGGATAACTTTAATGAATCTAAATTAAGATAGATACCTAAATATATAGCCATCTAAACATATACATAGAAAACAAAAAGCTGCGTAAGAGAAGGTCGCATTGAATTCTTCCTACACGATGGAACTTTGTATTAATATTCGTAGAAGGCCGACTGTCCGTTATTGAAGTTTTTGGGGCAGACCTATGTTCAGCAGCGCACGTGAGGGATGACATAAAAGAGGAAAATCCTTATTCTTGCCGGGATTCGAACCAAAGACCGCTAGTTCGGTCTTCTAGAGCAGGGGTCGGCAACCTACGGCTCATTGGATGTGAAGCTCAATCAATCAATTTCCTTGCTTTCTCCCTATATGGGGGCAAGACCTCCACATACTCTTTCTCTCTTTTTTTTCGGCTTATTAAAAACTTTGAAATTTTGTAAATTGTGACCATGGAAAGCTGAAAAGCTTCCGAAACGTCGGGAACTCCAATGAGATTTTTGACTCATTCCACTAAGAAGGTCGGTGACTCCTGGTCTAGAGTAACCTTCTCAACCGTACTAACATTTAAAATTACTAAACCAACCAATGTTCACAGCACAAAAAGCTCACCGAACCAAAAAAAGCCACTAAATGAATAATTCAACAACATTTACATACATGGTCAGGAATCGAACCGGCTTGCGTGCAATGGAATAATAACTCAGCCATCTAATTGACAAGGACGTCTGTCTGTCTGTCTTCCCTCGTGACGGGCTATGGTTTATTTTTAAAGGCGACTTTTTTAATTAGGCCCATAGATTTTTGCCTACGCATTGAAATGCGCAGCCATTTTGTTTAGCGAGCTATAAATATGGAAGTTGAATGGTAGACCGGTGGCATGTAATTTAAGTTTATTAAACTATTTGAATACTGGTTAAGAAATACCAGCGATGCAAAAAATAAATATTCTTTCAGATGGATGAACTGGAAAATTTTAACTGTAATTTGGTAAAGTACAATACGGTGTAGGAAGCTATTCCGATCTTAGGTGATTAATAGGCCGATCTTAGGTGATTAACAGGCCGATCTTAGGTGATTAACAGGCCGATCTTAGGTGATTGAGGCTCGATTTTACCAACCTAGTATAAGACTTATTCCTGTAATAAATCATTAATTACACTTGAGTAGAATCATTTTACGTTTCACCAATAACTAAACTAAAAATATAAAATCTCTAAGGCTGAATTTCACCAATCTTTTATTCCGAGAACTACGCTTATTCTCAAATAGTTATGTCATGTTTGGTGAAATCCAGCCTAACAGGGGACGGATATTCGGATAGATATTTACCTAAAGTTCGGAAAACACCGGAAATAGTTCAGCAAATATGGAGTAGGCTCCTTAAAAATATAATTTTGATAATATAATCACATTTAATAGCCGACTGTATGTCATGAACGGCAACGAATGAACCATGATTCATAAAAGAAATTACCTACAATATTGCTATCTCACTCACTAACTTTTACATGTAATTATCCATTCACTCTTCAATGACTATCTTTTAGTTTAAGTCCCCAATCTAAACGCAAATAGTTGCTTTTTTGATTTTTTTGTAATAATTATTTACATTTAGGATTTTTTCAATTAAATAAGTTTCATCTACGTTAGGTAAATACCATTTAGTAAATCTATAAATAATTTCAAATTTTTCATATAAATATGTATTGAAATAAGCATTTACTTCATTATTGGTCTATTTAGATTGCCCGAAAATTTTAATAATAAATTAAAATTGAGTCCGCTTCAATACTATTCAGCGACAACGCCGCCGTGAAAGTTTAGGTAAATATCTATCTGATTATCCGATCCCTGGTGATTAATGCTTTCTATTTCGGTTTTTAAACTTAAGCGGTTTATTTCTAGCACTTAAGAGTTTTGCCATTACCCATTACATGCGTTCAGACTTTGACTATCTAAAAGTCCAAAAAATATTTTGAATAAAAAAAAATGGACTTACAAGGTTTGCCACTTTGGCCGATGCGATACCCTAAACAGTAGGCAACTATGAGTCAGTCTTATAAACTTGCACAATAGGAAATACTAATGCGTTAGTCCTTTTATTACATTTTCTTTAATTGTTTCTCAGGTCTAATTAGTAAATGCAGGAGTAATTTCTACATTTCAACAGTCACTTTTAATGATTTCGATTAATGAACATCTATTTTCCGGCTGGCAACTATGTTGTGTGTAATGTTCGATTAAGTATTTAACTAGCGTACAATTAATATATTGCAATGATGAAATGAATGTTATTATGGAAACTAATAAAAGTAACATCAGTCATACATAAAATGATCACCTAATCCAATTACACACCAGAGCCGCCTTCTGTAATCTCCTTCGCGGGGGAGGAAAAACTCAAAACCCTCTTTTTTGCTTCATCGTAATTCGATCAAAAGTAATATAACCATATATGTGCATGTTCAAAACCCAGCTACCCATCATACCCGTATACCAAAAATAATTGAAATCTGTTTATCCGTTACGTCATATAGCCACATGTATGAGTCGTACATTAATCCAAAAAAATCTAAGTAGTTCCATATTTTTTTGATAATATATTATAGGGAATGAATGAATATTTTCAATAATATTGAAATTTTGTTTATAGGTAGGAATAAGCTTCCTTATTGTCAGGAAAAAATTACAGATTTTTCTGTGGCTTAGAAAAAAATAAAAGCTAAAACTTTCTACGTAGTAAACTAAACTATTTTAGCATTTTGCAAAATGTTAACATTACTGCAAAATGCTAAAATAAAACATATGAAGATATAAATAACATGGTTTTATTTTTAACATTAAGTATATTTAACAAAAACATAAGTGGTCCTCCCGTGACCATGGAAAGCTGGAAAGCTTCCGAAACGTCGGGAACTAAAATGAGATAATATACGAGTACGCGATATAATCCGTTAAATTGTTTTATTTCAATGAGTAATAATCGCGGAAACAGAAGAAAATATTAAAAACATAAGTTTTAAAATTATTACATGCTACTTAATTATTATTATTAAAGCGGAGCGTCAAAATGGGTCAAAAACCGAAAACTGTAGGTTAGGTTAGGTTTGGATTATGACCATGCTTAGCGGAGCGAGCGAAGCGTCAAAATGGGTCAAAAACCGAAAACTGTAGGTTAGGTTAGGTTTACCGCGAGGACAACAGTAGAATGCGCAAGCGACCCTGTGTCCTCACAAACGCGGATGGGAAGGAAAAACGCTGGGTTTTTAGTGGGTGACCGGGTGACCGGGAGTCCCACATACGTGCTTGGAACCCTCGTCCGAGCAGGATGCGCAACGCATTATCCCAGCGACAAAAAAAAAAAGGTTTGTATTATGACCATGTTTAGCGGAGCGAGCAAAGCGAGCGCAGCGTCAAAATGGTTCAAAAACCGAAAACTGTAGGTTAGGTTAGGTTTGTATTAGGACCATGTATATATGCAGAGTCAGAGGCAAAATGCTAACATTACCTATTTGACAAGAAAATGAAACATATGAAGATATAAATAACATGGTTTTATTTTTAACATTAAGTAACAAAAACATAAGTTGCAAAATTATGACCAAATAATTTTCGGTCTGATAAAAATATGCCTATTAATTTTATGCGTAAACATGATTCGGACAAACAAAAATATGCGCAAACTAATTATGACAAATTAATATCTGCGTTATCAAACTATGCGAACCTTGATTATGGCAAAACAGTTTATGCGAAAAGTCAATTATGCCTACATTGATTATGCCATGCAAAATTATGACAATAAAAAATATGCCAAAACAGGGGGAACCACGCCAAGTCTGTTATGCTAAGACAGTTTCGGACAAACAAAAGTATGCGACATAGAGGGAACCCATAACCACTAACAAGGTTAACGGCGATCTAGCAAGCATTTTTCTTCTGTTTCCGCGATTATTAGTCATTGAAATAAAACAATTTAACGGATTATATCGCGTATATTATCTCATTTTAGTTCCCGACGTTTCGGAAGCTTTCCAGATTTCCATGGTCACGGGAGGACTGAGAAAAGATGTATTTTCCTCTGTCAAAGTTACAATTTGTGCAAACTACCCATTTTTTTTTGAAAAAACGTAAATAAAGGTGTACATACATGCCAGATGGGCCTAAGATGTAGAGACAGTTACACATGTGCCAGAAGGGCTTTATTATTTTATTCTAATAATTTTACCAAGCAGCATTTCACAAATGAGGCGTACTGAGGAGAAAAGAAACGCTGCAAAGAAAAATTACCAGGCTACCTCATTACTAATTATAATATTTAAAAAACAGAGACTATTAAACTACTTTTTAACAGATAAGATATTTTACACCGTTCGGAAATTAAGGTTTTGCAGTCCTGTGTCTCGCTTGTTCCTTGATGAGATGTATTACAGGATCCCAAGCTGGTGGTAGTGACAATCCATCTTCTCTATTGAAATTAGGATGCTTTTTAATCTCAATAGCCTCGCGTAGCATCCGGGGAAAATATCTTTTTTCTTTGGCAAGGATAAAAGGTTTATCAAACTTAATTGAGTGGTTTGGTTTGTCAATGACATGTTCACAGACTGCAGACCTATTACACCGACGGTGCTTGACATCTGCTATGTGCTCCTTCACCCGGGTTGATACACTGCGTTTCGTTTGACCAATGTATGAAAGACCACACTCACAGTCCAGCTTATAAATGCCTGCACTCTGCAAAGGGGTGCTACTCTTCACGGGTCTAAGGCATTGAGAAACCTTCTCTCCAGTCCACCCGTGACCATGGAAAGCTGGAAAGCTTCCGAAACGTCGGGAACTAAAATGAGATAATATACGCGAATAAATCCGTTAAATTGTTTTATTTCAATAAGCATTTTTCTACCAATCATAAACAAGGTACTCGTATAAATAGGAACGACCGGTCAACCGACCGTCAACGTTTAAAGCATTTGATGAAGTTGAAACGAATGATGAAGTTGATGAGTTTGAAACGCGTGTCGAGGATTATATTGTTTGATGGTAGTTTGTTATATTTGCACGCGTATTTTTTTTGTGGAAACTGCACGAAAATATACACATATGAGCACACCTTATGGTGACATCTAAGCAAGACACTATTTCGCGGAATAGCAAACAAAGGAACTTTAATCCATTAATATCGCAAGGATATTGAAATATGGTACGAAGAATAGCTTTTTCAACATGGCGCCGCCTGATAGCAAAAGAAACCAACGCTCATTAACATCGAATTAAGAAACATAAAAATCAAACGAAACCGCGGCTTAAACGCAAACCTATCGTCCAATCAGACTGTGCCCTAAGGATTTGATTGAAATTTGAATGGGCGCCTAATGGGTATTGCATCAAGCTCTCACTACGATGAAAAGGACTTATCTTAGTACTAAGTCTACGGCGCTTACGTTTTTCTTAAAGAGCTTGGTTATACAAAAGGTAGTAACTTAGTGCGACGCTGATGGCGCTGACGTCGTTTTGCATGTATTCATACGGTAAGTGCAGCTGTTAATTCATGACATGACTAATCGATTGACGTGCGTATAAATAAATGCTTTGGCTTTGATTTTGCGTAATTATACCAAAAGTTGATTCAGAATAAGGAGCATTATATGAGCCAACATAATGTACCTATAGCTGGTTCAAGGAGAAATATTCTACGGTGATACCCTCAAGCCGGAAGAATCAGCGTGAGAAGATTCCCAAGGAGGTGGACTTACGATCTGCTCAAGATCGCATGAAAACGTGGGATAAGGGCAGTGTCCAGCATTGGACGTCTTTCAGCTGATATGATGATGATTCACGCCAAATCGGCTGAACGGACTTCAATTAGTTTTGGTACACGGGTAGATTGGCTATAGGATACTATATGGCTATGGCTATAGAAGAAAAAAAGAGGGGTTGGAGCATTTCCCCTCCACCGCGAAGTTGCGGGCACCTTCTAAAACCTATAAATAAATACATTTACAGAGATACTCTTACCATTTTTTCAGACACTGCCAGTTTTATCACCTTTTTTATTTTAATTACCTGTAGAAAGAAAAAAACTGGTAAATTCTAGAGTGATCACTCTCTCCTGTAATTTTCTTCTAAAGTGTGAAGAACAGTTAAGTGTTAATATCGCCTCGCCAGTTATCTTCTACCTCTATATCTATAAAACAATATTCCAGCAGTTATTTACTTTTACCAGGAAAGTATTCCGAATTTGAATAAACTTTAAATGGTAATTAAAATTTCTGGTAATGGAGTAGCTGGACATCTACAGATGGTTATAGGATACGTTTTACCCGACTACGCTAAAGAATAAAATAGGGTAATCTTTTTTTCTTCTCCGCCGACGAAGTTGCAGGTGCGGTCAAGGAATTTAATTTGTGTACCCTTTCGTACCTTGTCATAGTGACATTGATATGGAATATCTATCGGCTTTCATTTTGATTTTGACTGTAACAAGGTACGAAATGGTATATAAATGAAAATTCCTTGACTGTACCTTCTAGTAACATTTATAAAGGCACTTCAAATTCCTTTAAAGACGTACAAGTGGACCCTCCCAAGGAGGGGTTTTATTACAAGCTTTTATTTAACTTGCAATGTATGTTTGTTCAGGTGGAATCTTGCTAGTTAAATATGACCTACTTCTCGGTTTCCGACTGAGTAAGTTCGGTGGCAATGCAACAGTGTGATACAATCGAGCTGATCTGATAATGGAGCAGGAAGGTGGTCATAGGAACTCTGTAATAAAATTACGCAATCCTATCCGAGTTTGGACTCTTTGCAATCGTCTCGGTGAGTAGTTGATGGATGTTCAAAGAAAAGTAATAAAAGCTTGTCACAAAAATGAATTTTTTTTTGCCAGAAATGTATTCGAAAATCGAATGAAATTTTCTTACTGGAATGTTATTTGACATCTCCTATCTATATCTTCGTTATTATCTCAGCTGAAACCTAACTTTATAGTTAAACCTTATAAATACAGTTTTAAATGGCATTGTAACCGACAGACAGCTCCCAGGGCCAAGTTCTACCGAAAAGGGTGTTGTTATAGGCTCTGTTTACACTATAAGTTATTAGCTCTGTCAACAAGGTGTGCCAGTGAAAGATAAATCGTCGTGCTAGTGTAAACGCGCCTTTTCTATTAGAATAGATTAATATTTAACCGACATAGCCCAAAAAACCGTTGAATTCTGTGTACACTTGTACACAGTGTTCACCTATATTATTATAAAGTAGTAAAAATGAAATGTCTGTACATTGAAGATATTTAAAAAAATATAATTGTAAGAGACGATTCAGAGACCTCCACTGAATCGTCAAATATATATTTTTTGGATCTTTAGTATGTTTGCATGTGTGGTTGTGGCTTCATCACGCCAAATCGGCTAAACAGATTTTAATTGTTTTAGGTACCCGGGTAGCTGGGCCACAAACGGTTATAGGATACTTTTTACCCGACTACGCTGTCGAAAAAAAAGTATATACAATTAATCTTATTTTGGCGTCGGTGCCATATAAAGAATGTGTAAAATATTGAAAATTGACGATTTTAGTAAGTTGTGACACGATGGTACCGACTCCAACATAACATTAATTGTATATACTGTATAGATTGAGTATACAAACGGTTACTTGTAAGTAATTTGAAGAAACTGAATTATGGCGTTATTTTTTACTTTTTAGTTTTTTTGGAGTCGGTTTTATTTTTTTGTTTAAAAGTTTATTTATTTTACACTTTTTAGTTAATCGTTACTTAAAAGTGTATCTCGTGACGATTCGAACAAGCCCAAAAACGGCTAGGATACATTATTTTATTACATAGATCTGGTGCCTACCTTCCGGCTCCATCATCAAATCAATTCGATGGTACCATTCTCATCAGGAACATTTAAATTTGTGACTATGAAGTTGCTTAGCTAAATTAATCAAGATATTTTGTCGCCACCCGTAAATCATTTATCATTGAGGAGTTCCGATGGCATTCTGTGGTCTTCTGCATCAGTTCCACTTCACCAATTTACACTTTCTGAATGCAAATGCTTATTATGTTTCTTATAATACCAAAATCGCTATATGTATGCCTACAATATTTGAGGAGTTCCTTCAATTCCTCATGGATTTCATCATCAGATCTTCACCAAAATTAAATGGGACCAACTAGAAAGTACCTTCTATAAAACCAAATCAATTTTTTTTAAATCGGTCAAATAGTCTGAGTAATCGGTGAACATCCATAAAAAAAAAAAAAAAAAAAACATTCCGTCGAATTGAGAACTTCCTCCTTTTTTTGGAAGTCGGTTAAAAAGGGGTTATGACTTTTTCTCCTCCGCGAACGAAATTGCGGGCGCCTTCTAGTTTTAATTAAAGTTAACCACGTTTTGCCTGAAAATTGGTAGAAACTACCAAATTAAGTATATCTGTTCAATTCAAGATTTTTATTCACTTTTTTATGCTAGTATTATAGTTGTTACACAGAGCTGTTACATTCAATTTCACCATTCCCTGTTAGTTTCTAAAAGGTTGATTAACAGCTGATAACGATTGTCGAAAAGTCAGCGTTGACAATACATAATGAGCAATTAAAACAAATAGTGTGAAATTGGAATGATGACGCAAATCAAATTTTACAGCTGTCGGGTTTAAAGTACCCTATAGGTGAGTGCCCAGCCACGTGTACCAAAAAACAATTCAAATTCGTTTGACGGTTTGGTGTGAAGCCACAACAATACATAGTTACAAACAAACATACAAAAAGTAAAAATTCGATTCAATGACCCTCAAATAGTCCGTATTTTTCTGAAAATATTTACAATGTATATACTGACATTTTATTTTTTAAAACCTCATTAAACCATAAATTAATATTTTATATGACAGCTCTGTCACACAAAAGTAACGATATTTTACGAAAATATTGTGACGTATCTATCCAAATATATAAAGAAATTTTGTATCATTCCCTAAAATATTCCCCAAAATAAACATTATTACGCTGTATCGTGATGACCACAGATTCATTGTAAGCGGCTGACTCACTGCACGACTGAGTCAATTGTCAAAATATACATATTTCAAGTGTGACGGGTCGTGATTTTGATTATACAAATGCCGGTTAAATGTGTATTATTCACAAAATAACGTAATAATAAATATAATTGTGAGTACCGCATAAAATTTAAAAACCCTTCGACTTGTTCCACCAAAAGCTGAATATCTCAGAGACGAGTGCTCTGATTTTCATTAAACAAAGCTAAGAACACTCGGGATAAAATTATCTATGACACAAAAAAAACTGCACTCAAATCGGTCCATTCATATGGGCGCTACGATGCCACAGACAGATACACAGAGTCACAGACTCACAGACACGTTAAACTTATAACACCCCTCATTTTGTCGGGGGTTAAAAAAATACACCTATTGAAAATCTCGATGACTTTATTTTAACCCATTCATTACCGAAGATTCGATTTCGCGTTATGTCATTGCAATAACATCCGTGGGAGTCTATCTATCTATCTATCAGCCTCGGACGTCCACTGCTAAACATAGGCCTCTCCCATAGCTCGCCACAGGATGCGATCCTGCGCAGACCGCATCCACCGACTCCCCACGACGCTTACGAGGTCATCCGTCCACCTAGTTGAGGAATCCGTGGGAGTAGTAGGTAAGAATACGAATGGGCATAAGTTCACCATTTGTACTTTCTAAAATTGGACAATATTAAATTTACGTTCATACGTTAAAATACTTGATTTTTTAAATATTTTTATTATAAACTAGATAGAAGATGGCCGCAACTTCGTTCGCGGAGGAGAAAAAGTCATAACCCCTGATTTTTCTTCAGCGTAGTCGAGTATAAAGAATCCTATAACCATCTGGCCCAGCTAATCATGTTACCAAAAAAGCTGAAATCCGTTTAGCCGTTATGGCGTGATGAAGTAACAACGACACAAACTATATAAAAAAATCCAAAAAAAAAAAAACCATTGTATATGGCTTGTGTCGTTGTGACTTTTTCACGTCAAAACGGCGCCAAAAAGATCCCGACGAATTGAGAACCTCCTACTTTTTTGGGAGTCGGTTAAAAAAATGCAAAACAAACATTTTTCGAATGAATTCATATATCACTTATTCATGTCATTTTTATGTCATTTTATAAAAGTCAACTAAAATTGTTGTCTTTTAAACACTTCTCAACCCAAAGGTTGTCTGGAAAACATCACTATTTTTATAAGATGTGCAATCCGAGGTGTGCAATAAAGAGTACTTAAGTAGGATTTTTAATTAGCTGGAGTAAACTGACGTTTACGTTCAAACGTCCGTGATTGCTTCATTATGGCAGAAGTACAGTATTTCTTATGAATAAAAGTTACCATAATATCACCGGTTACAAGTATTTTCATAAAACTTTTGTAAAATTCATTCTAAACAACGAAAAATTCACGTTGGCACCTGTCAGTTTACTCCAGCTAATTAAAAATCCTACTTTAGTATTTGTATAGATTAGTTAGAATGACGTAGCTGTCATAATCTGTAGACCACACACGCGCATTAAGCGGACCTCATGGTGTTTGCTCGTTTTACGACTCCAATAAAGTCGTCTTTAGTGCGTTATAACACTAACATATGCCCACGACCGCAATCTTCGACGGTGCGATTAGCGTAGACGTGGACGGAACATGTTGATTGGCATACGACTCGTTAGTAATTGGACTATATTCAAATTAAACAAAGTCCATAACTTGATAGTGACATAGTATTACTTAAAACTAGGGTTAGTATTTATTACATTAGGTTTTTACATATAGGGGCATGTAGCTGCACCCAGTGCTTCAACCACGTCGAGTCCCAGCGGTCGGCCAGCGTGCACAGTATGATATTCGAGCTGGCGCGCCATCGCCTCAACAGCGAAAGGCCGGCAACGCACTTGTGACTCCTCTGGTGATGCAAGTGTCTATGGGCGACGGTTATCGCTTACCATCAGGTGACCCGTCTGCTCGTTTTCCCTATGCCATAAAAAAAAAGCGAACTACAGCGCTTCCTGATAATCGCGTGGAAGCCGTCGATCCACCCCTCCGCGAACATACCCGCTGCGGTCTCGCGGCAGCCCGAACACCACCCTGTACGCGTTGTTGTACTGAACTCGCGGAGCGCTGTATGCCCGCTGCGTGTAACTGGTCCATAGGCTGCACGTGTAGAAGGAATGGCAACGGCAATACTAATACGAATGGGGGCAGCGCAGCCACTGATCCGCCATTCATTTATTTATTTATTTGTAATAAAAAAAAAAAAAACCGCCGTCGTTTGTCGCAGGGATCGGAACCGGTATTTATTTCATACAAAATAACCGAAATAACAATTCGTTTTTTTCCTTATACGACGAGATTCTCGTATATTTTATTAAAATTTCAGAACTTTCATCAGGTGTTTTGTGATTAATTTCTCGTCTTCTAAATACAGTTTCAAAACATTCCAGAAACAGTGTGTATTAGTAGCTGCTTATATGACACCTATATTCCAAATTTCATCAACAGACATCTTGTAGTTTTTGAGTAAAATGCCTGCGACATACGGACGGACGGACGGATATGACGAAACTGTAAGAGTTCAGCTTTTGCCATTTTGCCTACGGAACCCTAACACGAAATGTAAACATGCTAATGATTAGTTTGCCAAATAAAAGTACTGTAAAAATTTATTTGGTAAGAGATATTAAACGAAAAATATTTCGCCGAAAAGGCAATACACTCACGCCACCATACCCGGTCCTTAGCTCTTCGCATCCAGCCGCTTCCCACCAGTTTCTTTAATAAAAAGCACTTTTTAATTTAGTTCTGAATATAATATAGACGGAGAGCTATTTTACGCCTAATAAAATCCCACTAAATAATGATTTGAAACTAGTTCATTATAGTCGCGAGTCGCGTGTCGCAACTCGACCGCGCCGGGAAGCCATCTGTCATAAATATACTGTCATGTTGTTTTACAAACTGTTGTGTTGGAACGTTGTAGGGTTTATAACAGGTTACCGATAGGGTTACAGTAGGGTAGGGTTTGTAGTTTCATCGGATATAGTTACGAACATTGTAATTACACACCGCGGCGGAGGCATACTTTAATAAAAACACATTTTATGTACTTTTTTTTTATGTACATTTTATGTGTTTTTACGTGTTCAATATTTTTTTTATCTCTCCTGTTCAGAATTTCATTTTCATTAGTATTTAGCCTTGTGGAAAATAACTTTTCCATCCCTAGGGTGGAAAGTATTTTATTGTTACGATTAGCCACAGAGTCGAAGATAATAGAGTTACGAGTCGAAGATGATGATGATGGTGATTATTTTTTTTTTATTTTCTTCACAGTCGAAATGACAAGTAGAGTGTTTAACTCAGGTGTTCACCCTCGAACTATCGGCGCTCTCACTTCGTTCAAGCGCCAGAAATATGTCGGGTGAAATGGATCACTTTCAACCCTCGGTTAACAATTTACTATTCATGATGTAACTGACAGACTAATTAGAATTTTGATTTTCATACCCCTATAGTAGGTACCTATTGCGTTGCGTACGGCGTAATGAAGGCGAACTTTAGTGGCTGGAAATAGGTAGTAATGTTTTAAGTAATGTGACATCTCACTGTGATGTTACGTTTCGAGAAATGTGATATGATATGGCATTACTTTTAAGGAATTTACTTCACGGTACATTGATTGATTGATCGATGATGCTGAATATCGGCTAGCAATTTTGCTGTTACCGTAACTATATGTTGTGGCGGCGGAGCTGCCGCAGCAGCTCCCGGCACCACGTGTCGGTGACTGCCGTGCTGGAGTGCACGACAGCTATTTTCTAGCCGGTCTATGTCATGTCTGTTGTCAATGGCCTTAGCTAAGAACATTCGGTTTTATTTGGGGCTTTTGGAGAATAGGATGGGTATGGGATAACGTGTGGGGACCCGTGGATTAAGATCGCCGTGGACGACCCCGCCTGCGGGATCGCCGGTGTCCGTGTCCGTGTCCGTATCCGTAATCGTTATGTGGGTTTCGGAATATGTCTATGTTCCGGTCAAAGTAGTAGTCAGCAACATGGTTGATGGGTCCGTCGTCTGTGTCCGAGTCGGAGGAGTCTTCCGGGTACCATATTTTGATGGTAGCCGTGATGACGTCATCCGGGTCGGACAGTATGTGTCGCGACCTTCTGATTAGCCTTCTGACGGCTAATCTGAAGGCGCTTTGGTCAGTGACGGTCTGTAATAATTGAGCCTAATCATTTACAAGATATGATCATCTAAATTTTGTGGGATAATTTGAAAGTTCGACGCTGATGTATCATGGTAAAATGCCGTAAGAGGCGTTAGAGGCCTTACTTACGAAGTACTGTTTGGTGCATGTCAACTATACTCGTATTAGTATCACGCGTATTAGGAGATATAGGTTGGGACGCAGTGTGCAAGGCACATCGACAAAAATTATGCTCAAACTCGAACAAGCCAATGGTCGTGCGCAGCCAAAGCGCCGCCTTATTAAACACGCTGACAGATTTATGGCAAAATAAGACTAATAGCCTCTGTAATAACGTGTCATTTGCCTAAACGCATTTCGACGATTGTTCTGTCTGATGCTGTGACTTATAGATTTATAGCGAATAGATCGTCAAATGGATTCGTTTTTATAAACTAACAATCAACGTCAAATTTCTGAATGTGAACGCCCGTAACTTTATACAAAATGCTGTACATTGACTAATCGCAATTTAAATAATGAAATAATGATCTTTATTCTGTAAGTAGACCGCAAGGGCACTTTTACAAGTCTGACTCTAGGGCATTTCCCAATAGGAGACCACTGTTGAGAAGAAAGCCAAAACAAACTCAACAGTCAGTATTTTTTTCTAAATAACTCCTATTTGTTACAATATTGGTACTTACCCTATCTCAAGTATACCTATGTTTATCAGGTAATTAATATAAAAATTAATACATTTACCTATGAATGATTTGGCTTCTTTAAATAAATACACTTTACATAGTATGCTAAGAAATAAAGAAATTTTATCTAATTTAAGCTTCGCTCGCGGAGAAGAATGAGATATAACGTCCTTTTTTTGCTTCAGCGAAGTTGGAAGAGTAAATAGTTTCGTGCATCTATCGTGGCCACATCTTAGAATTGATCACTTCATGATGGTGTCGACCATTTCATAACATGGATGTATTTCATGATATATTAAGAGCCTATAGCGCGCTGACGGAGCCCCGCTTCGCGATGCTTCTATTTGCGCTATGAGTGACACAAGGTAACGAACGAACCTCGATGAAAGGCAGCGTTTTTTTACTTTAGTGGCTACGGTCTAAAGCTAGCTAAGCAACTGGATTTTATAACTATATTAATACAGAAGCATAAAGGTCGAGCCACACCGGATGCGTGTGAGCGACGTGCGCGAAGCGTGCACGTGGCGTGTGCGTTGTATATAAAATAAGAATTTTCATAAGAGATGACACACTACTTGCGTGACGTGTGCGTACGCAGCGGTGTAACTTGGCCTTAGGGGTTTTATTGCACGAGCTGTGAAGGGTAACAGTTGATTAGGGGTTGATTATTATTGTTTGTAGTAACGCAATAATTTTGTAGTTTCAGTGCGAGGTGAGACCCTTAATTATTACACAAAGTAATATAATATTTGGGTTTTGATTTGATTTTGTATGATTGTTACTGTTTACTGTGTAGATTAAAGTGAACCGGTTTGTCGTCCGTTTTGGCTCAGAGGGTGTAACGTTGCCTGCGAAACTGAAGGTCCTGGGTTCAAATCCCGGTAAGGGCAAATATGTGTGATGAGCATAAACATTTATTCCTGAGTCTTGGATGTTTTCTATGTATATAAGTAAATGTATCTATGAAATATATCGTCTACTACTCAAAAAGCCTCATTGAGCTTACCATGGGACTAGTTCGATTTGTGTAAACGTTGACCCGAAAAAAAGTGTTGTACGGTGGAAGGATCCTGGTGAAAATCATGTAAAACCGTTGAATAAAGGTGGCGCATGGCTGGTCTTATAGTGAAGACACGTGTATTACGCTAATTTAATCAAATTAAAAATTATTTTCAGTCTTCCCGTTACCATTTTAACGGTTAGACTTAAAATAATTTTTAAAATCATTAAATTGGCTGATACAAGCGATTAGACTGACGTGTGGCTATAGAAGTGTTCTGTTTTTCACAACAAAACACTAAATTATATTAACATCGACAATTACCTAAACAATAAACATATAAACTTTTTAACGCCGCTATCAGACTCACAACCATTACGATCTTAAACTACATTTAAACAGTACGTATAATGTGGTATATATAGAAAAACCCGGGAGACCATCCAAACCACATTTTAAAACAGCTTAAGTTCACCGCAATTCCTAATACAATTATTCCCTATTGCAACTAAGACACCAAAACACAAGCTTACTCACGTTAATTCCAAAAAAAGCATTTAGCTAGAAATCCATTGAGACTTACGACTTTTTAGAGTGTTTGAGCAACTTATCAATGAATAGAGCTTAAAATACTATAAACCCAATAGATTTAATACCCTTTTAAACTGAGATTCCAAACCATGTGCGTACTCGTGGTTATTAAAAAAGGTGTTTTGCGCGTACTAATTCTTAGACTTAAGACGTTTTAGATTGCTCACGAGACTATTATTTTAAGAAACTGGAGCACGCGCGTACGCAGATGTTCTGGTTCTGGAGTTAGTTAATGACGAGGTTTATTGACTCGTGCTGATTTCGTATGATCCGCTATAAATAATTATTCGTCATCAAAATATACCTATTATAACTATGGTCCACGAAAATGGTCACTAAAATACGAATAAGTTACCTACATATTATTGCAGTAGTGAGAAATAATTCGATTTTCAAAATTTCTAATATATTTACGTCCTTTATCCACCGTGTTGAACGACGACCGGAACACCCTGGCGGGAAGCGGTTGGATGTGGAGAGCTAACGACCCGGGGCGGAACGAATTAGGGAAGGCCTATAACCAGAAGAGGACGACATAGATGACGACGATGATAGATTGATTAATTTAACATATATATGTATTTGTTTTATTCATATGTGATCAGTTTCTTCTTCTTTTTCAATTTAAGAGCTACGCTCTTGTCGGTGTCACAATCGCCAGCCGTTTCTTTCTTGGGCTTTCTCCTTCACTTCTTAGTAAGACATGACTTTAACCTTTTCTTTTATTTGCTCAAAGTAATTTCGTCTTGGCCTTCCTCTACCTCGGTTTCCCTCGATTTTTACTTCTATGATATTTTGGAGGAAAAAGTGATGTCTTAACATGTATTTACATGTATATCATATTTTATGGCCTATCATATTTTCTCTTCTATTTTCTATTAGTGTTAGTATTGTCCTTTTCTCTCCTATCCTATCAGCGATCAGTTTATTGTTTTATATATTTTGTTCATGGTGTTACGTTGTCTCTCTTCTTTGTATCTTCACTCACTAGCTCAAAGTTTAACTAAAAGAGATCCCTAATAGGGTTAAGTTCCCTTTTGTCCTTATATATTTTATATGAACTGCACTTGTAACTGGTTATTATGTACATATATATTATGGTATTCTGGTTAGGGGCAAAGCAGCTGACATACAGACTATATTTGTGTTACAAAAAAGAGCGATTCGTTCTATATATAACCTGAATTCCCGTGACTCCTTAAGAGAACTTTTTAAAGACATCAACATATTAACTGTAGCGTCCCAATTTATTTATGAGAATATTATTTATGTTATTAAGAACATAGAGTCGTTTACTAAAATTTCAGATATCCCCAATTTTAATAATAGAAATTAAAAACAAAATCGCCATTAGAAAGTTCCGCGTTTGTAAAGTAGCCAAATCATTCGTAGGCCAATGTATACATTTTTATAATAAGCTACCAGATGATGCTTTAAAATTACCGTTCCCAGTAGAGGACTATTTAACAGACAAAAATGCATGGCCCAATACAGAAACCAAATAATTTACTTTTACCGGGACACGGTTCTTATAAGGTGGCATATCAAACGTAACTTACATACGTTTTTAAAAAAATAAAAAATAAAAATTTAAAAACGTATGTAAAATTATTATTTTACTTTTTATATTCTATTTTTTTTTACTTTTATAAGTTTTGATATGTTTTTTTGAAGAACTACGCATTGAGTTTATACTCAAAACATATATTTAGGATAGGCTAAGTACAAATATTGTAATAGATATAAGACTTATTTCGAAAAAAATACAGACTGTTGAGTTTGTTTCGGCTTTCTTCTCCTCAGTGGTCTCCTCTTGGGAAACGCCGTAGAGTCAGACTTGTAAAAGTGCCCTTGCGGCCTACTTACAGAATAAAGGTCATTACTTCATTATTATTTCATTAATAAAGAGTTTACATAATTATATAATTGACCGAGTATCTAATGTACACTTTGAAATTTATGAGCCGGGCTTTGTAAAATTCATAGCAAATAATGTGTAATACTAGATCATGATCATCATATATTTTTTTAACTGACAGTTAAGTACCTACACTAAGTCATCGAGGTTCCGTTTATTTGTTTGTTTGTCAATACTTTATTGTACATAAAAACAATAGAACACGGGCGGAAAAGTAGTACCTAAATGTGTACAAAGGCGAACCTATCCCTGTAAGGGTTTCCTCCCAGTTAACGTTTCAGCACATAAGAGAAAAGTAAACATGAAAAAATATACAGAAAGTAGGAAGTTAATATGTTGTATACGCTGCGCTTGTCGGTACGAGGTCTCCACTCGAGAACCTCTCTGCCCCACCGGCTATCGGAACAACCAAATATAACAGCCAACAAAATGTATATAAGTATAACACGTAAAGAAATGGAACCTTCTTTCTCTTCTTTAGTCATAAGCACCACTATGATGATGTTGTGTGTATTTCAAAATAAATCATTATTTATTTCTTTCTTTCTTATAACAACTGATAATGATACGCAAGATGACGTCACACCGCTAAATGTACTTTGTTGTGTTATCCCACACCGTAGGAATATCCCGAGATAAGTAGGAATCATCGGATCAATCATTGATACTGCAAAATGGAGCTTCATTCCAGAACACGATCGGGTATTTGCGGTTTAAGTTTCCACAATAACTTTACACAGATTATGTTGCAGCAAAGTCACTTGTCTATAAACCGTCGCAACCTTAATATTATGATATGGGGTCCGATTACCTACAAGTTCTTACGATCAGATCATCATCATCGTCGAACGACGTCCACGGCTGGACAAGGGCCTCCTCCTCCAGGGATCTAGATAACAACCGATCGTGTGCCATCATCTAACGGTTTTCCGCAGTCCGGCATTGATGACAATACGTCAGTCCACCGTGTGGAGGGCCTTTCCACGCTGTGCCTTATACGACAGTTAAAACACTGTAGCAATCAGAGCAACAGCTCTTGAAATAACCTAAAAATATTATATATAGATGCGCGACTATAAATAACAATTGGAGTTAGGTTGGATTCGTACTAAATAGAACAAAGTTGCCGGAGATGACAAAATGACATAGAAATTTAGTTTCTTCTGTCAAGACTGCTGCCTCTGCCTCTCAAAGAATCCCGTATTGGCCACCATCAGCATGATCTAATGATCCTAACTGACGTCCATTTTCTTTCCATCAAAACTTCACTTTGTAGTGCGATAAATGTTGTCAATCAATGCGAGAGAAACGGCTGATGTTGGGTCGCTCCACAAGCCCAGTTGCGACTGGTTATCCTAGCACAGCAGGTAACAATCATGGTGCTATAAAACAATAGTAGAAAAACCAGCTGATTATTGCTATAAAAAATTACTGAGATTTTTCACCATAGATAATTCAGAGCGTTTTTTGTTTAACCAACGCGACTGTAATCTACTCTGCGTCTCACACGTTTCGTATAACGCAGATATAATTTCAAAACTAGGCCAAACTGCTCTGACTGTATTGATTACGTCCTCTTTTGATGCACTCCGCTATATTCCCATTATAGCATGAATACAGGTGAAGAAGCGAATTATCGTACCTTATTTATGACTAGCAATTACCCGTGGTTTCATTCGCTACCGGGAATTAAGTAGCTTATGTGTTAAGCACCCGCTGACTTACGCACAAGAGGAGACGACCGGGGGAACAAGACTGCGTGACGTCATCGACACGGACGGACCCCGTGACGACCCGGCGTCGACACTCGGCTTCACCTCCTCCACAGGCAAAGAAAGACTACTCGATTCTTAATTAGAAATGTTTGCCCGGGACCCATTGTAAATTAAGACGGCATAAACGAGCCTATATCCATTATCCAGTCCACAATTATTCACATCCCACTAGGACCCTAGCGTTAGTCCTTCGAACCGGATCTTTAAATCCATGAATTCGCTCAGAACCGTGGTCACTCAACGTAGCCAAGACTGAATATATGGCCTTCAACTCTTCAGATCCCTGCTTACCCGTACGCATAGGCGGTGACTTTTAGTCGAGCGTACAGACCAGTTTAAATACTTGGGGTCTGAATTTCACGCGTGCGGGGATCGATTGCGGAGACAAGGCCCGTTTTCAGGCTTGGGCAAGGCGTGAGGTGACTGGTGTCATTTGTGACCCTAAAATGCCTGTGAGGCTGTAAGGGCAGGTCTAGAAATCTGTTATTAGGCCTGTCCTTTTGTATAACAATGAAGCGTGGCCTGTACTTGAGCGGTGCAAGCCTAGCACGCTACGTGTCACGGAAATATTTATGCTGTGGTGGATGTGCGGAGTATTGCGGAAAGACCGCGTCAGGAACTCCCGCATCCGGGGCTGTCTATACGTCCTTGATATAGCAAAAAAAGTGCAAGAGAGTCGCCTACGTTGGTTTGGCCAAGTTTTACGGAAACTGGCAAGTTACATCGGAAACAAACGGTTAGCCATGCCGCCGCCGCCGTGTCCGAGTAAAAGGGGAAGCCCCGAAAAAATGCTAGCTTTAAGTCACCAATGACATGCGTGCTAACGGCCTTAGTGCTCAGCCACGATGACACGTGACCAGCGGCACGGCAAGCGAATTCCTGATACTTTGCGTGTGATGCCAGCTAACTGCTGAGCGATGAACGTCTCGACCACGCAATGAATGGAGAACTCGCTAGCCGCGCCGCTAGTTAGTGCATTGTTGTGGCCGAATCGTTGCAGCTAAGGATGCAGAAGGCCGCGTAAAGGGGAGAAGAAAATGCCGGAAAGCGGACCCCGGGAGAAGCAGCAGCTGAGGACGCTCCCGGGAAAACGCTACGGTGATGATGACGATATTTCAATCTATGAACTGGGGTATCTGTGTGTCAAATTTCATCTAAATCAATTTGAGACGTTTTGTTAGTGAGTAACAAACATCTACACAATCCATTATATAGTTGTAGAAGTGAATGTTTGTATATTGAAGACATCTTTACTATTATACATATACATGGAAGATATTTGAGGTTTGAGGTCAATTAGAAAAATATACTTTTTGGGTTTTTTGTATGGTTGTATTTATCGTTGCGGCTTCATCACGCCAAATCGGCTAAACGGATTTCAACTATTTTTGGTTCACGGGTATCTCCAGATGGTTATAGAATACTTTTTACCCGGCTACGCTGTCGAAAAAAGAGGGGTAATGACATTTCCTCTTCGGCGAAAGAAGTTTAAATAAAAAAAGTGAAATGTCACTGAATAGAAATAGTTATTTGTGCAACAAGAGAGCAAAGTTGTTTTTTGTTTCGAGTGCTGATTTTGAGCAAGCGAAGGATTCTATGATTGATTCACGACAGTAGCGAGTGATTCAAAGTTAGAATCCTGAGCGTAGTGAGGGACTCAACAGCACGAGATGCAAAAAAAATTGCTATATCTTTAAATTTTAGGGTATTACGCGTTTCCGAACGTGTTTTCTTTGAGGTCGAATTCCAAAATCGAATTTCGAAGCGGTTTGTTTTTTTCACTCGCTTTTTTATATGCATGTGAAAGAGACAGAGCACAGTAAAATTCGAATGATTCAAATTTATGGCTGAACAATGTCAATTCGTGGCACTGAAGAATGAAAAATTAAAAAGCTACTTTGACCCACGCTCGAATCAAAATCGCGCTTTGTTGTCTCGCAGCAAAACAAATCGCGGCATGTTTAAGTTAAGCGGATTGTTTGATTTGCTGCTGAGGTGAAAAATATTTTTTCATTGTAGGATGTGTGTCGTTGTCGCTTCATCACGTCAAAACGGTTACAATGGATTTCAACCATTTGTTGGTACACGGGCAGGTCATTCACAGATGGTTAAAGGATACTTTTTACCACAGTACGCTGAACAAAAAAAGGGGGTTATGATTTTTTCTCCTCAAATAATATTAGTATTTATGAAGTAATCATCAGTTGGTCACTCTCACACAAATCTCCATCCTTATTCTAGTTTTTAAAGTTTCAAATTTGTCGAAGAAAAAAAAATCGTAACTTTTAAATTTCTAAATATTTTTTCTGTTGTTGGGTAAAAAGTATCCTATCATTTGTGGATGTTCGGCTATTCTTGTAACAAAAATGGTTGAAACTCGTCCTTCAGTTTTCAGCAAACATAATGTTGGGAAAAATCATTTGCCCATTCATAAGACAACCATATTCAGTGGTTAGAAATAATTAAAAACCTTAACCTTACCCGAACTTAAATACGTAAAACTCGATAAATTTTGAGAAAAAAAAAAACCATTGATGATATTAGTATTATTTATTTAAAATTTTTTCAAAATACACTCTATACAAAGTTCCATTCGTCTGAACCAACTTTCGAAGCACTTTTGCCAGTCTTCATCAGATAGGTCCGAAATTGCTTCTTCATATGCAGCCACGGCTTCTTCAGCACTCGAAAAAAACTGGATGTGGTGACTTCTATCCCAGCTTTCTCAATAAACGCCTTTGTTCTGAGGGACGTATGTGAAGAGGCGTTATCGTGATGCAGCAAGATTTCGCGAAGGTCTTTGGTCTCCTCTCTCGCACTGCTCTGAAAACTTGCGGCAATGCTACTGTAGTATACCAATCAGAGTTGACTGACCTATAATTTTCCAGCAGTGATGTTGATAAATGTCCGCCCGGTGAAAAGAAACTAGCTACCATTTTTTTGCCGACGTTACGAGGTTTTTGTAGTTTTGTTGGTAACTTTCCCTCTGAGAAGACCCATACTGACGATTGCCGCTCGTTTTCCGGGTCATATTGGTAAATCCATGTTTCGTCACCTGTAATTATTTCCGATACACGCCGCGATGTCCCGTTGTCGAATCGTAGACGCATCTCACGACACCAATCTACACGTGCCTGTTTCTCAGTATCGGAGAGCAAACGTGGTATCCAACGACAACAGAGCTTCCTTACTGCAAGATGTTGACGTAGAATGATGCTAACGCTCCCAGAACTAACAGCTAAGATATTCTCTATGTCTTTCTATGTTATTCGTGGATCTTCTCGCACCAACATTTCAGTAGTCCACACGTTTTCTGCAGTTACTGCTGTTTGCGGGCGACCACTTCGGTGGTCATCTTCGAGGCTGCTTTTACCCCTTTTAAATTCGTTGAACCGTCTAAAAACCCGTGAAGGAGCAGAATCTCCTAACGCTGACTGCAATCGTTGCAAACACAATTGTTCAGATAAACCAAATTTAAAATCATAAAATATCATAGCACGCAAATGTTCGCGGTTAAGCTCCATCGTTACAAAGAAAAAACGCGGGAACCGTTTTAGAAAAATGACTGTAACATATTATGTTTTTTAATTTGAGCGAATCGGCAACTTGTGTTCTATTTTCAAATAAATTTGCTTTTTAAAAACATATAATTCAGGTGCGTTCCATTTTCGAATTTCGAGCATCTCAAAACATATGAAGCGACCTACGTACACCCGTTTAAAACCGACATAAACGAAAAAAAGGTATAAATTCACGTCCAAAACATTGAGTAAGCATCTCAAAACCTATTCCTTTAAAATGCTCTCCAGTGTACCCACCGCGGCACGTAGTAAGCGGCGGCGTACAGTGAAGTGCATCTAAATTATCGATTACGAAGGTAGACAAAGGGCCAGTGAGTAAAGAATCTTGAGCGATCCGGCGTCATGTGCACGCTTAGATGCAGATTAGGGGTGGGATTATTTTAGGAATTATCGATATCTACCTTTAATCATTCCAGCCCGGAGTTCAGATATTTATTTCTAAAAAGAAAACGTTCGATTACAATAGTTAAGGATATTAAATTAATTCCAAGGCAAGTAAGTTTTCGCGAAAATTCAGTTCAGGGTATTACGCTTAAAATATTATTAGCACCCATGTGGTCGATGAATCGTACCACACCGATAAAAAGGTTAGCATAACCAGGTTATAGGGTTCTAAAATGAAAAAAAAAAACAAATCCGTTCGTTTTTTGAACTGTCAAAACGCTCAGAGAATATGTTCAATATATAAAAAAAAGTTTTATGGCATCCTAATGATTTGCGCTGAAATTCCATATCACCTATCAATTTTTGGTCATTATAAAATCGCCTGAAGTGTATTTTTTTGCGATGACTATTTTTATTACAAATAAAGAAAAAAAAAACAAATTGAATACAATAAACTATGTCTAAACTATAACTAACCTAAAGGTTGTATAGTGTAAAATGCATAATGTAAAGCTGAAATTCAAGTGTTCATAGATATTTTCGCAACGCGGAGGCGACTCCTAGAAGTGCAGTAAGTAGATCAACGCTGTGGTGGACGTACCAAATCAAAGGGGTTACTCCGAATCTCGAAACTCGAAGTTCGTAACGTGCCATCCCTCTTGCTCTCATGTTAAACTGTATTTGAGTGAGCGAGATGGCGCGATATCGAATTTCAGAGTAGCTCCTCTGGCACGCTGTCGACGGTACCCTGCACGAATGCACACGTGGCGTCGCATCGTAAAGCAGGCCACATACTTTGACGTACCAGTAATGCTACCAATGTGTTTACAACTTTTAACGTCATAGAAATATTGATACGTATATATATATTAGCCTGTATGTATGTCCCACTGCTGGGCAAAGGCCTCCCCTCTTTTTCGCCACTCGTCCCGGTGGAGTACATGTTCCTGCCACGCTTCCTGAAATGCGTCCAGGTCATTTCGCCATCTCTTCTTCGGTCTGCCTCTGCTTCGGTAGCAATCTCGAGGCGTCCACTCAGTAGATAACTTGGCCCATCTATCCTGGTGCATTCGGCAGACGTGTCCGATACGTACCGCCTTAAAAAAATATCGATAATTTCCATCGACGTCTAACCCGACCCTAATCCCGGCAAAAATAAGAACACCGCCACCGGAGCTCTTTTATTTTGAAGTCGGTTCAAGCGATCTAAGCTTAAGCTATAATAATGTGTGTTTTAAACTTGTTCACGGATTTAAAGAGGTTCGTAGGGAAAATATTGCCACGGAAGAAAATGTGCGGCGGTTTCTTTCGATAAAACAATTTCAAAAGCATAAGCGCTTTAGATGAATATTAAATCTAGGACATTAGAAAAACGTTTTAAAACTAGCGGTATTGTGAGCTGTAGATCTTGCAAGTCTTTAAACTCCCATATACCCGCCTTATGGGGGTTGAAATACTATGGAAAAGACTATGCTCGGAATTTCTCTATGAGATCGAATCAGAAATGAGGAGATTCGTACACGACCCAAGGTCACCGACATAGCAATCAGGGTAAGCACTGAAGTGGCAATGGGCTGCCGTTGAGGCAGTAAGGTTCTCGACTGGAGACCGTGTACTGGAAAGCGCATCGTCCGACCACCTTGCAGGTAAGGCCACCCGCAAGGTGGTCGGACGCACTGGTTAAGGTTGCGGGGACTCGTTAGATGTGGACCGCTTTTATCCGGACCATGTGGAAGTCAATTGAGAAGGCCTGTGTTCAAAATATTTTTCGCTTTAGTGATATCCAAATAGTCCGTTAGAATATTTTTTTATACATTAAGAGTACCCGGTAAGCTCGGTTCTCCATACAAACGTAGTTACGCTCTCATTTTACAACGGCAAGCTAGTTTGCTCTGAAACTTTTTACTCAGAATAAGTTAAGATGTATGCAGGCCTGTAATTAGTTTATGTAGATTCAGATACCATAGTAAAAAAATACAGCGAATTTAATTTTTTTAAACAAAATTTGCTTTTGCTGTATTTCGTTTGTTTTGTACACTGGAGGCCTAGATATACCTTATGTCATTGTATATGCAAAGTTTCGTTACAATCCAACATGTAGTTTTAAAATGAGAACGAAACTCCGTTTGTATGGGAAGGTGAAATTCGGCCGAGCTTGCCGGGGACTTAAGTGTTCAGAAGTCTCATTTTTACAAGTTTATAATAGTATATAGATAACACGGTATACGGTACACGGTAGCGAGAAAATAAAAAAGACTTAACATTAAAATTGTATATTTTATGAAAAACTAAAAGTACAGTTTGAGCAATTCTAACAGAAAGTTTGGCCAATCTGATCAGGTTGGTTTGATTGTTTTTAATTATTCGTAAGGAGTATGTAGCTGGCCGCAAGTTTTTTTTTTCAGTGTCATAGAAATTTGTATGGAATTATATGGCTTTCTTTTAAACCCTAGGGGCTAAATGTACTACTTTAGTCTCGCTTCGCGAAGCTAATATGACGTACTTTTTGAGCAGGAGAAGTGAAAAAGTCTTTATAATAGCACATACTTTACATACTTTACATACATACGAAACGTCGGGAACTAAAATGAGATAATATACGCGATATAATCCGTTAAATTGTTTTATTTCAATGAGTAATAATCGCGGAAACAGAAGAAAATATTAAGCACATACTTTGTCAAAAACGAGTAAATTTTTAGAAACTCTTTTTATCGCGCTAATATTAACCTCTTTCAATTATCGCAACACGAACGATTCCCTGAACACGAATTCAATTTCGAAAATTAATTCAGCACACCGAAATTACCGGTAATTTCATAAAGTACGACCACAGCACTAGCTCCGAACAAATTGGCCCGAATTACCGGTAGCCACCTGTTACATTCCGGTAATTTAGGGATGATTATTTTTAATTAGTGCACTAATAGTTTAGTAATTAGTTGGTTTGCGTTTTGTGAGGGAATTAGCAATTTCCATTCTAATTCCGATACGAATTGATGTTGTCACTTATTGACAGAGGTCGGAATATGTAGTGCCTGTACCTAAACTTTGCGGGAGGAAGTAATTAAGAGTAGTTATCACCACCAAAAACTCAAAAGCATTTGTTTCGGCTTTTCCCTCAACAATGGTCTCTTCTTGGGAAATGTCATTGAGTCAAACGTGTAAAAGTGCCCTTGCGGCCTACTTCCAAGATAATTATTTCATTATTATTTCAAACATTATGTAAATTCGCCTTATCACTAAAAAGATCAAATAAAGTTATATAAAATTATATACTACTCAAAACCATGCCACTTTTACGCAGTGAATTTCTGTTCAGTTTTTGTGGTTACAATAAACTAATTTAATCTCAATTAAAACAAATAAAACAATTGCCAATTTAATTAATCGATTATTAGCTAAACAAAAACAAAAGCCTTTTTAGCTGGAGAGTATGTAAAATAATTTTACCAACTAATATATTTTCACGTTACGATCGAAATTAGTAGCCTCTATATTTTTTTGCGCAGTATAATTATCTATTATCTGCGTTGATGTTTACTCTTCTCTTTCATTTGCTCTAAGGTTAACTGGAAGAGATCCCTTAAAGGGATAAGTTCGCCTTTGTACAAATATGTTACTTTAATTTCTTTGTTTTATTGTTTTTATGTACAATAAAGTGTTTACAATACAATACAATACAATACAATACAATAATTATAAGAATAAAAATATCCAACAGTTAATTACGTCCTAAAACTTCATTACTACTTTAAAAACATTTTGCATAGGCCGTACGTGAATCTGTGACTTAAATATATTTACTGCAAGTATATAAAACTTATACGGCAAATTTAAGTTCATTAGCTACATTTGTATGTATTTTTAAATTTTTTCAGAGAGTTTAGCAATTAGATATAAAATAAAATTAATACAATCTGGCGGTGACCTGTCAAATTTGAAAACTAAACAAATTAAGACCGTACCTGACATTTCACAAATCTAACTCTATTATTTGTATCCATATTATATACGACCTAATGTGAAATACTGTATTCAAGCAAATAAATTATTCTGATTCTGATTCTAAACGCAGTTCTTAATCTCTTTTAGGGGTTGCCAATTGCCATTAATTTGTTTGATTGTTGTTTTCAAAATAATTACTTCTTTTCTCTATTTTTTTTTTCTCGCCAATGTGATAAGAAACATTATGTGTATCACGAGCAGTAAGGGGATTACAAACTCGAGTCATTAAAAGCTCCCCGCCTTTGGCGTCGGGCTCCTAATAGACTCTCGTTCGTAATTCCCTTCTTACCACCCTTAGTGCTCAATGTACTATTAATATCATGTCCATAAAAATATCAGGTAATTTGTTATAAATTAAAATACACTTCGCATTCGGTTTCTTAAATTAAAGTGCTACAGTATACCTTAAGGTTGTCTGGAAGAGATCGCTTCTTAGCGATAAGACCGCCTCTTGTTTACCATTTATCATACTGTTTTAGATTTCATTGTTAAATGTTATTTTCTCTTCGTGTGCAGTAAAGAATATTCTATTATATTGTATACAGTTTATGAAAAATAAACGCATTTCATCTTCTCTATTCCGACATGTTCTGTATCCCGCTAATAAAGTTTCCTAAGTCGTTGGTGGCACAAATAAAACTTGCGACTAACTCTTATTGCACTTCGGTCCCCAGACGCATAACACGCGCGAACAGAGATCTCTCTACTGTCCTCCACCCACAAGTCCTATTCATACACTGAGAGTAAGTCTAAACTAAAATAATGAACTTTTATCTTTAAATAAACCGCATGAACACACAAGTTAGTATCTACCAGCATTTTCCATGAAGAGACCACTGTTGAGAAGAAAAAGCCAAAGAAATGCAAGAGATAAATAGTTGTTTTTTATACTCTTTAACGACCTTTCAATAATAGAAATACTGAAAAAACTATTTTAATACTAAATATTTTATTAAAATAGTTTTTTTCAGTATTTCCTTTTTTTTTATTAAAATAGTAAACAACGTTAGAATCGCAAGAATAGCAAGTAGACTCAGTTCAGCTGCTTACGCAATAAAAAAATTCGACAGCTCGCAGACGTTGAAACAGCACGACTGTATTTTGGCTACTTTCATAGCGTTATGTGTTATGGTATTTTGCTGTGGGGCAAAGCCGCTGACAGAAATGCAATTTTTATTTTACAAAAACGTGCTATACGTAATATTTACAACTTAGGGTCACGTGCTTCTCTTAGAGATAGATTTAAAGAAATCGGCATCCTTACTGTTGCCTCACAGTATTTATACGAAAATATTATGTACATCCGTAAAAATCTGAACATGTTTAAATTAAATAGCGACATTCACGATTTTATCACTACGAGTAAAAATTAATTAGCCATTCCAGGATATCGTCTCCGTAGAGTAAATATGTCGTATATGGGGAACTGTGTACGGTTTTACAATAAGTTACCATCTGACATGCTCAAACTGTCAATTAATAAATTCAAGTCAAATGTTAAACGTCACCTTTTACAAAAAGTATATTATACTGTAAATGAATTTTTAGATGATAAGAGTGCATTGGTGTAAGTTACCATCGGTTAAGTTAGTGTAATATTTTAGTTTTAAAATGACTTGTAAAAGAGCTACTAGCATAAGCCTATTTACGGAATAAATATTTTGATTTGATTTGATTTGAATCACATTTTTTCTTTCCCAAAAACGCTCCATACTAAACCCTCGGAAGGTGTGACGTCACACCTTTCTACCTTATATGGGAAAATTACGAACTTTGTTGTGCAGCTATGCATACTTGCGTTTATCGAAACGGTTTCATATTAAAAGTTACCATACATTTCATGGGTTATTCAATGGTATTATTATTTATTAATATTTTCATGCTTTAAAAATGGACTTTCCCACCTATTTTTAAAGGCTCATAAAACAAGATACACGTAAGGTATCGTTCATTCATCAACTCAAAGTTTTTTTTTTAAGATTTTCGTCCTAAAAACTACCATTTCGCATCAATATTTTATTATTGAGTACAGTCAACATCCCTAGTGAGTAATTACTCACTTGAGATAATAAAAAAAAATGTGCGATGTTTTTATTGCCGACTGTACTGTTTTTTGAACACCTCCTTCATTGAGACGTTTTTAAAGAGCCCAAACTCGGTAGGATAGCGTTATCTTGTCATTGTCATAGATATCTTATGACCACCTTGGTATCATACTATTGCATTGTCACCGAACTTACATAAGGTTGCCAAATATTAGCTCAATCGGAAACCGGAAATCAAATTTAACTTTGATTTGACCCGTACATCATACCTACCATGTCGGACCATGCTCAGTGTGGGTGGGTTCCGCAGCCGCCCATACAAATAAATGCACTAAGGGGGAACAAAATACGATATTTATATTTGTATGCCCAACGGCACCACATAGTGGTACAAAACTGATGTACTTAACAGCTATTCTTACCTATGTTGGACAAATAAACATTTTTGACTTTTGATATAAAAAGTGTACTAGCAAAAGAGCGTATCTCCACGGCACTTACGTCCTTTAGCTGAGAAGCGATTTTTGACTCAAAAACGGTTCGACCGATTTTATTAAATATAGTTTTCATTGAAATTACTTGTAAGGCCTCATTTTTATGAATTTTTCCATAATTTTTGGACCCGTGGTTGAAAAGTTAGGGGGTGGGGTGGGGGACTATTTTTTGGATTTACGCGGCGAATATTTATAAAACTGCTGACTTTATAAAAAAAATGTTTGGCGACCCCTATTATTTTTACAAGGCCTATTCAAGGACACCCCACACTAGTGTTGGAACGAAAAAAAAATCACCCCCACGTTAGGTGTACAAGAGGTACCCGAAATAAAGTTTCTTTTTAGTTTTTATTTTACCGTTTTGTCGGCGTGATACATACACATACTCACACCAAATTTCAGCTTTCTAGTACTAATGATCACGGAGCTAAGCCGCGGACGGAGAGACCGACACGGACGGACAAACGGACATGGCGAAACTATAAGGGTTCCTAGTTGACTACGGAACCCTAATAAAAACCTGTAAAAAGTACAAAAATACCAATGCGTAAAACACACAAAAAGTGGTGGACAAACTTTATTACGTTGCAAATAACTAATAAATATGTACAACAATTAATACAATTATACGAAGCTGGCGGTCCCGGGTTCGAATCCCGGCCAGGGAAAGTGCTTGTGTGAGCACAAATGTTTGTTCCTAGGTCTTGGATGTTATCTATGAACTAAACTATAATTTATCTATTATATTATGTATATCGTCACCTAGTAAGTACCCATAGTTCAAGCTTTGCTTAGTTCGGGACTAGGTCGATTTGTGTTGCGTGTCCCTGTGTTATTTATTTTATTTTATTTATTTCTTAATTAACAGATACAATAACTTAATTGTCACTAAGCTACTGCTACCACGTACATTTTGCTTTATAACATGTACAGAAGACGAAATTCCAATGGCCACAGACCATAAAATAAATTCATTTTTCTTGCGAAATAAATATTTATTCACTTAATATTTTCTTCTCTTTCCATGGTCACGGGTGGTCCTCCCGTGACCATGGAAAGCTGGAAAGCTTCCGAAACGTCGGGAACTAAAATGAGATAATATACGCGATATAATCCGTTAAATTGTTTTATTTCAATATTTATTCACTTATATTTTAGGTAAAGCTGCAGTATGTTACTCATTTCACATTCTTCAAATGAAAATATGTTGTGGTTTTGCCAATATTCGTCGTTTGTGCAAAGTGGTCACTTGGGATTTTACAGCTTCTGAATTTTTCAAAATAATTAAATGGTATAAAAATTTTCTTCTGTTTCCGCGATTATTACTCATTGAAATAAAACAACCATCTGGCATGTATGTACACCTTTATTTGTGTTTTTTCAAAAAAATGGGTAGTTTGCACAAATTGTAACTTTGACAGAGGAAAATACATCTTTTCTCAGTCCTCCCGTGACCATGGAAAGCTGGAAAGCTTCCGAAACGTCGGGAACTAAAATGAGATAATATACGCGATATAATCCGTTAAATTGTTTTATTTCAATTAAATGGTATCCATATCCTAACTAAAGCATGCAGCGCGCAGCATGCATCGCGCGGTCCATAGGTGGTATATGCGTATGGACGCCTTACGACGGCACAAAATCAGTGAGGCAAACATTATGTGGTCGCAATCCTCAGCATTGTGGAAACGAGATAGAAGAACATAAATACTAATATAATACTAATAAATAATAAATATCAGGGACAATCTTACACAAATCGACCTAGTCCCAAACTAAGCAAAACTTGGGTACTAGGGCGACGATATACATAATTACATAGATAAATTATAATACTTAAATAAATAGAAAACATTCAAGACCCAGGAGCAAACATTTGTGCTCATCACACAAACACTTGCCCTGGCAATTACTACACTTGATTCGAACCTGGGACCGCCAGCTTCGTAGGTCGTTGTACAACCCACTGAGCCAAACGTGTCGTCAAATATTATAAATGCGAAAGAAACTCTTTCTGTTACCTTTTTACGCTTAAACTGCTAAATCAAATTAGATGAGATTGGGAATGGAGATAGTATGGGTTATTCCCACCTGTTACCACCAACTTGTTACCACTGGTAAGAGATGGCATATTTTCCCCATCTGTTACCAGTGGTAACTACTGGGTTTTTTTTTCAACTGTTATCATCAACACAACATTTTTTTACCCACCGTTACCACCAACACCAATAGCACCAATCACTTTGGTGGTAAGAGTTGGGAATTTTATTCCCAGTAGTAGAAAAAAATCTCAGCTGTTACCACTGGTAACAAGTCACTTAACAATAGGTAAGATTACGGTCAAATGCCCGTCTACCATCGTATAAAAAAAAGGAATCCATGGCTTCAACCCCCAACTTATTGTGGTTTTGTGTGTTTGTCTGAGGCATCGTAGTTTCTAGCGATTGAACCGATTTCAAGCTAATTCATTATGATTGAAAGATGGCTTAATCGAGAGTATTCTCAACTAAACTTCAATAAATTTGGTTTATCTGTCTTACTTCTAAGTGTTTTAGAGATGTTTGTATCGAAATAATCTATGATTTGCGTAATCTAATTATGTCTAAGTCTACGAAGAATATCAATGGAAGTAAATTCGTTAGATCATGATCTTAAATACAAAACTCTTCATGCATACAAACCTCTAACTGCAATTGCGGTCTATTCCCGGCTATTTTTCGGGAGAACCGAGCTAGAATTTAATCACGGGAACGGTTTAAAAAACGCGTTAGTCAAACAGCGGGCGCGAATATGCAAAGTGGCTGCTGCATTTGATGCTCTATAAACCGTCGCTCACACCGTAATACAATGCAATAACTTTCGTATGTCATATGAGGTTCAAAAAAGTACATTTGAGTTGATGACGGTTGTCAGTTACACCGACGACGGCGAGCCAGCGCGAATATTAATAGTTATAATTTTACACTTATCTTTACTGTGCATTGTGTAACCATGTATGTTGTGGAAATGAATAAAGTGTTTATCTATCTATCTATCTAATAGAAAGGCTGCGCTAGTTGCTTCTTGCGATGCCCTGAATGATGAGGATAACTGGCAGCAAAAACTCTTGTCACGTGGTAATCTTTTTTTTTTTATTTGCACTGTTCAGAGCCAGCGGGAAATAGCCGTTTGTGTGGCATCATAGCCCTTTACAGTAACTAGTTCATAGAAACCATCATCACATAGGCCGTTTGCTATAATGCTGGTCTTGGTATCGAAGTTACACACTTGTTACACATAATCTATACTTTTTGTGTGTCAGCGTTAAGTATATTGCACTTGTACTATATGCTCAACAGGAAAACCTAGTAGTTTTGATTTTGACTTATCATAAATACTTTTGGTTATAGCTTTCCGAGATACTTCTGCAGCAACTTTAAAAGCGAATCTTATGACGTTGGTTCTCCAAAGTCCAGGCACTACGTAATCTCGTTCTGTTTAAATATTCCCATTTGTATGGCTACTCGCCCGTTTAGTAACAAATGCATTACATAAAGTCTCTATTGTACACCTCAGTAAGAAATATACAATATCAGCAGAGGTAAGCGGCAAGCAATCTTATCGATAAAGAACGATCTTCCATAAAATCTACGAATATTGAAAATGAATGTTTCGTTCTCATTCACTTCTACAGGTTACGCTTCGGTGTGACATCAACCCCGTCGACTTTAATATTCATGCTCAGCTTATCCCCGGAATGGAACACGCTGTATATCAGCTACAGCTCGCTCCGCGTTAAGCCGCATACGGCGGCAGCCCACGACTGCCGTGCCAGCTGACCAGGATATTTGGTCTAACTCCTAAGAATATTCCAGGGTCAACACTTGAGACCTTTATTTTAAAAGGGCTGCTAATAAATGAGCGAACTATGTTTTTCAAACTACCTCAGTTCCCAAATCTTTCATTTATTCATCATTTAAAAGTTTGACTCTCCTCGGTGCTCCATCCATTTTCTTAATACAAGTTCTTTAACTTCTTGATAGATCACGACGCTTACCTTTCCCTTTATCTGGTCTATAAAACGATTTTTGGTCATCCTCTTCCTCTTTTTCCCTCGATTTTTCGCTCTTATCTTTTGTATTAGTCGTAATCAATGTCCTTCATTTTTCCTTCTTTGAGATTCTTCTCTCTATAGCACGTTTTTTTTATGACATAGGAGGCAAACGAGCAGACGGGTCGCCTGATGGTAAGCGATCACCGTCGCCCATAGACACTTGCATCACCGGAGGAGTCACAAGTGCGTTGCCGGCCTTTCAGGTGGGAGTACGCTCTTTTCTTGAAGGCTTGAAGGTCACTTCGGTATACGTGGTATACTTCTTTTTTTATTACCCTTCCCAAAACCTCATCATTGGTGACACATAGAAAAAGAGCATTTGAAATATTTGCTAGTTATACTTTTATTATATTGTCTGCTTTCGTTGTTCTTCTCTACGTCGTTACGTGTGCGTGTGTGTGTGTGTGTGTTTGTGTGAATTAAGCAAACAAACGTGTTCTATCTATTAAAAGATGTATGATTTTTTGAATCAAACAACACAAATACTCGTTCAATCAATTTGAACGGTTTTTTTCACAATCCATATCGATTTTTTGTAACCACGACCCCCTGTTTGACGAAAGTCCGCTAATCGTCATACAATGAGCATAATACACAGGATCCCCAAAATCTATTACACGTCATAAAAATGGATTTTCACCGAAAAAGGGCTCAAGTGGCAAGTAATAGAATGCTTTTTAATCCCTTTTAGAATACCCACAAATTTATATCCGAAGGCCAAAAGGATATAAGTCTAAGTGAATTTTTACGCTATTTTAAGATTTAAGTTTAGTGTAATTCAGATTGCAATTGCGTGATATAAATAAAATAGTTGGTGATTTTGGTTTTAATGCTCAGAATTATGACGAGGGTTCGAATGATTAGTCATTGTTTAAATAAAGGGCATGTTATTTTCTTTAAAAAAACAAGCAGATTTGGATCATATTTCAAGGTGATAAGCATACGGTTTTTATTGGAAATTTGATATATTGTTAAAGGAATTTTCTGGATCAAATTTTATTGATTTTCGTATAAATAGGTATGCAGATGGTCTTACCAAAAGGGATTTTTGATGCTTTAGATTAAGTACCTGAAAACAAAAGATTATTATTAGTACAATAAAAAAAATCCCATACAAACTTTGTTGAGTTAATTGTAGGTGGCTGGAATTAATAAACCGTTCTAATTTCCATGGCTTAAATTATAGATTACTTACGATAGCAATGTACGGCTTATGCATATGTTATGATACAACATGCACCCGTTTTAATCGCTCGTGAATGCAGACTGCAAGAAAATTAGAACTAAAGGTACAACAGGCGATATACTTGCTAAAGCGATATCGCTATTTTTCACTGGTAGCGTGCCTTTATATCTCAACCGGTATAATTCTACCTTTATAACGAAGCGGTATTGGTATTAAATACCTACCATACCGTTTATACCGTACCCGAAACGGTTCCAGTCTAGAAACAGACCAGCATACAGAACATCCAGACATCATATGGGTAGAGCGAATCAGAAAGTTTAAAAATTAAGATCCACGTATAATCAAAATTAATATATAATCGATATCATAAACACAGCAGCTCTACATTTTTAATCAAATAGTTACTAGGGGGTAATTACACGATATTAGTACATCAGTATTTAGAACCACTCTTAGGTCCACTCTGCCAATAGTGCTACTGCTGTTCAATCAGTCCAATGTATATTTGAAAACACACAATAACAGTGCACAATGAAGTATTCTAAACGAACACTTTATAGTTAAACTTCCCATAGAAGTCAACAAAGTCATGACAATATGATATTATATTCGAACACAAACACTGATTGTAAAGTTCAACACACACTGCTTGTAAAGTTCACACAAATATCAATATAAAGAAAACAGTAAAACAACGCCTTGTTAAAACCACTATAATCAATATTTTATTCACTTAAACGTGCCGTGAAGTGCCAGAGCCGAGTTCCTACATTTTTACTGAAGACATATCTCACTTTGAGTGTCATACTCAGATAGGCTTTTATACCACTAAGGTACAGATACGATTTATGACTCGTAACAAGATACAACACACTTAACGCGTTCATTTGAGCAGTTAAATTGTATTGCAGCCAAGTTTTCTCGTAAATATGAAATTTTAATGCAAATGTATAAGTTGACATTTCTTGACATTTGATAGGGACTCCATGTTTGTTTTTTAAGGCACTCGGCGTATGCTAGGAATTACTGATGCGTTCAGTGCTATTTATATAAAAACATACCCATGTTATTTCTGTATAATGTGAACCTACGCAGGTTCACATTATACAGAAATAACATGGGTATGTTTTTACTTAACATTACTTAACAATATTCATACTTAGGTACTTAACATTTGTTTCATCAGTCATTTTAATAATATAAAAACCTCTTTACAATAATATAACAGCCAAAGATAAGAAAAATGCAAACAGAACAAAACTCATATCGTATTCGCTCACGGAGGAAGAAAAGTCATAACCTCTCTTGTTTTCGTCAGCGTAGTTGGGTAAAAAGTATCATATAACCTTTTGGAGATACCCGTGTACCAAAAATAATTGAAATCTATACTATTATAAAGTTGTAAAAAATGAAATGCCTGAACATTGAAGATATTATCAAAAAAATGATTGTTACGGACTATTTGGAGATGACTGAAACAAAAAAATATTTTTTTGGATTTTTTGTATGTTTGTATGTGTCGTTGTGGCCTCATCACGATTAATCGGCTAAACAGATTTCAACTATTTTTGGTACACGGGTAGCTGGGTATCTCCAGATGGTTATAGGATACTTTTTACCCGACTACGCTGAAGGAAAAAAGAGAGGTTATGACTGTTTCTCCTCCGCGAACGAAGTTGCGGGCGCCTTCTAGTAGTATTTGTAGATGTATGTAGCTCGATGGTCTGATATATAGCAATGGCCGAAGGAAGTGAACATAATACATGAAGCAGTGGAAGACTTTAGGGAAGGCATATGTCCACACTGAACGAAAAAATGCTCAAGATGATAATGATATGTAAATGTCTATGTTCGTTATCGGTTTTTTTATGAAATCTAGCAACTACTACAAAGTAATTTTGAATGTTAATGCATTTGAACTTGGCGCTAACCTCTTCCAAACACATTAACACAAACTTTAAGGGTTTTTATTACAACGTCTTCATTTCTCGGAGCTAAATTGGATGTTTGTAACGATGCGATACCTGATACCTCTAAAGATATGTCGATAAGTAACAAGATCATATGATTTCACATATGATTTTTCAATTAAACTGTCTATATTTTGCAATAAAGTTGTTTCTTCAATATTAAGAGCGAGTGAGATGAGCTTTTCTGAAAGTTAGTAGTGAATATGGAATTTGGTTTTGTTTTAAAGATTTTTGCGTGTAGATGTCGTATTTTATGGGTGGGTCCATGCCTGTTGTTAAAAACGTCTTTTTGCGCCTCAATGTGTCAGATAATGGGCGACGGTGATCGCTTACCATCAGGCGACCCGTCTGCTCGTTTGCCCCCTATGCCATAAAAAAAAATGTGAACTGTAACGATTAATACATAAGGAAGATATTCTAAAAACTTTTAATTGAAAACTAAGCCATTTCTTATATAAATACATACTTAGGATCAGCTACAGACTATAATAGGGATGTCGCCTGATTTCAAAATGTGTAAAGATTATATAAGATCCTGATAACACAAGCAAAATAAGGCATTTTGAGTATACGATATGATATCGTATACTCAAACACAAAAAAAATATCGTCGATATCTTACGTGCAGCTTTTTTTATGAGTTCTTAAAGTTGGGTGGGAAAGTCCATTTTTAAAGTATGAAAATATTAATAAGTATTTAGTATCCCATAAACTGTATGATAACTTTTTTTTTTAAAACGCAACATTGATAGCTACAGAACAAAGTTCTTAAATTCTCCATTGCTATTATTTACTGGGTCAACAACTGTAGCTTAGGTTAGTCTAACCTTTTTATAGTCCGTCCGTCAAAATGCTTGCGTGAGTTTTTTGGCAGTGGTAATTTAATTTGGGGAATATAAATATCAGTTTAGCAAATATCTTACAATATATTTGTACAGGATCAAATTTTAGGAAATTATTTACTGTGTTTGGGAGAAATAATGATTTAAATGGCATAATTTTCTTTACCAGGGTAATGAGATTTTTAATATTTGCTTGACATTTAGATTAAGATCACCAATGACATGTTTGGAGACATTTTCTTTAATTTCATAGTTATATGTTATAACTTTGGGTATAATTTCAAATGTTAATGGTGTTATAATTTTGGTGATCGTTTACTATTTTCGGCAGGAAAAATCATTTTTCTGGCGTTACATTTTACTATATTTGGTGATCCCTTAAACATAAGCCTTTTGATTATGTATCTTCGTTTTTATCATACCACTGATACCTGGAATAGACGATCTTCAGTTCCAGTTATACAAAAACAGATTAAAACATACAGTAGTCATACGCAACCCCAAAATTACTTGTTTTTATTCTATGTTTAGATCAAAAATCGTATTAAACAAACTTCCATTCATCTCAATGATATACTTTGACCTCCAGCATTAGCATTCAGCTCGCTCCCGCCGTCATTAGCTCCATTCGTCGCGGCGTGGCTCGATATTGTCTTATTTCCGAATATTTTGCTATTCTAATAACGCTTGGCTTTGTTGGACGCCCAACGGGTGGTTTTATATGCGTCTTCTTTGGAACTTAAATATATGATACTTTCCCAAATCGTGGGCTTTGCATGGCTTCCAATACCGGTAGGCCCAGTACCGGTATTTTTTGTTCTTTAGGCTCCTCATTGTCTGTAACCTTCGACGAAGAACGTTTGGTCAGAACATTGGTATACAACCCTAGCAATGTGGGGACGTAGCTAACGTTTCAGGGGAGCTGTCAATACTGCCGTGGTCTTGACAAATTTAGCGTCTACCCGCGATCCTCTCAAGATTTTCAAACCATGCAGGCTTTCCCATGGTGTGTGTTCAAGTTCGTAGTAGCCAATCAAGAACCTTACTATCCCACAGACCATCGGTCCTAGGAGCAATCTACCCCTCCAAAATTACCATTTAAGCTTGACAACTCTTTGAGATATGACAATGATGTTGATTCTCTTGCTTTTCAATTTTTTTTACTCGCAAAGAAATTAACCCATTTCAGTCTGGTCGCTATAACTCCTTTGATATTAGAATCGCGCACAAAAACCAACAGGCCAAACAAAACAGATAAAGCCTATTATTCTTCTCCTGAACTACAAACGATTTCATTTGCCTTCCTATCGGATGAAATACCTTTGTCCGAAAAGCAATTATACCATTTTTCCATCTGACTGTACTTTAGCTAGTGTTTGGATTAGCTTTGCTGAAAATATTGGACGAAAAATCTCGGCGCCCGCTAAGGATTAGGCTTTTGGGTGAATGAAAGGAACGGTTATGGACGAGACAATGGATTGGACTTCCAATACCGGTAATTTTGGTTTCCTTACTTCCTTATCCATACTAATATTATAAATGCGAAAGTGTGTCTGTCTGTCTGTCTGTGTGTCTGTCTGTCTGTTACCTCTTCACGCTTAAACCGCTGAACCGATTACGATGAAATTTGGTATGGAGATAGTTTAAGTCCCGGGGAAGGACATAGGCTACTTTTTATACCGGAAATATCCTTATCCGCGATAAACGAATTTAAGGCAGACAAAGTCGCGGGCAGAAGCTAGTTATATTATAAACGTGACAGTATGTATGTACGTTCCACTTAATCTCAGAAACTACTCAACGATTTTTTATGAAACTTTCCAGTTATGTACCTTATATATCAGAATGGGACAAAGGCTATATTGTATGTCAAATTTCATCCCTTTTAGGGACGAAAAAGGGGATGAAATTTTGTATGGATAATAAATATTTTTGTAAGCTAGGAATTTGAAATCTTGGTAATATGCTTCACACTTAAATTGGTAAAAGTAAAGGGAAGACATAACCTACTTTTTCTCCCAGAAAAATACCTTTTATCCGCCATAAACGAATCTAAGGCGGTCGCTAGTAGATAATATAGGGATCCCGATAATACATCTTAATGAATATTATACGAATTTAAAAGAGATGTTTTTTTTTCCTAGATAGTTTATTGACAGAAGAAAAAATACATTTATTTATAGCCCTAACGCATAACTAAGTCTGTTACTGAGGTTTAGGAACGGTACGGGAGGGGTGACAAGTGACGTACATCTCCAGGTGGTTATAGGATACTTTTTACCCGACTACGCTCAAGAAAAAACGACGGATTATGACTTTTTCTCCTCCGCGAACGAAGTTGCGGGCGTCTCCTAGTTATACATATATAACGTTTTAAAAATATCTTTTAGTATAATTAAGGACCAAAACAAGAGGACTGACAGTTGCCATACTTTGGATCGTGTTCCGATCGCAAGGAGATATTCTGGAAAAAGCTAGATGGCGCTTTAAAATTAAACATTTAACGGTATTATAATTGTACAGAGCAACACATTGCAGTAACAATTAGTTCGTACACAGCCAATAATCAACAAATCGTAACATTTAAATAATGTGACACACTTGGAAAGTTGTATAATTGTAAATAATAATTCTTATACATAGATGGCGTCATACATATCGGGGAACGGCTTTTTGTATGGAGATTGTCAGTCCTCTTATTTTAATGGTCCTTGGGATAATTGAATATCTGGTCCATCACTATCAACCCACGTGACCTAGCGAAGCAAAAAAAACATTCACGCACTCACTCAGGTCAAAAAGGTATTAAGTACATATGAAACTAACATACTATTACTACTTTTTTCTCCGGGAGGGAGTACAGTCGTCAAACTTAATTGAAAACGACGCTAGGGAACAATTTCAGTGAAATAATTCAAGAGAAGTGTTCCGTGTTTTTATTTCAAACTAGTAGGTACGATTGTACTTATCTATAATTTTATAAAATTGTAGAAATGAAATGTCTGTACATTGAACATATTAAAAGAAGTGATACGGAGTATTTGAAGGTCATTGAATCGAAAAAAAATTGGTTTTATGGTACTCCATGTGCTGTTGTGGCTTCATCACGTCATGGTTCTAGGATACTTTTATCCGACTTTGCTAAAGAAGAAAGGGTTATGATGTTTTGAAGAAAATTGAATGATATTTTTTTATATCTCTATAGGTAGAGTATAGTCTACGAAGACGAGCTGAAGCCGAAAAAATTTGGGCTCGCAGCACAGCCAAGAAGATGGTGGCTACGTTTGTCTCCAAATCGGGACTCGTGGTATATTCCTCTTGAAGATCGTAGAACGGTCAATGCTGATTGGTATACAATTATTTGTTTGCCGAGTCATCTTTGCTGAACTCCGAAAAATAACCCTAATTGCCGCATCATCCTTTACCAAGACAATGCCAGCCCTCACACCGCTCGGAAAACAACTGACAATCTGGACGGTGAAAAAGCTGAACTACTGGACCATCCTCCATACAGCCCCGACTTAAGACCCAACGACTTGTTCACATTCCCTAACATCAAGGATAAGTTGCGTGGTCAGCGGTCTCAGACGCCGGAAGAAGCGGTGGAAGCCTTTAAAATGGCCACTTTGTCGACCCCTATTTCAGCTTTCAATAAGTGCTATGACGACTGGTTTGAACGCATGGAAAAGTGAATAAAATATTAAGGCGAATATTTTGAATATTCCCGAAACTTTCAGTTTGACCCTCGTATAGAAGCGTCGCGCCCGCGACGTGTCCTCGCCCCGTCTCTTGTGTCTGTTTTGCAGCGCGACGCTTCCATACATTTTGTATGGAAATTCATTAAAGGGACGCCACGTCTGCGACGCGTCCTCGCCTTACGTCTCTTCTGTGTGGCCTGCACCTAATTTGACTCATCACCCGACGTTTCCAGTGACTAGAAGTTGCAACAGAAGTAGTTTTTCTTTGCAACTGACTATACAATCAACCGTGAATTTACTTCTAGCGCCATTTTCTGTACACTCAAGTCAAATTCTCTACAAACCGACGCAAATCGCCTGGGAATCAAACAAAACAAAACGGCAAATACGCACCTAAAAATTCAGCACAATACAAATATTTTACATATACAATTACCTTCCCAAACTCTTACACGAAGCTCAAAAAATATCCGACAAACTATCCTGCGTATCCGAATTTAAGCTCGAATTTTCTGGATATAGGATAGTGGATAGCGAGTTCGGGAAAAAAGTTGGATATAAGGGGGCCATTACGGACGCCGCACGCAATCCAGGGGTTCCGATCGGGCCCAATATTTCCCGAGAAGTATCAAATTTCATCGGTATACCGGGACGAAACTATCAGATTACTTTTGGGGGCACTACTTTGGGATGTCGAAGGATATGTGAGTCTAAGGTGAGAGTGAAATGAGTGCGGTGATGTTGATTGTTGATGTAGTTTTTTTGTCGGGTTATAAAACGTTCTGTTCTAGACAAAGTACTAATATTGCATTTGTACGTGTATGTTTCTATTACAACATAAAATACACTTCATTATGATCGACTAAGGTCTGGAAGCTATAATGCCTATAATTGGGAAAATTAAGTTTTCCGGACGTGTTCATACTATATTTTTTTTCCATAGTACGCGTTAAGTGGACTCAGAATTTACGGATAGTTTATTAGTATGTCATATTATTTTATAGATATCGTGTTTGTAATCCTGGATGTGACATTTGCTTACAATAATCGACTGTGTACATTTTTACTTTGGTCTATACAGATTAGCAAGAAAACTTAAAAAAATATGTGATGACTTTTTTTTTAATTAAACCACATAGACCAAAGTAAAATGTATACAGTAGATTGTCGTGAATAAATGACACAGCTGATCAAACAAAAAAATGCAATACAGATGAAATAATACGATATGAAAAAGTGCAGTAGTAAGAGCGTATCTCCACGGCTTTTAAGTCCTTTTGCTGAGAAGCGCAGTTTTTCGGCAATAACTCAAAAACGGTATATCGGGTTATATTGAAAATATTTTTCGTTGAAAGTATTTATTAAGTTTTATCTTTGTAATTTTTTTTCATATTTTTGGAACAAACCGTTTAGAAGATGGGGGGGGGGGGGGGGGGGGGCACAGTTTATGCTACTTTCGGAGCGACTATATCCGAAAATATTCACTAAATCAAAAATTTACACAATAAACACAACAACTATGAAACCTATTCTCGATCGAAACTCACCCGACAATCACAAGTAAGTAGTTACAATCAGATGTAAATCTAAGTATTACTGGCTGAAGCCAACCTCGCGATCCGTTTACTGTTATCAAGTTATGATACGCGAGTGGATAACTGTCGAGAACCCGCGGTTCCGCGGAGGTTAAGGGTTACGAAATAAATATGATATGAAATGCTATTTGTTCACTGTATGTTATTTTCAAAAGCCTATAGAATAATATCCCGCATGTTGATTTGCGCTATTATTTTGCCTTTCTCAACTGTACGAGTGTACATGGCGGCGTTTGAAATGAATAAACAAAAATACCAACACGAAAATCAAATTTTTAATTAGTCCTTCTGCTAGATAATACAAAAATATTGGACACAATTTTTTTTCTTTTTCAAAATAATAAAAAAATACTGACATAAATCGCATTCAAGTTTAGAAGAGGGGGCTCGTGACGTCACTCCTAAGTAAAATTAGTACTTAGGAGTGACGTCACGCGACATTGTGACTCAAAGGTGCGTCCACATTTGTATCATTTGCCCGTATCAGATCATCGTCGAGTGGCATGATCGCGTGTCACGATCACGCGTTTGGACGTTGCGCCGATCGGATCGTTCGAAATCCATTTTGCTACGCGTATCACACAGTTATATCGGACGAGTACGGTATGATCGGCGCGCCGACAGTAAGCGTCCAAGCAGCGCGATACGCAGTCATGCTACGGCACGGTGATCGGATACGAGCAAATGATACAATTGTGGACGCACCTCAATGTATCGCCTTTATTTTTCGATTAGGTAAAAAAAGAAAAGATACGTGTCTAATATTTTTTATTAATCTACAAGACGGACTAATTATTAAAATTTTGTCATCGTCCCTATTCTAATAATAATACATTATTTCATTTAAATTCTCAAAATTTGGTAAAATTAATAGCGTTCATAGTCAAATGAAACACGATTTAAGCGGTATATTCGACTTTCCATCAAATCTCACCCAACACAAAGCAACGCTTACAAGTCGTTACATGTTACAATCAAATGTAAATTGAAGCGTTACAGACTAAACAACTGTTATCGACTTATGATCCGCGAGTGGATTACTGTCGAGAACCCGCAGTTCCCCTCCCCCAGAGGATTAGGGTTGCGAATAAATATCAGGTGAAGTGGATTAATCGGATGCTTGTAAGGTGCTTTATACCCGACTACGTCCAAGGAGGGTAATGTTTTTAAAGTGTGCATATATCTTTGGCGCACTCAGCATCCTAAGCGGCTTGACTTCATCATCATCATTTCAGCCATAGGACGTCCACTGCTGGACACAGGCCTCCTCAATAGATTTCCACATGGGCCGGATAGAGGCAATCCGCATCCAGCGAGTCCCGCAACCCTAGCCAGGTCGTCTGACCACCTTGCGAGTCGCCTACCCACGCTGCTCTTGCCGGTACGCGGTCTCCACTCGAGAACCTTTCTGCCCCAATGACCATCGGTTCTTCGAAGTATGTACCCAGCCCTTTGCCACTTTAGTTGGTGCTTGACTTGGTGGCTTTTAACGTATAATGTGTCGTTAGATTCGTCTTAGGTTTGGGAGTAATATTTATTTGTAACACTTCGCGCTCGTTAGCGCCGGGGAAAAAAATCATAACCCTATTTTTTCTTCAGCATTATCGGGTCAAAAGTATGCCACCGTCTATAGATTTCCAGCTACCTGTGTACCAAAAATAATGGAAATCCGTTCAGCCATTTTGAAACGATGAAGTCACAACGACACAAACAAATATACAAAAAATCCAAAAAAAACAAATTCGATTCAGTGACCTTCGAATAATGTAGTAGTTCGGCTAGCTGAGCAACCCGAGCACAAAAAATGGAAGAAACCCATTCAGCCGTCCTGCCCGCCCCGGATGTCCCGTCCGCCCTTTGGGTACGGAACCCTAAAAATCAGAACCCTTTTTTATCTTCAGCGTTATCGTGATATTTGGGGTGATTATGCGGCAAAAACACATACTTCTTCTTATTCTCAGTTCTTACAGAACTCTTTGCAGAGCGCTCGAGATCTGCAGCTTGCACTCTCAGGCGCAGATGTTGCTCGCGGTATAATGTCCCACCATCTCTCAGTAGATATTCGAGTGCATTCATGAAGAGACGCCCAGGTCAGTCGCATGGGTGATCTCCCACGTGGTCTGGTTCCTCCTACTCTACCCTGGATAAGTCGTTCTAATCGCGCTATGAAGTCATTGTTCCGCCGTGAGACATGGCCGAAAAATTTGAGTATCAGAGCCTGCACTAGAGCAGACAGACGCTGTTTGATGCGGCGTTCTTTAAGCATGGAGACTAGTAATCAATGCACATAGGGAAGGTTGGGGAACACTGGATTGGTGGGAAACAGTGGAACAATGCTTATATTTTAGAGAAATAGGAGATTTATTTGTTTGTTATGGGACGAATTTAAGGAGGGCCTATTACGTTATCAAAGTACTGCTAATCTGATATTCCGCTAATCTGACATTCTGGTATAAAGCGTCAAAACCATATGTAAGTCTTTTACTTAACTAAAATGTAGTCAATGATCCACTGTTCCCCACCGATCCAGTGTTCCCCACCCTCCCCTACACAAACGTACAAGAAAAAAGGCGATTCAGTGGCGTTCATATAGTTTCACTTATGTTTCGAAAATAAGTATCTTTAATGCACAGAGTAGGTACAGACAATTTTTACAACTTAATAATTCAAATGAAACTTATTCCAGTTTGGTCAAACCCGTTCTTTATCTGTCACTACTGATAACCTTTCTTTCATCTCCCGGCCGAAATACAAACCTAAAAAACATTTCTTAATATTCACCAAACGTTCACAGTAATACTTCTAAGAACTCAAAGATATTCGCGGGAAAAAAGGTTTAATATCCCAGTGTATGTGTTATTCCCACAATCCGGGAACTTTTGATCCCGGGTAAGCCTTTACGGCGCATATACGACTGTATTAAGGGAGGATTCCCATGGGATGAAGGCCGTACCGCTTTGGGAGTTTTGGTACATATACCGGATTGAATTTTGACACGCCGCTATCGCTAGCTGCTGCATTCAATGTTGAATGTAGAGTTGGGGATTGTCTAAAACTTGCCTTGAATTTGACAGTGTCGAATGCCTTGGATGTGACAGGCACAAAGTCATAGATACGATAGCGTAACCTCCTCTACAGAAGCAACAGAGACCTTGTGAGCTGATATATTTTTTCCCCTGTTTTTAGATATGTTTCGTCAATATTTTCGTGACTATTACGTTAATGGCCATGGGTTCAGATCCCAGCAATATTCGACGGTCACATACAGATGATGATTAATTGCAGAACTTAATATGTAATATTCATTATCATCATATATTTAAGAGCTAGGCTCTTGTCGGTTGACTAATTTCCAGATTATTCTACATACTGCTTTTTCTATTACTTCTTTATATGGTGAAACAAATCTTAGCACCACAAAATTTTCAGGTTAAAACCGGAGGAAAATTGTAGATTATTACTTTTGGAACTTTTTGGGACAAAAACTACAATAATTATAATAAATAAACTCTACTATTCTTACGTGTTATCATAGATGGCGCTAAGGTTATAATGCCAAATAAAAATAGGTACAGGGGTCAAAGCGGATAGATACATTCGATGCGTACGTCACAGTGCTCGCTAGTGAACGGGTAAACACACCTGACGGGTAATCAGGAAGTACCGGGTTCGAGTCCTGGTGTGCGAAACCACGCACGAGAGCAGCGTATTTTTCTTTGCGCTTTGATTTGTATCTATATAACAATAAATAAACTCTGTTAATCCTCGTTATTGAATCCAATTATTTCTCAAGAAGATTTTGAATTACACTCATATGACGTACTTAGTGTACCGCTTTCAAACCGGTACACATTTTACAATTGCTCAACACTACACTTAGAAATGCCGCAAGCATTTTGAAGGGGAAAAATAAGTATGTAATGTGAGAAAAGGTAGATAAATATGTAAATAACGACGATACGACGGGTAATATGATTATCGTAAGCGCCAGGACACGTGGTACGAAAATGGATTTTCCTAAACTTTGATCTCGTGTACGATCAAAGATACAATTTACGACACAAGGGAAGTAACTGGGTATAGAATATTAACAAATTTGTTTTTTTTTAAACCGCGACCGAAAAAGAATATGCGATTTATATTTTCAAGTTATAATCATTGATTAACAACATCGCTGCTCGCAAGTGGTGACCAGTATCCTTACCTTATGGTAAGGATACTGGTCACTGGGTCACTGGCTCCGTGTGCCCTTATGGGCACACAGAGCCCGTGCCCAGAGTACCAACCTCACGGGGGAACCGAAAGATCTTAGAAGACGTTTATTTAGTTCATCGAGGGCCCCATTTTTGAGGGCCCTGTAGTGTCCGAATTAGATAGCGTTTCCGAACATTTCCTACAAAATTTTATATTATCCGTCAAATAGGGTTAATTTTAAGAGTCATCTTTAGCAGCACTATTTATCGCTCCCTTGACCTGAGATGTCGATGTCGTGTATATATATATATTTGTGTATATGTTTATTCGTATTTTGTATATTTAGTATCTAGTATATTTTTATGTATCTGAATTGTTCCTTTCTCTTTTTTTTCTTTATGGCTTTAAATTATGACTTGTCTCATCTTCTTGTGCACCACTTACTTACTTAGGTACTTATTGGTTGTTTACTTTGCGCCATCTCTACTTACCTTAATATTGTCTGGAAAAGATCGCTTTTTAGCGATGAGACCGCCAGTTGTTTACCATTTCTCATACTGTTTTAGATTTAAGTGTCTGATTTTATTTTCTTGTGGTGTGCAATAAAGAGTATTGTATTGTATAGTATAGGGTACCACGATCTCTTTTCCTGTAAGAATCTCAAGCGCTAAACATGTTATTTGTAAGTCGACTTAAATGATTTGTCTAAATAAACTGGCGTTTAATTAGATACTGCAGGCCACACGTACTTGAGTGCCCGAGGGCCACGATATGTATTAAGAGAGCCTTTTGTACTTGTGCTTATTGTTTAGGGTTACCCTTATCTGGAATAATTTTGATTGTCATATTTCATCATTGGGCATAATTCATTTGTTTAGCGAGTGTTTGTTAGTTCAAGTTTCGAGTTAACAACCCGCACAGTTGCGAGCTCGCTAACAGTAAATAGGTTCCAAAAAATCGACGATGTCACAACTCTCCTCCGTTACAACTGTCCTCGGTCTCCTCTGTGCTTATTTTGTGCTGTGAGTCATAATGAATAACGTCCCTTTTCTCAGTCCCGTATAAGAGCAATAAAAGCAAACCCCGGACAGTCGCATGAACTGAAACACTCGGATTTAAAGTCCGGGTATGAATATATTTCAAAGTTTCACAAAGTTTGTCGCAGAGTAGAGAAACTGCACAATATACTGTTATGAGTTATGGGAATATAGTTTGAGATCGTCTGTATTAAGTTGCCTAAATTATGTATCTTCAGTTACCTGTATATAATTTGAATTTGAGTGACTATGTGGGCCGTGGGCTGGCATATTTGCCGAAGAAACCGACAACCGTTGAATAAAACGTGTTCTCAAGTTGATACCGCATCTCTGCAAAATAAGCTTAGGACGTACGTCAGGCAAATGATATTCGCAGGGTGATTGGCGACAGAGACGCAACGGCCAGGGCTGTCAATACCGCTGCACACGCGCATCCGTTATTTGAGAAACCTCGACACGAAGTGAAGAAAAAAAAGGGTGATTGGCGGCGTTTGGTTTGGCTCAGTGGCGTTACGCAGCAGGCGTACCTTTAGGCTGCCTATCGACTGGAGCAGAGCGGAGCGGAGCTATGCGAAATGGACCAATGACACGGCTCCGCTCCGCTCGAGTGGATTTAGCTCTTAGAGAGACTGGTTGATGATGATGATGACTATGTGTGAAACTAAAAACATGAAAGTGTACAGGAATCCTCAAAAAAAACCAAAGGATTAACGAAAGTTTGTCTCATAAACTTAAATTACGCAATATTAAAACAGTTTCGGTGATGTATCACAAAAATGCCGATTAAATCGATTACATCAGTTGATTCCCACCTGCTTCACCGGACTTACGACGGCCGACGAGGCTGGCGGTCCCGGGTTCGAATCCCGGCCAGGGCAAGTATTTGAGTGATGAACACGAATATTTGTTCCTGGTTCTTGGATGTTTCCTATATTTAAGTTAAAAGTATTCAGGAATCGCACGAGTTGTTAACGGCCCGGCGTCTTTTTTATACGCATGTGAGCACAATTCATTGTCACAGCTAACCAAGGCACTATTCCGTGGAATAAAAAAAGAAGTAGAATCCATTAAACATATATGGAATTCCGCAAGCCTTTGCTTGTGTGTCTATTTGACCACCGTCTGAACACAAACTGCCTTCGTGTCCATTTCAATGCCTCCAACTCCGATATCCAAACAGCAACTGAGTGCACACGGTAGGTACCTAAATTGTAAACCACTACTACCTTTGTCTAAATATATCTATCTTTAATATGATAAAGTTGTAAAAATGAAAAAAATAAATAAAAAGACTTTGTCGGACCATGTTCAGTGTAGGGTTCCGCAGCAGTTCATACGAAAAAATGCACACAACAGGTGAACAAAATGATATATGAAAAAGTGCTCTAGCAAAAGAGCGTATCTCCACGACACTTACGTCCTTTTGTTAAGTGCCATTTTTCGGCAATAACTCAAAAAACAGTATATTCGATCATGTTGAAAACAATTTTCGTTGAAAGTATTCATTAGGCTTCATCTTTGTAATTTGTTTTCTAATTTTGGACATAAGGTTTAGAAAATATAGGGGACACAATGTATGCTACTTTAAGAGCGATTATTTCCGAAATTGTACACGAAATCAAAATGTTTTTCTAGGAACGTCATAATGTTTTTAAAAGATCTGTCGATATATGTACCATATTTACTGTTTTTTTATTAATTTTATTATTTAACTCTTAACCTAAGTACGGGCCCACACAAGGCACCTATACTCTAAATTTCATCAATGTAAATCTTGTAGTTTTTGAGTAAAATGCCTGTGACATACGGCCGGACAGACAGACAGGCGGACGGACAGACGGACATGACGAGACTATAACTATATATATATATATATATATATATATATATATATATATATATATATATATAAACTATATATAGCCCTTTTTGGCTACGGAACCTTAAAACTAGAAAAATTGCTACTAAGCTACAGACAGACAGAAATGATGCGCACGTGAAACTTTTTTTTTTAAATAGCCTATCTAGTGTCCCACTGCACGGCAAAAGCCTTCCCCCTAGATTTCCAATCATCTCGATCCAAAGCAACATGTGGCCAGTCGCTGAGATATGCATCCAAGTCATCCCGCCATCTCCTCTAAGGACGACGATGCCCGTCCTGAGGCATCCACTCCGTTGCTGTCTTAGCCCACCTCTGTGGATGCATACGTGAAACTTATAACATTTATAACACCACTTTTTGATAAGGGTTAAATATGGCAACGAGTGACTTCAGCGTGACTTCAAATAGTAGGTTGACGTCACAGGCCACAAATCATCCCGAAACTACACGCGACTGCGAACTAATGTGACGTGTATGAGCAATGACGGTTGGGCTACTGTTTACTCCTTACGCTTGTGGTATCCTCACTCGACAGGTGGATCAGATCTGTCAATGCTCTGGCCTTCCTTCCCTATCCTTCCCTTCCTTCCTTGTGTCACTCCTTCAAAGTCAAAGACAAATTTTTCTTTATTCAAGTAGGCCTAGCTACAAGCACTTTTTAATCGTTATTTACATAAAGCATTTGGAGCAATTTATTGATAAAAATTTGATAACATAAAAAAACTGTGCCCCCTGGTGCATTCGGCTTGTCCGGGTCAGGCTCCGTCCGATTTGGTACCTATGTTCATGTTTGCTATTTCCATTACCCAAAGGTTGTCTGGAAGAGATCGCTCTTTATCGATAAGACTGCCTATTGTTGATCATAGTTTATGTTAAGGCTCAATTGTACTGTACTTTTTTTGGTGTGGAATAAATAATTGATTTAGTGTAGTGTATTTAATAGATATACAATACAATACGATGCAACAATTCTTTATTGCACACCAACGACAGAAACAGTAAAATAGAGCCTTAACATAGAATACGTAATAATAAATATATATTTCTTCTCCTTAAAGAGATATATTTACTTATATATATAAGCTACTATACGCTATACGCTTATATAACTTCCAAGAAGAGGATAATAGTTTCTAACTTAACGACATAAAAAAAACACTCGCTAAAGGGATTTTTTTTTCCAGAAAACCCATCAAAAGTGTTATTGTCAATCTAGATTTAAGGTTATTTTAATTTAATTGTCTCTTTAAGCTCTCTTCTTGTAATAGTGCCAACTTTTCGCTGCCGTAAATGTGATTTCTTTCTTTTTTCTTTAATTCCAATTAAGACGACCTCCCAAGCCCAAACCTACGGCATGCTTTTCCTTAAAAAAAAAAAAAAAAACACGGTATGCTTAAATCTTCAGCATTGACAATTAAAACTGCTACAAAGGGTACAAAAGGTTTTACTAAAAAACACTTGATGAAAGTCTGAAAAAAACGTACAAGCCTTTGTGAAAAAATATGAATGTTATTTTACAAGCTATACAGTGAAACTACAACTACTAAAATATCAATGCAAACGTAAAAATGTATGCAATATTTCATAAAACTCTCGCTTTGATACAAACGGAGGAAATTGAGGATCAATCAAACTTTTTTATTTTCGAATGTGTAAATCTGGCTCAATTTGATAGCAACAGATATAAGTCATAGGGATATAAAATACACCTTTTTCTAATATAATAAATAAGTTTTTATTAGCCAAGAGAATCAGCGTTGCCATTCAGTATGGCAATGTACTGCAAGCCTTCTGGGCACCCTGCCGTCGGTGAGAGATATGGGCGAACTTTTTTATCTATAGTTTTAAGTTTTATACATGTAATAATTTACAATACTCACATACAATAAGATTCTATAATACTATGTTATATATCTGATTCCCATGCTAATTTCATGAAATTAAATAGTCTAACCTATGTTACAAACCTTACATGATTTATTTGAGTGAGCGATCATATTTATTTGTACCATACATATAGTCATCTTCAATCTATTTCTTTCCTAATATTTTTTTTAAAAAACACTACTTTGTTAGAGGTTATATTGCTAGATTAATACTAAATTTACACAGACACGTCACACTATAAGACATTTCTTACAAAATTAAACAAAATTAATATATCACAAAATTCACAAGTATACTTTTGTGAATAAGGAACATTAAGTTTCTCTGAAGTGTGAATTTTATATTATTTCTGGATTAAGTACTACGTTACGTGTACTAAGAATCTACAAACACTTTATTTTTATATCGTATTGGTTTTAGATATTATATTTTAAACTCTCGTCGTGATATTTGTAGGTACAGTTCCCTCGTACGAATACATTTTTACTTAGGTCTACTTAAAGTAAGAAAAATTAAAAAAAAAACATGACATTGACAACTAACTTTACAATAATTCTTACTAATTTATGAAGACCAATGTAAAAATGTATTCATACAAGTGAACTATAGAGATGTCACGACGCGTGTAAAACATTGTAGCCAAAAAAAACGATATTAAAATAAGATATTTGTAGATTCTGAAATCTTATTACGTATACGTAGTATCGGAAAAGATATAAAATTAAAATGTAACTCTGAAAACCGTAAAGTCCCCAATTAGCTCAGAATGGCAGCAATGTTTGAAACTGGTCGGTTGATTGCTCATGCATTTTTATAGTTAAGAAAATGTCTCCGGTTATATATTGTTTCGAACAAAACAGGCCAGCTGTTCTTAAACTTTCGGCGGAACCCTTTTGGAAAGCGAAAAATTTGACGGAGCCCTAAAATAATCAAAAATAGTTTGCAGCACTATGTAAATTTATATATTTATTTAAACTTAAGTAAGTACAAATGACGGACTTAATGCCAAATTCTACCCGTCAACCATAAGGCCAAAAAGAGATGCGTGAAAATAGAGCAGTGAGAAAAAACATTCAGTACTGAGAGTGTTAGGACACACAAGCAAATAATGCATACATAATTACTTATACCTATACTATATATGATACAATATATACATATATACGTCACATGTAAATATTAACTACAAAATATATACCAGCTACTGCATGGAAGATGGACGCTACTTGAGTTCTTTGTTCCAGCAGATGCCTACGTAGCATTCGCTTGAAAACAACTTTGCTTGGGGCTGGTCTGATATAGAAAGAGGGAATAAATTTAATTAAACAATGCAAAATAATATTCAGTAGCATTTCACTCCGGAAAGATTGCAGACAATCTGTACAACCAATTTTTTTTTTTTTATAATCTTGGATACATCGTATCTCGCAACCCCTACAGAAGCTTTGCAGAGCCCTAGGCTCCGACGAGCACACGTTGAGTATCGCTGATATAGAGCAACAAAGCACAAGGTATATAGAAAGGGTAACCTGAGTAGTTAATAGATACACATGCTTGACACATTGACATGACAGCTACCATTAGCTGAACAGTGCATTTGTTAAGGCGAAGGATAAGTTTTTCAAAAACATTTTTATCTTTGCTGATTAGTGAGGTTCAAAACTGTCTTAAAAACCGGCCAAGTGCGACTCTGACTCGCGTACTGAAGGTTCCGTACAAAATATACGCTACAAGCGGCCGTACCTACGAAATTTCAGTGTTAGCAGAGCCCTACTCCTAAGCAAAAATTACGCGGTGTTCGATCATTTTATATTGGTTACTGACATAGACAGACAGACATACAATTTTTTGTGTTTGTTGTTATAGCGGCAACATAAATACATCATCTGTTAAAATTTCAACTGTCTAGCTATCACGGTTCACGAGATACAGCCTGGTGACAGACGGACAGACAGATAGACAGACGGACAGCGGAGTCTTAGTAATAGGGTCCCGTTTTACCCTTTGGGTACGGATCCCTAAAAAAAATGTGAATTTTGGCATCAGTTCACTCCTATCTTGTCCTAAGCTTTTAACAAGCTTTTTATTGGATCCACATTTAACAAATTAAGTAACTATGCAAACAAATCTTGCAAGTTAAATTTAACCCACTTCCCAGTTTCCGATTGAGCTAAAATTTGACATACTTATTTAAGTTTGGTGCCAACGCTATATCATCGAGTTGATTTGATTATGGAACCGGAAGGTGATCATAGGAACTCTTTATCTAAAAAAATAACGCTCTTTAGAAACGACACAATGAGAAGTTTGACGGGTGGACAAAGAAAAGTACGTATTTATATTTTAAATGTATTGTAATATTTAGAAAATATTTCCTCTTTGCTGGCAGAACCGAAGACTCTTAGTTTATCTGCTTAATACGTTTCATCGCTATATATCTATACTATTATAAAGTTGTCAAAATGAAATGTCTGTACATTGAAGATATTTTCAAAAAATTGATTGTTACGGACTATTTGGAGGTCACTAAAACGATTTTTTTTTTTTGGATTTTATGTATCTTTGTATGTTTGTATGTGTCGTTGTGGCTTCATCACCCAAAATCGGCTAAACAGATTTCCACAATTTTTGGTACACGGGTAGCTGGGTATCTCCAGATGGTTATAGGATACTTTTTACCCGACTATACGGTGAGCCAGTATACGCGCCAGAGTGTTATTAAACTATTTTTCTTTTAAAACTTCATACTCTCCGAGCGTTTTGACAGTACATTTATAAAAATGAGTTTATTTGATCTGTCAGTCACGTACCCCATAAGTATAACCGCAACTTTGAAACCCTATTCCACATCCCCTTAAGAAACCTGTCAAATGCGTAATGTAACCAGTATCATCCGGAGTGGGAGTGTACGATATTGATACTTACATAGGGTAGAGGGGGGCATATTGAGCAATTTTGGATTTATTACCTTTTTATTTCATAATGGTTTGCATTAGAAATATGATACCTATTTTGATTGTTAGGAGATTTATCTGGGAATACATGACTGTTCTTTTGTATACTGTATAGTTTAGCAGAAAATTGGTCTAAAGTGAACAAAGTCAGATATGCTCAACTTGCCCCGATAGTGAGGTGAGTTGAGCATGGGTATGAGGTAAGTTGAGCAAGGTAAGAATTGCATAATTAAAAATATTGCCTATTTATCAATTTTTTTTCACATATTTATTTATTTTTAACAAGAAACAACAAGCAGTCTTGTAATTACATATTAATTTATATTTATCCATTAATATGCTATACCAAGCTAATTTGTCGAAAAAGACTGACATTTTCAGCGTAAAATGATGCTCGTTGGTTGAGGCTTTCTGACTGATAATTTGTATAGTTACGCATTCTACAACCAATAACAAAATGTAAATAATTCACAAATTAACTATGTCTAAAGGAGCTAATATTAGCCCCTAGCAGGCCTAGTACCTAGGTACATGGTCAACTAGCTCCGTAAAGAACTGCCCAACTAGCCCCCTGCCACGTCAGTAACTGTTAGGTTATAATAAAATGAGTAATACTTACGTTAACAAAGATATTAAAACACAAAAGACAAGTAAATTTACTAAATGTTAACATGTATGTACAGAGTTACACCTACGAACATTCATAACGATTTTTTTCTATTGCGTACACTCCGAATGTAGAATGAACTCCCTGCCGCGGATTTCCCTGGAGGTTACAATATGAGGTTCTTCAAGAGGGAGGTGAATAAGTTTTTAAAGGGTCGGCAACACGCAAGTTCGCACGTTATGCATGGCGTTGCTAGCGTGTTTAACAGGCAGGCCGTACGCTTGTTTGCCACGTTAGTAGTATAAAAAAAATATATCATCTGTCCACTTTGAAGCTCATGCAGATGGTAACATATTCGTTCGCAGAGGAAAAAAGTTCACTTTTTTTTTTTCAGAATCTTGACTTTATTGGGTTTATTGATTTATAAATTTCAATAATAATGAGATGAAATAATGATCTTTATTCTGTAAGTAGGCCGCAAGGGCACTTTTACAAGTCTGACTCTACGGCGTTTCCCAAGAGGAGACCACTGAGAGGAAGAAAGCCGAAACAAACTCAACAGTCAGTAATTTTTTCGAAATAAGTCTTATACCTATTACAAAATTTGTACTGAGTCCCGGTAAAAGTAAATTATTTGGTGTCTGTTTTGGGCCATGCATTTTTGTCTGTTAAATAGTCTTCTACCCTATAATATGCCTTTGCCATTAGAGACTCTTTTAAGTACTTTTTGAGAGCTGGAAACGGTAATTTTAAAGCATTATCTGGTAGCTTATTATAAAAATGTATACATTGGCCTACGAATGATTTGGCTACTTTACAAACGCGGAACTTTCTAATGGCGATTTTGTTTTTAATTTCTATTATTAAAATTGGGGATATCTGAAATTTTAGTAAACGACTCTATGTTCTTAATAACATAAATAATATTCTCATAAATATATTGGGACGCTACTGTTAAAGATGCGTCCACATTTGTATCATTTGCCCGTATCAGATCATCGCCGCGTAGCATGATCGCGTGTCACGATCACGCGTTTGGACGTTGCGCCGATCCGATCACTCGAAACCCATTTCCTACGCGTATCACACACTTGTATCAGAAGAGTGCGGCATTGTCGGCGCGCCGACAGTAAGCGTCCAAGCAGCGCGATACTACGGCACGGTGGTCGGATACGAGCAAATGATACAAGTGTAGACGCACCTTAATATGTTGATGTCTTTAAAAAGTTCTCTTAAGGAGTCACGGGAATTCAGGTTATATATCATGCAAGAAAAGGTGTCCCAATATTTTGTATACTAGATGGCGCCTGCAACTTCGTTCGCGGAACAGAAATTGTCATAACCACTCTATTTGTCGACATAGCGTAGTCGGATAACTGATTTGGCAAAAATACAAAAAAAATAAACTATTTTTGACCTGCCCGTAATCATTATTTTTATGAAAATATCTTCAATGTACAGACATTTCATTTTTACAATAGTATAGAGATATAAACTTTTAAACAAAAAAATAAAACCGACTCCAAAAAAACTAAAAAGTAAAAAATAACGCCATAATTCAGTTTCTTCAAATTACTTACAAGTAACCGTTTGTATACTCAATCTATACAGTATATACAATTAATCTTATTTTGGCGTCGGTGCCATATAAAGAATGTGTAAAATATTGACGATTTTAGTAAGTTGTGATACGATGGAGTTTTGGAGTCGGTTTATTTTTTTGTTTAAAAGTTTATTTATTTTACACTTTTTAGTTAATCTTTACTTAAAAGTGTATCTCGTGACGATTCGAACAAGCCCAAACACGGCTAGGATACATTATTTTATTACATAGATCTGGTGCCTACCTTCCGGCTCCATCATCAAATCAATTCGATGGTACCATTCTCATCAGGAACATTTAAATTTGTGACTATGAAGTTGCTTAGCTAAATTACTCAAGATATTTTGTCGCCACCCGTAAATCATTTATCATTGAGGAGTTCCGATGGCATTCTGTGGTCTTCTGCATCAGTTCTACTTCACCAATTTACACTTTCTGAATGCAAATGCTTATTATTTTTCTTATAATACCAAAATCGCTATATGTATGCCTACAATATTTGAGGAGTTCCTTCAATTCCTCATGGATTCCATCATCAGATCTTCACCAAAATTAAATGGGACCAAGTAGAAAGTACCTTCTATAAAACCGAAACAAAATTTTTGAAATCGGTCAAATAGTCTTTGAGTAATCGGTGAACATCCATAAAAAAAAAAAAAAACATTCCGTAGAATTGAGAACCTCCTCCTTTTTTTGGAAGTCGGTTAAAAATACACATTCATAAAAAAAAGACGATTCGGAATGGAAAACTTGGAACAAAATTTTTCTTCGAAAGTAAAAAAAGATGTATTTTTTTTAAATAGGGAATATTCATGAATTTTTATTTTTGCTTTATTAAAAGCTCATTCATGTAACGATAAGACAAACGATTAAAAAATTTTTTTTCAAATAACTATAAAAATAACCAAGATATAAGCCATCAAACATTTCATTTTATCTCTTTCTACCAAAACAGTATATAATAATGGAGTTTATATGGCCGGCGTGGACTACGACGTAACAGTACATGTCGGACCTCTCAGTCAAATCGCTGTCTAATTAGTAGTTTAAAATGCCTATATCATACGTTTTTCTTGGCCGATTTTAATTTTAATTCGACTTTTTGAAATCATTTTCACGATGTTTTGATATCTTGTTAAGAAAAACGATGAAAACATTCTTGTCTATATATATACCTTATTCATCATCTCCCTGCCCTTATCCCACTTACGTAGGGTCGGCACAACATGTTTTCTTCTCCCATTCATCTCTATTATTCGTCATTTCAGCGCTTACTCCTTTCTTTCTCATGTCCTCTCTCACACAATCCATCCATCGCTTTTTTGGCCTACCGACCGCTCTTCGTCCTTCGACATTCATCCCATTCTTTTACCAATATGACGTTCATCCCTTCTCATTACATGCCCATACCACGCTAACCTGCTGCTACTCATTTTGATTGTCATGGGTGCTACTTTCAAACTTCTCCTTATATACTCATTTCTAATCCGATCTTTCCTCGTCACTCCACACATCCATCTCAACATTCTCATCTCGGCTGCGTGTACTCTTCTTTCGTCCGTCACTTTCTTGCCCAACATTCTGATCCATACATTACGACAGGTCTTATGCATATACCTTATTCTCACGCATATTTTATCTTGGTAATGATGGCAGTCTGTATGTCTCGGTTAATGTAACAGTTAATATTATAGCTGTCGACGATTGTTTTGCCTCGCTGGAGAGTTAATCAAGCGAGGAGATATGAACATGATTTACTTCGTTGCACGGGATTTGAACCAGCTACTTGATTTACTTATAGGCTTAGGGCACATCGTTGATTTTACCGATTTGTACCATTTATTTACGCATGTATGTAACCTCTTTACACTACTTGTGCATAAAGAAGACAAAATAAGGAAGTGCAATTTATATCTTATATCTCTAACAGATTTCTTCCAGTTTACCTTCGAGCAAATAAGGAAAAATTTAAATTCGTAAATGTTTTTGTACTTTTTTGTAGGTTACGAAACAATTTTTATTATGTTTCCGATTTAGTTACGTAATAAATTTCGTAACACAGGGTATTTATTGTAAAATTGGCGCTATATTCACTCACCAAATAAAACATTAATGTTCACCCACCTGAAACAAGAGAAAAGCTTGATTAATATACAGAGTATGATTATCAAGTATGAGTATGTTACATAATTAATCATATTACTAGTCCAAAGATCATTGAACACGTCTTTTCACTCAAATTTACTTGCAGGGATCGCAATGAAGGGAACGTGATGAAGCCATAACGACATATCGAAAAAAAATACGCTTTTCTCGCTTCAGTGACCTCCAAATAGTCCCTTACAAACTTTTTTGGGGTTTCGTACCCAAAATGGCAAGAACTTTTCATTATGTCCGTCCGTCCGTCCGTATGTCACAGGCATTTTACTCAAAAACTACAAGATGTCCATTAATGAAATTTGGAGGATAGTTTCGGAAATAATTGCTCCGAAAGTAGCATAAATTTTGTCCTCTGTGTTCTAAACGGTATGTCCTGAAATATGAAAAAAATTTACAAACAAAAAACTTAATAAATACTTTCAACGCAAATTGTTTTCAACATGATCAGATGTACCGTTTTTGAGTTATGGCCGATAAACGGGGCTTCTCTTGCTAGTGCACTTTTTCAGTATGTGAAAAAGTGCACTAGAAAGAGTAGTGTGCACTTTTTGTTATGAACGGCTGCGGAACCCTACACTGAGCATGGTCCGACATACTCTTGGCCGTTTTTTTTTAATATCGTCAAGCTGCCATTTCATTTTGACAACTTTATAATAGTATATATAACAAACAGGCTTATAGGCCATTGATTGATTGATCGATTGTAAGTTACAGAACAAAAGTCCTTTAGTTACTGTCGTGAAATTATTCTAGGAATAATCTAGGAACAAAAATTCATCGAAAACAACTAAACGACCTAACTAACAAAGAAACTAATTTAATATACAAATGCAGAAACTCTCAACTCAGCTGATACTGTCTTAATACCATCTTCCTTCGTATACAACGCTAAACTAAAATGCCACATGAACCTTCGTCCTTTGAATGCTTTAAGCTCTTTTGAGTTCAGCAATTCCGCCCGGTCACTTGTTATTCAAGCCTCACGTAAACAAGATAATGCGTAAGTTCCAGAAAATCAAGTGATCGGGAAAAAATACCGAAAGATTCCACGTTCAATGACATAAGGACGTAACTGACTGTACAGCTAATAGGGAGAGGACTTTTTGTAGCTAAGTGTATTGGCAGATATGCAAACTGGTAAAATATACTGAGACTGTAAACAAGTCGAGCCATCAGCGTTTTACGAAAAAAGTTGGGAATCAGAAAATGCCTTGAAACCCGATACCTTGCGATATTGGGCGCCTATTACACCGTAAGAAAAAGTTGAAGCTTGATGTTTGTTTGTCTGTAAACACTTTTTTGTACATAAAAACAATAGAACAAAGACCGAAAAGTTATGAATGTGTACATAGACGAATTTAGCTCTTAAAGGGATTTCTATCAGTTAACCCCTGAGCAAATGAGAGAGAAAAATAAATATCAACGAAGATAAACAAAGTAACAAGTGCACAATGACAAAAAAACTAAAGTAGCATATAACTACACCGTAAATAATAAATACTCATATAATAGCATATATTGAGAGAGAGATATATATAAGAGAGAGAGAGATAAGATGATATATATATACATATCATCTAAATAAAAATATATATATATTTATACTAAAAGGTCGCAACTTCGTTCGCAGAAGAGAAATAAAGTTATAACCCACTTTTTTCTTTCAGCTTAGTCGAGTAAAAAGTATCCTATAACCATCTGTGGATGCCCAACTACCCGTGCACCGAAAATAGTTGAAATCCTAGTTACGTGTCACTTTAGACGCGTAATCCAAAGCCACCGGGTTCGATTCATGGTGTGTTTTTCTTTGTGCTATGATTTTTGTAGTAGCTTTATCACAATAGTTACCTTTCTTTGTTACCGAATGGCAAAATAATAATCAGTTTAAACCAGGGATCGAATACCGGTATTATATCCATACAAAATAACCGGTATTCATTTTTGTTATCTCGCTTATTATTAGATTTTTTTGTATTTTAATGAGCTAATTTCACAGTTAATAATGATTACCTAAATACTATTTACTGAACATTTTAAAATATTGAGAGTTAGGTAAGATATTTCACGTTAAAGTAATACCGTTAACTTACCGTTATCACTGGTTTAAACAGACTACGGTGTGACAGTCCACCAATACTCTCCATACCTTAATCTCGATCCTCCATCGAATTGGGTATCGATTGGCCGGCGAAATTCGCGTTCCTCCTCAAATTTAGTGGAGGACCCGAGGATAAATTAAAACTCCGATCAACGAGCCGATTGCCGGGAAGGTAATTTTATAATTATACTTTACGGTTAATATGGCGATGTAACGATTGCCAAGCTGTTATTTCAGTAGCGAGGATGCTGGGATATTAAAAACATATATAGTTACTTAGATTTTTATATGTAAGTATGTACTTGGAATTCAATAAGTAAGTTTGGCGTAGAAACAATAATTAGACCGCGGGGACCCGGCGCCAAAGAGGTATATAATGAAATAGCTCAGCGCCTTATTGACACATCGGGTGACCAGAGGGCTGGCGGCTAGTTTGGACATAGGCTTAGCCTAGCCATCTAAAGAGGAAACGCCGCCAGCCTTCTGGGCACGATATCCGGCGAAAGTGACCTGGAGGGCATCTTCAATCTTTAGGTAGTTAATTTATTTTCTTACTTTATATTTACACTTATAAAAAGTTGTAAATAATGTACATTTTTTTTATCTATATTCATGAAATTCACATTAAAAATCACGAAGATCGTGGTGGTAAAACATCAAGATTTTCGTAAAATATATATTTTTTTATCTGTTAATTAATAATCTATCCTTAGAAGTAAGTTTGTAATATTCTGTAAAAAACCTTTTTTTTTAAGTTCTACAAGCAAAAAGAATTTTTAGTTTATACTCAGAAGGAACGGCCGCAAAGGGCTGAATTTTAGACCCACACAAAACAATCCACGACTTTTCAACTTCGTTATAAAAAACGCGTTTAAAATTTTGGTTTCTGTTTATTTAAATATATGGTGTACTTTTAAAACGTTGAATATCCCGTCTATTAAAGCACATAATTTCATATTAGAAGCCCATATTCTTGGGAAGTAGGTAACACCTAACTATTATACTAAATTAACTAACTGGGATTATACCTCAGTGCTTCAAGACGAAGTTCTTCAACCAGTGCATATTACCGGTGATGAGGAACGGAGCCGAGACGTAGTCTCTTACAATGGGCCTCTTAAGGAAGCTCAGAGTCACTCAGAGAGCTATGGAAAGGGCTATGCTTGGGAACTCTCTAGGAGATCGAATCAGAAATGAGGAGATTCGTAGACGAACCAAGGTCACCGACATAGCAAACAGGGTAAGCAAACATGGTAAGAAGGCATGGTAAGATCAGTCCATCGCAAAATTCGCAAAGGACCACAGATAGTTTACTCAGTCAAGTTATAATATGCGAGTAAATCTTCATAATGTCATACAATGAAGAGACAAGTTTACTGCAGTTGGATACCTCGCGAGATTCGCACCACTAATATAGGGTTCAAATTACCAAAGAGGCTGGCGCAGATAACGAAAACAGCCACCTCACGACGTATATTGACTTTGTTTAAATTTATTATTTTCCTTACAGGCTCCTTTTTAACTCCCAACAAAAAAGAGGGGACTTATAACAATAAGTTAAACGTGTCTGTGACTCTGTGTATCTGTCTGTGGCATCGTAGCGCCCATACGGATGAACCGATTTGAGTGCAATTTTTTTTGTGTCATAGATAATTTTATCCCGAGTGTTCTTACCTTTGTTTGATGAAAATCGGAGAACTCGTCTTCAAGATATCTAGCTTTTAGTGGTACAAGTGACCGGATCTCAGATTTTTGTACAATTCTTGTTTCTTTATTGTAAATATATGCTACGTACGTACTAAATATACTAGGAGCCAGTTTCTCAAAAGCTTGTAACATGTGTTACAAACGGAAGTCTCTTTTTAATTCATATAATTGGAAATAGATTTCCGCTTGTAATTACAAGTTACAAGCGTTTATGAAACCGGCCCCAGGTGGCTAAAACATATTTAACGCTGGCTAATAGGGTCAGTCGGTTCAGTATCAGCACCCCAAACTGATTACAAAAAATTGGTAAGAAAAATATTTTAAACCAAAAAATGTGTTTCATTTTATATGGAGCGGGTGAAGTTCATCGCGTCACCCATATGAATAAAATGAAAAAAAAAAATGCCGAAGTATTCCATTTTTTTGTAATGCGGTCGTTAAATATTTTTGGGGCATTTGATATATTAAGTATGTATTCGAAAATTCCCGCAACTTCGTTTGCGGTGGAGGACTCATTCACCCTTGTTTTTGGCTCATTTATTTATAGACTTTATTCCACAAAAGTATGTATAAATGGCAGACTTAATGCCAAATAGCATTTTCTACAAGTCAACCAAAGGGCCAAACAGAGATGCATTAAAATGGTGCAGTGGGAAAAATTATTTAGTACTGAGAGCGCAGCTTTAGCGTAGTCGAGTAAAGAGTATCCTATAACGATCCCCGGTTGTTTACCGGATGGATACTTTCGTCTAGTTTTATAATAGTATACCCAGTGATTCCGCTGGGCGTCACTCTGTGCCCTAGCTTTTACAGCCACACTAAACATTTGATGGGCCGACTTTAATGCAAAGGTGGAGGTCTTAACGGCTTGCCAAAGTCACTTCATACCTCCACGTAGACCTTATTACAAAGGAGCATGTGCCGAAATTGCTTGACACAGTCGGCAGAAGGTGTCAGGATCTTATTTAATTATATGTGAAGCATATAGAAATATAAGCTAAGGAATGTAACGGGATTTTGGAAAATAAAGGTTTTATTATGGCAAAAGCTAACTTCACAAGTAAGTTTTCAATCTGGTTAAGAATATTTAGCCGAGCACTGCTCGACATCGCACCGAGTTCGGGCGGGTCACAGCAGCATCGGATTTCACTTGTTTCTCATGACTAAGGTCCCCGGAATGGTCAGAGACATAGGTTTTACGGCATGAGTAACCGGTAATGTAATAAAAATATGTCAGTCTCGCGTTCGTTTTTTAAATTGGTTAAAAATGTATAAATATCTGCTTATTCAAAAAATACAAATTAGTAAATGAATATTGTTAGTTTCAACCAACTTTTTCTTACTTAAATCTACGACTTTTGTCTACAATCATGCCTGATAACAAGAGCCACCCAGAAGATGCCTGTTTACTCTGATCCTGATAATATCCGGGTCTTATAATTATAAACTTTAACTATACCGGTTATAATAAATAAATACTACAGGGCAATTTTAACACAAACCTAACTATTTAGTTCCATGGTAAGTTCAATAAGGCTTGTGCTTATAAGTACTAGATGACGATATATTTAATAGATATATTTACTTATATACCCTATGTATATAATAACTTCCAAGGCTCAGGAACAAATATTTACGCTTATCGGAAAAATATTTGCCCTTACCGGGATTTGAACCCAGGACCTTCATTTTCGCCGGCAACGTTACTCCCGCTGAGCTAAGTCTTTCGTCAAAATCTATCATGGTCGGTTATCTACCATATAGCCCAATATATAGTTCCTTCGAAGACCAGTGTAGCTCAGCAGGAGTGTCGCTGCCTGCAAAGTGCAATGCTTGAATGTTTGTTCCTGTGTCTTGGATGTTTTCAATGTATATAATAAGTAAATATATTTATTTAATATATCATCTGTCGTCGAATAATCGTCTTAAACATGTCGATTATTCGACAACTCGATTATTCTAGTCATTACACAGGCCTTATTGAGCTTCCCATGGGACTTTTGTCATGTTTAAATTGATTATAAATAGAAACTATTTCAAGGATTTCTATGGTCGGTTCGGTCTTGTGTTACCTGCATCAAACAGCTTCGTTTGCCTTACAAGATCATCCGTCCACCCACTGCCTACCTCCATTCCCACTGCATTTCTCGTTCCGAAGGTTAAGGAGTGGATTTCTCTTCCAGCATATCTTTTCCCGGAACAATAGGTATAACTTGGATCTCTTCAAGACCAGAGTGAATTAGACACTATCTAAGTAATAAGCATGCTCCATCGTCGGCTTCATCGTCGCTTACGAACAGGGGAGATTGAAGTCAAATGCTTCACTATCTTACATAAAAAAGCCTATACGCTGTATTTCCCGGTAGGTGGTCCTCGCTGTTCAACTCAAAGTCGCTTTTACAATGGTAATACAATAACTTTTTTACAGACCTATGATAACCAAAGGCCTCTGGGACAGTAAGATTTTCGAACGACAACCACGAGCCGGGAAACACAGCGTGGACAGACAATTTAGGATAGCAGGTTGAAAGGTTGGGGCCAAGGTTTATAACCCGGTTAATTTTCCGTACCTCTTAGAGCCACACTCTGAGAGCCTAACCCATAATAAAGGTTACGCTCGCAAGAACATCAATCTAACCGATTAATATCTCGGAGCGCAAAACAGAGAGCGAAATTCATGTACCGGTTAGAGAGCTTACTCCGTGTTGGCGGAGTCTAGGGTGAATAACCGCTCGCTTAGACAGGATTGGTTTGCTTGGCTATGGTATTAGATTTTTTTTTTTATGTAGTTGACTATCGTTGTGCCACTATCGGCTCGACAGCGGTCATTAATCCCATGTCCAGGCATGGAGTAACCGGTTAGAGAGCGCTTCGAAATAAAGCTCCCAAATCAATTCGTCCGAACGTAACCTTAAAAATTTACCGGTATAACCTTAATAAATACCGATTTATTTGTAACCGGTTACAATCCCTGTACGCCTACCATCATGAGTTCGGCACGAGCGAGTATCGAGCGCTCGATGACGGTCTATCTCTTTCGCACTATAAACGCGTGCGAGAGAGGTGCACTGACTCTCGATACGAGATACTCGCTAGTGCCGATCGTAAACTCAGCTCATGGTAGGCATACAGGTTGGGTCAGACTCATCGAGGAAATCTTTCCAGAAGCCTATGTCTACAACTGGACATGCAATTATTTAGGCCAAGTGGTATTAAAAGCTGTTTTATTTTATCCCGCTCGGACTACGGAATTCCCGCGAGACAGGAAAGTAAATAAATCGTCTGTTTGCGAGCGTTTATTGCAGTCGCATCCCAGTATAACTGGATGGCAGTAAAGTAAGTATTTATGCGCGTATTAACTTTACTGCATGGAAATAGGAACATTTATATTGTGCTATAAAGCAGGAAGCGCTTAAGGTGGAATAGGAAATGGGGCACAATTTACTAAAAATACAATTAGGCTAATGTAAATGTTAGACTCAGAGACGGGACATGCTCATTGGGCGAAAAAATATCTCACTGTGCGATGTGGATTTTGTGGAACATTCTAAATCGCAAAATGCTATGAATTTTATGACTAGTGGCCAGTGGGTATCTGTGACGTGTAGACTATCTTACAAAAAACGCGTGAGTCGGACTCGCCCACCGAGTTTGCAAACAAAATATACCTACGCAAAAGAAAAATGGAAAAATACATTTTTTAATAAGCCCTTGACACAAATGAACATAACAATAAAATTTGGAGTTCCTAGCTTCAATATTGGCTGAGATCCGGTCACTTGTTCCACTAAAAGCTGAATATCTTGGAGACGAGTGCTCCGATTTTCATCAAACAATGCCAAGAGCACTCGGAATAAAACTATCTATGACACAAAAAAACCGCACTCTAATCGGTCCATCCGTATGGGCGGACCAATGCCACAGACCGATACACAGAGTCACTGACACGTTAAAGGGCTTCGTCATTCGTAAATCACGCCCCAAACGCGGAGCCAGCCAATAAGCGTGATATGTAATAATACGCATTTATTGCTCGCGCGCATCAAAGAAAGAGAAAGCTAATACACTATATGCTTAGGGTTTTTTGGCGTAAGCGCCAGATGTAGAAGTACCATGAAATCGAAGATATTATTATGTATTTTAAATGACTGTATCATTGGATTGCGTTGACTTTGAAACTTGATTTTTTTACAGCTGCAAGGCACTACTGACATTAGTATTTGATATTGATTTTAACTTGATACCTCTTTCACGCATTCCTAAAAAAAGCGCTTGACAGGCAGACCGACAACAAATTGATCCTATAACGGTTCAGTTTTTACTTTCGTGGTGCGGAACGAAATTTTAAGCTTTTGGTTTTTAAAGCTTAAAATTTCCAAAAACTGAATCGGCAAACAAGACGCATTATTTTTTTTGTCATAATTCTATATCGCATAATCTCAACAATAATAATGATCTATAAGCATAATTTCAGTACGCCGAATCCTGTTTTCGAAGAATTTATTTTCAAAATGGTCTTTACGCATAACTTTTTAATGCCGAAAACCTACTTTTCTGGCAGCAGTCATCTTCTGTTCGGGATTGCAGTTCTTACCTAACCTACTTTACTGGCAGCAGTTTTTTATTGTTAGAGGTTGAATTTGCAGCTAACTAAAATTCGGCGAAACTAAATTATGCATATTTAGATTCATGCTTTTCTTAACTGAATATCAAAATACCGTAAAAACTATTTCAAAATATGAAATTTAAATTTAAATCGACCAAGAAATACGCAAGATACAGGCATTTTAAACTACTAATTAGACAGAGAGGTCCGATATGCACTGTTACGTCATCGTGCACTCTGGCCATATAAACTTCATATTAAATTCTGTTTTGCTAGAAAGAGATAGAATTAAATGTTTGATGGCTTATATCTTGGTTATTTTTTTAGTTGTTCATTATATTTTAATTTTATCTACTGTTTGTTACATGAATGAGCTTTTAATAAAGCAAAAATTAAAATTCATGCATATTCCCTATTCAGCACTAAATTCGTATATTTCTTTACTGCCCTTTACAGTACCTGTGTAGCAGTTCATTGTGATTTTTAAACGAGACCGCCTCAATGGCGGTCGGAAATTTGTTTTCAATAAACTAGAACGGGTTTCAGCCGGTATCACCCGTTTATTCGGAGCTGAATTAACTTTGGCGACGGTAGAATTATATAATAACTAGCTGTTGCCTGCGACTTCGTCCGCGTAGAGATGCAATTTATAGCTCAAAAAGTTTCACCCCCGTTTTCGTCCCTAAAAGGGATGAAATTTGACATACATTATAGCCTATGTCCTATTCTAATTTAACAGGTACATAACTGGAAAGTTGTAAATAAGAAATCCTCCAGCAGTTTTTAAGATTAAGTGGAACGAAGGTACATACATACTTTCACCTTTATAATATACTAACGATAAGGATACTAAGATGAATATTTCAGCGTTTAATACCATCACCACATAATTGGCTATTTCATAAGAGAAAACAGCATTATTGTGAGCAATAAGTTTTTATATAAGCCATTTTTTTTATATAAGCCATAAATACTCCAACTTGTAGTTATACATACTGACAGATTCTCTGTCCACGTAATGAGTAAATTCAATAATGAAAAAATCCCTAAAACCCAACACAGCGAAAACCCCTGAAATTAACACACTTCAAAAAGAAAACGAAGCTTTTCTAACATTTTCCAAACACCGCGTTTTCCATAATTACCTTTGTGGGAAACAATTTTTAAAAAATATACAAGCCCTCGACTCGGGCTCGCCCGCGGCGTTTTAAACTGTTCGCCGCCTGTCTCTAACAATAACCACAATTACTTCGAAAGGGGTTCTGTTATAGCGTAAGAATATAAACAGCGAGGGCACTTGGCCAAAAAAAACGCAGTTCGAGTTCTTTGTACCTAATCATACCATAGTTTACATTCTGTCTCCAATAATAACCACAATTATCCCCAAAGAGCTTCTGTATCTGTAACAGCGCAGGAATATCATACTTGGCCCAAAAAACGCAGTTCAATTTTCTGTACCTTATCGTACTAAGGGACTCTGTTATAGCGCAATAATATAAACAGTGAGAGCGTGCTTAAAAAGCGCAGCCATAATCACAGTTTTAATATTATATGTATTCTTAAAGTGGCATAAAGAATAACGCAATCCCACCGAGTTTGGGCCCTTTCGCAGCGTCTCAGTAAATAATAGATGTTGTCACAAAATGAAATCTTTGACAGACACTTAATAAATAATTTACCCGAAATTTGACAGTATCTTGATAACTAGCTGTATTTAACTGGGATCATAACACACCAACACCGTTAAAAACCGTGAACAGTATGTGACCGGTCTGTAGTAAGCTACGTCACTGTGTTTGACAGCTAGATATACTTGGAATAAGCCTCTGGTTGGCGTTGCTCTGGCGACGACCCATTTGTAGAATGTCGAATCTTAATACATTTCGCGAAAGTCAACATGGTGAAAATTTCATACGAAACCAATTTTGTATATTCGTACAATTCAAAGGTATATAAACAAATAGAAGGCGCTCGCAACTTCGTTCGCGGAGGAGAAGAAGTCATAACCCCTCGTTTTTTCTTCAGCGTAGTCGGGTAAAAAGTATCCTATAACCATCTGGAGATACCCAGCTACCCGTGTACCAAAAATTGTTGAAATCTGTTTAGCCGATTTTGCGTGATGAAGCCACAACGACACAAACAAACATACAAAAAAATATTTTTGTTTTAGTGATCTTTGAAAATATCTTCAATGTACAGACATTTCATTTTTACAACTTTATAATAGTATAGATATTTCTATCCTCCACTTAGACGGTTCATCATCATCATCATCATCATCATCATCGTCATCGTCATCGTCATCGTCAAATTTAAAAATTTAAATTAAATCAGATCAAGATGCAGATTATAATTAAGAATATAAAGGATAACAATAAATTTATTTAAATTTATATTTTTATGAAAATAAAATTGAAAGTGGATTTGAATGTATTTTTTTTTTAATGATTAAAAATTAAAATATGTACATATTGCCCGTTGCTTTCATTTATAAATTGGAATAAGTCGTAACAAAGTAGGGGTACTGGAACGTGTTTCTAGAAAGACAAATTAGAGCTTGATAAGCATTTCATTTACATTGAAGACACCTCCTATACCAGATCAGGCGACGCAACGGAGCCACGGAGTGACGTCACCTAAATCGAACTAGTTTTAAGGTTTTATATTTGTTTTTGTTTTTTGTAGTTCACAGTGCCTTGGTTTTACTGTAATTCTGTGTAACTTTTTGAATAATAAATAAAAAATAAAATAAAAAATAAATTATTAATACTATATTGGCGTTGACCATGGCAACGAGGTTGAAAACAGATTATTGGGCCAAATAACTAAATAATAGGAGCTGTCACATTTAGAAATCAAATTACGAATCGGAGTATAAATACTATGTATTAAAATACTACCATAGTGAAAAGACGATCCCGCTATCCTCAACAAATCAGCAAAACAGACCGACAAAAGAAAAATAACCAAAGATTTATCTACATTACTAACTCCGTACCAATAAATAAAGAAATCGTATATTGTATTTAAACGGGGAACCGAACCGGGAACATTAATCCGGCGGCCATCTTTGTTTTGTCTTTATTTAATTTATATATCGGACGATTGTGATTCTTACCGCTTTTACGGCCAGAGACGGACTCGAGGTTGAATACCTTATTTATTGAAATAAAACAATTTAACGGATTATATCGCGTATATTATCTCATTTTAGTTCCCGACGTGGCTTTCCATGGTCACGGGAGGACTCCCGTGACCATGGAAAGCTGGAAAGCTTCCGAAACGTCGGGAACTAAAATGAGATAATATACGCGATATAATCCGTTAAATTATTTTATTTCAATGAGTAATAATCGCGGAAACAGAAGAAAATATTACCTTATTTATGTTAAATATGTTATTTTTTGAATTTATATTATTTTTTTGGGAAGCCCAATCGCAAGGGGGTTGGACGATCTGGTTGACTTGCGGGCACTCGCTGGATGCAGGTCGCCTCTATCCAGCACATGTGTCCAGCAGTGGACGTCCTATGGCTGAAATGATGATGATTTTTTTCAAATGCCAAAACAAATATTCGGGCACAGCGCAGTATTAGTAACATCTAAAGTTTTATTGTACCTGACATTTCGTCTCGTAGGACTCTACATGAAGAGAATACAATCGAACTATTTTTAATTTTTCTATATAGGTATGAAAAAAACAAATGTATGTCTGTAACTTCTTACTTCGGGCAGCGCTCTATAGTTAATATAGTGTATATGATAAATGTATTGATATGTTATTAGCCTATGTTATTTCACAAAGTATTCTTAAACCGATAGAAATTATTCGTAAGTATCATTAATTTTAATCTTTTTTTATTTAGATAAAACAATTTAAAAGGATTGTATCGGATCAGACAATATACGTGATATAATCCGTTCAAATTGTTTTATTTAAATGAGTGAAAATCGCGGAAAATGAAGAGAGATTTTAATAGGTTCAATCAAATTACTAATTCATTTTGTTAGAGAATTAACATAAAATTGGCTCCCATAATGTTTCAAAGTTAAAATTGATATGCCTGAATTAGTTTTCAATTTTCTTCTATGTATAGAACTTTAAGTTACAAACCATTTATTTATTCTGATTCTAATTCTATTTCTGTTAACTCATTCACTCAATTCCTGTATTCACTCAATTCTTTAAGCCCAAGTCCGTATCTGCGCTCTGGATTTTATTGTCATTACGTATAGTTTATACGATATTGTGCTCACGTTGAAGCATTTTATTTGACAACCTGTTAAACGGCTCAACTGGGTTCGATTCCCGACGCAAACATTAGCTTGGATCAAGTTTCAAAACATTTCAACTCATCATTATACCAAAAGTGCTTAATCAATTTGATATCTATATGTAGAGTTGTCATTTACACCTTTTTTAAAGGAATGTAAACTCAGATAATTGTTTGAGTTTCATCTAAAAGCAAAATAGATAGGAAATATAATATTTACGTCCACCAACAAACATATTCCGTAAAAGCATATTGTTACTTACAACATCGTGAAATCAAGATTCCACTTGTTTATCGACTCTTGTTTGCCTATTTTAGACGTCGAAGTTGTATTTATCAGTACATAAAATGTCATAGAGCTAGATGATAATGATATTTAACGAATCTAGAAACAAGTTGCTGAGCATCGTACCCTGAGGCACACCCTTGAAAAGATCTATGTTCGGCATTGGACTGTAATCAAGTTAAAAAAGACAGTAAAAGTTATAAAAAGTTAAAATTAGAAATTAAACAGTACAATATTATTTAAAACTGCCAAACATGCAAAACAAAGGAAGTACGCAGATGAACATAAATGGCCAAAGGTCGAACTCTATGGCACACCCAAGAAGAAACCTAGGTTCTACATTAGAGATCGTAGTTATTTAGGTTAGTTATGAATCCAGATCGGTGGGCTAAGGTTACCAACGAATGGATCTCCCAAAATGGCTACTGGAACCGAGACAGACCGAGAAGGAGATGGCAGGCTGGCGGGAGTATGCGCTGCATTAAGGGTGCATAGCGGAAAAGAGAGGAGGCCTTTGCCCAACAGTGAGACACTTCAACAAGCCAAAAAAAACGTTAAAACTATTAAACCACCAAACAGACAGCTGAACGAACAGCAGTTGAAAGATAATGGTCGTAGGTAGTGTAGTAACCTGTGGCACCCCTGAAAAGATTTTGGTTCTGCATTTGACGGGCATGCAAACCGAGATCCCGTGATCACGAAATCCCGGGATCACGGACCGATTTTACGAAATTACAATACCGGTATTTCAAAGGATCAATATCGAAATATCGGGATCCCGAGGAATTCAATTTTCTAAATTGATTTCTAAAAAAACTATATGCGACAATAATTTTATCACGATCTATTTTATCGTTGTTTAACAGTTTAGATCGCGTGATTTCAGTAAGTATATAAAATAACACGTCGCCGTTGAACCCAACGGGCGTAAGACAAAGCTCGGGATTTTCCGTTAGGACATCGGGTCGCCGCAGGTAAACGATTTGCAGTCGTCTAGGACCTGGATTGGTCCATATCGTTATCTATTGTTTTTACATTGAGTATTAGGACAAAAGTGTATGATGCATTACTTGTTAAATAGCCACGGTCACCGAAAGTAGTCGAAATTGTAAGGTCCTACGCAAGTTGGTTGGTGTTGGTGCTTTTTTGTTCGTCAGACTGATGTGACATTATGTGTCTTTTTGTGAATGTATGTGTGTACATGACAACGGAGAAAAATGTAAGTAATAGACACCTAATTTATATGTATGGTTGCATATGCATACTAGCTTATGTAGCATCCATCTAATAAAATTTATGTCAGTTGAAGCCAGTAGTCACTCACTGCTCACTGCCATATTAATGATATAAAAATCTAGTGGTTTAAGTAAATACAATTTCTTTTTCGTCATAAAATTCGAAGTCCCTTGCACACTTTATGTTACGAATGTGACAGTAAAATCTTTATGTCTTGAAGAAAACAGTGATCGAAACGGACGGTGCCACACCACGGGATCCGAGATTTCTAAATAAGAATCTTCAAATGGGCATGATTCAAAAGTCCGAATCTTGTGTGCAAAAGTAATTCTAATGAGTATTCTTTATTTAAAAATACACAATTAAACATTGAAAATACGCATATAATATATTGCATTATTTTTCATGAAGAACATTGATACTCTTTAAATGAGTATTGTTTTCATTGACAGTACTACCATGTATGTACTACTATTCTGTAGTGTAATATATTTCAAGATTAGATACATTGACCCCGTGTGGCACCGCCCGTGTCGATCACTGCCAATAATATTATATCACGGCTCAGAAGTTAAAATTAACTCGCATTATTACTATGAAATACGTGCTCAATGCTCATATTGCTTGTACCTACACGAATACTAGTTAGTAGCAGTCGATTATTAGTGAATTGTTTTTGTTCAATTCATGTATGTAAACCTGATTATAGGTATCCGTCGATCTAAGTAGGATTTATTGACAATCTCCTTCTGTCTAATACAAATGTACGATTATTTTGAACATTTTTTTTGTTGAATTTTACGAAAATGCCCATTTTATTTGAAATAAAAGCTGATTTACCACGAAACTGAGTTTTTTTTATACATTTCTTAATCCCGGTATTCATCCGGGATCCCGGGATTGGGATTCAATATCGGATTTCAATACCGGGATTGAAAATGGTCCGATATTGCATGCCCTAATTTGACTGCACGAGATGGTAGTTGTAAATTTAATTAAATAGTTCTTCTAGGAAGTTTTATATAAGAAATAAATTCTTTTGTTGTAAGAAAACGGTTAAAAGTTTTATCTGCAAGTTGTGAGGCACCATGAAGCATGTTAAGACGATAAGTAAACGTTGCATAAAAACTAAAGTTTCTAGAACTTGGTAACTCGCGTTCTAGCCTTTGTTTATTTGCCGCGGCTTTAGGCGGCGGTTAAAGGATAGTGTTAAATAAAACTTAGTCTGTTTATAACCAAACCATACTCCGCGTTGAAAGTTTTTTGGCGTAATTATTAACTTTTTCAGAACTTCATTCCTCTGTATCACAATGATGATATTATGGGTCAGTGCCTAGTGAGTGCAAACGGAATCCTATTTCTGCCTTCGTTGTCTGTATATGTCTGTCTCAGGGTTCTTAAGTCTTGAACCGATAGGGGTAAACACTTTATAAATATAAAATTTCACAGTCATTATATGTGTTTTTTCTCCATGTATCTCGATGTTTTTTTCTTACAGTGGTACGAAATCTTACTTGCACTTGGATGGTTTTTTCTTTTGAATTAGGTAAATTGACGGTTAAATAGGAGGTTTCCATTTGCATTTGAAGAAATAATCTACTGAAAATAATGGAAAATTGTCCAGTGTGCATATTTTGGCTGTTAATAAACCAAAGTTCCAAATTTACCTATATTAGTTCGCGACATACGTGTGCATTTAAACAATTAGATATTTTCACTAAACACATAGTGCTATATATCCTATATTACGGAAGAAACCACTACATAAAAAACCAACCGTAATAAAACCTAACCCATTCTATCAGTTTGTCTGACTCTTTAAAACACAACCCGCTTTGTTACAGTCGGTAAAGGGAATAGATAAGAGGCCCATTACCGCCCGAGTGATTTACCATTACTACGGAGAATTACAGGACGACTTTTAGAACAGTTTTATAGCTGTTTTAGGACATTTTTATGAAAAAAATCTAGCTACACACTGTTACAAGGCTATCGTGAGAGTCAGCCATATGTAGATGAAATTAGCGGTTACTCACTTTGAAAAACCTAGTACTGCTTGAGATGATCCTGTCACTTCCTAAGACCCTAGCCTTGAGACGCGAGTGGACCCCTGCTTCGAGTAGCTGGTCTGTCAGAGCCTTGGCGCACAGTGCGAGAAAGGAAGCGTCGGGGCTTACTCATGTCTGACAACTAAAGTCCTGGGAATGGACTGAAACGTGTCCCAGTAATCCAATTTTACGACATGGGTAACCGCGGATGTTCAAAGTAGGTCACGAGGGCGAAATTTATTTAAGAAATTAATAATCATCATCATCGTCATCATCATCATTGAAATGATAAATATCTACTGCTACAGGTCTCTTCTCAAAACTCCCAAAGAAAACAGTTGCACGCCTCCTGCATCTCAGCATTGGGATATTTTTACAAATCAAATCAAATCAAATCAAAATATTCTTTATTCAAGTAGGCCTAGTTACAAACACTTTCGAAATGTCAGTTACATGAGAGTGAATGTTTGCTGGGAGAAATACAATATGATCCAACATTGGCTGCAAGGATTAGGGAAACCCAGAAAAACCTAATAAGATCATTTAACGTAAGTGTAATATTATTGATAAAATCATCATTTTTAAAATTAAAAAAATCAATAAGATAAATCCCAAAAGGATTGTCAATAAAAAATAAATAATCTAGAATGTGTCTAGAATAAAATTCTAAATGTCAGAGTATATAAAACAATTAAGATTAAAATAATAATAATACCCTAGGTATTCGTTAAAATAATTATTCATATACCTACATGACGCTATAATTTACATTAATCCCACGCGGCTTCATCATTCATGTAGTCTTGTGTGCTATAATAAGCTTTAGAAAATAATTTTCGTTTCACAATATTTTTGAATTTACCAATAGACAACTCAGTTATGCTGCTACGAAGTTTATTATAAAATCTCACACAGTTACCCATGAATGATTTCCTTATTTTATGGAGCCTAGTAGCAGGCACTGCGAGCTTATGCTTATTTCTAGTATTAATATTATGTATATCACAGTTCTTCTTAAAGTCGGTAATATTTTTATGTACATACATAATATTCTCATAAATGTATTGACAATGCACTGTCATTATATTAATGTCCTTAAACTTATCTCTAAGCGAGTCTCTATAGTTCATTTTATATATCGCACGAAAAGCCCGCTTCTGCAGAACAAATATAGTATTAATGTCGGAAGCACTACCACATAGTAAGATGCCATACGACATAATACTGTGGAAATAACTGAAATACACTAATCGAGCCGTTATCACGTCTGTTAATTGACGAATCTTACTTACTGCAAAAGCTGCAGAGCTCAGTCTATTCGAGAGATTAGCAATATGGGGACCCCATTGGAGCTTAGAATCTAATGTTATACCGAGAAAGACTGTACTATTAACTAGTTCCAGTTCCTCACCTTTAACTATAACGCTTGCTTGCTCGTGTTTTACGTTACTCGTGACAAACTTAACACATTTAGTCTTTTTCTCATTCAACAATAAATTATTTATATTAAACCAATTTACTACTTCACAGATAGCATTGTTTACGTCATTGTAGGATCGTTGATTTCGTACGACTTTAAAAATTAGAGACGTATCATCTGCAAACAAAACTATCTCATGGTGGGTCTTTACGAGGTGTGGCAAGTCGTTTATATAGATAAGGAACAGGAAAGGTCCCAATATTGATCCCTGCGGCACACCCATAGAGACTAATGACCCCGGTGAACGCTTTCCATTCACGTCAACCCTTTGTATTCTACCATTTAAATAAGACTCTAACTTTAACTTTAATTTAACTTTAATTGTAACTTTGACAGAGGAAAATACATCTTTTCTCAGTCCTCCGTGACCATGGAAAGCTGGAAAGCTTCCGAAACGTCGGGAACTAAAATGAGATAATATACGCGATATAATCCGTTAAATTGTTTTATTTCAATGAGTAATAATCGCGGAAACAGAAGAAAATATTAAGACTCTAATAAATTTAGTGCTAATCCTTTAACTCCGTAGTGGTGTAGCTTCCTGATCAGTGTCTCATGATTAACGCAATCGAAGGCCTTAGATAAATTACAGAAGATGCCTAAAGCATCTCGCGATTCCTCCCAGGCATCGAAAATGTGTTTTACGAGCTCAACTCCGGCGTTGGACGTCGAGCGACCCCTCGTAAAACCGAATTGCTTACTATGCATCAAATTATTCAAATTAAAATGTTTTAACAATTGATATAGAATTAGCTTTTCAAAAATTTTACTAAATGTAGGTAGTACAGATATTGGTCTAAAGTTAGTGGGGTCAGAGGTACTACCTGATTTAAATAAAGGAGTTATTTTGCTATGTTTCATCAGATCAGGAAACTCACCGCAGTCAACACTGTTATTGAATATATCTGCCAAGTCAGGCGCTATTACTTCTATTAGGGATTTGACAGCATGGACTGAGACACCCCATAGGTCATTGGTTTTTTTGACATTAATTGATTTAAATGCCTTTACTACATCTGAAGGACTGACATGTTCAAAATAGAAGTCCTTACTACATTCTCGTACGTTTTCTTTTAACAACAAAACGGCAGACGAAGGTGATGAATTTAAACACTTTGTTGTGGATACTGGTATATCGGTGAAGAAATTTTCAAATTCTGTTGCTACATCTAAACTAGAATCTATAATTTTGCCATCAATTTTTAATTGTAGATCACTAATTGCGTGCCTTGATCTACCAGTCTCCACATTAATCACTTTCCAGGTGGTTTTGATAATATTAGAACTATTTTTGATTTTCTGGGATAAATAATTACGTTTGGCAATATGACAATCAATTTTGAATTGTTTTGAATATTGCTTTACATGTTCTTTAAATTCATCACTCGTATTAAACCGCCGTTCCTCATACATGGCATACAGTGCTTGTCTACGTTTGTGTAAGTCCGCAGTAGCCCATTCGCTAAATACTGGTGCACCGCCAGCCACAACCGATTTGGAAGTAAATATTGTATTATAATGTTTCATAAAAGTTGTAAAGAATGAATCATACATGTCATTAGGACTCATTTCAGAAGACAGAACGGGTAGCGCCTGAAACAAATGTTGCTTCATTCTTTCCACACGGTCTGTGGTTACCGGTACAAAAGTAATTTGTTTTTCACTATATTTTCCCTTAATATCTCAAATTCCATTAATTGGCCTAAATGATCTGATTCTAATTTACTGATTATACTTTGTTTAGAAGGAGAAATATCAGTGAAAATGTTATCAATACAGGTGGCGCTGGTATCGGTCACCCTAGTAGGTTCCATAAATACGTGGCTTAAATGAAAAGATTTGAATAGATTCAACAATCTAATACTTAGTGTTGAATCTTCCAAAAGATTTACATTGAAATCGCCGCAAATAAGTAATTTTTTACGAGTACGCGATATCTTAAAAAGCACATATTCCATAATAGTTTGAAAAACATCGAAATTACTTAATGGCGGCCTATACACACAAACTATAATAAATTGCTCTAGTTCTACTGCACTTAATTCTATGGTCCGTTCAACAGACAAGGATACAATGTCCTTACGTTCCTTAAATTTCAATTGACTATTTAATATAATTAACGACCCACCATGTATGGAACTAAGTCTGGTGAACGAACTACCCACCTGGTGATTATTGAATTGGGGCATTATCTCATTGCAAGTTAGCCAGTGTTCAGTTATACATAAGATATCAATATTATAGGCATTTAAAAATAATTCAATCTGCAAATTTTTCCCTCTAATACACTATATATTTTGATGAACCAGGTGGATATACTTTTCATTGCCAGAAAAGGATTTCTCCATTGTCTCATCACTTAGTTTAAATTATTACACATAAAAACATTAATGTCGGACTGCTCAATAGAAGCAGAGTTATGTACCAAATTCTTGGTAGAAATGTCAATTAAATAGGCTAGTGACAAAACTATTTGTCGTTTGCAATAATTACAAGCTTTTGTTTGTTGACTATATGTGTTTGTTAGTTGTTCTACGTCAAATCTTGTAAATCTATGTTCACTTACTTCCAGTAGTTAACGTGTTACATTGTAACGTGTTGTTCCGTTAAAGTGTTACATTCAATAATAGAGGCGATTGCACCATATTTGGCTGATATATTCAACAAATGTATTGACACTCGAGTATTTCCTAATTTGATGAAGCACAGCAAGATCATTCCTTTATTTAAATCAGGAACGAAAACAGACCCCACAAATTATAGACCAATATCAATACTACCCGCATTGAGTAAAGTTTTTGAGAAACTTATTCTTAATCAACTTACATCTCATTTTAATGGATATAACCTACTTCATAGCAGTCAATTTGGATTTACCAAAGGTCGCTCCACTGCTGATGCTGGGGTAGTGCTAGTTAAACACATCTTTGATGCCTGGGAAAACGCTCAAGATGCTATTGGGTTTTTTGTGACCTATCAAAGGCATTTGATTGCGTTGATCATAATAATTTAATGCGTAAGTTGGAACACTACGGAATAAAGAACGGTACACTTGACCTCGTCTCATCATATCTTTCAGACAGAACGCAACGCGTAGTCATCAACGGGATGCAATCAACTGGGTCATCTGTTGCTATGGGGGTACCCCAGGGCTCAATTCTAGGCCCCTTTCTGTTTCTAGTGTATATCAATGATCTACCAAACCTTGTGCAAGATAAACATCATATCGTGTTATTCGCAGATGATACTTCTCTTCTTTTTAAAGTGAAAAGAAGAGAGAATAAGTTCGTTACTATAAACGATGCGCTGTCTACTATTGTACATTGGTTTACTGCAAATAACTTACTTTTAAATGCCAAGAAAACCAAGTGCATCAAATTCACATTACCGAATGTGAAACAAGTAGATTGTGCCAAGGTGACATTGAAAGGCGATGTGCTAGAATTTGAAGACAAAACAGTATTCTTGGGTGTTACTTTGGACTCTAAACTGCAATGGAATGCGCATATAGCCACTCTTGCAGGTAAACTAAGCTCCGCAGCCTATGCAGTGAGGCGAATCAGACAGTTAACAAACGTCGAGACGGCAAAGCTCATGTACTTCAGTTATTTTCATAGTGTAATGTCATATGTAATTCTGTTGTGGGGCAAGGCGGCGGACATACAAACCATCTTCGTACTACAAACACGGGCAGTACGCTCAATCTATGCACTGGGAGCTCGTGCATCACTGAGAGAAAAATTCAGGGAAACCAATATTCTCACCGTAGCATCTCAGTACATTCTCGAGAATATTATGTATGTTCGGAAAAATCAACATGATTTCAAACACAACAGTGACATTCACCACTACAATACAAGAAATAAGAACAAGCTTGCCATACCTGCTCATCGTCTCCGCAAGGTCGGAACTTCGTTCGTGGGGAACTGTGTACGCTTCTATAACAAAATACCTACCGATGTAGTGAATTTACCTTGCAGCAAATTTAAGTCCCACATAAAATGTCACCTACTAAACAAGGCGTATTATACTGTAAATGACTTTTTAGACGATAAAGATGTCTTTAAGCCAGTAGTTTAGTCTTGTGTATGTAAAGTAAGCATTATTTTAAGAGGTAATAATAGTTCGCATTTAATGTAACATGAGAGCACATTTGTTGTTTCTCACCGGGCAATACTATTAGTGTTTAATGCCCGGCAGTGTGAGCATGTCATGCTCGCTTAAAGGTCTTTGCTTACGGTGGCGTCGTTGATCGGGTCGCAACCTTCCCTAAAATATGCTTGAGGGAGGCGATGGCTGAGATATGCGTCATGCTCGTGAACGGGTGCCGTTTGTGGGGTCCGGTCTGTTCATGCTAGCAAGGGCCAAATTAATTGTATACTAGTAACTGCCTACCAGTGTTTAATGAACTGATGACGTGAGAGACTTCATCCTGTACTCGATTGAAGTTATTCTTTTTTATTTGATTTAGAGACTGTATACATCTCTAAGAGTTTTGTTTTATTTATAGAGGTATATCCTTAAACATTTCTGAGGATTTTAATTAACTAATTTTATCTTTTTGCATGTTATGACGCCTAGAGACCATATACATCTCTAAGAAATTTAGATTTAATAATAATTATGTTTAATGTATTATTCACTTTGACCCCTAAGAGACCTTAAACATCTCAGTAGAATTCAGTCAAATTATTATATTTAATTTTATCGCATGTCGTGACTTCTAGAGACCTTATACATCTCTGAAAAAAAAATAGTTTATATTTTATATTAACATTGATCTGGAGAATTTGTACATCTCCTCTGCGTGTATCAATTATAAATTAGTTATAACATAATTGTAAAAGTTTTAAGTATAATTAAGACAATATTGTAATAGTTAATTGGTACACGCATATTAATTGTTTTATATACTCTGACATTTAGAATTTTATTCTAGACACATTCTAGATTTACTAATTATTTTAATTTTTAAAATGATGATTTCATCAATAATAAGTAAGTATTATACTTAAGTTAAATGATCTGATTAGGTTTTTCTGGGTTTCCCTAATCCTTGCAACAAATGTTGGATCATATTGTATGTTTCCCAGCAAAGACTTCTCTCATTGTAACTAACAATTCGAAAGTGCTTGTATCTAAGCCTACTTGAATAAAGGATATTTTGATTTGATTGATTTGATTTGATTTGATTTGATAACTAAAATTGTTGTCTTTTATACATTCCGCTTCCTATTTAGCGATAAGACCGTCTGTTGTTTACCTCTGCTTATTCGAATTTTACTGTCATGTTTTGTATTTTTGTGTATCTGAGGTGTGCAATAAAGAGTATTTGTATTGTAGTTAGATTGACTTGAGATTTGGTGTACAATTATAGATCCCATGGCAATACAATTACATATCTATTCGTTTGAATGACATTCATATCTGGACAAAGGCCACCGCCCACGGATTTCCGATAAATATAACTTTTTAGGTACAGATCGTGGCGTCAGGAAAATTACAAGGAAAACCGAAGCTTATTATTCCTTTAGTGATATTTAAAGAAAAAATTGGTTATAAGCCCTTCCTTGGGCAACCCAATGGGAATCGGCTTATATGGAAGCCAGGCCACTGGTACAGATACTCCCGGTAAAAAATATCAATCGAGATTCTATAATAGTAACACAACGAGTAACTTAGTACGCAAGAACACTAAAAACAAGAACTAATGACGTATCAGAACAACAAGAAATTCCGACAAAATGGCACAAAGAATCGAAGCAGAATCGAGATTAGATCGACGCTAATTGCTGCTAGGAACATTTTTCAGCCCAAACTAGAATTGAAAACTCTTGTATTTTTTACTGAATCGAGTCTGTTTTTCGTCTTCCTACGTTTTCGTTTAAACAAATGACAGTAAAAAGAGAAGAGATTTTAATGGAAAGCAAACTGAGTCGGAATGTGTGAAGCAGACGCAATTTGATGCATACAATATTAGTTTTTCCTACTGGCTTCGTACGAAAATTTTGCTTTTTTAGGGAAACGAGCATACAAGCCCATGTTCTATTATGACGAGAAATTGCAGCTAAAAATACTTCAGGCAAGGTGACAATGGGCTTGTGTCCTAAAAAAATATAATTAGTTCGTCAGTTTTGTCAAATATTTTTTGTACCCAGGAAACTACCCTATATTAAGTGTTTATACAACCAAGTGATGGCGTTATCAATGCCCATTTATTTTAGGCAGACGGTGCATAGATTATTCTTGATATTATGGACTCTTATAAATAGAATGATCTAAATAAGTCGAGAGTGTCCACCCCGGCAAGGCACTGGGCACTGCTTCAAATCCAGTCGAAGTCTTGAATTTTCATCATTGTTTAGTTCACTGTATTTATAAGAATGTAGTTTCTTAGTGACGAAATTCACTTTAAATATCACGAAATCGTGATAAACATCAAGATTTTCGTAAATATCAAGGCAACTGGACTTCATAATTTTATGATAGAATAGTGAATTATATTAACTTTAAGCAAAGTTCCCGTTTCTGCTTCTGTCATATTATAAGCTCCCAAAAGTTACGTTTAGAGAAGTTTTGGATAAATGAGTACGGCCAGAACAAAACAGGCTGGAACAATACCTGGCTAAAGTGAAATAACTATTTTATGAACTTAGTTTAAATATTAGTTTCTATTGTATTACAAAATATGTGGGTCACTTTATTAGTTTGATTTTGTCTTTAATCTACAAGGGATGAGTAAATTTAACTTCTGTGTGAAAATATTCCTAATTTCAAATAGATAGCATAAGTAGTTTTTTAGATTTGGCGCTGTAATAATCGGACAGACAGACAGACAGACAGAGTCGCACCATAAGGATTCCTTTTTTACCCTTTTAGTACGAAACCCTAAAAAGGAATAAACTGCACAAAAGATCTCGCTAGATGGTAAACTATAATGTGAGACCGCCTAAATCTCATTACCTACGGCTATAGTAGGCATGTGATTCAAAATTTGGGTTTTATGCTAAAGCGAACTTCTATATTAATATATTTTAAATTATTAGGATAATGCTCAAGATGGAAGCTTTAACCTTGAAAAGCAAGCAGAAAAACCTAATGAGAGGTTACATATTACCGATTATTTCCTAAAATTCGAATTCTTGAAGACGAGACGCCAATGTTGCTCTCGTAGCGGATTCTAAAACCTTTATAAATTCAGCCACAAGAATGCTACCTAAACGATCTGATAAAGAAGTATTAGTAGGATATGATGATAAAGATAAGGTACCAGTAGCGAGGTACCAAAAAAAATCGTACAACTAGCAATCTGAAAGGAATGGCTCCAATAAAATTTGCCAAGTCGAAGATATCCCATTCAACACACCACGCAACAGCTAACGTATCAAGTATAAACGCAAACCTCCATTACACTTATTTTTCCACAAACCTTTCTCGCGTAAACAAAGGCGTAGGGGAATTTAGCGCCGTAAATACTTGTGTAAGTATTGTCCCGGCGGCGGACATTACGGATTCTCTTGTGTCATTATTTAGGTCCCGCGAAACGCCGGGCCGTGGTCCAAGTGAGTGAAAACATTGCAAGCGACAAAGAATTATCAACGTCATACATGACTTCAGAAGAAGTATCGACGTATGTATAACTGACCCACGATTTGAGACGTCACACCTCTCACATTATCTGCAAACGTTTCGAACAACTTCTATCGATTTCATACCTGTTGTTAAGATTAAGAAAGGATTTTCTTACTCGTTGTTATCACTTTTGGCAGGTTACGATAGATATATACTTTATTCATATCCACTGCTTTCATATTTACAAAGTACACAGTAAATAATAATAAAATGGGTATTACTTAAAAAATATACAAATATAAAATAATGTTTAAAATAACTGTGTCGTTGCAAAGGAAGGACGCTGATTCAGTATAATGAAGTGGCAAGCCACATCGCTGATATTATGATGTATAGGTAGAACAGCTATACAATAGTAAGTAGCTATCTATTGTATAGCTTCTACTTAAAGATATAGTTGATAATCTTAACGACAGTTCTTAATATCGCATATGGAGGCTATTTTTGGATCCGAGCTCGGCTTTCGACACAGTTGACTACACAAGTTTATTGAGCAAATTCGAATATTATGGTATCACAGATAATGATCTTCAACTGTTTAAAACAAAATGTCCATGTTATTGGAAACGTTTCGAAATCTAAGGTTACCAGCGTTACAAGAGGGGTGCCACAAAGATCAATGTTAAGGCCTGCCTGCTTATTTATGAAATTTACTACTGACATAAGAGAGATGCCACAAGGATCAGTTTTAGACCCCATCTTATTTATGCTATCTATTTGTTAATAAAAAACTCATCTCTTTCGTAGATTATTCCTGGTCTTTCGTGACTTGGGCTGTCGTCACGCCTCTCGGAAAGCGCCTTAGTCAAATGGCCGGTGCATCTCGCATTCCCTGCGAGCGCTACAAAGAACTCCCATTGTTAACTGTATTGGAGGATTCGGACGCCACTGTATTTTTGATGGATCGGATAACACGGTTTTCTGTGTTGACTTAATGTACTCTAAGAAATTCGGGGCTATTACTATGAATATCTATAGATGTGGGGTTGTCAGTGTTCAGGAAATACGTCACATCTTCTCATCGCAGTTTAATAGTTTTCGAAGAGTGTGTGCTACCACGACTGATAGAAACTAAGACGTGGTCCTTTATCATGGGTAAGACAGCTCAAGGTCACCAAAAGAGAAATGGAGAGGGTTACGCTTGTAATTTCCTTGAGCGATTGGATCAGAAATGACGAAATACGGCGAAAAAAGGAGTAATGTAACTGACATAGTCCGAAGAATTGCCAAAGTAGCAGTGGGCACGGCACATCGCTCGTTGAACCGACGGCCGATGGGATGGAAGAATCGCTTGTAGCAACCACGGACTGAAAGACACAGCGTGGGACGGCTGCTACAAGGTGCCTCGACATTCTTATGAGGATCGTGGGAAGCTGTTGGATGTAGATAGAGCGATCAGTAAAATTGGAGATCCTTGGGAGACGCCTTTATCCAGCAGTGCTCGCCATTCAGCTGAGATAATGATGATGAATTGATGAATATTGATAGTTGACCTGTATGAAACTTTTATTTTAATGCCATTATATTAGAATTTCTCTCGGCTGTTGCTTTGACAGTGTTGAACATCCCTATCGCTCTTTTTCGTGGTTCTTTTACTTAGTTGGTATTTAACAACTTAGCATACATATGTATGCTTTTGTTCTTAATACGAAATGTACCTAAATTCGCTCCGTTATACCACGAAAATATTATCAAAGAAATCTCTTTAGTCTTAGATTTTTTTAATATAGTATAAAATATTTTCTAGTCGGATGAACATCTAGCTTCTTCTCAAAAGGCTAAAGAAAGTAAGTATGAAAGGAAACAGGGAATATAACAGATTGCTATTAACCCTCATTAGTCATTTAGTACACTCAGCCGGAATATAATTAACATACGGACTCGACCTTGACTGGGTTTCACTCGCTTTAGGGATATAGGAAATTATGAATGAGATCTCCTGTCTGGTTGTGTAAGTGGGATTGCTATCGCTAACGGCTTCAATCAAACTCACAGTAATATTAATAATTGTTTTTATTTGAAAAATTAGTTCAGAAACATTCGACACGAACTTAAATCGATTAACACTTTCGCAACCGATATATACGTAGCACTACGCTCGTGGCTAATAAAATGGGAAAAACCGTATGTAGCGAAAGCATGCTACGAGCAGAGCACCTGCCGAGCGGGCTCACGGTCTTGAATGTGTTAACTAAGCTAACCTATAGCAAACCCAAACAACATTATTTCCCCACATTATTAAATTATTTGACAAATCACACTATCAAAACTAACACATTTTCAAAATATCATGGACAGTAATAGATGTTCGATTATGATTTAAAGCTATTGCAGTTTAAAAAAAAAGATTTAGTCTTACCTACGCAAGGTTTTCGTTTAAAATTTAGAAATTATCTTCTTTAACAAAAATTTATATGAATGGTGGAAATGTAAATACTTAGGATAAACTATTACGATGAACCATACAAAACCTTTTTGCCTAAGCTGAAACGGAGACGCTTCGCTCGCTCGGTCAAAAACTAATACTTAATTTTCAAACGGCAGAAACAATTTTGTTTATTGTAAACCTTACCTAGAAACACAAAATTCATTCGTTCATGAGCTAAGTACAATGCCACAATTATGTAATTTACAATGAGAGTTTTCTAAAACGGAAATATTACCAGTCAGCGCCACCGTGACGTAAGGTCTAATTGACAAGAAGTGTCAACATCCACCAATCACAGCACAGGATACTGACACTTGTTGTCAGTTACACCTTATGTCTCGGTGGCGCCAACTGGTGATATTTCCATTCTAGAAAACCCTCATTTACATACAGATCGATACACACGACAAAGTTATAAGGCCATTTCGTCGCGGGTTAAAAATAAAAATGAATTTGAGCAATAGCCACGTTTAAATCAAACAATTTAAACGGATTATATCGGGATTACCTACAGGATTTTTAAAAAGGTCATCGTGTTAGGTTAGGTTTGTTTTATAACAATCCTGAAAAACTAAAATGAGATAATATACGCGATATAATCCGTTAAATTGTTTTATTTCAATCCTGAAAAGTTTACAGTTTCCTACACAAAATTCGTTATGGCGAACGATATATTAGGACAAACGACTTTAGGGATTCCGATATAGATCGTACATTTTTTTTGAGTTCCCAAAATGAGAATATTATACGCGAAATAATCCGTTTGAATGGTTTTATTTAAATCAGTTATAATCGCGGAAACAGAAGAAAGTAATAGCAATGTTAGATATTTATAGCAATATAACTTACGTAATAAGGCAGCTATATCTCAAGAGGTCTCGTGATAGCAATAAAGATAGCAGCTGCATGCTACGGACGGACGGCAATACGGCCATTATTTACAGGGATGGTGAACATGGTGGTAGCAATTGGCTTGTGTCCTAAAACATATAATTGTATTATCACTTACATTATCAGAAAATATTGGACATTATTGGAATTTCCTGCCTCGCACGACTGAACTGTGGAATAAATTGCCGCCTGCAGTATTTCCAGACCGCGACCTTCAAGCCTTCAAGAAAAGAGCGTACTCCAACCTTAAAGGCCGGCAACGCACTTGTGACTCTTCCGGTGATGCAAGTGTCTATGGGCGACGGTGATCGCTTACCATCAGGCGACCCGCCTGCTTGTTTGCCTCCTATGTCATAAAAAAACGTATTTATTATTGTATCAATTAAACAAAACATTATGAAGAGCCTTTAAAGTTCACCGTGACGTCACGCCGTGCGCCCGTTTTTCGCACGGTGTGACGTCATGCGCCCCCACTCCCAATCTTTGACGCGCTTTATCTTTGTATTTTTTGTTTGATTGACAAAAGAAAAAATACGTGTCCAATATTTTTTGATAATCTAACAGACGGAATAATTAGAAAAATCTTTTTTTTACTCAGGATCCCGGATCCCGGGATTGTCTATACAAGAAATCCCGGGATTGGAAGCTCTAAGTGGGACATACCAACAGGCTAGTATAAGAAAAAAAATGCTGTCTTAATTTATTGTATCTTAATCTTAAGTACTAACAGTTCTATCGCTGAGTATATAATAGTATATTTGAAGGTATTTTTTTCGATTTTTAATTCGCAACCGACATTTTTGTAGCGCTAAGCTCGTAGCCCATAACAAAGGAAAATCCGTATGTAGCGAAAATTTGCTAGGACGAGTGCGGCCGGCTCGCTGTCGTGAATATGTTAAGGGATCTGTACATCAAAAGGAAAGCACGGAACCCGTATCTTATATAGGATCACTTTGTTATCCGTCTGTCTGTCAAAACCCTTTTTCTCTGGAACGCGTGGAGTTCAAATTCACATCAAATACATATGTCTGCAATCCCGTAAAGCTGTAAAAAAAATCAAGGTATTTCCATGCAAAGAAACTTTAAACTTGGTATGAAGGTAGCTCCTATAGCACAAACCCACGACATAAATCTGAAAATCTTATTTTTGAATGTCCGTCTGTTTATCAGTACCTAACCAATATAAAAAGACCCGACACGGCATATACTTTGCTAAGGAGTAGGGCTCTGCTAAAACTGGATTTTCATAGATACGTCGCTTTTAGCGTATATTGTACGGGACCTTTAGTACGCGAGTCCGACTCGCACTTGGCCTGTTTTTTTTTGTTTCTATGTATGTTTTTGCGGCTTTGGTACCCATCTGGGTATAACACATTTTTTACCCGCCTACGCTGTAGCATAAAATTGAGTTATGACTTACGTCTGAGTAAAATTGAATTTGCAAGATTTGACCTGAAGAAACATATATACATTTATTGCAAAATAAAAGCTTTCTGCGAAAATGTATTTCCGAAAAATCACGTTCCATGAACAAAAACCCAAAAACCTCCCGTCAATGAACATAAAAATCCCTTGAAAAACACCTTATTTTTACCTTAACAAGCCCTCGGATTCCAAATTCCGGGTGCAGAAAGGGTCCAATAGAATTAGGGGTCTCTGATTGAGCCCTCAGGGTGTTGTAAATAAAATTATTTTGACAATCACTGGACATCCAGAGACTAATTAAATTTTTACTTGGACCGAAATTATTCGAAGTTTGTGATGCTGATGGCGTTCAGTTTTCATTTAAATATTGTAGCAAGGCAATAAGTTGAGATAACTTAACAAATCATTCATTTAAACTTTCAAGATCTTCACTCATTATCACAACACAACAAAACGGGGCTTAATCGCGTATAAATATGGTTTGTTTAATTACCTTTCATTTGTAATTCTTCGACGTTTCGGACGACGCGTTAAGTCCATGGTTTCGAAGGAAGGAAGGAAAGAAAGGAAGAAATACCAACGAAAGGTAATTAAATAAATCATATTTATACGCGATTTAACCCCGTTTTGTTGTCTTGTGATAATAACTTACCAAATGCCCTAAAACATATGCCGATTTATTGCCAAGTACGAAAATAGTCTGTTATTTTTCAAACCGAACAAAATTCAATAGGCATAGGCACCTACATCAGTCCTACAAATATTGCTACAGGGATGAGTTCGCCTTTGTATATCTTTTAAGTTGATTGCACTTGTAACTGGTTATGTATATATTGCGTGTTTACCTACATACTTACATATTGCCCAAGTAGCACAGAAGTGCTGTATAGTCGCTGAAACACTGTCCACAAAAGAATCCTAAGCTCTATAAGCCTGCTGAATAAGAGCGTTAGAGGCGCCTCTTCAGCTGTTATAACGCTGATTTGGGCACAAATTAAACAGCTACAAGTATTAGCTGAATAACTGCAGCTATTAGCATTATATCAGCATTATTTGAGCATTATTAAAGGTAATAATCACCCCAAGAGCTGATCATTGACTGATTGGTAGAGCATGTGTTACCGTTTATTCAGCACAATGGCTGGTTAATAGAGCCTGTGTGGCCTAATAATACTAATAATACTTCTTCGCTAAGTAAAACCTACATTTAATCTCCATGTGCATAAAATTCGAATGGGAAAGAGAATTTATTGTGAAATACTATATGAATATAGGCGAAAATTTTCACGCGCTTTCAAAATATCACTGTTTCTTTGAAAATTAGAGTATAAAAATAGGTTAATGCTATATATAAAAAAAGAAATCTTTATATTTTGCATTAGTGATTTGACAATAAGCGACGTCGCCGATAAGTTACAGGAGAGTAGGTTGCGATGGTATGGCCACGTAAAGTGAAGACCACTCGACTACGTAGGAAATTTGACAGTGCAACTCTCCATCTCCGGTCGAAGATCCAGAGGCAGACCCAAAATCAGGTGGAAGGATGTAGTGCTTAAGGACATGACTGAGTGTCAAGTATCCGAGGACGATGTCGAGGACAGAGCGAAGTGGAAGAGACGAGTGCGGAAAGCTGACCCCACCACCATATGGGATACTAGCTAGGAAGAGAGAGAGAGAGAATGATTTGACAATAAGCTGTTTAATTATAAAATCAAGATTTTCTATTCAAATCCAGTTGTTATTTTCATTGACTAAACAGAAATGAATTATTAATATATTATATTACGCTTAAATTATAGGCTAAAAAATGGAAGACAAGCAATGTGCACTGTATTAACTACGATTAAATGGTATGGGCTGTTTAAGTATTCACTCGTGGTTCATAAATCAGTAATGAACTGAAACGAGTAATTCTGGTGAGAAACAAGTCAGCTATAGATTGATGTAAAGCTTAAAAACGGGTAACATGTACGCAAATATTGTATTCAGTGAACCACTAAACTCTCTGTAGGAATTTTAGGGATCCGATTCCACGACATACATCGTCTTTCCGCCATCGTCCTACGCGACAATATTTCCATCCTCACCACTTAGATGGTTGGCAGTCCACAACTGTGCGTTTTTCTAGAAATTTCCTGCCTCGCACGACTGAACTGTGGAATAAATTGCCGCATGCTGTATTTCCGAACCGATGCGATCTTCAAACCTTCAAAAAAAGAGCGTACTCCCACCTGAAAGGCCGGCAACGCACTTGACTCCTCTAGTGATGCAAGTGTCTATGGGCGACGGTGATCGCTAACCATCAGGCGACCCGTCTGCTCGTTTGCACCCTATGCCATAAAAAAAAATCACAATGCTAGCGGCGATTAACTGATATACATACGGGGCGCTGAAAAAATAAGTCTTCAATAATTTATTTAAATGCATTAGCAGATTAATTGCCGACGCTAGTACAATTATTCAGCTCTATCCTGGCTAATAGGTTACATGTGATCTTATGTATAGCAGTCCGCTGTAATTTAGCACTATATAGGTTCACCCATAGTGATCATGTGGGCTTTATAAGTGCTATTATAAGGCTGCGTGTAACAAGCTGATTAACACTATGAAAGTTCCACTTTATGCAGCAAGACGCATTATATAAGTGATAATTGAAGCCACTGAATAACTGGTAGCATTATTGTAGTTCACATGTTCTGGCTTAAAATGCAAACGTTTTAAGGGTACACTCGTGGCCGTCAATTCAGAATATAGCTTAGTTTAAGGCCACAAAAATACTCAATTGCAGCTTACAGTACTATTGATTGCTATTAGCTGTATAATACTCAACTAATTAACGCTTGCAACATTAAAGTGTTGTCTCTGTGACCCACAATAACGTCATTATACAGGCGAAAGGGTAATTATCAGCTATTGCAGTTAGAGTGCACTTTAATAAGTCTTTATAAATGCTAAAGCTACCGATGTGGACCTTTTTTGACACCCTATAATGTAGTCTTGTGCTACTTGGGTGCTAATTTGTTTCGAATACAAACAGGAGGCTGTGTAAAAATAAAATATTTTCATTTAAAAAAAAAAACATTTATTTCATCATTAAAATTAAAATTAAAAACATATCATTGTGTACAAAAGAGCAGGGATCGAAATCGGTATTTTTAAAATCTTCTAAAATACACGCTATTTCTGGAACGTTCTAAAACTGTATTTAAGAGTAGAGAAATTAATCACAAAATACCTGATTCAAGTTCGAGAATTTTAATAAAATATACGAAAATCTAGTAATTGAACGAAAATGACGAATCGTTATTTCGGATATTTTGTATGAAAAAAATACCGGTTCTAATCCCTGCAAAAGAGTAAATACCGATGTGTATTATTTTTACCCGAAAACGCTAATCAAAAATATAGAGTTATGAATGACTTTTCCTCCGACGCGTACGAGGTTGCGGGCCTAGTCTTTTATAGATGTAAAACGGATGTGATTTTGATGAGAGAAACAAATTAGCACTACCAATATCGGCAAAGAGCTATGTGTGTCAATATCGAAACCAGTTTCGATTCAACAAGGACGAGCCGCCTGTGTAACTCGAACAGATAAATCCCGGCTCAATTCCCGGCTAGAAACACTAACCCGATTGGGACTTAAGATGAAACCGAATACAAATAAAACTAGCAATAAAATACATTTCTATCGACCTACCAGAGACGTAGCGTCAGCGAAATTACAAATTACAAAGGAAGCCAAAGCGTATTCATTTACTCATATTTATAGTTATAAAAGCCTTTCCTTGGGCATCCCGGTGGGAATTGGCTTAGATATATGAACATCACGCCATTGTGTTAACCTTTGGTCTGGCATCTTGGAATGTCGATTCCCTTTTTAAATTTGGATTTTCAATTGCCCATGAGTGAGAATTGTGCATATTAAAAATCCCATTGCGTCTTAAAGTGGGATTCATCCGTCCACAAGATTTGGTTAAAAAAGTTTTCGTTTTCAGCTTGTCTCCTCAGCATTTCCTGACAGAATTCAATTCGCCGATTGTAATCTTCCGGTTTCAACTGTTGCACTTTTCTAATGTGAAACGGATGATATCCTACGCTCTGTAGTGTACGGTATACCTGAGATTTAGAAAGTCCGGTACGACGTTCCATAACTCTCACACTGGTCGACGGGTCTCTTTCTACTTCTTCAACCACTGCATCTACTACATCAGATTCCGGCATAGTGGCCATACGGCCTGATCTGGTACCCGGTATGTAACCTTCCAAATACGCATTATGTACTCTTATGATCATGCGATAGTCAGGAAACGTTTCAGGTTGAGGCCCGCCTATTCGTTCCACATGTTCCCGATACAGCCTTGAAGCTTCCGCCGCATTCCCCCTAGCATAACCGTAATAGTAATGCATGTCTGCGTAGTCACGTGAAGTAAACATGATCACTTACACGCAAACTCAAGTCCACTTAAATAATGCCAAGTCGTCGATTCCAGGTAATAACACTAATCCAAATCGTAATGCAAGTCAAAGTCCATATGAATAGCCAAAATGATTAGAGAAACGAACAATTAGCAGTATTAAAACACAATTTTTAAATTATTGAAAAGTACCAACGATGACCAAACAACGTGAAAATTTTCTCATGCGTCAACCGTCTTTTGTTTTTTGTTCTTTTTCTATTGATGGCCAGTGCTTGATTTAGAACGAAATTTATTTAGAAAGTTAATTAATTTTGCACTTGCCACATTTGGATTTCAATTTTTTGACTGAAGTTTTACGAATAATAAAATGAAATTTTCAGGGTAGCTACCTGATAGATAGACCAAGTTTTTAAAAGCCAAACGGTATTTTTTTTATGTGATTTTATCTTTTTAATGCCCCTTGAAGTTGTGAGCATATTGGGTAATTTTATCATTCTTGGCATTTTTTTTTTATATCATTCAAAGATCTAACGATAGTAAATGTTACCATACTGAATTGGCCTATCTATCATCTTAACACACAAAAAAAATCAAGCATCTATCGCAATAATTCACGTCACCATAAATAAAAATCTCATCGTACTCGGCGATAGGTGAAGAATTAAAAAAAAGTCATAACTCCGAAAATACGAAAAATCGCGGAACATACATGGGGGTGATTTAGATAGCCCTCTAGGTCCTCTACCTCCCAGCTTCAGGATATCACTACTTCTTGGGACACCCTGCATAATACTAGTGGCTCTGTGAGCTGTAGATCTGGCAAGTCTATCAACCTCCATGTCACCGCCATTTTGAAATAAAACAAAAATAAAAAAAGCCGCCCGTGTCAACTCGGACAGATAAATCCCGGCCCGGCCCCATGCTCACGGAAGTCCCGGCTGAAAACACTAACCCGATTGGGACTTAAGACGAATCCAAATATAAATGGGAAAACGCAGCGTGTCTATTATAGACGCACTGCATTTATTTATCGTTATTTACCATTTATTTATTGTTGAATATAATATTCAGCGATAAATAAATGCTCCAGCATCCCTCACTCCCATTATTGAGAAAGCAAGTTTAGCTCATTAAAATAGTGACGCCTTAATGTTTTTTAAATATAAATTACGTTGCGTCTGTCTTGCTTACGAAAAAATACGTAGATTTATTGACTAAGGTACTTGCGCCTAAGATGGCCCGGTTCTTAAGATGGCCCACTTTCATCTTGTGCTTTAGTTCAACTTCCTTGGCTTCGATATAAAGTTGCAGTTTTATCTATGGTACTAACCGAACATGGGCGCAAAATATACACTCATTCCAACTTTAAAAAATACAAAATAATTGATAGTGGGCCATCTTAAGAACCAGCCCCCCTATGCCTAACGCGTTTGACGCTCGCGATCAGAATCAAGTGTCAGGTTTTGTATGGGCTATGACAGTTGATTCGGTTACCTATTGTCAAAATTGTATTACGCAATAACCTCCCGGGCCATCTTAGGCGCAATTCTGACTATAATATTGTTAAAGTCCTATGCCTCCAACGCTTGTGGCGGCGGCTGGTGCCTGTTTTAAAAGCAGGCACCAGCCGCCCGTGTCAACTCGGACAGATAAATCCCGGCTCCATGCTGACGGAAATCCCGGGTAGAAACACTAACCCGATTGGGACTTAAGACGAATCCAAATAGAAATGGAATACAATATATTTGTAGCGAGTAGCAGGCTAACCAATTTGAAGTGAGGTAATGTCAGTATATTACTGGAGTAAGTACTTGAACACGCAAATATGATGCTTCATTTTATCTTAACCAACTTACCCTATGGTAAGATTATCAAATCTAGCTCATGTCTGAAATATCCGTTTTCCTCAAATGCTCTATTCGCAAAATGAAATTCACACAATGTCAAGCAGATATTATATGAGCACCACAGACGTGCTGACATTATGGATAGAAGACATGTTGGGACAGGGACATTTTAGGAAAATGGATATTTCAGGCCTCTCACCTTACTTCAGTGATTTGTTTGGATACCGACTTGCCTCATTTCTTTATTTAAGTATTTGCGCTCTTCTAAGGGAAATATTTAAATACAAATACAAATACATAAAGTTTATTTGTTCAACACGCGTAAAATTGTACATAAGCACAGATCTTATAATATAAAAGCGACATCACCATGTTGGGCCGCAAGGCATACAAATTTTAGGTATTAATGGACTGTCACTACGGGGTGTACAGTTGCCATTAATTGCAGTCTGACAAAAATTCATTAACCGAATAATATACTTTGTCCACAAAAAATTTAAACAATTTACTTTTGAACGTTGTTATATCCTCTATACTGTATGTGATTTAAAACATTGTTGTACATTTTTGGAGCCATACCAAGTACACTTTTCCTGTAAAATGCTGCTTTGGAAGGCATTGAACTTATTTTATTTCTAAAACGTACACTTCTAAAATTTTTAAACAAATGCAAATTACCTTTCACAAACATTACAGTTTCAAAAATATATAAACAAGGAAGAGTTAGTATGCTTAATTTTATAAAATATGGTTTACATGAATCTTGTTGCTTAAGTCCACTTTAGTGATCTGATGCACCTATTTTGTGCTTTAAATGCGACATCTCTTTCAACGGAGTTTGCCCAGAACCATATCTTAGCGTCGACGTTACATAGGCCTGATAGGCCGTTAAAACTATCGGTTCGCTCACAATTTTTCTTAAATTATATAGGAGGTATGAAAATTGATTCAATTTCTTACATATATTATCAATTTGATTCCTCCATGTCAACCTATGATCTACGCTTATTCCTAAAAATTTAGTCAGATCTGTTTCCTCTATTGGTTGCACCTTATATGATATACTTAAATTATATGGAAAATCTTGTCTATTTTTAAACGTTTTTATGATCTTAGTTTTGTCTAAATTGATTTTTAAATTATTGTTAGATAACCAATGAATTACTGTTTCCAATGTCTTGCATATATCATTTTCATAAGTTGCTGGATCTTTACAAGTAAAAAGTACGGTGCTGTCATCGGCAAAGAGAACCATGGAGTACTCGATTGCTTGAGGTAAATTATTGATATAAATAATAAATAATAGTGGTCCTAAAACACTGCCTTGAGGTACGCCGTTGTGAGTAGGTTTGACTTCCGATGAATAAGTGACTTCAGTTTTTGCCTTAACGCATAGTCTGTTTAATTGTGTTAACTGTTTGCGATTATCTAAGTAAGACTTCATTAAACAATGCACATTACCTCTAACTCCATATTTCTATAATTTATCTAGTAATATAACATGATCCACAAAGTAAAAGGCCTTCGACATATCCATGTATAGTGCTGATATCGGAACTCGCTTGTCGATATTTGTTTAAGTAACAGAGCGCTAGATTATAATCTAGGAATCATCATCATCAGTAGTTCACTCTTGCCAGAGTGTTCGTGGTTGCGGCAATAGTATCCACGTTCTCATTCTCATGCCCGTCCTTCTTCTGGCAGATAGCAGCTCCCGCGATGCGTCTCCATTTCACCCGTTTGTCTCGTCGATAGTGTTCTGTGAGGTCTTTTTAATACGGTCGGTCCAGCGAGTCAGTGATCGGCCTCGTCCTCTCTTGCCTTCCATCTGGCCCTGTACACCCAATCGCTCCATGGAGTTCTTATTTCTGGAGATGTGGCCAAAGAACTTCAATACTCGGAACAGCACAGTTGCTGAGAGTCTATCTTGAATTGTTGGTGCGAAAAGCCGTCCATGGCATCTTCAGAAGGCGTCTCCAGCCCCACATCTTGATCGCGTCGATTTTTCGTCTATTTTGTAGCCTAAGAGATCAGGTTTCAGCGCCTTAAAGAAAATTTGGAAAGACAAAGCACTTCATTAAACGGACCTTTGTGTTGTGGTTATCTTTCTAATCTAGGAATAGCAATCTCTAATTGAGCGAGCGAGCGCAAAGCGCGTGTGAAGCCCCTCTGTTTCAGCTTAGGCAAAAATTATTTCGTATGTCCGGCAGTTGTCCAGCTGGTACAAGTCACGTTTCTCAACAGATTCTCATGACATTTCGTGGGCAGGTTCGATAATTATATGGATTTTGATGTCGTTTCAGGTTTTGTTTTTTTTTTCAAAATGGCGGAGGCGGTTGAATGACTCGTGTGATCTAAAGCTCGCAGAAACACTAGTAGTGATAATATTTTAATGTCAGTAAATATCTATGTGTATCAAAATGTAAGCCTGTTCCTATTTGACAAGCAAGAGGCGAGTGTCTACTCGGACAGATAATTCCCGGCTCCATTTCTGCCTAGAAATACTAACCCGATTGAGACTAATATTTACAAGAGAGCAAAAATTTTGGCTCAGTAAAATACCGTCATAATTTCTAAAATAGTGCAGGGTTGTACAGTTTTTTAATTCTGTCATAATGTTCATTAAATTTTATATCCAATCTGCAAAAATAATAGTTAAAATATTTAGTTATTAGGTATAAATCGGATTCGATAAAACGTGTTGTGATTGTGACTGACGGATGAAAAGACCCTACATACCGTATACCCCAACTAAATTCGTTCAAGAAAACATGTTTTTTAAACATTTAAACGTTTAAGTAAGAGTCGCCATCAGCCCTTATGTATTTCATTACGGCGGCGGAACAAAGGGGCGGGAACTACCCTCATTAAGGGGTCTTCAGACAGAAATGAATTCGTTCTGAGCGCAGCCGTTTCACTTCGCATTGTCTTTAACTGTGCTCGCATAGCGCAGGCAGAACAGTAGTTTCATTCGAACAGGGTGAGCCTCTTATTAACCGACCTTAGATATGAGTATTCTCGACTCCATGAAGTGTTCCGAGTCACTAATCCGATTCCACTTTCGGTACGCTTTACGACTTCGTCTCTTTGAATCCATAAAACCAAGTCTCCGAAACAAACCGATGCTTCGTTCGGCCCCGTACCGATAGATTACCTACTCCTCGGACTCGATAAGATTTAAAAGGAGCCGATAAGAAATCGTATCCGCTAACGGATTCGAATCATTTGAATCTTCAACTCCGGGGTTACCCATCTCTAACAGATTAAAAAAAGGGGGTTATCTACATCAATTTAATGGGATATTCGACACATAACTAATTGATCGATTCAGGCGTTACTTCGCGTAATTAAATACAATACAATACAATAAAATCACACCACACAAAATAGACTATAGAAAACAGTACATCAAAGGAGGTAAACAATAGGCAGTTGTCGTCGTCGTCATCGTCTCCCATCCTCTCCAAATGACCGAGCCAACGAAATCGTGCTGCCTTGACTTTGCCAATTATGTTCGATATCTTCACTAGATCTTCCAGTTCCCTGTTCTTCCATAATAACTTATAAAATAAAAGTAAATTCAAGTTGTTTATTCTGTAAGTAGTCCACAAAGGCACTTTTATCTGATTCTACGCATTTCACAAGAGGAGGAAAATAAAAGTTAAAAGGTGCTCAATTTTCAAAAGAACGGAACCACTGGCCAACCAACGCTGTATTCCTACTTTGTTTCATTTCGTTTGCATAAGTTTTATAACCCTAAAGTTAATGTTAGTGCAATGGATTCCGCACTTTCTCATTATTGCAGTTGAAAGCTTCTAAAGCGACTTTAACATCGAGCTTTTGCAGGCTTATTTCAGTGTTGGGAATTTCCCGTGGCTTTGCCTACGTTTTTTTAGAACCAACTTTGAACTGGGAACATCTGGTTTGGTCTCCTTACCAGTAATCAAATAGGCTTGTGTCCTAAAAAATATAATTAATCCGTCAGTTACATTATAAGAAAATATTGGATACGTATTTTTATTTTGCCAATTGAACAGTTGAATTTTTCACAGGTCATGTATTGTTGCCGCTATAACAACAAATACTAAAAACAGAATATTTTTATGTCTGCCTGTCTATGTCAGTAACCAATATGAAATGAGCGAACATCGCGTAGATTTTGCTTAGGAGTACGGCTCTGATAACCACTGGAATTTCATAGACGCGCCCGTTAGTAGCGTATATTTAGTACGGAGCCCTCGGTGCGCGAGTGACTCGCACTTGGCCGGTTTTTTCACAGAACCTGACTTTGAACTGGGTAGGTCTGGCTTGGTCTCCTTACCAGTAATCAACATCAGTGAGGGGAACGCAAACCCAGCACAAACGGGAATGCCATTGCGGCCACTTAGAACTACGTTTTTTGCCTAGGTACGTGTTTTAAGGGTAGGTAGGTAATGTAACTATGTATATACTAGAAGGCGCCAACAACTTCGTTCGCGGAGGAGAAAAAGTCATAAACTCTTTTTCTCCGACTACGCTGAAGAAAAAAATGGGTTATGAAAATTCAAAATAAAAGCAATAACAGCCATCACATGTTTAGTATTTCGTGCCCCGAGTTAGCACACGTATGGTTATATATAATGATAATATCTCTGGCAATTTAGGCGCCTCGCTCCTTCGGTTCTCTCTCTTTCGGAGCGAGGCGCCCTCTACACACCTCTAAAACGGTCTCCATAGACCGGAAGAGATTAAGAAACAATAAAAAAATAAATAAAAAGCCTCTGGCAAGTTGGGTATTGGGTAGACTATTTAATGCTGACTGTACGGTATTACGAGTAGTACCGACCGCAGCTACACGGCTGAATTAAATATTACCTAGCCTTTCGATCCCTCGTCGGGTTTAGTCCTAATCGCCGTTGTAAAAGAGCCCACAGGAAGCCTAGATAGGGTTCCGTGTGCAACGATGGATCAGCCGGAACCAACGATTAATTCTACCGCAGCATATTAAAGATCGACAGCAAGCAAGACACAGAAGATCAGCAGTGTTTTTTAGGCAAAGCCAGATGACACGAACCGGAACATCCCAAAAATCCGAAGTTTTATTTGTCCGAAAGAACCATAATCCCGAGTGCGATTTTTCGTCGAACGATATTTTTGCCGTAGACGTTACATTAAGCAATGTTAAAAGGTTAGGTTAGGGATGTATGATATTATCTTAAAATAAAATGAGTCAGAACATGCTTTTCGGAATTATGAAAATTCGGAACAAACATGTTTTCAGACAAATTAATCTTCTGATTTATGTAGTGGATCCTATTCCAGGCTACGAGTATATATACTGGTGATGAAATCTTATCGTCACTCACATATTTCGTGTTCATGTCAGGAAAGATGTGAGTGACGAGATCACTTGTGATAGGAGGTATGAAATAAACACATTAAGGTGCGTCCACATTTGTATCATTTGCCCGATCAGAACTTCGTCCCGTGGCATGATCGCGTGTCACGTTCACGCGTTTGGATCCGGTCGCTCGAAATCCATGTTGCTGCGCGTATCACACACTGAGATCGGACAAGCAAGGCATGATCCCCGCGGCGACAGTGAGCGACCAAGCAGCACGATACGCAGTCATGCCACGCTACGGTGATCGGATACAAGCAAATGATACAAGTGTGGACGCACCTTTACCTCCTTTGCGTCGCGAAAATTCAACTTCTATCTCTTTTCTTGTCTTGTTGAGACTTGCTCTCACTTATATTTAAGCCTTCTTGTTCGTCGCCACTCGACTTATCTAAACTATTAAAGTTGTAAAAAAATTATGTCTGTAAGTATCTACAAACAAAATGTTTTTGGATTTTTTGTATGTTTGTAATGTCGTTGTGGCTTCATCACGCTAAATCGGCTAGACAGATTTTAACTATTTTTTTATTTTATTTAGCTGGGTATCCGCAAATGGTTATGGAAAACGTTTTAACCGACTACGGTGTCGAAAGAAAGAGGGGTTATGACTTTTTCATCTATGCGAACAAAGTTTGGGGACCTTCTAGTAAATAATATTATCCAAAGTAGGGTAAATTCCTATAAAATGCATTCAGTGAATATATATTAATTTACACATATTTTTCGTTAAAATTGTTTTCTACCCAATGACCATCCTTCTGTAATTTTCTCCCCTCGCGCACTTAGTTAAGCCGTGTTCGGAAAATACCCCAAAATCGGGGAAAATACCCTAACACCGGGGAAAATGGCCAAATCCCCTCAAAGATGGATCGGGGTCATCGGCAATACGGCTGATTGAAATTAATTCGTTACGAGCATAAGCTACTCGTACCTTCGTAATTTAATTGAAAAATGTATTACATGTCTATAGAAATGTATAGTACGTAAGTTTCAACAGGGTAGGGGCTCAAGACTACATTTTACTCCCGTGTAGAATAAGTGATCAAGTCCGTACGTATATAAATTTTTCGTAAAGCTAATATAAAAAAAAATGTAAGGGGAGGAATGAATGATAAAATAGATGAAGTATGTCAGATAATAGATACGAGAAATATTGATATTCTGTTTCTAAATGAAACAAAGCAAAAGGGTTGTGACAACATAAAATGAAGATATAAATGAATGTTGCTGAAGCGGCAGTTGTATGCCAGGACCGTAGCAAGCGAAAGGAGGTAGTCTGTGCCTATCCCTTAATGAGAAAAAGGCGTGATTGTATGTATTGTATGTAATAAAAAAAGGACGTTCATCATTTTTTTATAGGTTCATCAAATTCTTGACACTAGTACAGATGTTCCTTTTCGACAATGTACTACTTATATACATTTATTAATGATTTGGTTTAGTGTCAAATTTAAAAGTTTTAGCTTGCTTTATCGATAAAAATCCGGCCGAGTTCGAATTGGACCATCGTAAGAAGTGTTTCGTAAAAATTACTAAGAGAGATACATTTCTTGTTTAGTTCCCTTGACTGTTTTATGTTAAATTTATTTTTTATTGTATGTTTTTGTAACGACTATAATAATACCCACTTACATACACACAGAGAGAGATACCAGTCAGACAGACTGAGGTTTCTTTGGTACCCATTGGGTACGAAATAAAAAAAAACTAAACTCATGCTATTTACATCTATATACAGATCTAAAAAGTAAGTTACATAATTATGTAACTTAAGTAATAATAAACCAAAAACCCAGCTCCTAAAGCATCACAATATAGGGTTGGGTCAGATCAATGTCGGCAATAATCCTATATTCCGGGGACGCGCGGCTAATGCTGATGGACGGTTCATGCCACACTGAGCCAACGACTATATTGACTTATGTGATGACAAAAATCTTCGCCAAAAACCCCAATCAATACCCCCAAACCAGTTACAATTTAACATTAGATGGAACTTAAAACCGGCCAAGTGCGAGCCGGATTTGCGCACCGGGGGTTCCGTCTATAATATACGCTACAAATGGCCGTATCTATGAAAATCCAGCGTTAGCAGAGCCATACTCCTAACCGAAATGTACGCGGTAATCGATCATTTTATATTGGTTATTGATACAGACAGACATAAAATTATACCGTTTTTAGATATGTTGTTATAGCGGTTACAGAAATGCATCATCTGTAAAAATTTCAACTGTCTAGCTATCCCGGTTCATGAGATACAGCTTGGTGACAGACGGACAAACAGAGAGACAGACAGATGGACAGGATTTTAACCTTTTGATATGTACTGGGCAAGAAGTAAAACACGGAGTTACTTCTATCAACATTTAATAACGACTGCTTTAGAAGCCAAGTGCGAGTCGGCATACCCGCGAATCTATATAAACGAATATGTGTCTACCTACATGTTTAATACACTACATTACTTCCCCCTTTACGGAGAAGATTTATCTGATTACACTTTGGATTACTGACAACTTGATGTTATATATACTTATACCTATGTGATGTAATGTTATAGTAAGTATGCGAATCGGTACATCACATTAGTTATATGATCAAAACAGATCGTAAAGAGGGAAGATTACGCATCATTATTAAGCTGTTGTTCATTATATTCATAAGTATGGTACATGATCATTTATACAATGTTTTAGAACTTCCAAAGAAAGAAAAACAATTAGACGTAAGTTTCGTAAAAATAACTTCTTATTTTTTTTTATATTTCTAGATAAACAACACCTTTCCTTTTGTACACAATATGGTTTTGTTCTTTACTTTATCGTAACATGCAAAAAATATGTTGAATATAGCAAGGACTAATAGAATGGAACATATTTATCTCTAAGGATATACTTCCTCGAATCCATATCGGATTACAGGCATGCGAGCGCGCACTGGCCGAGGTATCGGCGCCGGCACGTGCTGCATGTCACCTGGGACCTTAAAACTAGCTGCCACCTGGGGAGTCACGTGAACTCTCTGGTCCACATTGATGTCGCGTTGTGACTCGCGGTGGGCGCGGAGCCCGGCGGCTGGGGGCGAGCGGTGCCCCGCGCCCCCCGCGCTGCTGCACTCATCTAACTCATTATCTAAACGAGCCCGTAGCTGATTCATGTGCCGAAAAATCATACCCTCCTCTGTCTGAACTTTAAAATTGTTTACACCGGTTTTTTGTATAACGATAGCCTTAATCCACTTTTTTCCCTTGCGATAATCTCTAGCCCACACCGAGTCTCCTATTGTGACCTGCCGAATATTTTGGGGTCCATGAGCTAATTTCATTTGTTTATTTTTTTCCACCGTGTCAAATAAACCATCTTTTAGTAAATCGAGTCTAGTTTTTAACCGACGTCCTAGCAACAGCGCGGCCGGTGACTCATCCGTGGTGCAGTGCTTGGCGTTGCGATAATCTAACAGGAAGCGTTGTAAGAATGTGTGCGGTTTTATATTTTCTTTGGTTGCTTTCTTAAGACATTTTTTTATGGTTCGAACTGCTATTTCGGCTTCGCCATTTGATGGGGGGTGGTACGGTGCCGACGTTACATGCGTAATGCCGTTTATTTTTAAGAAGCTTGCGAATTCTTCACTTGTGAACGGCGGGCCGTTGTCGGATACCAATTTAGAAGGAATGCCAAATCGCGCGAATAGCTCGCGCAACTTATCCGTGGTCGCGCTAGCTGTCGTGGTGGTCATTAACAAAGCTTCTATCCACTTTGAAAAACTATCAACTACTATTAAGTAGGTATTCGCCTCGTGCGTTAAAAAATCAATGTGTATTCTATCGAACGCTTTTTTAGAGGTTGTCCAAGGTACAATAGGTACTCGCGGGGGTGCGTCAGCAGTCTCTGCGCAAACACGGCACGAGTTGCAAAGTTGCTCAATATCCAAATCTATCTTCGGCCACCACACGTAGCTTCGAGCGATGCCTTTGCATTTAACGATGCCCAGGTGCCCGCCGTGCACCTCGGCCAGTACACCTGGCTGTAGGGCCGCCGGCACAACGACGCGGGAGCCCCAGATCAGGCACCCTCCTTCTATATTGAGTTCATCCCGTCTTTTGTAATACGGAATTAAGTCTGCCGGTACTCCGGATACCGGCCACCCTGTTTTGACGTACTGCGCAACTAGATTTAGCGTCTTATCAATAGCTGTCTCCCTTTTAACGTCAAGCGCGCGAATTGGGAAATTGTTTTCTATAAACTGTACCAAACTACAATCGTCACTAATATCGCTTTGGTCTATTACCGGTAGTGGTAGCCGCGACAGCCCGTCTGCTATGTTGTCCGCGGATTTCACGTATTCTATATTGTACTGGTAACCTGATAGCAACAGCGCCCACCTTATCAGCCGCCCCGCAGCCGTGGAAGGGATGTCAGTTTTAGAACCGAAGATTGTTACCAATGGGCGGTGATCCGTGCGCAATGTGAACTGCCTGCCATATAGGTAAGTGTGGAATTTTTTTACACCAAAAATTATGGCCAGTGCCTCTCGGTGGATTTGGCTGTAGTTTCGTTCGGCCGCATTAAGAGAGCGAGATGCGAAGGCAATGGGTTTCTCGCCCTCCTCCGTGAGGTGCAGGATGACCGCGCCTACTCCTGTCTGGCTGCCGTCGCAACAAAGAATCAGTGGCAACTTTTCGCTATAATGTGTTAAAACTGGGCTGTTAGTTAGAGCACATTTGATTTTGTTAAAGGCGTCTATTTGTGGCTGAGCCCACTCCCACTTCTGCCCTTTCTTCAGCAATTGATACATGGGTGCCAAAATCTCAGTGAAGTCCCTTATAAACTTGGAGTAAAAATTTACCATTCCTAAAAAAGACTTCAATGTCGACGTATTCTCTGGCGCCGGGGCCTCCAATATGGGTTTTATTTTATCGCTGTCTGTTTTTACGCCGTCCTGAGAAATAATGAAACCTAAATACTTTACTTCTTTTGCAAAAAAAGTGCATTTTTCTTTGCGAAGCGTTAGCCCCGCCGCTTCGAAACGGTTTAAGACACTCTTTAAGTTGTTTACGTGATCGGCTTCACTATTTCCTGTAATAAGAACGTCGTCTTGGTAAACAGTCACATTGGGGATCCCGGCTACTACCTGCTCTATGACGCGTTGAAAAATCGATGCCGCCGATGCGACCCCGTAAATTAATCGATTGTAAGCATAAAGGCCACGGTGCGTATTCACCACTGTGTATTTTTTTGATTCGTCACTGAGTTCTATTTGCATGTAGGCTTCTTTTAAATCCAGCTTGGAAAATAATTTCCCACCGCTTAAATTATTAAATAACTGCTCAGCACGCGGGAGAGGATACTTATCTACTTCTAATACCGGATTAAGCGTCGATTTATAGTCCCCGCATATTCTAAGGCCCCCGTTATTTTTGACAACAACAACTAAGCAGGAAGCCCAGTCAGAGGAGGGAATTGGCGTGATAATACCTGCACGCTCCAGGCGTTCGAGTTCGGCATCGACAGTCGCGCGCAGCGCCAGCGGGAGCGGGCGCGCGCGCCGGAATACGGGTCGGGCACCATCGCGCACGCGTAGTTCGGCGCGCGCGCTCACGTGCCTCCCCAGGGACTCACAAAACACTTGAGCGTATTCACGCATTAAACCTGATTTATCTAACACCTCACTGCACTTGTTATCACTTTTTTCGATTTTCAACACCGAGTTTGTAACGACAACATTCATTTTTAACGATTTTAACCACTCCCGCCCGAGTAACGGGACACCACCGTTGACGATGACGTAAAGATTAAGATGTCGTTTGATATTTAAGTACTCTACGTATACATTTATAAAGCCTAAGGATTTAATCAGTCCACCGTCGTATCCGCGCAACTTCACATCATCTTGCCGTAACGCGTGATGGCTGAACGATTTTCTGTATAATTCTTCACTCACACAAGCATACGGTGAGCCGGTGTCCACGTGCATACGGAGTCTTTTCCCATCAACGAATACCTCCGCCATGACCGGTTCCCGTCCCGTCAATTCTACGTGATACAATCCCGCAGAGCCGCCTAACTCGCCAGGCTCGTCGCGGTCTTCGTGCCAGTTATTGTCTGAGTAATCTGATGAGTCGTCACCTTGTTTTAAGCTCATAACTTCCGAGTTATAAGTGTAGTTCATGTCCTTAATGTTGGGACAGTTTCTTTTTAGGTGGCCCTTATTGAGACATATTTTGCAAACATAATCTTTGAATCTGCAAGCGGCGTGATCATGACCTCGGTCTCCACAACAGCGGCAAGGTTGCGGCGGATGACGTGGGCCCAGAGCGCCCCGGGTGGCTCGCGGCGGAGCACCGGAGCCACGCCCTCGGCCGGTCGACCATGCCCCCGCGCCACCCCCGGTCTGCCGTATGAAGCGCGCACTGCTGGCTCCGCGCCCGTAGCCTGGGGCCGCTTGAACCGCGTGAAGGGCGTGTTCCGTTGATCTGGATGGCGCTTGTTCCACGATAGCAGCGTTTCTAGCCGCGGCCTCCAATGATAAAGCTAACCTATAGGCGCGCCTGAAATCGAGGCCACTTTCTTCGCAAAATAACCGTTGACGCGTAGTTTCGCAGCTTAGGCCACATATAAACTGGTCTCGCAAGTTATCATCCAAGGTGGTCTTAAATTCGCACGTCGTCGCGAGATGTTTCAATGTGGCCGCGAACTGAGCGACCGATTCACTCCCGGTTTGTTTTTTTAAGCGGAACTTGTACCGCTCGGCTAGATAAGATGGTTTCGGCTCAATGTGTGCGGCGACTAGTGAGATTAGCTCTTCATATTTTAGTTCTTTGGGCTTCTTTGGGCTGCACAGATCCACCATTAGCTCATACGTGGCCGTGCCCACACTAGCTAACAATATGGCCACCTTTTTGTCCGCCACTATGTCATTAGCCAGAAAATATTGTTCTGCAATTTCGCAATATATCGCCCACTTTTCACTACTTAAATCAAATTCTTTTAGTTTGCCCACTGACATTTTTGTATACTTGCACTATTAGTACACAGATTTAAGGTTCGCGACTGCGCCAAATGATATGTACTGGGCAAGAAGTAAAACACGGAGTTACTTCTATCAACATTTAATAACGACTGCTTTAGAAGCCAAGTGCGAGTCGGCATACCCGCGAATCTATATAAACGAATATGTGTCTACCTACATGTTTAATACACTACACCTTTATTCCGCTTTTGATCAAAAAATTACACCTATTTGAGCTATCAATTTGTGTTAAGGGCTTTCAATTGTAAACAATTTTTGTCTCCTAAGTCGTTTTTCAATTGACAGTGTAAACCTTAACAATGAACCAAAAACCCAGCTCCTTAAGCAGGACAATGTACGTGGGAGGCCTTTGTCCAATAGTGGACGTCTGTACGCTGATATTATAAAGTTAGTAAATGCTCAGGTCTATCAGAAGCCAGTCGTAGAACGAAACGCAACATTTTTACCGTTTTGGAACAAATAGCTGTCATTTTGAAATGAAAACTGTAAAATTTTGGACAATGTTTGTCTCCTAAATCTGCAATCAACCCTTAGCTAGACAATGTGTTGACCATAACAGTGAAAGAATAACAACCCTAGCAATTAAAGCATCACAATATAGGGTCCGGTTAGGAGATCAATGTCGGCAATAATCCCATATTCTGAGGACGCGCGTAACGGCTGCTGATGGACGGTTCATGCCACAGTGAGTCAGCGACGAGACTGACATCGAAATTACGTCAAAAACCTCATATAGCCTGTTATTTAACATATCATGAACACTAACGAATAGTTGTCCAAATTACTATTTCATAGGCGACGATAACATCACCACTATCACCATTTTCTAACCGGTTGCCATAACTGCCACTTACTACGTAAAAAAATAGTCTAAGAGTTATAAAGAAATTACTGCGATGGTTCTTTCCGCACAAGACATCCAAATACCGAAAGTCGTATCGCTAAGTTGTCCGATAACTCGAGACACGTCGCGATTACCTAAGTCGCGTGAAACTTTGTAAGTGTGGACACGAGATATTAAAATATTCTTACATTTCTTCTATCGGCTTCGCCTGCGCCTACATGGCAGCTGTATTTCTTTAGGAACTTTGCTTTTTTTGTGGTAAAGTAGAACTTACTATGTGGAAAGAAAGTATTGTACTACTGAACAAGAGCTTCTGGCAGTGAGTGTAAAGTAATATTAGTTATTTTTCACACTGATTTCTATACCTCCATTAAGTTCAGAAGTTAGGGAGGTCAATAAAGCTATCTTATCTTGTTATTCATCTATATTCTAACTCTAATCTAAAACGTTCTTTGTATCTTTGCTCCGTTGACGAACAAACCTAAAAACACACTGTACTGTTAGTTTTAATTAATAAATTATAAGTATAAATCTTCATCTTTTTTCTACGCCCAACGGTTCCATCTTAACACTTTCGTATTTATTAAGGAACTAGTTGCTGCCCGCGACTTCATCCGTGTAGGAATGCAATTGATAGCCTATGTATTATTCTGATATCTAAACATTATTAATGAAAAGTTTCGTTGAGAACCGTTCAGTAGTTTTTAAAATAAAGAGGAACGTTACATACATAACATACATATATCGGCACAAACTATCATGTTTATAATACATAAAAGATAAGAAAAAAGCTTGAATTATGAAAATAGCTGGTTCCTTTCTACTATAACATCCAAACACCGAAAGTCGTATCGCTAAGTTGTCCGATAACTCGCGACACGCCGCGATTACCCAAGTCGCGCGGCATGTGCGAAACTTCGCAAGTGTGGACACGAGATATTAAAATAATTTTGGCCAAACAGAACTTAGAAGAAATAAGTTACATGGGACCTTTACACGAGTACAACGCATATGGTAACATCCAAAATGTAATAGGGACATTGGATTAAAAAAAAACAACTTAATTGGATAATCGCAATTTAACCGTACTGTTATTGCCCACTTCATTGAGACTAAGAAGTTTATGCTCTACTTTTTCTCCATAGTACATATTATTTGGACTCAGAATGTGCATCATCACCATCATCATTTTAGCCATAGGACATCCATTGCCGGACACAGGCCTCCTCAATAGATTTCCACATGGGCCGGATAGAGGCGACCCGCATCCAGCGAGTCAAACGCAAGGTAGTCGGATTAGAATGTACAAATTGTTTATTTCTAAGTTGTGTTTTAGTTGGGTGGATATATATTTAACATCAATATGCCATTTGTGCAGTTTGCTTGACTGCATACATATTTACTTCGCCTATATGGATAATTAAGAAAAAATAAAGTAATGACATTGACAGCAAACTTTTTAAATTCTCATACTAATCTGTACAGACCAAAGTAAAAATCGATATATTCGAAGAGACTACACAAACGTCAAATCGAGGTTAAATATATATATATATATATATATATCTAAAAAACAAAGTCCTTCATATATTCTAAAAGTAAAGACTCTTCTCTAAAGTAAGAGAGCTACGATCAGTTGCGTGATATATATGAAAATCTTTTTAAATAATTTCATATTCAAAACACAATTGTTATTTAAACATACTTACATTGTAGTTTAATAGTTGCCACAAACAAATTTAACTTCTTGCGTATGTGTTGTACTGAATACTATATGTTATACTACCTGAAACCAAAAAAATCATAAATTAGGTGATAAACTCAAAATTGAAATTTTTTGCATTGAAAATGCGAAATCGGAGGGCTGGGGCTTTTATTAGCTTCGCGAAGCGAGACTAAAATAGTTCATCTAGCCCCTAGGGTTTAAAAGAAAGCCATATAATCCCATACACATTTCTATGAAACTGAAAAAAAAACTTGCAGCCAGCTACATACTACTTACGAATAATTAAGAACTAACAAAGCAACCTTATCAGATTGGCCAAAACTTCTGATCGAATTGCTGAAACTGTACTTTTAATTTTTCATTAAATATACAATTTTAATGATGAGTCTTTTTTATTTTCTCGCAGTCGAAGAGAAAAGCAGAGTGTTTAACAAGTGGCTAAAAGCCATTATGTCACTCAGACATATTTGTCCTCGCTCACTTCGTGAGCTCGTCCAAATAATCACTTCGTGTCATAATGGCTTATTTTAGCCCCTCGTCAAACAACTACTATTAAAAATTGGTCCACATCTACATAACAGACCAAGTATGAGAGCCCATTTTGTAGTCGGTTAAAAATAACCAATTAAATATACTTAATCCATCCAAAACTCTTTGTATATGTAAATCTGAGTTCTGTACCCGGCCAATGGTTTTTATGATATGTTGATTTGATAATTTCATTTTTGCACCCATATATTTGTCGGTGTTTTGAGATTGAATCGTTAACATACGTATTCTACGTATTCTTTTTATGAATTTTACTTTCATTATGATTTTTTGTTTTTAATCGTTTGATGATCCTTGTCGGGTGATTCGATTTTAATGCTAGTTGATCTTATAGTTTTCTCTTATTATTTCATCTTGTATATATATATATATCACATTATGTACAGCCAAGGCATTTACTTTATATACCACTAGCTTTTGCCCGCGACTTCGTCCACTTTAAATTCGTTTATCGCGGATAAAACTATTTTCCGAGATAAAAAGTAGCCTATGTCCTTCCCCGGGACTCAAACTATATCCATACCAAATTTCATCCAAATCGGTTCTGCGGTATAAGCGTGAAGAGGTAACAGACAGACAGACACACTTTCGCATTTATAATATTATTAGTATAATTAGTATATTAGTATGAGTATATTAGTATATTAGTAAATTAGTAAATATTAATTAGTAATATTAGTAATTAGTAATTAGTATATTAGTATGGATATATATAATATATATATATATATATATATATACTAGCGTCTGCCCGCGACTTCGTCCGCCTTAATTTTTTTTATCGCGGATAAGAGTATTTTTCTGGGATAAAAAGTAGCCTATGTCCTTACCGGGACTCAAATTATCTCCATACCAAATTTCATCCAAATCGGTTCAGCGGTTTAAGCGTGAAGAGGTAACAGACAGACAGACAGATACACTTTCGCATTTATAATATTAGTATGGATATAATATATATACTTATATATATAAATGATATATGTATATATAGGTATATATATATATATATATATATATATACTAGTATTAGTATGGATGGATTTCGTACCTTGTCACAGTCAAAATCAAGCCGATGGAGATTACATATCAATGTCACTATTACAAGGTACATAAATGAAATTCCTTGACCGTGTATTGTTTATTTTCAATATTCCTTACATTTTGACGATCATGATACAAAATTCGTATTTACAACATAAGCAAATTAGTATTGTAATTTTGATGGTGAAATAAAATTATCTTATCTTATCTTATTACTTAGTCTCTGACTGAGTTCAGCTCGCAGTACATACTTACTCCCCTTTTTGTATCAATTGTTTTTCATGGCGTTAAATAAAAGTCTGTCGCAATCAAATCCATAATCGAAACTCTATTAAAGCGGAGTATCCAGACTTATTAGACCGCACTACCGCAGCGAGTAATGAGTGGATCGCGGGAACCTATCGCAGGATTCATCGAAATCCCGGGATTTGGACTGCGGTGAGCGGGTTGCGCCGTCGGCGGAATTCTACCGTGCAGCCTCAAATATGATTAGAGAACTAAATGCAACTACAAAAAAATGTAAGCGGACATTGTTTCATGTCTGATTTCTTTTCTATATATGAGCAAAACGCCATACAAGTTCTATGAAAGAATGTTTTACGAATGCGTCGTACGTTTATTTATTTATTTAATGAAATAAAATAATGAAATGAAATAATGATCTTTATTTTGTATGAAGGTCCCAAGGGCACTTTTACAAGTCTGAAACTACCGGCATTTCACAAAAGGAGACCACTGACGAGAAGAAAGCCGAAACAAACTCAACAATTCGTCATTTTCAAATAAATTAAATGTACTTTATAGAAAGCATGACGTATAAGTGAAATATGTTTGAAGTTCTCAGAGCCAAAATAATTGTTTTTACGGTATATAATGTATGTAGGTATGTATGTATATTTAAGTGTTATTGTAACCACATCACGTGAAAACAGACGTACGCGTACGGGTTTGAACCATTTTAAGTACAGGCTTAGCTGGACACGCACGGATATAGCTATTTTTGTAACCAAACTATGATAAAAATGAAGGACTTTTTTCCGCGGACGGAATTCAGCCGTCTCTAATGCATAATCAAATGCAACGTAATTTCGCATATTGGATACTCGATTAAAATCACTCCGTAATCTAGACACTAGGTAGCGAGCTGAAACGGCAAGTAATGACGGGATCGCGGGATTAAACGCGGGATTCGTCGCAGATATCCCGGGATTATGACTGCGGGAGGGTTGCGCATTGGCGAAACTATCGTGCAACTGCTTTGATTATGATAGAAACTACACCAACAACGGTCATTTTGACTGGCATAAACTTACAAAAAATAAATGAACTAAGCTATTTTTAGGTTACTAAATCTAAAAATATCTTATTTGTCTTTGTGTTCAGAACACGTCAAAACGGCTCAATGGATTTCAACTATTTTTGGTATATTGGCATGGCAAAAAAGAATAGTCGTGAACACATTGTGGTCATTCATAAATACATATTCAAAACAAAGTTTCTGGATTTAGGTCGCGCTACTAAAATCGCACCGAATGACGGGATCGCGGGATTTAATGCGGGACTCATCGTGGATATCCCTGGATTACGATTGCGGTGAGAGGGTTGCGCGTTGGTGAAACTATCGTGCAACAGCATTGATTGTTATAGAAACAAAACTAGCAACAAAACTTTTATCTTAATAGAAGTTAATATTTTCTTCTGTTTCCGCGATTATTACTCATTTAAATAAAACAATTTAACAGATTATATCGCGTATATTATCTCATTTAATAGAAGTTATTTTTTAAGTAATTTTAATATATCACAGTAGACACACACAAAAGTCGTCAAGACGAAATATTAAAAAACCGGCCAAGAGCATGTCGGACCATGCTCAGTGTAGGGTTCCCCTGGGATCTCTACAACAACCGGTCGTGTGCCTAGTTTAATGGTTTCCTGCGATCTTGACCAAATCGTTTGTCCCTTGTGTTGGGGGCTACCAAGCTGCATGATTATGTTATTTTGACGACGGGTTTGGCTCAGTGGGTGTCTTGTTGCCTGCGAACTTGAAGGACCTGTGTTCAAATCCCGGTAAGGGCATTAATTTTTGTGATAAGCGTAAATATATGTTCCTGAATCTTGAATTTTTCATTTATATTTATATATTTGAATATATTGTCGTATATTACTAACACAAGCCTTATTGAGCTTACCGTGGGACTAAATGGTTTGATTTGTGTATAAAATTATCCTGTAAAATTTATTTATTATTTATTTATTTTACAAGAATCTATCTGTAATTTGAGACGAATAAGTTCTGTCATTATAAACGAAGTACGAGTATAATACATACATCATCTGTTTAATATCTTAGGCTCTTATTATCACAAACTTCATAGACTTGGCAACATGCAAATTGTTATAAATTTACATAATTCCACTGATTACAGATTATGTTTCTCTTAAACATTTCGCAAAATACAAACACATTGTTCAGAAACTTGAAAACATAAATTATGTATGAAAAGTTCACCAAGTTTTTGATGTAAATTGTTATAAAATATTATCAAAATTTGACCTCATTTGTACGTGAAAGTTTAGAGGTTGTATGCAATAGTAATGTTTGCCTGTGACAAAGAGAGTAAATTTGCTATCCCTCTCTCTCTCATCGGAGCCTTTTCGCGGTTGCATCTACAGCTGTTGCTTCGGAGCCCGGGGTCGACTTTCCAGATCTTCTCCGCCATTTCGCACAGTCTTTGACATCCTTATTGAGAAACCGTCACACGTGTCAGCCCAGACGATATCAAGCTAGCATATTTTGGGTCTACCCGTTACCGTGGCCGGGCGGAGGCGGCATGGCGGCACTTTTATTCCCCACGTAATTTATGTCTTTTTTTTATGTTATGAGTGGCAAACGGGCAGACGAATGGGAAGTCGTCATCGTCGCCCATGGATATATGAAACACCGGAGGAATCACTCATACATTAAGTGCCCTGCTAACTCGCTTCTTGAAAAATCCCCTGTTATAGCGCTCTGGAACATCTCAGTGTTTCTCCAGAGCGCTATAACTTGCACGCAATTTGCTGGTTTTCGTAAAACGTGGCCTTTGTCCATAAGGGTGCTGAAGTTTATCCTAAGAAGTTTCTAAATACTTGTAATATTTGGAAACTTCAGCATGTAATTTCAGGGCAAAATGTTTATCGTGTGCTGTCCTCTGGTCCTCTCACTAAGTGTATAAACCCCCTTAGTCGTATTCAAAGGGTTCCTTACTGCCATTCCCTTTTTTTTAGGTACCTATATATCTCGTTTTTAGTATTTTTTAGTAAAGCGGCAACAGTAACACATCCTGTAAAAATTTACATTGTCGGCCTATATATAACAGTTCAAGGGCTACAGCCTTGTGATAGACAGACAGACGGACAGATAGCGGAGGCCTAGTAATAGATCCAACAGTTTACCTTCCTTACTAAAATTCCAAGCATACAAACTCATTAGGAATTCATACAAGACGCTACATGATAAATAATTAAGTACGGAAGAAAATTACGTTATCCCAAATCGCTAATCCATCGTACTTCGTTCAAAACAACCCATCCCACAGGAATTACATTATCACTTACAAGGGGAGGAAAAGTCAATTATGAAATGGATTTCAATTTACCATTTGTATGGCTTCCGAGCAATAAGGTTTTAACCGACCGCATTTTCTTAGCAAGATAGGCTGTTTTGTTAAAGTAAAAACGGCAGTATAGGGTGGCTCAGGAATGTTACCCCTACTTTATCTTAAATTGAGTTTTAGCTTGTATTAAAATTGGTTCAATGCTGCCTTCGGGGGCTAAACATTGGGGTGCATTCAGAAGCTTGTAGTTTTTACAAGTTGTCATAACCAATGGTTATAAAATATATATTTGTAAGGTTTTGTTTTGCGCCACCTACTTATACGTACAGTTTCTTTTTTCAACGACTCCTACTACCCAAAGGTAACGACAGAGAGAGAGAAGAGATCGCTGTTTAGCGATAAGGCCGCCTGTTGTTTACCTCTTTTTGAACATATTGTTTTCTGTTGTCTGTTTTATAAAGAGTTATTGTATTGTATTGTATTGTTTCCCATGTATGTTCATATTACTATACTAGCTTCTGCCCGCGACTTCGTCCGCCTTAAATTCGTTTATCGCGGATAAGGGTATTTCTCCGGGATAAAAAGTAGCCTATGTCCTTCCCCGGGACTCAAACTATCTCCATACCAAATTTCGTCCAAATCGGTTCGGCGGTTTAAGCGTGAAGAGGTAACAGACAGACAGACAGACAGACAGACACACTTTCGCATTTATAATATTAGTATGGATTACTAGGGTTTTCCTAGAGTCACTCAATGGGCAATGGAGGGCATGCCAGAGATGGGCAAAATTTATTCGATCGAATGAACGAATAAAATCTTCGAATGATTATTCGTCTTAAAATTATTCGCGAATAATTTATTCGACGAATAAATCATTCGCGAATAAAATGTTTCACGAATAAATTATTCGCGAACAAAATATTCGAATGATTACTAACTATTTACCTGTTTTTTACTTCGCCGTGTTTTCATTTCAGGTGACTAATGTAATTTGATGTTGAATTTGGATATCCTTTTATGTTAACAATTTTAGGTGAACACTTTACACAGTTCATGATAACACTTATTCGGTTTCTGAATCAATTTTGAAAAAGAAAAGCGCCGTCTAGTATAGCCAAGGTTGATTTTGTTTGATCTGCTGGTAAAACATCACTGTTTTCACTTAAGTCTCGAAAATTATCGTCGTCCGCATTAACTTCACTCATTTTCATAAAAGTTGTAAACAGCGGTAAGTAACGTGGTATATATATAGCGATTGGCTTAGACGGAAGTATACGAAAGACTTATTACTAAGAAAGAATGAACAATAAATAAATAAATATTACGGGACAATTTTACACAAATAAGCCTCATGCCATGCCCCATGGTAAGCCCAATAAGGCTTGTGTTATGGGTACTGGCCGACGATATATTTAATAAATATATTACTTATATACATAGAAAACATCCAAGACTCAGGAACAAATATTTATGCTCATCACACAAATATTTGCCCTTACCGGGATTTGAACCCAGGAGCTCAGCTTCACAATAAGAGTTAGTAACTACTGATAAGAAACTTAAGTTACTTGATTTTCTCGCTCTTTTATATATCTATCTCTTTTTTAATTAGCTACCTGCGATAAAATCACCATCCTTCGACTCCTAACACGCGCGAGCTGCTTATAAGTAGTAACTTTGTTTCTTCTAAATTATAAATTGTGATTTGTTTCTTATTTTATAATAACACGAATTATTGGCATCACGCCGCATAGTCAAGAGAAGATGAAACAGTCTTAAAAAATGTTACAGTGTTAAAACAAGACAAATTACTGAATCAAATAATCGGAATGGTCTAGACGAACCTGGAAACCCGAAAACCATTTTTTTTATTTCGGATCGGATTCGGAGAGCTAGACTAGCATACGTATACTACAAGTAAAACAAAGGATTACTCTTAGAACAAAAGCTGAAGTCATGATGACTCAGCTCTTTGCTGAAACTGATTGCAGTATGTAGACCGCGATAAAGTAATGAAAGCTATCCTCAATAAGTTCAATACACCATTACCTTCTCGAGCGTCTCTAGTCTCCTTAAATCAAATAGATCAGAATGTTTATTTTCTTCAAACAAGTTGTTATGAAACTGAATTCTAAATCAATTTATGTATTTATTTGTCTTTGTTTTCGGTGTTATATTATCAGTACTGAAATAAAAACGAGTCTCTCTAAGCATAAATGAGTCTTTCACTCAAGTCTATAGTTTTAAACAATTAGCTTTAATGTGATCTCGTGGTACCTATAAAGAATGTGGAGCTCCCACACAAATAAAAGATGACGTCATAAGAACCAAGAACCAAGCTTCACCCCACAAAGAACCAAGCTTCACCCCACTCAAGGAACACTGATGGTAACGAGAAATTGCTCTCGTTTTCTCTTACTGCATACAATTACCATCCATTGACCCTTAACACGCTCGAGTTGCTTATAAATATAAAATCATGCGGTTTTCCAAGATATTATTCGTAAATTATTCGTAGTTTTATTCGAATAAAATAAGGAATAAATCATTCGTTATTTGAAATTGCACGCGAATAATTTACTCGCGAATAAATTATTCGCGAATAAAATTACGACGAATATTTTTTTATGCAAATGGTCATTCGAATAAAAATTTATTCGAATAATGCCCAACTCTGGGGAGTCTCATTGCGTGATCGAATCAGAAACGAGGAGATCCGTAGAAGAACCAAGGTCATCAAATTATTATAGAGGGCAAACGAGCAGACGGATCGCCTGATATGGCGTAAGCAATCATCGTCGCCCATAGACACCTGCAACACCAGAGGAGTCACAAGTGCGTTGCCGACCTTTCAGGTTGGAGTACGCTCTTTTCTTGAAAGTTCGAAGGTCGCATCGGTTCAGAAATACTGCTGGCATCAATTTATTCTACACTTCAATCGTGCGAGGGAGGAAAATTCTATCAAAACGCACAGTTGTCTGTTTATTGAAAAGCTTTACCACTGAATGGTCATATCGTTCTGTTGTTAAAACGCGTTACAGTTTGTAGTTAGTTATTAGGTACGTGAAAAAAAAAACTGACAGTATACGAGTCTTAATTTGAATGAAATAATACCTGCTTGATGTCATTTAACTAACTTATTGTCATCTCAAACTCGAACTACAAGAACAGAGTACATTAAACTCGTTCGCTATCGGTTAAAAAATCAATAACATCATCCAAACATATTTCTTAATAGAATCAACAGGCAATTCAATTGTATTGTAAATCAACTCACACAAACATTAGTTACTCTATACAGTTCACATTAACATTTTCATAAACACACACACACTTATATACTGTTGCTGGTGTTAAAAGAACGTAAATGACGAGTTCTTCGGCTTCAAAATGTCTGTATTAATTTTTAATATAAATATATTACTTAGTAATAAAATTCAACAAATTCTTTTAATTTTTTTAGTTTTGTTTTGTTTTGTACAGAGACTATGAGTTGTAATTTTGTATTACTATAGTTTTCTTTTATACCTAAACTTCTCTTGGAAAAGCGGGATCCCTTGCCACAAGTAAATCATGAAATATTTGCTAGGAGATTCCAACCATGACAAATTGCATGTATAACTTAATCATCATCATCATGAAGCCAAAAGATGTCCACTGCTGGACAAAGGCGCAATCGGTCGTGCGTCTCTCATCCAAAGATTTCCCGCGATATTCACCAGATCATCGGTCCATCTTGTTGGGGGCCTTGCCAAGCTGTGTGGTCCTGTACGCGGTCACCACTCGAGAACCTTTCTGTCCCAGCGGCCATCGGTTCTACAAGCAATGTGCCCCGCCCACTGCCACTTTAGTCTAGCAATTCTGAGCTATGTCGATGACCTTGGTTCTTCTGCGTATCTCCTCTTTCCTGATTGGATCACGCAAGGAAACTCCGAGCATAGCTCCACTTTAAGTGACTTTGTTTAATTTATTGCTTTGATTTAAAATAACTTGGAATATTTAATCAACTTCTAATTTTGTAAACACCTGAGGAAATAAAGTGGGGTGTTATAAACTTCTTCTTTTTCTTAGTCGATCCCTCATGGCTGAGGATCGTGACCAACAGTAATATCCCTCCACTTGGCGCGGTCAAGGCCCATATGGGCAGCCCACTGCATGGAACCACAAGCATTTTTCATGGTTTCAGACCACCTTGTCGGGATTAGACATGTGCGCCGATCACATTTTACCCGGCGGCGGCGCGCCGGCTCATATTGACTCGGCGGCGGCGTGAAAAAATCCTTATATATTCATCTAATTCTATAATAATAATTAAAAAATGATCCAATCTAATCCAGGTTTAAGAAATAAATAACACCGTTTTTACTATTTTTATAAGACAATCCTACAAACCTAATAATAATAATGAACATGGTAATAAATCCATCGGATCCATCGGTCCATGCGGCACGACATTCGTGATTTTAATACTAACCATATTAAAGAAATGATAGTACGAAACAAGGGCTCCAAAGTGTTTGCAAGGGACCTGTTTATTGGGCAAAGCCAGCTGACGAAACTGAAGACCGAAAACGGCAGTGTAGTGTCGACGAAGCTTGAGAGAGTTCGAGGTTCTATGGGCAGTTATATACCTCGGCTGCCAAATCTGTTCATAACTTGGCCAAGGACCCGAGAGCCAAGCTTACCCGACACTATACCGAAGATATCCTGGACATCAGCATGGACGAAATCTTGTAGGATCACCCTGAAATAGCTCAAAAATAACAAGGCGCCGCGCCGGGTGATGTCGGAATTTAGTGCTTCTAAAAGCGGGTGGAACAGCACTACTTAAGGTCCTTTAGTTCTTAAATACCGTAGTGCTTGCGGGCATCACGCATGGCAACGGAACCGGAGTGTGGTGGTACTATTTTTCAAGAAAGGTGATAAAACGCTGCTCAAAAATTATAGACCGATCTCGCTTCTAAGCCATGTCTACAAGCTGTTTTCCAGGGTCATCACGAATCATCTCTCAAGCAGGTTTGATGAATTCCAGCCTCCAGAACGTTTCGAAAAGGCTTCATTACCATAGACCACATACACACGCTGCGGCAGGTTATACAGAAAACCGAGGAGTATAATCTGTCACTTTGCTTAGCGTTTGTGGACTATAAGAAGGCCTTTGATTCCGTCGAGACATGGAGAATACTACAGCCGCTCCAGCAATGCCGGATTAACTATCGGTACATCGAGGTGCTGAGAAGTGTTTACAACAACGCCAGTATGTCGGTCCGAATACAAGACCAGGTTCGGAGGCGATACCATTGCGGAGAGGTGTGAGACAAGGAGATGTAATATCTCCGAAGCTCTTCACCAACGCAATGGAAGATGCCCTCAAGCTCTTGGAATAGCAAGGATTCGGCATCAGGATTAATTGCGAGTACCTAGATCACGCACCTTCGATTTGCCGACGATATCGTGGTCATGGCAGAGACGCTGGAGGATCTCGGTATGATGCTCAAAGATCTCAACAGAGTATCCCAACAGGTGAGCCTTAAGATGAACATGGACAAGACGAAAATCATGTCGAATGTTCATGTAGTGTCGTTGTCGTCATTGATTAGTAACTCGGTCCTCGAGGTTGTCGACGAATACGTCTATCTAAGACAAACAATCCAGTTATGCAGGTCCAACTTTCAGAAAGATATTAATCGACGGATCCAACTCGGATGGGCAGTGTTTGGGAAACTGCGAAGTGTCTTCTCGTCTAGGATACCTCAGACGAAAGTCTTTAACCAGTGCGTATAACCGGTGATGACCTACGATGCCGAGACGTGGTCTCTAACTATGGGCCTCGCAAGGAAGTTCCGAGTCACTCAACGAGCTATAGAAAGGGCTATGCTTGGGATCTCTCTACAAGATCGAATCAGAAATTCGGAAATTCGTAGACGTACCAAGGTCACCAACATGGCAAACAGGGTAAGCAAACTGAAGTGGCAATGGGCAGGGTACATAGTTCGAAGAACCGATGGCCATTGGGGCAGAAAGGTTTCCGAGTGTGGACCACGTATCGGCAAACGCAGCGCAGAAAGGCCACCCTGGTTAGGGTTGCGGGGACTCGCTGGATGCGGGTCGCCTCTATCCGGCCCATGTGGAAATGTATTGAGGAGGCCTGTGCCCAGCATGGACGTCCTATGGCTGAAATGATGATGATTATGATGATAGTTAAAATCCTCTTAGTGGCTAGCTTGGCTAGTAGCCATTGTAGAATAGAGATCAGTGTTCATCAGTCGTCAGTAGGAATGTCAATCAACGTTTTTTTGCATCGCATAACTCAGGGTGTAGTTAATAATTTTAATTTTGTTTAAATAGTTTTTATTTAATATGTTACTCGCCATTTTGATATTCACGCGCAAAACACACATACTAGGCATGACATTCACGACTACTGACAGTACTGACTAACAACCATGACGCGACGTCAGTTGCCAATCCACGCCGGTTCAAAATGGCGGCAGCGGCGGCGGCGCGTGATTGCTTGGCGGCGGCGGAGCGCCGGCGCGGCGCACACGTCTAGTCGGGATTCGACCTCTGGAACGTTTGCCTTCGACTTGGCCCAGTAAAATGCTCCTTTCGAGGTTGTGCTGGTTAGATCGCATAATATGGGGTGTTATAACGTGGAGGTGTATATCTGCATGTCTGCAGTATCTGCTCTTGAATAGATGGATGGTGAGTTAATCGAGAGTATTCTTAGCTGTGTTTCGAGAGAATCGGTTCAAGCGTTTGAAAACACAGTTTTCTCTAGATTTGTGGAGAGTTTTCAGTCCACCAATTAATTATAGCTACTTATAGCATGTGATGTATTGTACATTAGGTTTTAACAATTTAATTTTTTTATAGTTAAAGCATTGCATAAGCAGGATTGCACCGTTGAAGAGGCAATGGGCGGGCCATGTAGCCCGGAGAATGGATGGCCGTTGGGGCAGTAAGATCCTGGAGTGGCGACCACCCACAGGAAAGCGCAGCAAAGGACGGCCGCCGACTAAGCGGATGATGACCTCGTAAGGGTCGCAGGGAGTTGGTGGATGCGGTCTGCACAAGATCGCAACCTGTGGCGAACTATAGGGGAGGCCTATGTTAAGCAGTGGACGTCCGTGGCTGATAGATAGATAGAGTTACAGCCCTATGGCAGACATATAGCAGAGCCTTAGTAACAGGGTTTCAGGGTCAGGTCAGGGTCAGCACCCAATGTACTGAACTGAAACTGAATGATCAATGCTTTATTATGAGTGCAAATAAGACCTTTTAAAGCAGTGTAAGATGACTACGGGTTACACGTGTGTGCGCGCACGCAGACATGCCCCTGCGCATATTGTTCGTAAGGAACCGGTTGCGCGGAGAACTCGCTCAAGACGTCTGCCGGGTTGGCAGCGGGTACAGTGGCGGCGGTAGCGGGAGCGGAGGCGGAAGCGATTAAATTATGTAATTCCAATGGTATTACAACTTACAACATTTGATGATATAAATATTCAGCCAATGTTATTACGACTTACATCATTTGATGATATTAATTTTCATTTGTGTTTTTGCGACTAAGATGTTGCGTCAAGGCAACTGAGAAGCGGAGAGGACACTTTTTACTTGACTACGTTGAAAGTGGGTTAAGATTTTTTTCTCCTCCACGAAATAAAGTTGGAACTTGGAAAAGTTCCTTATCTGGGTGGAAATGTAATTTGAAGTTCAAATAGGTATATAGTTCTTAATAAGTACTCGTATGTATATTTATTATGTTATAAGTGTGTTTTGTAGATCATTATTATCAGTTTTAAATGAAAAAAAATATATTTCGATTTGTTATTTTTTTTATATTTCCTTACATCGAGGTGTAGTGTTTCAGACGGATTTCAAAATTATTAGGCTTCTCTTGCCTTGCAAGCCTCGCTACGCTCAGGAGTCTATATCCGAATTTAAAATTCCTTCGATTACTCAGCTTTGCAAAACAATAGTTATTTGTTATGCAAGGCTGCAAAGTTGTTATTTGGCGCGAGTGCTTAAATTTAAAGCCGAGCAAGCGAAGGAATCTAAAATTGAACCACGAGCGGAACGACTGCTTCAAATATAGATCCCTGAGCGTAACGAAGCGTGCAAAGCACGAGAAGCCAAATAATTTCGCAGCCGAGAAAATATACAACTTTTCACGTCACTACATCGAGGAAAATTAGATATATTTTTTCATTTAAGACTAGTGAATGAACCACAGAAACACACTCTTAACAGAACAAACAAATAAACATCTCAAAAAAATTGAATTCGAACTTCAAATAACTTTTCCACGCTAGCGGGTAAAACGAACTTTTCCATGCCGTTTTAGCGCTGTAAACGAAACTTTTCCGAACTATTGAGTTGAAAATAATTATTTTACGGTTTCCGCTCTGCTTCCGCTTATGTCCTCTGCCTGCCGCGGTGTCAGTGACACGCGCAGCCTTCGGTCGTTGTTTAGATAAACGTACTTCTGGATCGCCCGGTAAGTATTTGAGTTCAACTTTACAAGTAAGCTCATTGGAGTTAAACTTAAGAAAATAAATATTTATAAACACATATGTGTTAGTTGCGGAAAGTTTACAAAAACTTCAACTTCTGGACACTCAAAAATTCAATGTGAATTTCCATTTTGGGAAAATTTGAGAAATTAGATAATAGGAAGATTGGGGTCGAGACCCTGTGACCCTGGGGGGAAAGCGGTCAGTCTTCAGGGAATGCTTGAAAAGACTTGTGTATTCGACACGTGACCAAAGAGCTGGATCATATCTGGCACAGCGGATCAGCATTGCCATACAACCTGGCAATGCTGCCAGCCTTTTTGGCACGATACCAACACAGAGCGATTTTGGGCAGATTTTCTATCTTTAATTTTATTGAATATTTCTATAAATGTTTGTACCCATAAATATTCCACCCCCGTCGAAAGATTTGGTACTGGAAAAGCCTAAGTCGGGATATCAGTATTTATAAACAAAATAATACCACTATAATGTCCATATAACGTTGACAATTTTACGTACGTTAACAACTTATTCCTCGAAAATGGTTTTTGATTTACCATACCTTGTAAAAAATTGGGTCATCCCAATTGGATACTTTTCTGTAGTCTAAATAAATTATTTAAATTTCACCCCGACACACAAACTCTGAGAATTTTATCAGTACATAAAAAGAAACTGATTTGATCTGTCAGTCAAATATCCTATTCTCACGATCAAAATACTGTTTGCTGTCTGTAGAAGGAAGCTTATTTACCCCACGGGATATCTCATTCAGTGCACATCTATTAATGTTCTCCATCTAACCGTCCAGATCTGTACATTCGAATATTTCCTTCGCCCAGGCCGCGTGATTACCTGCGCGAGCGCATCAGGACCTAAAACGTCGTACCTACACTCAAACCCTTAGTTACTTAAGCTCTTTTTCTTTCAAAGCCCTGGACGCCGGCATATAGCCTTGGGATAAATATAAGGAACACTATTGTACCGCTACGTGTAAAAAGGGCTTAAGTCATTACAATTCGTAAGAGATATGCGTCATTTTGAAGAGCGCTTCAAAGTTAATGCCTGGAATTCTAACAGCTGTGTAATGACGTATGGGTGTTGTAAAGTCGTGGACTTACGCCTTTGTGGAGCAGGTGTGAGAACTTGTTCTGAACGCATTGCGTGACCGTTTGACCCGGGATTTCTTGTAGTTCTGATAATGGCAATGAGTGTATCCTGCTTGCAGCGAAAATAGCGGGCGTTTGTAGCGACTTCGTACAATGAAGACCGCGACACGACTGACAGGAGTATCGAAGTACCGATAAATCGGTTCACAATTAAATTCTACAAGATATTAAGTACATACAAAACTAAATATGAATCAATGAATGAATGAAATCGTTTATTCGCAATGAAAATATGGTTACATATGATCTTAGTTTTTATACATTGCTTGTGTGTTGTCAAGATAGACATGTGAAAATAGTAGAAAATAATTGTCAGTGATATATAATCATAAATCACTCAGCCATTTAAAATAAGATAGAATTTCAAGACTATGAACGCTGTATTGTTTCAAGTTTGTAAACTTAATTGTCTGTCAAAAAAACATTTCTGTGACAAGTTTCATTTCCGACTGTTCTTTTCATTAATAATCTATTAGCTACTCACCAAGATGATCCTAAAGAGCCCATGTACGATAGGATTGTGTTATTATATTACAGAGTTCCTAAGACCTCCTTCTGCATCCATCATCAGATCAGCTCGATGGTTTCATAATATTTTATTGTCACCTAGCTTTTTAGCTCAATCGGAAACTGGGAGGTAGGTCTTTAACTTGCAAGATTTGTTTGCATTTATTTATTTATTTACATGTAAATTAACAGTTCAAGTACCAAAACATTTACATGGCATGCTACAAACAAAAATATATTAAGTAAATATCAAATTATCAAACGGAGGAAACAAACACATCGACAAAAATCAGGTTTGACCACATGAAGTTATGTAGGCCAAAACCTTCCGATAAAAAACCCCGGGGCTGTCAGAGAATACGTCAATATCCCCAGCGGCAATATACCCATATGTAGTTACATACACGAGCTCAATACAGTGCCCTAAACTATGTAGGTATTTGAATTCAAACGGCTTTCTATTATGTAGTTGTAAAAATGACCGACTCCAGTCATTTTAGGAAGGTTCAGCAGCAGATATCTTTATTTTATATTTGGACTGGATTTGTTGATTTGTGCACAAATATTAGATCACGTGGCGTCAACACAACAGATGGATTTGAACCTTAATTTTTATGTCTGTCTGTCTATGTCAGTAACCTTTGCCTTAGTCAATCTAGTACTTAAAATATTTTTAATATTTAAGTGAGCGAACTTAGCGGCAATTAAATCTTTTATGATCTTGTCCGCTACTATGACCAAAATGTATCTTTTTTTCTGTATTAGTAAATAAATAAAAAAATACATAAAATCACCCCACACCGTTTACAATTTGCTTAGGAGTAGGCCTCCGCTAACACTGGATTTGCATAGATACGGCCGTTTTTAGCGTATATTTTGTACGGAACTCTCGGTGCAAGAATCCGACTCGCACTTGATCGGTTTTTTTATCTGAGTACAGTGAAGCAAAAATAAAGATATTGATTTATCCCCCGTGCAAGCAAGCGCAGATCTCCTCAAATCGCTATTGAGGACCAATTGCTCAAAGTACAAATTAAACGTCAAAAAACAAACATGGCATATGTCACTCCTGTTACAAAATACTCGTCCCTTATCTGAATATCAATCTTCTGTCATTTGTACATTTTGTACCCAGGGCTGATTGGTCAAAAATATCGACAGATGAGATCTTCAAAACTTAAAAGCAATAAGTGGAAATCGGTAATAACTAGAACTTAAACCTTATTAGTTATGGATTGGGATTAGAATAGTTATTAATGTGGTATTCATTATATTGCTTTGTGATGAAGATGTGGAGTTCAGAAGTGATCGATGGGCTTAAAACGTTTCTTGTAATATTTGTAATGGATTTATTAATTCGTTGTTTTTTCATCTTTGTTATAGAAGCAGGAATAATAAAATAAAGAGGCTAAATAATCCATACTAATATTATGAATGTGAAAGTGTGTCTGTCTGTCTGTCTGTAAGTCTGTTACCTCTTCACGCTTAAACCGCTGAACCGATTTGGACGAAATTTGGTATGGAGATAGTTTGAGTCCTGGGAAAGGACTTAGGCTACTTTTTATCCCGGAAAAATACCCTTATCCGCGATAAGCGAATTTAAGGCGTACGAAGTCGTGGGCAGAAGCTAGTAATGAATATATCGAATCAGACATGAAGAAGAACCAGAGTAACCGATATAGCTTGAAGAATTTGCAAAACTTAAGTGACAATGGGTAGGATTCATTAGAACCGTCGGGCGCTGGGGTCGATGGGTTCTTGACTGGGCCCTTCCACAAGGATTAATGACCAGATGAAGGTCAATGAAATCAGCTGGGTGCAGGACCGATCCTGGTGGAGTTCTTTGGGGGATGCCTATGTCCAGCAGTGGACGTCTTTTGGCTGATTATGATGATAATGATGATGATGATGATGATGATGATGATGATAGTGATGATGATGAAAATGATGATGATGATGATGATGATGATGATGATGATGATGAATTAAGGTACCTATTTCATATTACGAAACCCATGGAGTAAAGTTTAAATTATATATACACATTGGGCGACAGTGATTGTCCGTGTGACTAGCAAATTTTTATCTTACTCGGCCAGTTACGTTGGGATGAGTGATCGTTTGTACGGAACTCTCGGTCCGTGAGCCAGAACTATACTAGGCTAGTTTTTAAGTTTATACTGGTACAAATGCCGTTCGTGACCGATCCCGCATTCCCGGCGCAGATTATCGGTCCGATTATACCGGTAACGGTACTTAAATTGTGGTTTCATAGTATTAATACCTAGGGGCTCCCCAGTACCAGCTTCTTCCTCTAGACCGCATTCAACTGAGAGCGACTCGTATCGTCCATTGCCAGTGTATATCAGATCGGCTTGACTTCTTGGTGCTGGGTAGAGATGAAGCGTCGCTTTGCATTTTCTATCGTTTGTATGACGGGGATTGCTCCGAAGAATTGTTCGGAACAATCCCTGCTGCATCTTTCCGCCATCGTCCTACGCGATAATATTTCCATCCTCACTACCTAGATGGTTAGCAGTCCACAACTGTGATTTTGTCTAGAAATTTCCTGCCTCGCACGACTGAACTGTGGAATAAATTGTCGCCTGCAGTATTGCCGGACCGATACGACCTTCTAGCCTTCAAGAACAGAGCGTACTCCCACCTGAAAAGCCGGCAACGCATTTGTGACTTCTCTGGTGTTGCAGGTGTCTAAGGACGACGGTGATCCCTTCCCATCACGTGATCCATCTGCTCGTTTTATCCCCTATAATGTAAAAAAATGGCACGGTACACGGTACTAGCTTTACTGTGAAGTCGAGACTTAATCTGATGAAGATCGCGGGAAGCCGTTGGATGAGGGCGGCATACCGGTCGTTATAGAGATCCTTGGGGGAAGCCTTTCTTCAGCAGTGATAAATCGTAAATTTTCGCTTAAAGCCCTTTAATCTCCCGGCAACTCGGGTGAAGCCGCGGTTATTATATAATTATTATAGTAAGCCCCTCTTCTTCCACTGATCCCGGTTTAAAACTACTTCTGGCCAGTCCTCCAAAAGGAACTCTAAGCCGTCCTGCCATCGCCGGCGAGGTCTGTCGCGTCTCCACTTCGAGGTTTTGGGATTCCACTCTGTGGTTATCTTGGCCCACAGCTCGTTCGGCATGCGGCAGATATGACCAACCCAGTGTCACTTTAACTTGGCCGATTTCCGAGGTAAGTCAGTGAAGATGAAGCCGCGGTTAAATACATGTATATAATATTTAACGAACCACATTCTTTGCATCTATCTCGTGATATAAAATAAGTCTCCGAATATAGTCCGAAATAATAAATGAGGCGACTATATTAAAATAATGATATTCGGACGACCGAAACCCATTTAGCAATGGATTTATTAGGGTTCCCTCGACCTCTATAAATTTTCCGCCCGGTCAACTGTCAAAGGTGTCAAAGTTTGACAGACGCGCGTCTAGAAGATTTGACTAATAAATAGAATGGTTCTGTCAATTTCTTTAAGATTGGATTTTGAATTTAGCTGGTTTCTTTAAGTAGTAGAAGACACTTAAAAGAACACAAGTTGATGAGTTTTTTAAGTTTCACTCGTGTAATTTGTTAATTTTTAACCCTTTCCTTTAGAAAATAAACGAGAAATCCGTAATTCAAGCCACTCAGGCTTAAAAAAAAGATTACCTAAAAAATCTATATCTTATGATATGATACATTGCCAAGAAAAATGATTAAGCAAATATGCATTTTAGCAGTTTAAAAATTGGACGACCAGCTTAGCGGTAGTAGCGTTGCCTGCGAAGCTGAAGTTCCTGGGTTTAAATCCCGGTAAGGGCAAATATTTGTGCGATGAGTCTTGGATGTTTTCTATGTATATAAGATAATATATCTATTAACTATATCGTCGTCTAGTACCCATAACACAAGCCATATTAAGCTTACCATGGGACTAGTTCGATTTGTATAAAAATTGCCCCGTAATATTTATTTAAAAAACAGAAAAATGTTTAAAAAATATGCAAGGATCCAATCTACATATCTTTAGATCAAGTGTGATTAGGCACGATTTAGATAAAGCATGCTCCATTATCGATTTCATCGTCACCTAAATTTTTTGCTATTGATGATTTTTTTATTAATGGGTTTTTGTTAAAAAGTATGATATTTGATGACAGTGATTTGTTTAAATCAGCTTATCTCAAATTAAGATAGCTAGATAACCCTAAGCTCGCCAGGTAACCATGGTTACGGATGGTATTTTAGCGTCATAACCCTAAAATGACTCGTACCAACACGTGAGACTACACGAGCGCCGATGTAACCGTACGCCTTCCAGGTAGCCATGGTTACGAATAGTTACTTAAAGGCACCTGAACATCGTAACCGTAAATGGCTCAAGCATCAGTTTCAACCCTTCGACTGCCGACATAACCCTGCGCCTGCCGGTAAATAATGCAGCGGCCGCGTTAACCGCCTCCGTGTCATTACAAACTCTAATAAGTCATAGATTAAATCGGTTAAGGTATAGAGCGGTCACTGCTTTTTAGGTTTCGTTACGCAAAGGATTATAACGGGACCCTGTTACTGAACTCTCGTACTGTCTGTGGACTGTAAGCCGTAATAGGCAGATACTTGGAACTTTCACAGAATTCATATTACATTATAACAAGAAATACCTACTAAAAATAAAGATTAATTTTAGTTTATTAGACTTTCGGAGTTTGTACACATTATTAAACATAAATATGACGGGTCTAAGGGAACGGGCTTATGTTTGTTTTAATTTAATTAGGGAAATTAGTTTACAATTCATAAATAATATACTATTATAAAGTTGTAAAAATGAAATGTATGTCTCGTTGTGGCTTCATCACGCTAAATCGGCTAAACGGATTTCAACTATTTTTGGTACACGGGTAGCTGGGTGTATCTCCAGATCGTTATAGGATACTTTTTACGCGACAATTCTGAAGAAAAAAGAGGTGTTATTTATGATTTTTTTTCCGCCGCGAACGAAGTTGCGGGCCCCTTCCAGTAATTATAATTCGTACGTAAGTAGGTATAATTCATATCCTTTATTATAGATGAATACTTATTTTACTTACTTATTTGGGCTTAATCGCGTATATAAATATGATTTTATTTAATTTCCTTGCGTCGTGCCATGTCTATAGCCATGGTCTATAGTCTCAAAGGAACAGTCTGTACAAACTTTATAATCTATGGCTATTTGTATGCCCAAGCGTCGATGCTAATGACACAACCGGGCAATTAGTTGCATCGCTTAGATTAGATATCGCATTAACATCACCCAGTATACAAACTAGTATCAAATAGTCACAAGTCACACCCTTATACCAACGACTTACGACGTTCTCACACTGAGGCCACGTTGGAATAAAATCCAGAATAATACAAAATGGTCACCAGACACATAATTATATTAAATAATGTTGGTATTCCGAGTTCCGAGGCACATTTAAACAAAATTCGCAACAAAACCAAATCGTCACAAGTCATACACCTATACCAACCAGATACCTCATTTTCATTCTGAGGCATGTTAACATAAAACTCCCAATAGTAGTAACTAGTTATGTCACACACTTATACTGACTGACTAAGTACTCCTTTCTCATCCTGAGGCACAGCGTATGAACAAAACATACAGCAGAATTAGATAGTCACAATACAATATCACATACTAATAGTACCTAACCTACCTATCTTACGAATAACATACACCTTACATTCCAAACACATCTAAACTAAATAGTCATAAGTCACACATCCGTAACAACTTCTTATGACGATTTCTAGGTGAGATATGCGGAGAAAAAGAAAGATATGCAGATGTGAAAGATATTATTATAATTAGATAGGGTTCAATTTTAACCGATGGAAGAGTTCTGTGAATAGCAGCTGTTCTTAAGTGGGAGGGGTGACAGGTGAAATAAGGAAGCGATTGGGTTAATGACCGTGGACACTTACACAGGAATTGTTTATCTGGGTAGGTTGTATAAAACAATAAAGTTTTTGTAATTGAAACTTACAAAATTACTAAATGACATCAATCGGGTAAAAACAGGAGCATATTCTTTATTCAAATAATTGATAAATTCAGGCGTTACGGTACGGTATTCCATAGTAGATATTAAGTTCCTTTGCTTCATTTTCACCTGTTTATTTCATATTTTCTAAGAATTAACGAACATTTCATACTTGTATGTACCACTCTTTTTTTTACACACATTAATAATACAGTACGCTTTATTGCACACCAATCCAAAATAACATGAGGCACTTACATCAAGAACAGTATGAGAAATGGTAAACAACCAAGAAGATAATATAACATAGCGTCCATCGCATCCAGTATTTTTTTGTTTTCTAATTTACTTACATCCAAAACTCTAAACAAACCTAACTCTGCTTGTAGTAATTTCCAAAAATAGACAACTAACAAATTTTAACATTTAGCAATGAACACGTTACCCTCGTTTGCGTCGCTGTCGGGCAAAAATCAATGTTAATTTATCTTTAAACCGTAACCGTAATTTATCTTTACTGAAACCTCAGCCCTTCTCGAGCACAGTTTTTCGCTAAAAACGCTTAAAAAGTACCCTAATCCGTGGAGCAATACAAATGAAAAATAGCATGTTAACCGTGCCCCACAAGTCGGCTTCGCCACGACTTATGAAACCTGTGGAGGTGACGTTAAAGGTAGGATAGATAAATAATATTCAGTAATTCTATCAGTGTACATAAAGTTAAAATTATCAACAAGAAGCCAGCTTTAACAATTTTATTAATAACTAGCTTCTGCGTGCGACTTCGTCCGCCTTAAATTCCTTTATCGAGGATCAGGGTATTTTTCCGGGATAAAAAGTAGCCTATATCCTTCCCCGAGACTCAAACTATGTCCATACCAAAGTTCATCCAAATCGGTTCAGCGGTTTAAGCGTGAAGAGGTAACAGACAGACAGATAGACAGACAGACAGACAGACACACTTTCGCATTCATAATATTATAGATATATGGATAGAATAGATTAGTAATGAGGTAGCCTGGGAGTTTTTCTTTGCAGCGTTTCTTTTCTCCTCAGTACGCCTCATTTGTGAAATGCTGCTTGGTAAATTATTAAAATAAAATAATTAAGCCCTTCTGGCACATGTGTAACTGTCTTTACAGCTTGGACCCATCTGGCATGTATGTACAAATTTATTTGTTTTTCAAAAGTGGGTAGTTTGCACAAATTGTAACTTTGACAGAAAAAATATATATTTTCTCAGTCCACCCGTGACCATGGAAAGCTGAAAAGCTTCCGAAACGTCGGGAACTAAAATGAGATAATATACGCGATATAATCCGTTTAATTGTTTTATTTTAATTTTATTAATAAATAAATATGGTTATTACTTAGCCATATAATGTTAATTAACATGTCGGAATTTTATCTTTTATAGACATAAAACAGTATATTCTGTATAGTTTGTAGAGTGTATAATTTGGGTGTCTCACCCATGTAATTATTAATTTGTACAAGTTTGATACCGATATCCCGCACCAATAATTTCTCTGTTTAGCATAACGGTTGACTGCAGCATGCATTTATGGCATTAAATCCGCCATTTGTACTTTCTTCTATTGTGCAATACAGTTTAAATAAATCAATAAATAAAAACAAACTATAAACCTAACTACTTGAGTAGTTAGGTTGTCTGGAAGAGATCGCTATTTAGAGATAAGATCGCCTTGTTTACCTATGCTTGTTCGATTGTGAGCTTTATGTTCTGTATTTATGTGTATTTGAGGTGTGCAATCTATACATATGATAAAGTTGAAGAGGGTCAAAAGTCTGTACATGGAAGATATTCGAAAAAAAATTGGCCAGGGATACTTAAAATCGATAACAGAACACGTTCCAACCGTTTTTAGAATTTTTGTCTGTTTCTCTGTTTGTTTATCTGTTTGTCTGTTTATTTGTACGCGCATCACGTGAAAACGGCTGAACAGATTTTGATGCAAACCTTACTATTCGGTCGAAAAACGCCCCGTCCACGTTATAGGCTATAAAAATTTAACCCTTTAAAGGGGGGGTAGCCACTACATTTGATTGAGTTAAGTTTGCACCTGAACCTTATCGCGCTACTTAGGAAGGAGGTGCAAACTTCTCTCAAACATGTGTTCGAGCCCACGAGTATCGAGTACCTAGCTAAACTAACAGGTGGCGCTAAAATTAATACCTTTTTGCCAAATCCATACTCGTATTATAAATGCGAAAGTGTGTCTGTCTGTCTGTCTGTTACCGCTTCACACTTAAACCGTTGAACCGATAGTGATGAAATTTGGTATGGAGATAGTTTGAGTCCCGGGTTTGAGGCTACTTTTTATCCCGGAAAAATACGCTTATCCGCGATAAACGAAATTAAGGCGGACGAAGTCGCCGGCAGAAGCTAGTAAAGAATATTTGTATTGTGTATTGTCAAAATGTGAAGAAATGAAGCAACTGGTTAAAAAATGAAATGCTTGAGCCTATCGCCTTAATAGCATAGTTGGGTATTGCTCATGACTCGTGTAAGTCCAGTTTGAGTCGCGCACGAAATTTCAAATGTTTCAAATATTCAATTCAGCACGAACATTTACACTAAAGACTTGACTTGAATATCCCACATTCTTTTGAGTCAAGTTGTTTTTTGGAGTTGTGAGTATGGTTTTGTCAACAATTTCATATTGAACTAGTACGTAACTCAAGTAAGTTTTTGACTGGGGAAGTTACAATGCATTGTATGTTTTTGACTGTCCATCTCAGAACATACTTAAACAGTTTGCCCAAAGAAGCAGTTGCTTATTATTTTGCTGTTGGTACATTTTCATCGACGCACTGAGAGTGGAGTGCTGTTGCAACAACGCCCACAAAAGCTTAACTCTTTAATTTATGATAAACCCTGCTTTAAACCATAATGCAGCTCCGCAAGCTTCTATTCTTCATGGTAAAGCTAACCAACGAGGAACTTTTATCGTTATTTGAACAATGTAGGGGGCACCTAATTTGCCTAATGGGTCTCCAAGTTTGGAAGGTAAGTGTATGCAGGCAAGCGTGAGCGGTATTAAAATGGCCGCTTCGTAATAGATAAATGAATCGGGATAAGTACGTGAGAGTGCAGTTTTTGAATAACGAGCACGTTTAGTAATAAGTAAGCTCCGGTAGACGAGTGGTTAATGCGTGCGATTTTCAAACAGGAGGTCAAAGGTTCGAATCCAGCCTGTATCACTGAGTTTCTCGGATTATATGTACGGTTTTTTAAAATGTTCATCTCAAGATTTTCGGTGAAGGAAAACATCGTGAGGAAATTATCCAAATATCTTTACAAATTATCATTACACAAAAAAAATGGCGCTTTATTGCGTATATAATGTTCTTGCGTATATGATTAATTAAAGGTCCATTTCTCCAACGTAAAATAAGGCTTATTCCGTTAATAAATCATTAATTGCTCGCGAGTAAACTCATTCCACGTTTCACTAATATTTAACCTAAGGATCTCTATAGTAGGGTAAAATCTTTTAGCGCCGATATTTTTACTTCTGATATGTTTTCTTGCAAAACAACGCATTGATTTTATACTTAAAAACATATATTTTAGATAAGCTAAGTACAAATATCATAATAGATTAAGAGTTAATTAGAAAAAAATACTGTTGAGTTTGTTTCGGCTTTCTTCTCAACGGTGGTCTCCTCTTGGGAAATGCCGTAGAGTCAGACTTATAAAAGTGCCCTTGCGGCCTACTTACAGAATAAAAATCATAATTTAATCATATTTGACAATGTAAATAAAAAAAAAAACATAAAAATCCTTCTCTCCGCTGACACAATCATATCACAAGGCATAAAAGTTCGCCTTTCTACACATATCTTTTAAGTTAATTGCATTTGTAACTGGTTACTATGTACAATAAAGTGTTTACATACATACATACATACAACCATACACGTTACGTGTAAAACTCCCAAACATTACCAACAACAAATCGTCGACTACTTTTCCAATCTTCACTTGAATTGAGTCCATAAATGTCCATACAAAAGTTAAATCGAATCGCTAGACGACTGGACCATCTGTTGGAGTTGTGATGAGGGTTTGTGATTGGAACCACGGTATCGCATTGTGCCTGAGTTAGATAACACAAGCAATGAGGAGGTTATTGAAATAAAACAATTTAACGAATTATATCGCGTTTATTATCTCATTTTAGTTCCCGACGTTTCGGAAGCTTTCCAGCTTTCCATGGTCACGGGAGGACTGAGAAAAGATGTATTTTCCTCTGTCAAAGTTACAATTTGTGCAAACTACCCAATTTTTGAAAAAACATAAATAAAGGTGTACATACATGCCAGATGGGCCTAAGCTGTAAAGACAGTTACACATGTGCCAGAAGGGCTTAATTATTTTATTCTCATAATTTACCAAGCAGCATTTCACAAATGAGGCGTACTGAGGAGAAAAGAAACGCTGCAAAGAAAAACTCCCAGGCTACCTCATTACTAATTATAATATTTAAAAAACAGAGACTATTAAACTACTTTTAAACAGATAAGATATTTTACACCGTTCGGAAATTAAGGTTTTGCAGTCCTGTGCTTCGCTTGTTCCTTGATGAGATGTATTACAGGATCCCAAGCTGGTGGTAGTGACAATCCATCTTCTCTATTGAAATTAGGATGCTTTTTAATCTCAATAGCCTCGCGTAGCATCCTGGGAAAATATATTTTTTCTTTGGCAAGGATAGAAGGTTTATCAAACTTAATTGAGTGGTTTGGTTTGTCAATGACGAAACGTCGGGAACTAAAATGAGATAATAAACGCGATATAATTCGTTAAATTGTTTTATTTCAATGAGTAATAATCGCGGAAACAGAAGAAAATATAATGAGGAGGTTAACTAGAAAAATGTCGTAAGAATCAGACATCATAGACATACTTAGTTTTTATAGTTTGTTAGTTTTATAGAATGTGATCACAATAGTGTAAACAAATGTGTAACAATTAGCACGTAAGTTTAAACTGTTAGTGCTAATTTGTAATGGATAAATTAAGTATAAATTACAAAAATCTGTACTATTATAAAGTTGTAAAAATGAAATGTCTGTACATTGAAGATATTTTGTAAAAAAAACTAAGACTATTTTATTTGATTTTTTTGTATGTTCGGATTGTGCCGTTGTGGCTTCATCACGCCAAATCGGCTAAACGGATTACAAACATTTTTGGTTCACGGGTAGCTGAGTATCCACAGATGTTTATAGGATACATTTTATACTAAGCTGTCGAATAAAAGAGGGGTTGTATACCTTTTCTCCTCCGCAAAAAGTTGCGGGCGATTATCGCTCATTTAAATAAAACAATATTACATTAGCGGTTATTCACCCACACCGGCGGTTGGACCGAAACATGTCAAACAGTACTCAGCTTTTACAAAGTGATTAACCGCTAATAGAACCTAAGTATGCAATGAAAATTATATATTTTGTGATTAATTTCACACGTTTACTTGAAGTTTGCTATTTGATACTTTTTTTTTAGTCGTAATCGGCAATGTTCGTATGTCCGTATAACCCTAGATTTACTCACATTGTATTCGATACAAACTTATTAAAAACAAGTAGGTGTCCGCTACTTCGTTCGCAGAGGAGAAAAAGTCATAATTCCTCTTTTTTCTCTTCAGTGTAGTCGGCTAAGCACTATCCTATAACCTATAACCATCTGTGGATGACCAGCTAGCTACCTGTACCAAAAATAGTTGAAATCCGTTTAGCCAATTTGGCGTGATGAAAAATATGAAATAAAATATTTTTTGATTCAGTGACACCAAATTGTCCGTTACATTATTTTTTTTTTAAATATCTTCAAGGTACAAAAAAAACATTTTTACAACTTTATAATATTTGGTTTGTTTTTTAACCTACTATACTGTTAACTCAGACTCTTACGCCTCAACAAAATATAAATACAAGATAATTATGAAGAATTTCCAAGTTCTACAACATACACATTATAATATTCGGTTTTCCATAAGTTATCCACTTTCTCCGCGCATTACATAATTTAATATCCACAGTACAGTACAGGCCGTCATTACGGGCCGCTTCGACATGGTAAAAGCTATTTTAGGTAGCCACTTTAGTGCGAGAGACAGCGGGCAACGATCTTCCATTAATTAACAAATAAGTTATCGGTATACCTGTTAAACCTGCACTCAATGGTCCACTCCACGAATGTACGAAAAGAAAAGCGACGGATTGTAAAGCTAGCCACAAACCCTGATGTGACAACCACGACCAGTCAGCCAAGAGTGTGACGAAAAACGAGAAGATACCGATAAAAAATACCCCGACACTTAAAATACTTACATTGCGGTGCCTGCTTAACATCAGGGAGGCCGTATGCTTGTTTGCCACATCAGTAGTAGGTATATAAAAAAGCTTAAAAATCACCTAAAGAAGTTATCTTGAATCATAGATACAGCATCCCTCATCAAGTCAAGTCATCTCGAAAAAATAATGTAATATCAATATACATACTTTTACACGAAAAACCACATCAGAACTCTATCGAAAGTCTCAAGTCCGTTATCGCTATATCGGGCTAAAGTAAAATTCCAATCGCATATGACAAAAGCATTAAATCTCTTAAATACTACGAAAAACCGTTTACATTTAAAAAGCGAACTTTGTCATTTATATATAAATATTGTACGCTTAGAAATATCATTTTAAAATAAATATTAAATCTAAGCTAGATGAGAATATTATAAGAAGTTTATTGGAATTAAACAGCTGTCATTTTTATCGCAACACATGTGGGGGCCTTCTGTAAAATTTGATCCGATTAAGTTAAGAGATTAGCGACTTAAGCGCACGATATGCAAAACTCCACTCAAAAGCATGCCCATCTAAGTATTCTATCAGTGGCTATAGTACAGGTGAAAAACTTAAGTAAGTCACCTGTTTTATGTAAGTAGTAGAGCGTATCCGTATAGGCAATTTGGCGTTCCATATTAGAAAAACGACATAAGTTTCATTTCAATTTTGTACACTACTACATACAAGAGGGCTTTACTTAAGTTTTTAACCTATACGTACTGCCTCACATCCGCTATAGAGCTGAAAAAGCGGTTAAATCCGGCTAACTACACGCTCCCGCTACCGTCTATGCATAAGGCCTGACCCGCCCTAAGTCCACGCGTAGGTGATAAATAATCCTCGGCCATTACAAGCCTCGGCCGCTCCTTAATGTATGACGAGACGCGATTAAACAGCATCACTAATGGGCCAGCCGACAGATGCTTTACTTAGAAGTCGATTCTGAATATAACGCATCTGTTCAAACAGTCTTCATAGACCTGGAATAAATAATATTGCATTACTCCCTGTTCAAACAGTCTTCATAGACCTGGAATAAATAATATTGCATTACTCCCAAGTCTTCCAACTTTCTATTAAAGCTGTAAAAACGAAATGTCTGTATATTAAAGATATTAAAAAAAAAAAGTAACCGACTATTTGGAGATGAAGCGAAAACCTTTTTTTTTAATTTTGTATGTTTGTACCTCAGACCAAGAAAAAAAGATAGACATGACATTACGAACAATCATGTGAAGCCATAATATTTTCTTCTGCTTCCGCGGTTATTACTTATTTAAATAAAACAATTTAACGGATTATATCGCATATATTAATCTCATTTGAGCTCCTGACTTTTCGAGGATGAGGATGGAAATATTAAGCATATTAAATATATGTAAATACAAGTATATCAACGCCTTTTATACAAGGCACTCTTCAGAAGGTCAAAAACCTTGACCTTACATTTTGTCATATATTCGCAGCCGATTTACTTTATAGACTTAATCTAGTGTCAGACACATGTGTCGCTATCGTTGTCTAAGTGTCACGTATCTTGGGACCTTCAAAGACGATGTATGGACCTATTTGTCCTGCCCTGGGGCTCGGTGTTTAGGCAACGTACAGTCAATATAAACTAGTCGCAACACATAAAATACAATACAAATACTCATTTCACCTCACTCGGTCTGAAAAGTTCCACTTACAGCGCCAAATCTTCGTGGAAAAGTTCGTTTTATCCGCTAGCGTGGAAAAGTCATTTGAAGTTCGAATTTATATTTTTTTATATGTATATTTGTTTGTTTTGTTGAGTGTGTTTCGTAGGTTCATTGTCACTAGTTTTAAATGAAAAATAATAGTTTTCTTACATCTCACATTTTCCTCGCTGTAGGTGAGGTGCAAAGTTGTGTTTCGCACATTATTTGGCTTCGCGTGCCTTTAAAGCACGTTACACTCAGGAATCTATTTGTGAAACACTCGCTCCGTTCGTGGTTCAATTTTAGATTGCTTCGCTTACTCGGCTTTCAATTGAAGCACTCGCGCCAAATAACAACTTTGCAGCATTGCATAACAAATAACTATTATTGCACACGTCAAATACACAGACATACAGTTTCCGTCGAACAAGCTGAGGTAAACAACGAGATAACGGGTGATAGAGAGGGATGGAAGACAAAATATGCTGCGCCGACCCCATGTTAAAGGAAGCGCAACAGAATGATGATTACTTCTTTTTTTGCCTTTTGAGGCCTGGACACTAACTCAAAAAGAATAATGTCAGCTCCTTGTAGTAGAAAGGATCGTTTTGCGTAAGATCCTGGGACCTGTCAAGAGAGACGACGGCACGTGGAGAATCCGTAAGAAGATAGAGATCCAGAGCTGGTGGCCGAACCCAACATTATCGGCGTAACAAAAACACACAGACTTCACTGGTTCGGTCACCTACTCCGAATGGGAGAGGATCGTGCTGCCAAGAGAGCGTAAGTGGGACGACCCACTCGCCGCCCGGTTGGGCGTCCCAGGTACCGCTGGGAGGACAGTGGGCAGGTGGACCTGCGACATCTTCAAGTCAGTAACTGGCAAGAAGTTGCGCACGATCGGGACAGATGGCGTGCTCTCGTTTCGTAGGCCAAGACCCTCTTTTGGTCCCTGAGCCAAATTTGTTAGTTAGTTCGTTTTTTTTTAGAAAAAAATAATCAGTAGAAAACTTTAACAAAACTTGCAAAGCGGACATAAAAGAGTACTTACAGCCATGAATATATTGATATCCTTATACCAAAGTATTGGAAATCCGAGATTCCGATATAAAGTTAAATAATTGAACACCAATCTATACTATTATAAAGTTGTAAAAATGAAATGTCTGTACATTGAAGATATTTTGCCCAATGGTTGTCTGGAAGAGATCGCTCTTTAGCGATGATACTGCCTATTGTCTACCATATTGTATGTTAAGGCTCTATTGTACTGTTTCTGTTGTTGGAGTGCAATAAAGAATTGTTGTATTGTATTGTATATTTTCAAAGAAATGATTGTAACGGACTATTTGGAGGTCACTAAAACGAAAAATATTTTTTTTGGGTTTTTTGTTTGTTTGTTATGTGTCGTTGTGACTTCATCACGCAAAATCAGCTAAACAGATTTCAACGATTTTTGGTAAACGGGTATCTCCAGATGGTTATAGGATACTTTTTACCCGACTACACTGAAGAAAAAATGAGGGGATATGACTTTTTCTCCTCCGCGAACGAAGTTGCGGGCATCTTCTAGTCTGGGAATAATATTCTTATTGGCCTTGGTTGTAAGTTCACCATTAAGTCAGCTTTACAAGTTTGTTATAGTTTTGCACCGATATGAGCCTGAAAGTTGTTTTCCACTTTTAACCCTCACGGTATTTAATAAACCATTTCATGCTAACGTTACAATAGCTTATTTCTTAATTACTAAGCCTTTTTGCCCTCTAGTGCACAAAACCGCAATTTAAAAACTGCACACAACCCGTATAGTTTTTCAGCCCGAGTTAATTAAGTTACCTGCAACAATAATACATTTAACACGGTTTACAAACTTTCGAGTTCGTAGTACGTGTCAAAATGTTTTTACACTCTTTTTGATGGTGCAACATTTAATGAAAAAAACCGGTAAATTGTGAGTCTGATTCTTCGTACCCGTTAATATTTAACTTTATTCTATTTTTAACCCCCACGCAAAAATAGAAGTATTATAAGAGGGTGTGTAACAACTTTAGATATCTCGCTTCGCTCGTCGTCGTACCTAACGGAGACCTGCCTTAAGGTAGAATAGGTAGCTTATTATAATAGTTGTACGTATTCCAGGGCTACATATACCCACTGAGCGTTATATCGAACACAGTTATAGCACATATACGTTATACCATATTACTGTTTGATTAATAGTTTTTATATTACAAGTTCATTGTACCTGAAGATGGGTAAAATATACCACAATTGCATAATATCCTTTAATCGTTATATCGACCAATAATATATCAAACTTGTTATAGCCACCGTTACGCATCCGTAGACGATAAGACGATAAGGATCACTACGTATGTGTGTCAGTCTATGGCACTGCTCTTAAACGGGTAAACCGATTTGAATGCTCTTTTTCTTTGAAGCAGGGTTTCTAGCGCTGGTTCTTAGACAAGTTGTATCAAAATCAGTTCAGCTGTTTCAAGTTCTTTTGTTAGCTGCGGTAGGGAATTTAGATGCAGAATGGGTAATTTACTTTACTTTCAAATAAGCCCGAAGGCATATAATGGATATAATTACACTTATCATAACTTCTTTCGGATTTAAGTGAACAAAATTAAAAATTGAAATAAAACAATTCAACGGATTATATCGCGTATATTATCTCATTTTAGTTCCCGACGTTTCGGAAGCTTTTCAGCTTTCTATGGTCACGAAACCATGACCATTCCGTGACCATGGAAAGCTGAAAAGCTTCCGAAACGTCGGGAACTAAAATGAGATAAAGATAATATACGCGATATAATCTGTTAAATTGTTTTATTTCAATGAGTAATAATCGCGGAAACAGAAGAAAATAAAATTGAAAATGTAAATAACCCCTATAAATAACCCCTAAAAGTAAAACACAAAATTTCTGGGCCTGAAACTTTAATATTTTAATACGTAATTTATTCAAGGGTCTATGCATTTTTTTTGTGTAAGGGTTTTTTTTTATTTTTTAAGGCTTGTTCTTACATCAGCCATAGTAATACACATTGAGTGAAATCTTTAAACCTCTCTTTGAAATCTCTCTCTAATGCTTTATGAGTTTAAGTCTAGTTACAGACAGATAAACAGCAGAAGTTTAATAATATTGTTCACTTGATATTCTTTAGATAACCCAACCAACTGTTATTTTCGTATATAAAACAGAATAATTACCAAATTCACATCATTAAATATTTGTATCGCGCGCCCATAACATATTAACCCTGCACCAACCCGTCGGCTGCAGACCGCACGGGTTGAATCACGCCCGATCGACTTAACACATCGACAATGAATTTTTAATTTTACAAACGAGTGTTTTTCATAATATACAGAAATATCAGAAGTCAAACCCGCAATAAGGAATATGCATGAATTTTTATTCTTACTTTAATAAAAGCTCATTCATGTAACAAACAGTAGACTAAAATAAATTTTCGAATAACTATAAATAAAACTAAGATATAACCCATCAAACATTTCGTTCTATCTCTTTCTAGCAAAACAGAATTTAATATGGAGTTTATATGGTCGGAGTGCACTATAACGTAACAGTGGACATCGGACCTCTCTGTCTATTTAGTAGTTTAAAATGCCTATATCACGCGTATTTCTTGGCCGATTTTAATTTGAATTTTGCGAGGTCTATAGCTCTCAGAGGTACTAGGCTTGCTGTAATTATTTTTTCGTGACATTTTTGTCAAAACTGGTATATGAAACAGGCAGATTTTTAGATATGTGTTTTTTGACTATATAACCTATGATTAACGCAGAAACATGTTTGTTGAAAATTTGCTCGATAGAAAAGTTATCCGAAAGCGCGTCTTAATATTCCGTTTTTTGTCTAGTATGTACAAACAAACAACAGATTAATAAACAGCTTAATTATGTTAAAAATGCCGTTCTTCCCTTTATATTTTACGTAATTAACTTAAATGTTAACAAAACATAATAATATCTTCGATTTCATTGTACTTTTACACGCCAAAAAACCCCAAGCATGTAGTGTATTAGCTTTCTCTTTCTTTGATGCGCGCGAGCAATAAATGCGTCCCTTATTACTAATTCCGCTCAATGGCCCGCTTGGCGTTTCGGGTGTGGTTGACGGATGACGATGCAGGCCCTTAAAGTGATCTTAGCTTTGATACAAGACTATAGACTCAGCTGTAAGCAGATTATCAGCTTTCTGATAGGTTAATTCGGGTTTTTTATCGTTTCATCATTTTCTTTACCACTTCTGTACCTTTTTACCCTGTGGCTTGGCGGTCACTGACGACACGTGATTTCCACGTAATTACACTTGCCGTCGATCGCTCATTTGTTTAAAAACGACCCACTGTTGATTAATTATCGAAAGTTTGCGCCGCGCCATTTAATGGCACGTGCTCGTTTCATTTCGTTATATTTATACACCAGCTGTTGGGTACGGATCAGAAAGCCTAAATTTCAAAAAACTAACGTCAAATAACCTACGTTCAAAATCCCTAAAATCGAAATACCTAATGATTATTTCACTAAAATTCAAAATACCGGAACCTTAAAACGGCTACGTATCAGAATGTTTAAATTAAAAAAAACTAACGTCAAATAACCTACGGTCAAAATCCCTAAAATCTAAATACCTAATGTTTTTAAATACCTAAGTAACTAAAACCTACCTATGAATAACTTAAGTTTAAAATACCGATTGGATTACATATTTAATGTTTAAAACATCAACAGGTAATACACCTAAATTTGATACACCCTCATTTGCAATACCGAATGGTCAAAATACCTAAAATGTTGCAGTTGCGAGCTATTTATATGAAGTAGTAGATCAGGTTTCGCGAGCGTAAATAAGGGTACATTGATAAAATTGATCGTTGTTAGTCACCCACTAGATTGCAGAACGATTATAAATTGATGGATACGTAAAAAAATACGGAAAATGACTGAACACAGTATTAGTTTATTTAGAACTCAAAAAGGTGGTTACAAAGTCGACGTGAACGGTTTTACGTATGCAAAAAGTCGTGAGTACAATAACAAAGTGTATTGGGAGTGTGAATTTAAACGAAATGATTTATACAAGTGCAAAGTTTGATAACCTACATTCAAAATCCCTAAAATTGAAATTTCTAAGTACAAAATTCCTAAAATTGGCTTACCTCACAGTTAATTGACCAAAATGTAAAATACCTAACATGGGTCAAAACCGAAAACTGTAGGTTAGGTTAGGTTTGTTATGTGACCATATATAGCGGAGCGTCAAAATGCTTGCTTGCAAGCATTTGTAGGCTCTGAGTGTCCATGCAAGCAAGCATTTTGACGCTCCGCTCGCTCCGCTATACATGGTCACAAAACAAACCTAACCTAACCTACAGTTTTCGGTTTTGACCCATGTTAGGTATTTTACATTTTGGTCAATTAACTGTGAGGTAAGCCAATTTTAGGAATTTTGTACTTAGAAATTTCAATTTTAGGGATTTTGAATGTAGGTTATTTAACTTTATTTCTATTAAGTATTATAATTTTTTTTTAGGTATTTTGAATATTTGGTATGTCAAATATTGGTGTATCTTACGTAGGTGTAATGAGTGTTAGATATTTTAAACATTAGGTATTTCGTCCAATTGGTATTTTAAACTTAGGCAATTCGTAGATATTTATATACATTCGGTATTTAGATTTTAGGGATTTTGAACGTAGGTTATTTGACGTTAGTTTTTTGAAATTTTGGATTTCTGACCCGTACCCCAGCTTCATGCTACATTCGTTTAGTAGGTCTACACGTATTGTAAAAAATAAAAAGAAATATTCAAATTCAAAATGTTTTTTTATTTTAGACAAAAGTCCATAAATTGTTAGTAACATTATTAAAACTTAAGAGCTATGTTAGTAGTAACAAATAAAAAAATGTTGACACAAGACTGGTTCCTATTATTGTCGGGCCTAATTGACATACGTTAAGCTAGTCCTGACGCGCTTAATCCAATGCCACATTATGGGACAGTCAAATCTACCAGCAATCACCTTTAGAATGGCCGTTTTGACTTCCCCTGACGCCACCTATAAGCGACTAAATATTACAGGACAATTTTACACAAATCGAACTAGTCCCATGATAATCTCAATAAAGCTTGTGTTATTTGCTAAACGACGATATATTTAATAGATATATTAACTTATACATTGATAGAAAACAACCAAGACTCAAGAACAAATATGTATGCTCATCACACAAGTATTTTCCCTAACCGGGATTTGACCCCAGGACCTTCAGCTTCCCGGGCACGTTACTCCCACTGAGCTAAACCGGTTGTCGTAAAGAACTTAGCAAATGCTTTTTGCGTAGAAGAGTACAGAATTGATGTGAAAATTATGTCATATTTCTAATATTGAACTAATGGGCAGGGCACATAATCCGAAGAACCGATGGCGGAAAGGTTCTCGAGTGGAGACCACGTACCGGCAAGCGCAGCGTGGGAAGGCCACCCGCAAGGTGGTCAGACGACCTGGTTAGGGTTGCGGGGGCTCGCTGGATGCGGGTCGCCTCTATCCGGCCCATGTGGAAATCTATTGAGGAGGCCTGTGTCCAGCATGTCGTCTTTAATTTAATTCCATATTATGGCGAACCCCGGGAAGATGCGAATTGCCCTGTATAGAAGATTATGAAGACAGATGTAATTTCAAGTTCAAACCTCTTCAAGGTACAATTGGCATCTTAATTAACATCAAATCACGTAGACCCGAAAACACGACAGTCGTCGATATGCCCGTGTAATTGAGTCCCTTATCGCCAATACTATACCGTGTAACTCGAGCACTTCATAATCGGCACTCGTGGTCCTGATAACTTCTACTACAGCATCTTAATTATGGTCCGATCTCTTTCGTTTTTGTTTCACTGCCATGTCTAGCCCAATATTTAACTTAGAGTTCACAACTTCGTGAACTTCAAGCCGGTGACTGGCGGGAAACGAAGGCAGATCGGGACAAGTGGAGCAAACTCGTGTCAGAGGCCAAGACTCGCTTTGGATCGCTGAGCGATTAAGCAAGTAAGTAAGTGTATAACTTACAATTCACTTTTTACAATAAAGTACCTACACACTATCAGTACACAGTACCTATATACAGTAAGAGCCCAAACAGAGCGGACCTACTTAGGTATTGTATGACAAATTTCTCAGAGAGCAACCGGTGTTTTACAGAATCAAATATAAATCCGAAACATCATCTCTTAACACTTTTACTGTCAGGAACCCGCTTTTTGGGCGCTGTTTGTAGCAATCTGGCAGCGAAAGTGTTGTAGCTTGTAGCGAAAATTTACTACGAGCGGTGCGCTTAGAGGGTCCTTGGTCTTAAAGATGTTAATTTATTTATTATTATTAAAAAAAGTAACACAGCATTACAGTAAAACTAAGGCACTGTGAACTACAAAAAACAAAAAGAAATAGAGAAACTTAAAAATTAGTTTGATTTAGGCGAAGTAACTCCGTGGCTCCGTTGCGTCGTCTGATCTGGTGTAGGATTCGGCAGATTGCCCCTGAACTGCCTAAATACTACACCCTTCGGCTAGAAGTCTGCACTTGCGATGGTTAATAATAGCGCGCTTTCTTTGCGTCTTTAGAAATACGAATATTTAAGTAGTTGCTGTACGAATTGAACACCTCGCTACCCGCGAAGAGCATTAAAAATTTGTTCGGTAATGATAGTATCATTGCCAGTTAACCACGGTTACTTTGGTTCTTCTACAGATATCCTCATTTCTATTTCGATCACGCAAAGGAACTCCGAGCATAGCCCTTTCCATTGCACGTTGCGTAACTCTGAGCCGCCTTATGAGCCATTGTGAACGACCATGTCTCAGTTCCGTAGGTCATCACTGGCAATACACTGTTCGAAGACCTTCGTTTTCAAGCAATGGGGTATTTACGAGGGAAAGGTATGACGCAGCTTTCCGAACGCTGCCCAACCGAGTTGCATTCGACGACTGACCTCGAAGTAGGACTTACCTAACTGGACAATTTGTCCCCAACTAGGTAGAAGATTACTTCGTGAGGGTCGCGGGGAGTCGGTGGATCAGACACGATCGCATTCAGTGGCGAGCTATAGAGCCCTATGTTCAGCAGTGGACCTCCGTGGCTGATAGATACATAGATAGTATCAATGATAACTTGCCAGCCCCTCTGGTTAAATGCTTTGTTAAGTACAATATTAACAAACTTCTAAAGCCCGAACAGAATTTTACGGCTAGAAAAGGGAGTCAAACTTTAAAATAATCTGCCAATAGATATAAAAACCAAAATTCTATGAAAATGTTGAAGAAACGACATAAAAATTATGTTTTCTAAAAAAAAGATATTTTGTTACTTGTAACACTTAGAAATCAGGAGCTTGTATAGCATATTAACTTTTAATACGACTAATGCACGTTACTTGTTACTACTTATCTTAGATTAATATGTAGAGCGTGTAAGTTCTTATTTAAGTGAACATGTACTTTTGTTCTTAAGAGAATATAATTCTTTAAACCGAAGCAAGAGTAGAGTCTAAGTGACGTGTACTTAGTCTGTAGCAAAACACGTCGTTAGTTCACTAGTTAATCTATACACAGTTAGAAGCTCAAGTGCTCATTACGAAGCAGTAAACTAACACGAGCCGTCGGCGCCATGTTAATTTGATTCGCTAACACGATACAATAATTAGTTCGTAGTACGCAATAATTAATACGGGAACTTACGCCTATTGTGGTGGGGAAACATTGTTATCGACATTGACAGGAGGAATCCTTACACAACAAGTATAACGTGTTAGACCCGTAATATTTAAGTTCTCTCAATATCATCTGAGTGTTTTCCCAGTTGTGTCGTCAGCTGTTGCTTCCGAGCCCGGGGTCCGCATCCCGGCTTTGTCTTCTTCACTTCGCACAATCTTTAGCATCCCCTATTGTAAGACCGTTGGCACACATGTCACCCCTTAAGACGTCAAGCCAGCATTTTTTGAGTCTGCCCTCCTGTCAGGGCCCGGCGGGGGCGGCATGGCTAGACATTGATTCCCCATGTAGTATTTAAGTTAATCGCAGCGTTAAAAATGGCCAAATGCGAGTCTGATTCGCGTACGAAGAGTACCACTACACAAAAAATACGTTTCTTTTGTGGTCATCATGCTTACCGTTTAATTTTGAACTTCTTTCGCAGAAGAGAAAATAATCAAAATTCTCGTTTTTCACTTCAGTTTACTTGGGTAAAAAGTATTCTATAACCATCTGTAGATGTCCAGCTACTCGTGTACCAAAAATAGTTTCTCAAATCAACCAATAAGAGCCACGCCATGAATGACGAATGATAATTATTAGTAATAGCTGTGTTAAATGGAAATTATAGTAAAATCCACATCCTACGCATACCGAGTGTCGTCTTTACAAATTAATTCTAATCTAAAAATAATTGAAATTCGTTAAGCCGTTTATGCGTGATGAAGCTTCAACATCACATACAAACATACAACAAAAATCAACTCAGTGACACTCAAAAAGAACGTAACAATAAATAAATATTTTTTAATATTTTCAATGTTAATAAAACAATTTAATAATCCATAAAATTGTTTTATTTAAATGAGTAATAGTCGCGGAAACAGAAGAAAACATAATTTTCAATGTACAGATATTTCATTTTTACAAGTTTATAATAGCATAGATAACCGCTCTTTTTCTAGGAAGATTAAAAATACAAACCCCAATGCATCCAACGCCGAAATGAATTTCAGTGCACGTAAAAACTCCATGTAAAGCATATTTGAAAACATTTAACCCTCCATTATAACTTAACCGTTTCGATGCTCGCGTGCGAGTACTAAGTGCCCTCTCTAGCCCAATATAAACCTAAAATTTAAACGTCACGTGTCTTTAAAAATATCCATCCAAAAGTAACATTACAACTTTTAAACTTATGGTTTAAATTTGCATGTTTTGTAAGTGGAACATGTAAGGTTTTGGAAACAAAATGGTGGTTAGTGGCGAATAAACTGGAGGCTTTCAAGAGCTACTCGTGAGTTGAAATACGAAGTACGTATAGCGCCATCTCCCTCACTCAAATAGAGTTTAACATGAGAGTGAGAGGGATATAATGATACGAATTTCGAATTTCGGAGTAAACTCCTGCTTTGATGGGCTGCCTTAGTTTCTATAAGCCGATGATATAACGTCAGCCACACACTCATTCTTTACTGTACGAGTTCGTAATTAATAGTTAAATACACGCCTAGGTCGGTAATGAAAAAATAACTGAGATTTTAGGTATTTTGATCAGAACCGCAATTCAATTAACTTGATATGAATTTAATTACAATTTTTAGGTGTCTGTTCTGTAGCACCCCAAATTGCCAAATACATCGCAACTCGTTATTTTAATCGGCATAAAGATATGTGACGATAAATAATATATATATATGGCGCTTTTGATACATACCTTGATGCTGACTGTACATAAATGATGAAAACAATACATACTAATATTATGAATGCGAAAGTGTGTCTGTCTGTCCGTCTGTCTGTTACCTCTTCACGCTTAAATAGCTGAACCGATTTGGATGACATTTGGTATGGAGATAGTTTGAGTCCTGGGAAAGGACATAGGGTACTTTTTATCCCGGAAAAATACCCTTATCCGCGATAAACGAATTTAAGGCGGACGAAGTCGCGGGCAGCTAGTTATATATAAATCCATACCTTCCATCCTTGAACCATCTGGTATGGTGAGGGACGATGGTAAGCGGTCTGATGGCTGGCGTAGCTGTAGCTTTAGTCCTGTACGCGGTCGCCACTCGTGAACGTTTCTGCCCCAGCGTCCATCGGGTCTAGGAGCAATGTGCCCCACCCACTGTCACTTAAGTTTAGCAACTTGGACTAGAAGATACGCGCAACTTCGTTCGCGGAGGAGAAAAATCCATAATATCTCTTTTTTTTTCAGCGTAGTCGGCTAAAAAGTATCCTATAACCATTTGGAAATACCCAGCTACCCGTGTACCAAAAATTGTTGAAATCTGTTTAGCCGATTTTGCGTGATGAAGCCACAACGACACATACGAACATACAAAGAATAAAAAAAAACTTGATTCAGTGTCCCCCAAATACTCCGATACAATAGTTTTTTTGCAAATATATTCAATGTGAAGACATTTCATTTTTAAAACTTTATCATAGTATAGATTAGATTTAATTGAAAAACTAACAAAACAACGTAAATTATCAAACGTACTCTTAACCCTCCGATTGCCGCTGACGGATTTAGTGCCAGTCTAATAGTGACGTCCAATAATTGAGTGATCTCTTACCCTGTTGACAATAAAGACGTAACCGCCAGGCATATTCAACTAACAAACGTCGTTTTATCTAATCAGGACGATGTGGTGCCATTCGAGGTACCTCCCATTTGGAAAAACGAGCTTAAATCGTGGATATAAGGTTTAGGTTTTGTTTCGAATGTAATTTTCGAAAAATTTTAACTAGTTGTCCCCTTTGTTAACTTTAACATTTAAGTAATTTATGGAGAGCGAGGTGAGCTGTGACATCGTTGATTTTTTTGGAACCTGTTAAATGTTCGTGTTTGTAGCTCGAAACCTGGCCCCTAATTCACAATCGTGACAATTGTCAGTGACAACGACAATTTTATGTTCACGGCGATCCCCGCAAGCTCGATACATCTTCTTACTTTATACTGGGCACGCAATGTACGTGAAATTGTCATTGTCACCCGACATTTGTCACAGTTGTGAAATAGGGGCCTGGCCCCTATTTCATATACGTGACAGCTGACAGTTGACAACGACAATTCGGCATACATTACTTCTCCATCATGATGCCAGGCACACACTTAGTGCGCGACCCAGCGATGTACGTCGAATTGTCGTTGTCAATTGTCACCTGTCACGTTTATGAAATAGGGGCCTGTAGTAACGCGCTATCTGTTAATCATCAAATCATCATCATCATAACAGCCAAAGGACGTCCACTGCTGGACAAAAGCCTCCCCCAAGGATTTCCATTACGATCGGTCATCCGCCGCCCTCATCCAACGGTTTCCCGTGATCTTCACCAGATCGTCGGTTCATCTTGTTTGCATTCCCACGCTGAGTCGCCACTCGAGAACATTTCTGCCCCAGCAGGCATCGGTTCTACGAGCAATATGCCCCGCCCACTGCCACTTAAGTCTAGCAACTCTTTGAGCTATGACGACGACCTTGGTTCTTCTGCGGATCTCCTCGTTTCTGATTCGATCACGCAAGGAGACTCCGAGCATAGCTCGATCCATGGCCCTTTGAATGACTTTGATCCTTGAGAGGCCCTTTGAGTGACCACGTCTGAGTGCCGTATGTCATCACTGGCAACACACACTGGTTAAAAAACCTTCGTCTTAAGACACTGCGGTATTAGGGACGAAGAAATTACGTTACGTCCCTGGTATTTAGTCATCTACAACTTTGAGCGTAGAGTCTCCAACTTGTAGGGGAGTGGGCACCACATGAGAGTTGAACATGATTTTTGTTCCTACAGTATCAAACTTGGTCGATGTTTATAGTAATTTACATAAAATGTAAATTAACTTAAACGTACACGATACATGTGGGGGATCGGGGTTCACTTAACTCACAAAAATTGGCAAATTTCGCAATAAACTTATATTTTTGAAAATGGAAGGTACATCAAAATAAATACTAGCTATAGGAGCGTGCGGCGAGTGCAAAAGCTTACATCGACTGACCTTTTAATTTGTTACTGGACGGTAAACTAACGGCTTACCTCCCTGCGACCTCGCTCACCCCGCATGCTCCCTAGCTTTAACAAACATTATACAGAACCGAATTTGCGTCGCTCACAATACAGTTAATACTAATACAAGTGAACAAAACGAAACAAAACGCATAACTTTAACTTAGCGCTAACTAGGGATTAGTTCAAGACTTGTTCATGCAAATGCGCAGTTAGCTAAACTCGCTGTTAATTTAACAACGGTGTAGCTCTGTTGTACCACGGAATAAATTATCGAACAAGTACAGAAGACTCTCTATGAATATAAGCGAGAGCAGCGAAGAACGCGTGCAAGCTAGAGGGCGAACCGCTCGAGCGACAGAGCAAGATATTTTGCAACCATTGTGGCGCTCAAAAAAATAACTTTCCTACTTAACCTACTTAACGTATGATTAGGGTTAACAGAAGTCAGGAAGTTTGGCCATTTGTCAGGAATGCTGTGGCAATACGAAGTGTCAGGATTTTTTAATGAATACTTTCTTTTAATATCAAAGAAATCAACATTTTTTTTATATTATTTATTGAACTGTCAAACCACCTAAAATATACGCTAAAAACGCCATCCCGATTTACAAAACATAATCAACAAATTAACTCAATCAACAAATAACTAAGTATTACTTTAATAATCACTCATTCACTTAAGTCCATTTCATTTAATTCCAACGTATAACAACCACCGTTTAAAAAAATAATCGACAAATTGCCCCAGTCAACAAAAACAAAACTAGGTCTTTTATAATCGCATATTCACTTAGCATTATCCTACTAATTATCCCATAAAACCCGTCCGCTAATTCCCAGCAAAAAGAACCCACTGCCCGGATATAAAAACAAATACGGCTAAAAGCGTTCGTGTGTTCGCAGCTTTACCGCGTACGCGGATGACGTGTGTACATGCCTTTAGAGCAAATGGGAATTCAGCTTTTAAAGAGGTTCGATCACATATGAGAATATATAGCATTGATTAATGTACAAAAGGAACGGCTAATCGATTTGAATTTGGAATCTCATACATTGAGCATATTTTGGTGTGTAAGATATTAAAAAAAATGATGGTTCTAATTAAGACTTATCAAAAGTGATTAAAATTTATACTTAATTTTAATTCTCGATTGTAAAGATCGCAAGTGAAATTACTCTCACCGTTTTTGTCCTGGACTCCTAATTTGGTTTGATGTTTAGGGTTCCGTACCCAATAAAACGGGACCCTATTACTAAGACTCCACTGTCCGTCCGTCTGTCTGTCCATCTGTCACCAGGCTACATCTCAAGAACCTTCATAGCTAGACAGCTGAAATTTTCACAGACGATGCATTTCTGTTGCCGCTGTAACACAACAAATGTTAAAAGCAGACTAAAATAAATATATATGTACCTATATTTATAAGTTTCAAAAATCTGTTTTGAATAATCTGGTTGTGTTAACTCTATATACGAGGTGCAAACTTAACTTAAGCGGCCTGTTAGGTTAGGTTAAAGAAAGTTTGTACGGAACCCTCGGGGCGCGAGTCCGACTCGCACTTGGCCGGTTTTCATTTATTTTTGTTAGGTTGTTCTTTGCATTAATGTGTCTGTATTTCAAACTCCCTTCTTATAAATTACAGTCGACACAATATCGGACAAAGAAAAACACGATAACAAGCAAAGAAAACTTCTCCCCCTCTTGTCGTTTGTATAAAAGGTCTTATGTTAGTAGGAAAATACTGGCTTGTATGTCTGTTTTTGCAAGTACGCCCTTATAATCTTTAATTAAAACAAGCCCTGAGTTACTGCTCCCATTTGAATAATATTATTTCGATGCAATTAGTTTTATCAGTTTTGTTTTTACAAAACGAGAGTGATTTTAGTGTAATTGGATGAGAGAGAGAATTAAACAGTTACCATTATGATTGAGTATAAAAACGGTTACTGGTATGTAAATTAAATCCCACCAAAAACATTCTGTAAAAAACTAGCCAAGTCTCGATGGAGCTGCTTGTTTATGTCTAAAAAGTAATGAAAACTAGACAAAGTCGTACTAAGTCTAAGGTTCCTTACTGCGATTTCTTTATCATTATAGTTAATGTTGTGTGACTTGGCCGTTGAAGGGTACACAAGGGTACAAAAGCAGGTGCTCCAGGTGCCTATCCAGGCTCTCAAATACGAGTAGGGGCCTGAAAATGCGGCGAAATGGTTCCAGTAAAGGATGGTACGGCAGTGTTTGCTTCGCGCTCGACTTAGCGGGATAAACCAAATTATGCAGTTATTTTTTGTACTTTCTAGTGTTTTCTTTTTGAAGTCGGATTAAATTTTTGTAAAATTTCACTTTTTAATTAATCATTACTTAAAACTACATCTCGTAATAATTTGAACAATCCCAAACAAGGCTAGGATACATTATTTTATTAAAGAGATCCGGTACCCAACTTCCATCTTCATCATTAAATCAATTCGATGGTACCATTTTCAGTTTAGTACCTCAGCTATTTTAATTGAGATATATCTTGTCGCCACCCGTAAAGCACCTAACGTTAAGGAGTTCCCGTGACCTTCTGTGGTCTTCTTCGTCAGTTCCACTTCACCAATTTACACTTCCTGAATGCAAATGCTTAATTTGTTTCTTAAAATACCAAACTCGCCATATATAATTAAAATATTTCAGTTATTCCATCAACTCCTCTTAGCATTAGGTCTTCACTAAAATTGTATGGAACTAACTTGGATGCACCTTCTTTCAAACAAAATAAAACTAAATCGGCTTATAAATGAAGTTCTGAGGTAACAAACATAAAAAAGCGGCCAAGTGCGAGTCGGAGTCGCCCATAAAGGGTTCCGCAGCCGTTCATACAAAAAGGTGCACTACAGACACGTGTGTATTAGTGATTGTCTATGGCACCGTAGCTCTTGAACAGATGGATCGATTTTGTTTGTATTTTTGTGCAATTACGCATGATATAGGCATTTATAAACTGCTAATTAGACGGCAATTTGAGAGAGAGGTCCGACATGTACTGTTACGTCGTAGTCCACTCCGGCCATATAAACTCTATATCAAATTCCGTTTTGCTAGAAAGAGATTGATGGATAAGACATCAAACATCTCATTCTATCTTGGTTATTTTTATAGTTATTAGAAAAATGTTTTCGTCTACTGTTTGTTACATGATGAGCTTTTAATAAAGCAAAAATAAAAATAAAAACATGCATATTCCCCATTCTAGAAAATCGGTCCAGGCGTTTGAAAATAACCAGTTTTTTCCGAGGTTCTTTATAGGCCTACAGATTATGTATGTATGTAAACACTTTATTGTACATAGAAACCAGAAAGTTACAAGTGCAATCAACTTAAAAGATATAAGTACAAAGGCGAAGTTATGCCTATTAGGGATCTCTTCCAGTTAACCTTTGAGGAAGTGAGTGAAGATATAAGGAAGATAATATTTAAAACACTAAACTAAACATGTATATGAATAAATAAATACATATATATCTACATAATATTTAACTAAATAAAACATAACAATAACATATAATTTTTTTAATGATAATGTATTAACTTTGTACAAGAAGCAAAGTTTTGTTGGCTGAGTATTTTTGGTGAAAAGAAGTTCGTTATATACTGATCTTTTAAAAAAAAATCTAAATCGTCAATATTAAGCAATAACTTACGTCCTCTGCTTTCCTTGGCTTTAATAAATACTTCCCTCTTTTCATAATATTCGTGCTGTCGAGGACTTTGAACCGGCTGTTGTTCAAAAAAAAAATACAATTAATTTATTAGAATCAGTTTGTAGGATTCTAAATCATAACCTTTTAATTTTTAGTCATGATTTATTGCTTAATTTTTTTTTTTACTTCTTATGTGGACGCGATCGTCAACATCGCTTGCTTCTCATAATGCCTCGCAGAGGCTTAAGACTAGGCTTTAACAAAGGCCTGTGTACTAAAAAAATATAATTATCCGTCAGTTATCTATCGGAAAATATTGGAGACATATTTTTTCTTTTGTCGATTAAACAAAAAAATATGAAGATATAGCCCGTTAAAGGCCCCCGTGACGTCACGCCGTGCGACTGTTTTTCGCACGGCGTGACGTCATGCGCCTCCCAAACTTTGACGCACTTTATCTTTGTCTTTTTTTGTTTGATTGACAATAGAAAAAATGCGTGTCCAATATTTTTAACACGCTTTCATTAGGTCGACCTGTATGTAACTAACCGTAATGGAATCTTAAGTAACTAATTTAACCATCTTCCAAAGATCGTAGCGTCATGAAAATTGGCAGCTGTATGTAGTTCTGGTGACAATACAATAATATGTTACTGTCGAACTGATCTGATGATACGGTATTGATCTTTGGGCGTACGCTGCTGATCGGGAAAGACCAATCAAGCTTCAAAAGCGTGCAATTCGTTGCATGTGTGGAACCTCTGCATGTGGGATCATCCGGCTCGTGAATTGTTCAAGGAAACCAAAATCCTTACCCTTCCGAGCCTGTACGTCCTAGAAGTAGCCAAGTACGTGAGAGGTAACCGTCAAAAATTCCCGACACGCGGTGACTCACACAATTACACTATCAGGCGGCGCGGGGAACTGCAGCCACCTTGTACACGTCTCGCAAAGTCAAGCAAGTGCATTCATACTATAGGCCCTAAAGTCTATAACAAAATATCCATGGAGATAAAAAATACTCCTAGTATGAGCTGTTTTGTGAACAAACTTAAAGCTAAACTGGCAGTAGACGCAATTTTCTCGATTGATGAATTTCTAATCGAAGTAACTGAGTTTTTTTTTTATGGCATAGGGGGCAAACGAGCAGACGGGTCGCACGAATGCGCAAACTCAACCGCTTCGCTTCCCAATAAAAAAAAATTATAAAAAATAATTGTAATGTACCTCTAGTTATAAATGAATGACATGTAAAACTATGTTTTATCAAAATAAATGAATGAATGAATGAATGATGATGGAGCCGGAAGATATGAACTGGAACTTCGTGATGGAACATCGTATCATAGCTGTATTTGGATTTGTTAGAAAAGTCTTGTAAAGCGTGTTTTTTAAAATATTAATTTATTTGATAATCTAACAGACGAACTTATTAAAATTAATATTTTTTTACTCAGGAAACTACCCTATTATACTGTTAGATGGTAGTTTGTTGTATTTGCATGCGTATTTTATTATGGATATTGTATGGAAGTATGCACATTTGAGGACAACATGTTGTCACATATACCTAATATACTATTTCACGGCATAGCAAAGTAAAACACCTTTTGATGTTTTTTTTTTTTAAATACTCCGACACTAAATACATTGTACTACTATGTGGTTTTAAATTTATCTTCACTGCAGCATCCTTTTCTTTGAGTTCTCTTTCCCTTAGAGGGCTTTAAAACTCCACTTTAATTACTCTTTCAAATTATTCCTCTTGTTATAAATTCCTTTTAAACAAACATTCGCATATAAAACAGCGAAGTTAGAGATTATGTTGCTTGCATTAATAAGTTTGGAATGCAAATTGCTGCCAAATAAGCACCGAAATGCAATATAAAGGTTCAAAGTTCTCGACGTGTTGTGTTTACTAATATTACCTAATGTACATAAATTATTTATTTATTTATACAAAGTTAGGCGCAGCGACATAATGTTTAAACACTGTCGCTGCCCTATGCACATATATTTTTTAATTTGTATGCATTGTTTATTTACGATACATTTATTTTAATAACACAAATATTATAAAGTTTCAAAAAGTTTTATAGTTATAAAGTTTTTAAAAATGAAAAGAAATTAAAAAAAAAAAGTGAAACGGACTATAAGGTCACTGAATCGAAATATATCTATACTATTAAAATTGAAGATATTTTCAAAAAAATGATTGTAATGGACTATTTGGAGGTCACAAAAACGAAAAATATTTTTTTTGGATTTTATTTATGTTTGTATGTGTGGTTGTGGCTTCATCACGCAAAATCGGCTAAACGGATTTCAACTATTTTTGGTACACGGGTAGCTGGGTATCTCCAAATGGTTATAGGATACTTTTTACCCGACTACGCTGAAGAAAAAACGAAGGGTTATCACTTTTTCTCCTCCGCGAACGAAGTTGCGGGCGCCTTCTAGTATATATATATTTTGGTATGTTAGTATGTGTCGTTGTGGCTTCATTACACCAAATCGCATCAACAGATTTCAATAATTTTTGGTACACGAGTAGCTGATCATCCACAGATGGTTATAGGATACTTTTTACCAGACTGCACTAAAGTAAAAAAGAGGGTTATGACGTTTTTCTCTTCCGCGAGCGAACTGCTAGCACCACATTCTAGTAATATAAAAAGTGTTTAGCCGTAACAAAAAACATCTGTGGATGTGGAATCTGTTGATACCCTAATGGGTATATGAGTAAATGGGTAACGGGTAACTGGGTAATAACCAGTGTACCAAACATTTTTAAAATCTTTTCAGCCAATTTGGCGTGATGAAGCCACAACGACACACACAAAAAAAATCAGTGACATAGTCCGTTACAATATTTTTTTAAATATATACAGAGATATTTCATTTTAAAAACTACATTTTCAGAGCTCATTCGTTTTACTTTCAGTACACGCGCTTGCGTCTTCTTAAACCAAAGCAATCAAGTCATCAACTGCAATCAGCAATTTATTTTTTAACAAATCACTCACTTTTGTAAGAACCTCAGCTTCTAAGCTACATAATAACTGGGTTTTAAGAAGCCTTTGAAAACTTAATTTCTGTTCCAAAAGAAATTTCGTGTTAGGCTTGACGCAGACGAGCTCGGAAGATTTCAGCATGTCGTGGGTTATACCAACGACTTTTGACATTTGGAGTCATTTTGCACTTCCAAAACTTGACTGTCAGTCCTTTTACATCCCAAGTATTCCAATATTTTGAAAGTCATCTTGAAACTTTATGTAATATTGACCGTGGACACTAAAAAACATACTTACTTTCCATTTTATATCATTCAATTAAATGAGATATAGAGTTACTATTATCTCACTGTATCTTCAATACACAAACTGATATGTATTTAAGATTTTTGCATAGCATAAGGGCTGGAGACTCACATCTTATTTTAATTTCAGAAACACCACACTAACAGCTTCCAAAAATAAATACTATGCCCTCGCCAGACCAAGTCGCGTAGGGTGGAAGCCCTTCTTTTGAAGTTAGTTAAAAAACCAGGAGTCGTCAAACCTTAGTCAAGTCTTTGAATAATCTTAATCTAAATCTACCTCATTTAAACTCCCGGATTGCTCGTACCTGAAACAGAAGGTAATTATTAGCGAATAAAAACTTTACTTTTAACTCGATGTAATTATTTGAGTTATATTTCACCTTTCGAAAACTTGTTCTTTTTATAATTAAAATACTTTTAGGGTTCTGATTTCGTATTTAAAAAGGTATATTGTGCTCTTTATTGTACACTGTAGGTGCCCAGCCCGCCTGCAATTTCTTCGAAAGAGGAAAAACCTTCGAGGAGTAACCTTCTTTTTTCTGTCCTCTTTCTTTAACTAAGTCGGGTAAAATCAAATCCTAAAGAATCCAACTACCGCAGTGTAAAAAGAAAAACAATATTTTCTTTCGCTTTGTCGTGATGATCATGATTCCAAGATGACATTTTTTGAAATTGTGGTACCAAGGTCGTAAATCACAAACAAGGATCAGCAAGCCTTTAATAAAGAGATAGCGAAAAGACATAGTTATTAATAAATAAATATCAGGGACAACCTTACATGAATCGATCTAAACTAAGCAAAGCTTGTACTACACCGGGGGACAATTTACTCGTATTTACATACTCATATAGATAAATGTAGGTATGGGACAGCAGTCCCATACCATCCATCAGGATCATTAAGCCATCAAGCTAGCTGATGAAGTGATGATGAATGACAGATATACGAGAAGGTGTTAGAGCGCGACAGATGTCAGTTTTTGTATGTAACGGAAGGACGACGAATGGATTTGCGATATAAACAAAAGTCTTTTCAATCTTTCCCGTAAATATATTTATTTGTAGCCGGAATTTAGTTTCTTTAAGCCTCCCGGTTATATAAATATACTTACATAATACTTGAATAAATAAAAAACATCAAAGACCTAATATTCGTGCTCATCAAACAAACACTTGCCCTGGCCGGAATTCGAACCCGGGACCACCAGATTCTTAGCCCGTTTTAGATTAGAATAGTTCATCATCGGGTGTTTACACTAACAGTGCAGTGGCGTGCGGTCCATGTAGGCCCAAAGGCACTACCTAGCCTGAACGACCATTGCTCCATACAAGCACAAAGAAATGCCTACCCTGAAGCCCTGAATGACATTTGACTCCATCTCATTCTGTCCATTATTCCTCTAAGTTATTCCTTAGAGGAATTTGAGTTCTTAATTCGTTTTTTCATCAGGTTGGAGAACTTGGACATCAGCCAGCCAAGAGCTCGTTTGCCATGTGTGTTTCCAACTATGATTAATTTCTCCAGACTTTCAGCACATAAAGCTCAACTGAGACACGCGACTCTTTGTCGAACGACCAATATTGTCTGTCTCTTTCCTTTCCATACAGTGCGAGAAACACGGGCAAAATGGTAAGTTAAGCTAACCCGGCAGTTCAGATTGCAGATGATTTATATCTTTGTATCAGTATTGAAGCAAAAAATATGTGATGTAAAGTAATCAAAATTATTTTCGTATGAATAAAATGTAGATGCTATACAAACATACATAGTTATTGTTATACTCCTTTTGAAACAAAATATCGTTACTAGATAAATGCAAAATGTTTGTCTTTATAGAGAACTAGAAGTTATAACCCTCTCTTTTACTTCAGCGTATTCGGGCAAAACGTATCTTATAACCATCTGGAAAAGCCCAGCTACCCCTGTACCAAAAATAGTTGAAATCCGTTTAGCCGATTTGGCGTGATGAAGTCACATATATTTCGACTCAGTGACCTCCAAATAGTCAGTTTTTTTTTAATATCTTCAATGTTACAACTTTATAGTATTTTTACAACTTTATAGTATAGAAGTCAACAAGATGAAACATGATAAAATGACAAGCAATCTTCTAAACAGTATCAGCAAATTAATCACTTACACAAAGATCTGTTTTACGAAGGCTTTATTCGTACTAAACCTAAGGTTTACGGCCATACAGTAAAATGTTACGACCTCTTGGAAAATGTCTTGATTCGTCTTGTGAATTACCTTAATTGAGAGTTTCACGTTCATTCTATTATTAGAACAAATTAGAACAACGAAAAAAGAAAAAAAATACCCCATCATCAGTCAGTCGAAAAACGTCCAGTATTGGACATAGGCCTCACCCAAAGAACGCCTCGGCCGGTCCCGCGTCACCTGCATCCAGCGGCCTCCCACGCCTTTTGCCATCTCATCAAAAAAAGCTTCTGGCACTTCTTAAAAACAGAAGTTACAAGTATCATAACACCTTATTGAGCTTATCATGGGACTAGTTCGATTTGTGTAAAAGTGTCCCTAATATTTACTTATTTAATTTTTGAAACTATAGAAACCCCCACATCTATACCATTATAAAGTTGTAAACATGAAATGCCCATACATTGAAGTTACTTAAAAAAATATATATGATACGGACACTCGTATTTGTATGTGACGTTGTAGCTTCATCACGCCAAAACGGCTCAAGGGATATCAACTATTTTTGATACACGGGTAGCTGCGCAACCACAAATGGTCATACAATACTTTTTACTCGACAACACTGAAGAAAAGGGTAATGATTTTTTAGTCCTCCTCTGACGAAATTGCTGACTCGTGCTGCCAAGAGAGCGTACGTGGGACGACCAACTGGTCGCCGCCCGGGTGGGCGTCACAGGTACCGCTGGGAGGGCAGTGGGCAGGTGGATCTACGACATCTTCAAGTCAGTAGCTGGCAAGAAATTGCACACGATCAGGACCCTCTTTGGGTCCCTGAGCCAAATTCTTTAGTTAGTTCGTTCTGACCAAATTGCCAATTATCTTAAATCTTATCTCAAACATAATCGAATCATACTATCGATCAAGTCCCTCTTTCAAATAAAAAAACTTAATCAGCACCGGTTCATAGGTTTAACTACAACCCAGACAGACACACAGATACACAGTAAAGTAGCAGTGAACTGCATACAACCCTTGGAGGATTTAGTAATGGACAACGCATCGCTACAAATTTCCTAAAAAAAAAATCTGCCGTTTTTCGAGGGGGGCGAGGTAACACACATATAAATAATCTAACTACAAATACATTTTTTCCTCTCGTTACTACGCACTCACACTAAAACAATACCATTATCCTACTTTATCGCATACTGCAATATGTAAACAGGAGCAATAAATATTCAACCTTAATTCTTTAAAAATAAGATTAATTCTTAGACAAAGGTAGACGTTTCTCCCATACTGAATTCACTGAAACTGATATTTGCTTGTAATTTTATACAAAATTTAAAAGCCGGTAGACCTTATTAACCTTAAATACGGGCAGGATCTGTCAAAATGAAATACGAATTATATACGACATTTTTCAAAGTAATTATGTAATCGATTCCATGCGATTCCAAGATGCCTGATTTTCTTGAAAACGTTTTATGTATTAATAAGTTGTAATATGGTATAATACGAGCAAAATTATGAAATGATATTCCATCCTTTTGTATGCTTGATGTATTTGAACGCTTTTTGCACCCAAGCACAGCGCATACAGGCATTTTGACGGAGCTTGTCACGCGTAAATAACGATTACAAGACTGCCAATAATCGATGAATGAAGTAGGTTTTATACAACGGTTTGAACATTATATTCTTTGGCAGAGTGGAAACGACATGAAGGCGTCTCCATGTACGAAATACTCCAAGCATACAACCACGTGTTAATCGCCGGTTCACAAGCGGTGTAAATTACGTCAACTGCCTCGGGAGCCGCGGAATAATATTATTTGCCTGTATTGGACAGCGGACAGCGCCATCTAGTGGATACTGGCTATTTTTATATTAGCTAGCGCTAGCGATATGTTGTCCAATATACAATACAATACAAGAGTTCTTTATTGCACACCAACAAGAGAGTACAAAAGAGCCTTAACATAAACTCGGTAGATAATAGGCAGTCTTACAGCTAAAGAGCGATCTCTTCCAAAATCAGTAGGTGGATTATTCTATGTAGCATCGCAATGTGGGAGTGCGCTCTTTTCTTGAAGGCTTGAGGGTGCAGCGGTCTGAAAATACTGACGGCGAAAATTTATTCCACAGTTCAGTCGTGTGAGGCAGGAAATTTCTAGCAAAACGCACAGTTGTGGACTGCCAACCATCTAAGAGGTCAGGGATCTATACGAACAATGCCTCGGAGCATTTCCCTTATACCAGCGATAGAAAATGCAGAGCCAAGGAGTCAAGCCGATCTGAAATGCGCTGGCAACCGAGGATACGAGTCGCTCTCCGTTGAATGTGGTCTGGATGGAGAAGCTGGTACTGGGGAGCCTCAGCCCACAGATGAGAGCATTATTCCATATGTGGGCGGACGAGCACCTTATAAGGATGTAGGCGGTGGGCCGGAGTGAATTTTCTGCAGCTGAGTGAGCGAGATGGCACCATAGGAACTTTGTTTTTCGGGTTTCGGAGTAGCCCCTCTGTTGAACACACCAAGCTTCTTAGAGGCCTATTTAGCCTTACCCTCTAAAGTTTAAGTGGTAGCTGAACTGGACTTCACACAACATGACGTCGCCAAGGATCTCGGTAGTGGCTGAGGCAGTTAGGGAAGTGTTCTCAAAAGAGATGACGCAACAAACGGTGAGTGTAAGCGTTAATGTACCTAATGTTAAACATTGTAAACATTTATATAATCAAAATCCATTAAACTACATACATCCAACTATCGTGTCAATCGGCAGACCGCGAGCGGAGTAAATTACGTCAACTCCCTCGGGTGCCGCGGAACAACATTATTTGCCTGTATCGGAAAGCGGTCAGCGCCATCTGTTGGTCAGTGGTGTGATTTTAATTGATCGCAAGTTGGTCACTGGTGGCAATGACATAATTGTGGTAATGCATACATAATGCTAAAGTATTCAAATTAAAGTCGACGAATGAAATGAATCGTAAATTTTCGACTACTGCGTGTATGCAATAGTGTTACTGTTGAAAAGTGATGAACCTTTTCATGCGTGACTGTACATAGTTAAGATGGCAACCGAAAATTTCATACGACGACCGGTTTAGCTCAGCGGTAGCAACCCTGCCTGCGAATTTGGCGGTCCTGGATTCAAATCCCGGTAAGGGAAAATATTTTTTTGATTAGCGTTTATTATTTGTTCCTAAGTTTTTGTTGTGTTATATCTATTGAAATATATCGTCGGCTGGTATTCGTAGCATAAGCTTTATTGAGGTTATCATGGGACTAGTTCAATCTGTGTAAAATTGTCCCCTAATATTTATTTATTTATTTATTACGTTACTATAACATCCTAGTGTCCTGTTTGAATACTAGTTATTGTTACCGGTAATCAATTGTACAAGCATTACAAAGAACACAACAAAAAGTACTACCCAATTGAAATCTACTTTTAGAAGTGAGGTGTGGTCAACAATTCTTATTCCGAAGGGGAAAAGTAATTTATAGTTATTGACGATTGACACGTAAAGTCTGATGTCATGATCTAGTACGAGGGAGGGTTTGAATAATCGCGTATTATTATGTAAGTAATAGCTTGATCTTCATTGATTCATTAATTATTTAAGAGTTTGACTCTTCTCAGTGCAGTTCCCTCCAGTCCTTTCTTCTTAACTTTTTCTTATTCCTAAACTTCTTGATACGTCACGGCGTCTATCGTTACCATTATTTGGTCTATAAACAGTTTCTTGGCTTTCCTCTTCTTTCCTCAATTTTTCCCTCTATTATTAGCTTGTTCTAACGACCATAAAATAATCTTAACTAGAAAACTACAGTGCTACTTAGGCATATTTAGATTCTTGACTACTTGTCATAGACCAAAACAGCAGTACTCAGCTTGTAATTGTAATACTGTGTCGCGCTTCCAAAGTTGAATAAGTGTAAATAATAATTCTTATACATAGATGGCGTTGTAAATAACCGGGGCACGGCTTTTGTCGTGACGATTGCCAGCCCTCTCGCTTTAATGGACCTTGTAGAAAATTATAATAATAAAATAGTTAACTTCATTGATAATTTACACGTGAATTGATGTTCTTATCAAGTAAAGGTAGGGTTTGAGTTATCGCAGGATATTAAGAGTCCCCGACTAGCTCGGCCAAATTTCACCTTCCCATACAAATGGAGTCTCGTTCTCATTTTAAAACTACGTGTTGGATTGTAATGAAACTTTGCACATACAATGACATGAGGTATATCTAGGCCTGTATTTAGTATATATAGCTCTAGTTTATAAAACAAACGGAATACAGCAAAAACAAGTTTTGTATAAAAAACTAAAATTCGCTGTATTTTTTTTTATGATGGTATTTGAAGATACATAAACTAATTACATGCCTGCATATAGCTCAACTAATTCTAAGTAGAAAGTTTCAGAGCAAATAAGCTAGTCGTTTTAAAATGAGAGCATAACTACGTTAGTATGGAGAACCGAGCTTACCGGGGACTCTTAAGCTGATTAATGTTGTTTATGAGTTTATTGTTTATAAAATGCGGTAATTCTATTGGGGTATGCAAACTCTTTGAAAATAACAAATGAAATTTTATGTATGTGGTGTTTGACCGAGCGAGCGCAGCGAGCGAAGGTCTTCGTTTCAGTTTGAGCGAAAATGCTTTTGATAATGTCCGCTTGTCTGTTCTCCTTTACAGGTCGCATTTCTCAACCGATTCTCGTGAAATGTGGTGTGCAGGTTCAATTATGATACGATTTTTTTCAAAATGGCGGAGATATGGGGGTTGGTAAGTGATAAGTCGACCTAAGCGAGATAGCCGGTGTGAATTTGTCTGCATACCGATCGGCAGAGGGCGCCTTGGTGCCAACTTCATGCTAACAATATGTTATACATACAATATGTCGCGACTAGATTACATACACAAATACCGAAATATTCAAATTAACTAGGTATAAATAGAATTTACCCGCCCAAACTATGAAACACATTACTTCACAATGCCCAAATCTAAATTTAAATCTAGCCATTCCAGCAAATACCAAAATCTAGATTTAAACGTAGATTTTGTTCCGCGAAACAAATGCTTTTAAAGGCCATTTCCAGTTTAACAACATTCCTGTATTATCTAAATATATGTAAAACGTACTTTACTAGCTTCTGATAAGGCTTAAATTTGCAAACACACTGCGATATTATAAAAAAAGTTGTATGTTTAACTAATTTCTCATGCATATACGACCTTATGGTAATTAAGAGAATCAACATAAGCGCTACAGAAAATTACAAATCTTATCCTGTATCAAACGATTAAGAAGGTCATATACGTCATTAAAATTACAAAGCGCATAAGACCTTTCAGTTTGAAAGGTTGCATAGGAAAATTCGAAACGTGAACTATTCCTGAAGTTCAGAAGCTGGAAAGTGGGTCGTGCTCGACTCGAGCGATTTGTTTTCATAAAGAAACTTGGGTCATAAATGACATCGGCACGTCATTACATTACGCGTCTCGCGTGACTCGAGGACAGGCCCTCTCCCCAACTCTACCCAAGTTTTAAGCTTTTAAATTAAGTCGTAGATTGCAAACTAGTCTCGTCTCGTCTTGTCGATCGTCTGTAATTCCCAACTTTTCCATAAAAACTTTTTCATTCCTTTGGGGGTTATTTTTGAAAAAAACACCTTTTAGAACTTTTTTAACACTGGAAATGTTTTCTTGCCATCGTATTACACCGCAGTACCGAAAATGCATATTATATAGCACTTATGTATGATTGAGCACCATAATATGATCATATATGACTCGTCCAATTGTGATAAATGAGGTGTCTATCGATTTGGAACTGTGTGCTCACTACCGACATTATTACTTTTACGACCCACTTTTAAATAGAATTTAGGAAGGCAAGCGTTATTTTTTTCCGTAGATAGATTATAGTTTGATAATTACTACACAAAACATCGAATTAATACGTACCATACTTTTACAGCTGTTAACATCTCGCATTCACTAATTAAAACTTAATCAAGCGCATGGAAATGTTCACCAATTAATGTACAAGTGTGCGATAATTGGACTGCGAAAATTCTATGGAGATTTTCCAGGTTTTAATTATGATTGCGGTTACATTAACCATCGGCAATTTGTAACTAAAGTTTATAATGATTAATTATTGTGCAATTAATTTCAGATGCGCATGTTTTAAATTTTAATATGCTAGCTTTGGTGTATAGTTGATAAATATATGTTTTATGATACATTGTTAATGGAGGTGTGCAGGGCACATAGTTTACATGAATGAGTATTTGTCAAGGTAGTTTAACCGCTGACAGACCCCTGTCCTAAATATTAAGGAGACAAGTCACAATCAAATTTAAATCAGAGTAATACTGACACACTTTACAATAGGCTACGTCATAAATAATGTGGGACTCATTATTTATTTATTGTTTTGTGTAAAATTATAGCGACATTATAAATTTCGGTAGAGTCGGGAACAGCCTGAAAGTAGTTCGCCCCTCAATGTGTCTGCGAGATGGAGAATGATGAGTGAAAACTCGTTTTAGTTAGTGAAACCAAGACGGCATGTTTTGAGCCTTGAATTTATGGCGAATTTGACAAAGTTTCAGCAGGAAATTCATATATGCTAATGTCCTTTGACAGATTTAAATGGAGTGTAGTTTTGCGGCAGACTTCGAGAGGGAAAAGGGGGTTTCTCAACTCGACTGTGTTATTTATGTTGGTTGTACTTTAATAGTTAAGTGTTATGCAAGCTGCAAAGTTGTTATTTGGCGCGAGTACTTCAATTGAAAGCCAAGTTAGCGAAGGAATCTAAAATCCAAAAATAGACTCCTGAGCGTAGCGAGGCTTGCGAGGCAGGAGAAGAAGATGAGGTAGTAGAATTTCAACAACAAGCGGAGCGAGTATAGAGTCAACACATGTTTTATAACAAATGGCGTTAAAACACCCCGTTTCCTGTTTATAAAGACGTCAAACGCGCAATAATTCACAAATGTACATTTAAGTTCATGCCCCATCGAGTATATCATTATAATTATGGCAAATATAATATTTCACTGCGGCCCATTTTGTTAATGAGTTCAAGTAGCGTGGGGCGAGGTGTGGCCGCGGGTATGGTGCCAGTGCAAGCGATTTTGAAACGAAAACGCCTTTTAAGTAAAGTCATGCTAAGCGTCACTTATTAGTACCAAAGTAATGTGATTATTTAAAATTGCCATCAAACTTAATAGGGGCGTCAAACTTGACGTTGGTGCTATAAATTTTATTGTATAGATTTGTTATTTATAAATTTGTAATTCTAAGTTATGTGTAATTCTAACGCAATGTAATATTGTGAATGAATAAATGACTATGATTATGACTTCTGATAACTTTTGATTGACAAGGGAATAGTCACACGTGTATATGTGTATATACACATTTATACTCTTAGTATATGTTATTATGCTAAGGAAGAAACGGAGCACTTGTGACTCCTCTGGTGTTGCAGGCGACGGTGATCGCTTCGATCGGACAATCCTATTTTAAACGTCAAACGTGCCCTTTTGCCACTCGTAACATAAAAAAAGCGATTCATATGCATTAGTTATACATACCTCAAAATCGGTTGTACCCTTATTATCAAAAAACCTTTCATCAAATACTTCATTTCATCGACATGTCATTTAGTCGAAAGCAATTTTCTCTGAAATCGTTAAAAATAACGGCTCCTACATGTTGATATTTAAAAAAAATGATTGAGTATTGTATGGTTTTCGGGAAAAAGTAGTCAATGAAAAGAAAACTATGAATCAAAGCAGTCTTGGAAACGTTTGTCGATGAAAAGGGATACCCTCAAAATCGTTTCACTTACTGCAATGCGTCAAAACCCTTGATATCCCGTTCTATTAAACCGCATTTACCAGCGTTCTGTGAGTGAGCGTCGAATAACGTTAACCGCTAACAGTAGCGCCCAGCCCTGAAGCGTATTTAAAAATATTAGGGTCTCGCTACAAGTGGCACCCAACCGTGAAGCATATTTAAAAATGTTAGGGATTACTTTAATGAAGGGCCGAATACGGCCGCGGTGCCATTACGGAAACCCTAATGCAAAGGGATATTAGCGTCGCATTTCATTGTTTACGGATGGTGAAAAACGACTATTTAATTCTTGACTCCTTGATTTTTTAGCCTCGCTATCTCCCTCTTTCTCTGACGCTGTGCGTCCCATATGGTGATGGGGTCAGCCTTCCTATTTCCTCCTGCTATTATTTTATACTTACCGTCTTCTTCGGAAAAGTCACATTCCATCAAATCGCTCGGTCTTTTTAGATTCGCTATAATTTCGAGAAATTAATCTTAGTCGCAAACGTAGAAGACGTGATAGATCTTCGACTAGGTGGACGGACTCACATCAAGCATGTGTATGTATGTATGTATGTAATCACTTTATTGCACATAAATTCATACAAAAAAAAAATGTATTTACAAAACACAGATATGTACAAAGGCGAACTTATCCCTGTGAGGGATCTCTTCCAGTTAACCTTTAAGCAAATGAAAGAAAAAAAGTATACATTAAAGAAGATAGACATGTGATGTGGCGCTGGGGCAAGCCACCAAGAGACGAACTTTGTCGGACACGTGAAAACTATCTATCTATCTATATACATATAATAAAGCTGAAGAGGGTCGAAAGTCTGGACATGGAAGATATTCGAAAAAAAATTGGCCGGGGATACTTAGAATAGATAACGACACGTTCCAACAGTATTTAGAATTTTTGTCTGTTTGTCTGTTTATCTGTTTGTCTGTTTATTTGTACGCGCATCACGTGAAAACGGCTGAGCAGATTTTGATGGAAACATTACTAATCGGCTGAAAAAAGCCCCGGCCAGGTTATAGGCTATAAGAATTCAACCCTTAAAAGGGGGGGTAGCCACTACATTTGATTGAGTTAAGTTTGCACCTGAATCTTATCGCGCTACTTAGGAAGGAGGTGCAAACTTCTCTCAAACATGTGTTACGAGTCCACGAGTGGCGCTAAAATTAATACCTTTTTGCCAAATCCATACTCATATTATAAATGCGAAAGTGTGTCTGTCTGTCTGTTACCTCTTCACGCTTAAAGCGTTGAACCGATTTTGATGAAATTTGTTATGGAGGTAGTTTGAATCCCGGGTTTGAGGCTACTTTTTATCCCTGAAAAATACCCTTATCCGCGATAAACGAATTTAAGGCGGACGAAGTCGCGGGCAGAAGCTAGTTGGCTATAATCTTATGTCTAGCAGTGAACGTCTCTCGGCTGATATGGATAATGGTGCGATATATGAGCTTATTAAAATGTATGGGATACCGGACTCCATCATTACATATCCTTTCTCGGAAAATGTACATACTTATATGTATGTCGGATCAGACTATCCTTGCGTCTCTATCACGCCAAAACAGATGGACGAATTTTAACTTTAAACTTTACAATGTACACTTTTCAAGTTACAATGGTTTATTAAGACTACAGAGAAATATAATAATAATAATAAGTACTCTTTATTGCACACCACAAGAAAATAACATCAGACACTTAAATCTAAACCAGTATGAGAAATGGTAAACAACAGGCGGTCTTATCGCTAAATATGAGGGTAAGCACTGTTTTTCTCATCACGAACCCTCTTGAACAACCAATTTCATCTATCTTTTTGGTTTCATGGTTGATTGGTAGAGAATGTTGGCATAAAGCCCGCAATAACGTTTACATAAAGAAATAAAGTATTTTCTATTTTAATATTGGCATCATGAAAATGCTTTCAAATCGAGCCGCTGCTCAATGCCCGTGCGGGTCATTGTCTGTGGTCATTGCGTCTCAATTTATTGGTCATTTACTGGAACGCCCTGGGGCCCTGTTGTCCCAACCAGTGTAAGTGACGACCGGGAATGATGGGTGGTTTTAATCAAACGTATGCCAATTAAGTTTACCTGCATGTAAACATCAGAAGCTTCGCCGTGCCAAGGATAATACGGATCATGGATGATTTCTATGTTATTATATGTAAGTATATAGACATTTTTTTGTGCTATGGGGGGCAAACGAGCAGATGGATTGTCCGATGGTAAGCGATCACCGTCGCCTACAGACACCTGCAACACCAGAGGAGTCACAACTGCGTTGCTGGCCTTTCAGGTGGGAGTACGCTCTTTACTTCTCTTTTCCCATAAATTATCTACATTGGTTTAGGTGTGTATAGCGTCGTATCCATAGTAAGCTTTGTTTGCTGTAGGACTAGACTAGGGCGATTTATGTTAGATTGTTCCAGATATTTATTTATGGTAAAATGTAAAATAGTTAATAGAATACCTTTACTTCTCTCAAGGAATATAGTGCTTCAAATTTCATTCAAGTATATAGGCTGTATAGTGTACATACACGCAGAATTTAATAAATCTGAGTTTATTTTCCAATTCGACGATCTTCAATCTATTTCACCTATTTTGAGTAAAATATCTTGAATGTACAGACATACCATTTTTACAACGTTCCAAACGTTTACGCGCTACATGCATGGCGAAGAACGTGAGGCATTACGATACATCGTGGACGGTAGCATATTTTAAGCACCAGTGTGCTCGATCCTTTATATTCGAAAATCGAAACGCTTTCGATACTACTCGCACGGCTCATTGCGGACGGTCATTACCACACAATTTATTGGACATTTAATGGAACACTCTAGTGAGCCTTTGTTACCCTGGTACATCAGGTCATGAACAGATTTCTGAACTACAGTATGCAATAGTATTTTTGTTACTTAATTGTTTGCTTTTGTATGCACAATCAGCAATGGTGTTGATGCATGAAATAAATAAATTTGATTGGATATGAATGGACTGATTAATTGTAGTTATTTAAAAGGAGATATAGAATTTATTTATATGTCTGTCAAAACGTATCTGTCTATAGGGGCTCTTACCCTAGAACCGAAATAAGTGGATTGTATATTACTGTGCTCCTGAAGTGGCGACCACGCATATGAAAGCGCAGCGTGGAACAGCCCCTAAGTAGGTGAACGGATGACCTCGTGAGGGTCCAAAAAGCTATAGGGGAGGCCTATGTTCAGCAGTGGAAGTCTGAAGCTGATAATTAAATAGATATTACTGATGATGCTATTTTGACAAATAATTAATTCAAAATTCAAAAACTAAATAACGTTAAAACGAAATGTGTTTCTCTTTGTGTTTTTTTCGCGCATAAATTGACATGGCACCCTCCGTGTGCGAGTTTAACTCGTGCTTAGCCTATTCTTTACTTTATATATATGTAAAATAGAGCAGCAAGGTTCTCGAATGGCGATCGTGTACAGGACTACTCGGCATGGGATTGCCCCTAACAAGATAGATCGACTATCTGGTCAAGATCGCGAGAAATCGTCCGACAAAGGCAATGTACGACCGGTCAGTCTTTGTCCACCAGCGTTTTTAGGATAGTGTGATGTATATGAAGAAAAAACAAGTGCACTAGGTCACTGCGATGCGTTTCAATACTATAAACTTGAAAATCGTAACGCTTTTCGATATTACCCGCACGCTCCATAGCGCGAGGTCATTACGGAACAATTTATTGGTCATTTTATGGAACACTCCACTCAGGCTGTATTGTCCTGGTTGTATATCTCTCCTATCTATATCTATTTTTTCGCCCTATTTGGCTGTTAAAATACAAGTCGAATTTTATATTAAGGGTTAATCAACTTTAAGACCCACACAAACCATTTTTAACTTCTTTGCACAACTTTTAACTAGTTTCTCTTTTTTTAATTTACGCAACTTTCGGATCGCTTATTTCAGAAAATATTCCTTTAAACTGTGCCACCCAGCGGCCATACTGGTCTATGAACCGGTGTCGAAAGATTGCGAGAGCTGTATCTCTCTCCTAGGTAAAGCTCTCGCGATCTGTCGACACCGGTCAATGAACTTATTCTTTTGTTCAGTTTTCTGTTATGGCCGTCATGTGACAACCGGGTCTCCCCTACATGTGGCGAGTTTTTTTTCATCGACGGCGTGACATACGCTACAAAACTGGCGTTATAATAGATATTTTTAAAAGCACTTTAAACCGTTATTACCTTCACAATTTCATAATTATTTTCCAACGCATAATTTAACATTGTATCAAATTCCAAATAATATTACAAGAATGAGTTAATTACGAAATAATTTCATCCCTACATTTCTCAGTGGGATATTTACGAAATTCATATTTAATTCAACTCAGGCGTACTGGGTTAATTAAAATTCTACAGATAGTACAAAATCGGCCTGAGGTGGGTCTCTCTGTATTCGACTAAAATGTCAAAAGATCACATATGTAACCCCCGGTGAAAAATTAGGGCTGTTAAAAGTTAGATGTGTGTATCTGTGTATTTGTGTATATATGTATCTGTCTATAGGCATCAAACTGAACAGCCATCTGTTCAGTTCGATGCCATAGACAGATTCTTACATATAAATTGGTCCATACCAATTTTAAGTCTTTCGAGAAACCGCCACCGCCTCTTTAGGAATAACCTACTTATTGCACTTGTATTGTAAATATCAAATCAAATCAAATCAAATCAAATCAAATCAAAATATCCTTTATTCAAGTAGGCTTAGATACAAGCACTTTCGAATTATCAGTTACAATGAGAGAAGTCTTTGCTGGGAAACATACAATATGATCCAACATTTGTTGCAAGGATTAGGGAAACCCAGAAAAACCTAATCAGATCATTTAACTTAAGTATAATACTTACTTATTATTGATAAAATATTATAAATAATAAGTATTATTAGTTTATTAAAGAACGGAAAAAAATGTTACTCGTCTTATACATTTAAATACACAAATCCATACTAATATTATAAATGCGAAAGTGTGTCTGTCTGTCTGTCTGTCTAACTGTCTGTCTGTTAGTACTTGTTCTTCACGCTTAAACCGCAGAACCGATTTGGATGAAATTTAGTATGGAGATAGTTTGAGTCCCGGGGAAGGACATAGGCTACTTTTTATACCGAAAAAATACCCTTATCCGCGATAATCGAATTTAAGGCAGACGAAGTTGCGGGCAGAAGCTAGTACAGCATAAAATGAAATAATTAAGCCCTTGTGGCACATGTGTGACTATGACTAGTCCGTACACCTTTATTTGTTTTCTCAAAGTGGATGGTTTGCACAGACTGTAACTTTGACAGTATTTTTTTTCTCAGTCAGTTTAAGGGGTATAAACACGGAATAAGGCTTCCGAAACGTCCGGAATTCAAATGAGATAATACACGCGATATAATCAGTTTCAATTGGTTTTTTTTTTCACGAGTGATAAGTTGATAGTAATATGCCACATATTCATAAAATATTCAAGTCTGAGACCTTATGTTCTACATGCAGTGGTTCTACAAATATACAAGAATAGGTATTTTAGTTTATAATTTTAAGTAAGATTATCAACTTATATCAGTAATAAATTTTCCAAGATACAGCTGAATCCATCCAAACCCGATATCATAACATATCATATGCAAAGTTTGTTATAATTTAAGCCCTCATGACAGAGCATAGGTTTTAAAACACAATGACAAAATAACAATAGGTTTCCAAGGACGACATGTTCTTTAAAACGGTACGCTCCTTTTGTGTCTCGCCACGTTGTCCCTTTTACTTAAAACAAGTCTTTCTACTGTTCCCTTTGAACGTACAAACGCACTTCGTATGAAACAAGTGAGCGCGAAACGCAGTCTTCCAGAACTGAGCCTAATTTGATAGACTTCAAAAAACCGGCCAAGTTCGAGTCGGAATAGTCGCGAAGGGTTCCGTAGCGCTATACGTTACGACGCCGATGCTCACGTTTCTTGTTTGACTTTCAATTTATTTTTATTGTTTTCTGTTCCAGCTCCTGCTGTAATCTGTAATACTTACACATATGAAAATTTCAAACACCTCAAATTTTCCGACATTTATCAGTTTTTGACTTTCAAGTATTTATTAAACTAAGGTCATTTTGGGTACATTGCATGACAAAGTTATAGACCATTAAATTTACTAAAAGTTCGTGGCAAAACCAGGTTTTCAGGACCAATATTACAGCCGATCAAAGTTAGATGAAGTTTCTTAAAATGTTAAAAATAGCATAACTCTTGCCAGCATTTTTTTATTACCAGCATTTCTATGCTAATCATGTTGATCATTAATCAATATCAACGTCTTGGAAAATCTATGATCCCCTCCCGCTCTCCCCTCCGCCAAACGTGACGATGTCCCATTAAAATATAAGAAACAATAATACAATATAGATTCTGCCCGCGTATGGCGCCACCTTCACCTTCAGCTTCAATTATGTATATTTTATGGGACCAGGGTATTTTTTTGGGATATAAAAAGCCTATGTCCTTCTCTAGGCCTTAAGCTTTCTATATGCCAAATTTCATGTTAATCAGTTCAGTAGTTTAGCCGTGAAAAAGTAAATGACAGACGGCTAGTCTTCAGAATACTTAGTCAGTCAGAATACTTTGCAGGTAAAAGTACATAAGTAACTGCTAGATAACCACCTTTGGGATAGTATCATTCAAATAAAAATTATTTTCAAAGGATGAAAAGTAACAAAGGAATCAGGGATTAAACATTTTGAAGTGGAAAGCCAGTTGTATAATTTTTAAATTTAGTAGTACTTGTAAGAAGATGTTCATAAAAAATAAACAGTTAAAAGTATTATATACAACATAACCGATAACAATCTAAAATAAAAATAATGTATCACATACTAATAAATAATATAGAAAATAAATAAAAAATAAGGAAAGAACTGCTTTTAAAATACCTAACTAGCCGTCCCGATCATTCAAATGCCGTATAAACAGAAGCGAAAGGAAAGGTACGGTAGTATTAACTTCGAATAAGAGAACAACTTGAGTTTGAATCGCGAAAAACGTTGGAGAAAATACCCCGCGTAAGGAGCAGAGGAAATAATTTCAACTCAGTTGATCCAGCGATGCGAGGAACTTGGCGATAGCAAACGAGCGCCATTGTCTTCATTAAAATGTCGAGGTTTCATTGAATATTATTCTATTTTACCCACTTTATATATCAAGTTTACTAGCGCGTAGTGTAAATTACAAATTCAAAGGGAGACGGAATCGATAAAGTGCCAGGTGTGTACATAATTAAATTTAGAAGCAATTCTCGACAACAGAAGACAAGATAATGAAAGGCAGCAAACAAGTTAACAGACCATAATGACTATGATGAGTGACTTTCAAGGAAACACAATTTGGGTAAATCCCTTAAAATGAATAAAGGCTTTCAATTTTGTAATTTAATGGTACATTATTCCAGTTTCTAGGTCTATAAGCAAAAAAAAATTAATATTTTAGAAGTTTTTTTTCATTTATTTAAGTTAAATATGAATGAACCGTATAATAAGGATGTGCTACAGAAACCTATTAAGGTGCGTCTACATTTGTATCATTTGCCCGATTAGATCTTCGTCCCGTGGCATGATCGCGTGTCACAATCACGCGTTTGGACGTTGCGCCGATCCGATCGCTCGAAATCCATGTTGCTACGCGTATCACACAATTAGATCGGACAGGCGTGGCATGATTGCCGCGTCGACAGTGAGCGTCCAAGCAGCGCGATACGCAGTCATGCCACGCCACGGTGATCGGATACGAGCAAATGATACAAGTGTGGACGCACCTTTAAGTATAGGTTTAAGACACGGATGATTCGCACTGCTCACACAATTAGTCATTAAGTAGCTATTTTATAAATATCAATAATATTTTGGGAGGCGGTGGGTGCGGTCAGCACAGGATGGCACTCTGTGGCGAACCTTACGGGATGCCTATGTCAATATACATCCGTGCCTTATAGATATATAGAAATTGGCATGCAAGACTGTTTATAAGTATGTCGGCATAAAAAAATTAAAAAGAGTTGATTTGACTATCAAGATCACAACACGTACCCACTCCTCCTTCCATTGAGGTGAAGAAGGTGGGGCGGTCCACGTGTTCACGGAACGTGTTCAGGGCCGGCATCGCGACGAGCGACAGTGTTCGTTCGACCGTCGACGGGTGCATACGCTTAACTCTGACGGATCGTTGCCTCTTTTTTTGTGTTAATATTTATTAGAGTGTGAATAACGAGATTAATTATTACAACTGTTACAGTATACAGTTGTCGTTTGATTTATTTCATCCTTGTGCATCCGGTTCTCCTCTGCCATCAAATCGCAAGGGGACCCAAAGCCGACAAGTATGTTTATATGTATGTCTCTGGGTAAGTTATTACAGTTCCGCGACGATTAAGACGAAAGCCTCTCACCAGTATGTGGTGTGACTCACGATGGGCCTAACAAGATGTACTTTGCGCGAGGTATGTCCACCACTGGAAGTCGTTTTTCTAATGACGACGATGATGAAAAAGATTTCATTCAAAACTTATCACAAGTAATTCGCAAGATTATGCGTAACCCATACATTCGTCACTACTTTCCGTGTCTGTGGTAACAGGGCATTTTTATTTAAAATAGTACGGTTAGACGAAACTTAAACCATGTTTAAATGGCGTCTAGCTTGTCAGTTTTGTAACGAAATATATGACATTAATCGTCAGTTTCGTGACAAGCTTGACCTTTAGTTCAAGGTACATATTTTGGCATGCCTTACTTACTGTCATCCCCTTTCCCGCGATTTCTATTAGTAACTGTATAATCGTCATGTATTGTCTGTGCCGTCCATAATATAAATGTTATTTGTTTTAAATTCCCTGGTATATCCTCTCATCAAAATCAAAAATTTAATACCGAACATTCTCCTCTCGTGTGATATGTCTACACGTCGACATTGGCGAAATACCTCTTGCTAAAATCGGAGAGAAGTGAAAGCCATTCAGGAAGAAAAAAAAAGGTACATATTTAAATGAAAATAGCCAACAACGAAGTCGTAAAAGGCAGTTCCAGGGAGAGCAAATCAAACGGCCATGGAATAAATCCTTGAACAACAATAGGATATGGGAGACGACAACAATGGCGTATGGAAAGCGTATTGAGAACGCAGCCGCTCTGCTAAGGTCCTACCTAGGAAATATCTTGAAAGCTCTAGAGCTTGTTATCACTAGTGATAACACAAGTTCTTTGATATAATATGTCGCAGGGAAATGGCCAAAACAGAGATTTGAACAAATCTTAAAGGATATGACCAAATCACGGAGGATGTTAAAATGGCGAATCCATTTTATTATTTGCCTAGAATATATATATATATACATATTTTTTTTAATTTATTATTAACACAAAATATACACAGCGTTTATACATAAAAAAAATTCGCCAAACTGCAAGGCAGTTTGTTGGCGAATATATACACTCGGTTTTTGTTATTTTATCCACTGCGTAACACTTATTCCATTTACCTACCCAACCACCATTACAGTTGCCGGCAAAAATCTTGAGCAAAACCTTGACTGCGCAGTAACTGATTTACGTACAAATGTACATGCGCAGATCCGCCATTTTTAGGGCGCCATTTAACCATCAGAGAAGAATGGCGGCGTGTTGTGAGGCTTGCCACCAACACCTGAAATGATGACCACGACCACACGGCCAAGAGTGAAACCGACGAAGAAGAAGAGAATAAATTAGTAATTTGATCAAATCCCTGAATCAGTTTAGTGAAATGACGAAAAAGCCAAAAATGGCAACTCATTTATTCATTTGTTGATAAAATGAAACACGTCAGCGAGTTGACGAAACGAACTCGCAAAGTCAATTTTTTTTATCATTCATTACACGTTTAGTGATATGATAAAGTCTCTACTGGCCAATCAAGGACCATTAAAACAAGAGGACTGACCATCTCCATACAAAAAGCCGTTCCCCCATATGTACAACGCCATCTATGTATAATAATTATTTTTTACAATTATTCAACTTTGCAAGCGTGAGACAGTATTTAAATATTATGATTTATAAGCTAAGCTATTTGCGAACAAATTGTTACTATACTATATTTCCTTATTCAATTATATCATCTTTAAATGTGTAATTTTAAAGCACCATCTAGTTTTTGCCAGAATATCTCCTTGCGATCGGAACACGATCCAAAGTATGGCAACTGTCATTCCTCTTGTTTTAATGGTCCTTGGGGCCAACAAGTCTCATTCCGGGTGTCCACACGTAAATGTTATTTGTATAGCGGTGTCAAATTGTTGTCCCAATTCACCGTAGGATGGCAGCGCTACACGCTTACTTTGTTTATTCTCTGTATCGCAGTCGAGTTGATCGGATACGAGCAAATGATACAAGTGTGGACGCACCTTAATGAAAGGTAACCTCCCGTCCCCTTGTCACTTAAATGGAGGCTCATGGACTTCTATGCATACATCCTGTACTCAAACGGTGCAAAGTTGGTCTCTGAAGTCCATACTCTGGGTTTGCCAAAGGGGTAAGCGTAGTATATTAATTATACCTAGTTTAAAATTTTCTAGCCATCAACAGGCTATCTCGTAGGTCTCTTAATAAAAGGTTCCATGCACGGTTTTTGAAATCACAGCTTAAAAGCGTAGTGGATACAAATTAGTGCACATAATTCCTTCAAGTGTCGTTGTATTACCGCAATGAACGCGAAACTGTGCCAAACTGTTTAATCTTTGCCTCGGGGTTATCGCGCAGAGAATAGTATGCAAACAGTATGCATCTGGGTCAATCAATTTATTTCTGTACCTATTAGCTGCCAAGGTACCCAGGCACGTTTTAAAACTCCGATTTTAAACGTCACGTTTGGTTCAGTGGGTTGCAGCCGTTGGCCTACGAAGCTAGCGGTCCCGGGTTCGGATTCCGGCCAGGGCAAGTGTTTGTGTGAGCAACCGAGATAGCTACGTTCCTGGGTTTGTAGCGTATTCCTTGGGACATTCAAAATGATCTATCTATCTATCAGCCACGGACGTCCACTGCTGAACATAGGCCTCCCCTATAGTTCGCCACAGGGTGCGATCCTGCGCAGACCGCATCCACCGACTCCCCGCGACCCTTACGAGGCCCCACGCTGTGCTTTCCTATGTGTTGTCGCCACTCTAGGACTTTACTACCGCAACGGCTATCCGTTCTCCAAAGTAACCGACATATCTCACAGGATTGCATCGTTGAAGTGGCAATGGGCGGGCAATGTATCCCGGAGAACGGATTCAACATAATACTGTTGCAAATATGTTTCCTGTATTTCTCGGTGTTATGTGATCGCTAGCCAATCGCTCTAATGGACGGATCATACCCGAAGCGTGTTTTAAACAATGCGAATCCGAGTGTACCTCGCATGACATATGAATACAAAATTTCATGCATTATGAATATGAAATGTTTCAAAGGCCACTAGGATTAGTGATGCAAGGAATACGAATAGCAGATATTTACCGAATACAAAAGACAAGCCCAAAGGATTAGCAGACTGAAGTGGCAGTGGGCCGGTCACATCTGTCGTAGAACTGACAACCGTTGGGGCAAACGTGTTCTGGAATGGAGACTGCGTCTTAGCAAACGTAGCGTGGGGCGCCCTCCAGCTAGGTGGAGCGACGACATAAGAAAAAAAAAAGTGGCTGGCAGCGGATGGAAATAAAAAACGCAGTACCGAGCTCAGGCATGCCATGGGAGAGGCCTATGTCCAGCAGTGGACGGAGGTGGGCTGATGATGATGAACAAAACAGGGATTAACCGCGTATAGATATTTTTGATTTAATTGGGATATTGACTGTACTTAAATGAAATAAAAACAGTAGCTTTGATAGATATCCTAAAAAAAATTAGTTCGATACGTTATGGGTAGCTTGTTATGTGAGTCTTAAAAGTTGGATGGGAAAGTCTATTAAAATATTAATATCTGAATAACATATGAAATGTATAGTAACTTTTGTTATCACACCGTTTCGATAAACGCAAGTTTTAACATAGCTGCTGAACAAAGTTCTTAATTTCCCCATTACTAGGTAGGGACGTGTGACGTCACACGTTCCTAGACTTATAGTATATGGCGTTTTTTGGGAAAGTCAAAAAATTGATTTTAACGTTGTTGTATCATGGTCAGTTTGTATGAGATTGAAGTCACTTTTTCACTATTGTTTCAATTGTTGAGAGATCATTCTTATAACATACCACAGAGAACAGTTGTAAAAATTTGTCAACATCCCAATTAAGTTACCTCTCGTTGTACTACTTAAGTTAAAAGGTAGATTTTAGAAACATGGCAGCTCTGAAAATCAGCGTCTCACCTTAGTCCGGCAATATATCGGCTGGTGACCCCTGTCAGCGCCATCTGTTGTATTATTTCGCAAGTCCGTGCGTTGAATAAGTGTGTTTTTTCTCTTTCTTTGTTTCTATTTTAGATAAAGGAAGTCATACTGTTAAAAGCAAGTTTCCTGCGCATCCCGGTGGGTTAATGTGATCGTGAGCCAAACGCGCCAATTACGCCCGGGGCGTGTTTTAAACACGACTATTGTGCCGCCGCGTCTGACTGTACCGCTGTCATGTTATGCACGTGAAATTCAGTTTGGATGACAAACTAATTTAATTAAAATAGCATTCTTGTGGCGAGCTTTTATTGCCGACTGTACTGTTCTTTGAGCCGTTCATTACTCATAGAAACTATTCTACCCAAGTAGCACAGAAGCTGTATTAGAGCTTCTGTGCTACTACTATAAGCTCTTATTCAGCTTGTTTTCTACCTGGGTAAAGAACACAAACTCTAGAATTTGAATACAATAACTCTTTATTGCACGCATCACAAAACATAGTTTTTAAGTACTTACTGAAAACAATATATCCAAGGAGAGGTGAACTACAGGTGATTTTATCGCAGAGTTCTAAGACCGCCTTCCGGCTCCATCTTCAGAAAAACAAAAACACTAGAAAAACACGTATTACAAGACTTTTCTAACAAATTGAAACACAGCTATGATACGATGTTCCATCATGATGTTCCAGTTCATATCTTCCGGCTCCATCATCAGATCAGTTCGACAGTAGCATATTATTGTATTGTCATCAGAACTACATACAGCTGCCAATTTTCATGACGCTACGATCCTTGGAAGATGGTTTAATTAGTTGCCTTCGATTCCATTACATAGTTAGTTACATACAGGTCGACCTAATAAATGCGTGTTAAAAAAACAAGTATACATTACCGATTCGACGTTCGTGAAATGTGTGTGTGTGTGTGTGGTATTGGAATTGTCATACAGAAATATCCGCCTTACCTGAAACAGAAAACAGATTGGATTTAGTATATATAGCTGCCAAAAACTAAATCAGTACGCCTATGCACTTTATAAACTAGCAAAGCAAGCCAATACTGATGCTGTATTAACTGCGTACCATGGCTTTGTTGCGTCGACCTTACGTTACGGCATAATTTTTTGGGGATTTTACAAATAAGGAAGCGGTTTTCAAAGCTCAAAAAAGGTGTATCAGAGCAATGCGTGACCTTCAACAAACTGACAGTTGTGTATCACATTTTAGAGATTTGAGCATCCTGACAATGCCTTCTATGTATATTCTAGAAGTGGTGATGTTTGTAAAAAATAATCCAGCGCTATTTAAGAAAAGTAGTTTTACCAGCAAACGTTTGGAGCAAAAGATATAGAGAGAATTTATGCACAGCTCCAGCAAAAACCGCTTTAATGCGTAAAAGTGTATATTATCTAGGAATAAGAATATATAATAAAGTACCCAAAGAATTTAAACTGTTACTAATGTCACTTTTGAGACACAAATTATTAACTTTACTTACGAATAAGTGCTATTATTCTGTTTTAGATTATTTAAATGATGATTTCAATTGTATGTAATTATTTGAGATTAATTTATTATTATTGATATTATTTAATTTTTCTTTTTATTAGTAGTCCATTGTCAATTTAATTATCTTAATTCGTAAATTGTATTATAATGTTTAAACAAAATCTTGTTTAGAAGCAGTAAGTAAATATTTTTAAACCAATGTTTTTGTACGCCAATCCGCAAAACATAGTGGAACATAAAATAATTGAACATCTCTGTATGTACGCAGCCATCACCTATGTTTAACAAATAAAACACTTTGACTTTGACTTTGACTTTGACTGTTTTGTATAATACGGGCATTGCTGATGTTCCATTTTCAACATCATCATTATATCAGCCTGTGGATGTCCACTGTTGGACAAAGGCCTCCCAAGGACCTCCTCTCAACCATCGGTTTCCCGCGATCTTGAATAGATCGTAGGCCCACGCTCACGCACCCACCCTTGATGGGGGCTCGCTACGCACCGAAATTCCGATTTAGTGCCATTTAGTTAATCAATTGCGTACTTTCCTATAGTCAACTTAAATGATGACACGCTTGCAGTTAAATGTTATTTCTGAAAATACGTAGAAAACATGCATGAATACTTATTTTTAAGCCTTTGGCGATTTTAAAAAGATTTAAAACTAAAAAAGGAGCCAATTTGACCGAATAGAATTATGACGTCATAAACCTTTTTTCCTTTCAAGCTTCATACGTTGTGACCGTTTTGACAGTTCATAAAAAGGAACTGATTTGATCTGTCAGTCAAGTACTTACCCTATTTTTAAGACTCCGGAAATCAAAGAAGTCCGCATGTTTGTTTAGTATCTTCTTCAAGAAAATAGTTTTAAAAATACTAGACGAAGGGGATGAACATTTCCTCTGGTCAATAATTTTGTAGTGTAAACTACACCATAGTTTAATTTACAACACTATATAGACAAGTAGATATATTGTTGATTTCCCTTTAAAAGTGGTTTAATAAAAATCATTGCCAACCGCAAACTGACACGAATGAAATAACAGCATTTCAGTCGACCGACCGCATAAATAATTGTTAATAAAAGCAATTCAGCGGCTGTCGCCACACACATTAACGCATTTTCAATGCAGTCCAAACGTATCTGATGACATTTATAACTTCATAAGTCATAAATACTCAACCAATTTATAAATGTCGTACTTGAATAAAATTCAGTCCAATTGAAGGATACTTTCAAAAAGTCAAATTATTTGCAGGAGTCAAAGCGGATGGGGGAATAAGCTGTACATCACGATGCTCTCTGGAAGAGTGGTTGAGACGTTGGACCAATAGCCCACAGGTACCGGGTTCGTCTCCTAAAAAATAAAAAAAATAAAATAAAAAGAGAACCGACTTCAACATAAACTAAAAAGCCAAAAATAATATTTTATGTCTGTCTGTCCATGTCAGTAACCACTATAAAATAATCCCACACAGAGTACATTTTGCTTAAGAGTACAACTCTACGAACAGAGAATTTTGATAGATACGTCCGTTTTTAGTGTATATTTTTAACCGACTTCAAAAAAGGAGGAGGTTCTCAATTCGAACTAATTTTTTTTGTATGTATGTTACTCGATATCTCCGAGAACCGTGAACCGATTTTCAATTTTTTTTTTATCGGAAGGGTATAACTCCTAACTAAGTCGGTATCTGATGATGGAATCTTGGAGAAATCGAGGGAACTCTTCGAATGTTATAGGGACATGTACGGCGCTTTTGGTAATTTATTGATAGTCAAGAATTTACATTCAGTAAATAGGATTTGGTTCTGTTTCCGCGATTATTACTCATTGAAATAAAACAATTTAACGGATTATATCGCGTATATTATCTCATTTTAGTTCCCGACGTTTCGGAAGCTTTCCAGCTTTCAATGGTCACGGGAGGACCTCCCGTGACCATGGAAAGCTGGAAAGCTTAATATACGCGAATAATATACGCGATATAATCCGTTAAATTGTTTTATTTCAATAAATAGGATTTGGTGTAAGGAAACTGATGATGAACACCACAGATGGCAACCAGAACTTTACTTCTAAACGGCCAGTGTTTCGAAGGTAGCGATTAGATGTGCCGATTCGGATAGTTAAATTACTAGGAGGAAACAAATGTACATGGTGCTATTGAATACGGTACGAGTACCATAAAACTGGTCTGATGCTGGAACCGGAAAGTACCCTACAGAACACGGTAACCAAACAACGTAACCGAGTCGTGTTTGGTGTAACTGGAAGTGTCCTGACAAGCATTCTGAAGACAGAAGACTTATTTTTTAATCGACTTCTTAATCGATATTTATTACATAATAACAGTACAATATCTACATAACAGTTCTGGTGCTTAGACGAAAGTCTTACAATTTAACACGAACCTAATTATGTTTTATTTATTTACAATCATTATTTTTGCTTCTGGATGAATTATAGAAGGCATCTCCTTAATAATAATACCTATGTCACCTATATTATATTTATATAATGTTTCAATATTTAACAATAATGATTTATACGCGAAATGTTATGTACCTACACTAAAGATATAATATCCTACCGTCTACTTTTGTTTATTTATCGATAATATTGTACACGTGAATCAAATATTATGTACGTACGCTAAATTATTACTTACCTAAAAGATGTATTTACAATATTTACATAACAGTTCGATTATTTACCTATAAGAGATATTTACAATATTTTTCTTATTAATTATATATTACAGTTCCGATTGCTAAGGCGAAAGTATAACAATTTATCATTCAGAAAGAGTAAATTGGTGAAGTGGAACTGATGAAGAAGACCACAGAATGCCATCGGAACTCCTCAATGATAAATGATTTACGGGTGGCGATAAGATATCTTGATTAATTTAGCTAAGCAACTTCATACTCACAAACTTAAATGTCCCTGATGAGAATGGTACCATCGAATTGATTTAATGATGAAGCCGGAAGGTAGGCACCAGATCTATGTAATAAAATAATGTATCCTGGCCGTGTTTTGGCTTGTTCGAATCGTCACGAGATACACTTTTAAGTAACGAGTAACTAAAAAGTGTAAAATAAATAAACTTTTTAACAAAAAAATAAAACCGACTCAAAAAAAAACTAAAAAGTAAAATAATAACGCCATAATTCAATTTCTTCAATTTACTTACAAGTAACCGTTTGTATACTCAATCTATACAGTATATACAATTAATGTTATTTTGGAGTCGGTGCCATCGTGTCACAACTTACTAAAATCGTCAATTTTTAAATATTTTACACATTCTTTATATGGCACCGACGCCAAAATAAGATTAATTGTAGAAACTGTAAAGATTGAGTATACAAACGGTTACTTGGAAGTAAATTGAAGAAACTGAATTATGGAGTTATTATTTTACTTTTTAGTTGTTTTTTGGAGTCGGTTTTATTTTTTTGTATACGGAACATTCGGTTCGCGATTCCGACTCGCACTTCGCAGGTTTTTACTATTACTCAGCCTCCACTGTATGTCTGACTGGCAGCAGGTCACAGGGCCCTAACTCTGGAAATATATTAGGTACCACATGCGAAAGCAATCGGGTATATGTCTGAGTGTCCATTTTCCCACATTAAAAGCACATGAACACAAACATTGTGGTACATATAAAATATTGCCTCGTGTTTAAATTAGGAACAACGAGGAAAACATTATTTGTAGATAGACTGTTGTAAGTATTAAAATTTGATAAGGTAAATTTACTTCAATTGAAAATATTTTATATTGCAATCCGTGTGAATACCCGACCGGTAATAATATTCAGCACGAATGAACGATTACTCGTTTTCCAATATACGATCGAATACAGAATACAATCCGATTCGTATCTGATGACATAAATACCAAGAATTGGACGATTGGATTATTCATGAGACAGGTTTTTCACAGGAATTCATTCAATTTGTATGTATATTCGTCAAAATTGGGAATAGAAATGTTGACAATTTTTGAATACTTTTTTCCGTGGTATGTTTGTTATAGAAAGACCTCTCAATTATAGAAACATTGGTGAAAAAACTACTTCAATCTTATGAAACCTTACCGAGATAGAGTAAGATTACTTTGAGTTTACCACTGACATATGCTTTTTCACTTCTCCTGCTCAAAAAGGAGGTCATATTAGCTTCGCGAAGCGAGACTAAAATAGTACATTCAGCTCCTAGGGTTTAAAAGAAAGCCATATAATCCCATACAAATTTCTATAAAACTGAAAAAAAAAACTTGCGGCCAGCTACATACTACTTACGAATGATTAAAAACAAACAAACCAACTTCATCAGGTTGGCCAAAATTTCTGATCGTTTTGCAGCCCTTCACATTAAAAAGTAAAAATTGTCTATGGCTATTATTAGTTTAAAAATATATATAAGCTGTCAATTTAACAATCAAGAATTGCTCAAACTGTACTTTTTATTTTTCATGAAATATACAATTTTAGTGTTAAGTCTTTTTTATTTTCACGCAGTCGAAGTGAAAAGCAGAGTGTTTAACACGTGGCTAAAAGCCATTATGACACTCAGACATATTTGTCCTCGCTCACTTCGTGAGCTCGTCCAAATAATCACTTTGTGTCATAATGGCTTATTTTAGCCCCTTGTCAAACAATCTACTATTATTCCATTGGATATTCAACTTTAACAACAAAAGAGTTACTATTACAAACAAACGACGCTTAGACAGTGTGTAAGTAATACAAACTCTTTTACATTAGTGTTAAAGTCGATTATCCAATAGAATAAAATAATATGTCAGTGGTAAACTCAAAGTAATCGTACTGTACAACAATGTTAAAACCACATATTAAGAACTTGGTTCTGCAGCTGTATTTAAACTTGCGTTTATCGAAACGGTTTGAAAACAAAGTTACCATAAATGTCATGGGTAATTCAATGCTATTATCTATCTATACATATAATAAAGCTGAAGAGGGTCGAAAGTCTGTACATGGAAGATATTCGAAAAAAAATTGGCCGGGGATACTTAAAATCGATAACAGAACACGTTCCAACAGTTTTTAGAATTTTTGTCTGTTTGTCTGTTTATCTGTTTGTCTGTTTATTTGTACGCGCATCACGTGAAAACGGCTGAACAGATTTTGATGCAAACTTTACTAATCGGTGGAAAAAATCCCCGGCCAGGTTATAAGCTATAAAAATTCAACCCTTAAAAGGGAGGGTAGCCACTACATTTGATTGAGTTAAGTTTGCACCTGAATCTTATCGCGCTACTTAGGAAGGAGGTGCAAACTAAAATTAATACCTTTTTGCCAAATCCATACTCATAGTATAAATGCGAAAGTGTGTCGGTCTGTCTGTCTGTATGTTACCTTTTCACGCTTAAAGCGTTGAAACGATTTTGATGAAATTTGGTATGGAGATAGTTTGAGTCCCGGGTTTGAGGCTACTTTTTATGCCGGAAAAATACCCTTATCCGCGATAAACGAATTTAAGGCGGAAGAAGTCGCGGGCAGAAGCTAGTTTAAAATATTTTCAAACTTTAAAAATTTACCTTCCCACCCAACTTTTAAGGCTCATAAAACCAGCTACACGCAATGTATTGAACAAAATTGTTTATTTAGGATTTCTATCATAGAAACTGACATTTTACATCAAAATTTCATTTTCATTTGAGTACAGGCAACATCAAAATTTTTGTCAAAATTGAAGATACGATACCATTTGTGTTTATAAGCGACATCTATTGTTTTATTTTTGGCACGATTTGTTAGCATGATTTAAAATAAAATATGCATTTGAATAGCTTTCACTTAATTTTGAAGGGTCGAAAATATGAAATTATTCTACGAGAACTAAAGATAGGGAAAAAATATTCAGTCAATCAACTTAAGGTGCGTCCACATTTGTATTATTTGCCCGATCAGATCTTCGTCCCGTGGCATGATGGCGTGTCATGATCACGCGTTTGGACGTTGTGCCGATCCGATCGTTCTAAATCCATGTTGCTACGCGTATCACACACTTAGATCGGACAACCGACGATCGCCGCGCCGACAGTGAGCGTCCAAGCAGCGCGATACGCGGTCATGCCACGTCACGGTGATCGGATACGAGCAAATGATACAAGTGTGGACGCACGTTTACTGAGGGGTTACTCCGAATATCGAAATTCTAAGTTCGTAACGTGCCATCCCTCTCTTATATTAAACTGGATTTGAGTGGCTTACACTGCAGTGGATCGCAATATTTTTTACTCTCAACTTAGATTTTTGTATCAATAGTAATGATATATCCATTTTTCAATTGCATCGTTGAAGTGGCAATGGGCGGGCCATCTTGCCCGGAGAACGGATGGCCGTTGGTGCAGTAAAGTCGTGGAGTGGCGACCACGCATAGGAAAGCGCAGCTTGGGACGGCCCCCGACTAGGAGGACGGATGACCTCGTAAGGGTCGCGGGGAGTCAGTGGATGCGGTCTGCGCAGGATCGCACCCTGTGGCGAGCTATACCTATATGTTCAGCAGTGGACGTCCGTGGCTGATAGATAGATATCCGTTTTTCCATAGGAAAACACGATGAGAACATAGTACCGAAAAGGCCGTATCATACCCCTTCTCCCCATCTTCATCCAGATTTTGCTATTTCTTGACAAAAAAAATCAGATCGTTCCGCCTACGAACGCTGAAAAATATACTCGTATATATATTTCCACAGTAAAAACACGATGTTCCGGAATGTTCCACTTAATCGGTCCTCCATCGACAAATTCATCGGATCGTTTATCGAGTTTATGTCGACTCGTTTAATCGATTAAAGCTGCACGTCATCGAAACGACTTATCGGTTATTCCGCCCGCGGCGCTAAGTATTGCACTTGGGGACAAAGTGAAGTGTACGCTTTTATTTTTAGTTTTTTTATTTAGGTCACTAAAGCTGGATGAAAAGTAGTGCAAAAGGATGTGGCAGAGATGAGAGAATGATGTTAAGGGGTTGGGGTCAGCTATCTGTTATGGGTCTCGACATACACTTAAGAAAAGAGAGAAAAAGAGTTTGAGATGATGCCTCTTCCACTACATACAATATATACTTTTTTTTAATTTATTCAAGTTAAATGAGAGACCAAAGACCACCTGGACAAATGTGTTGTCTTGTCGACAGGCATGAGAGAATGCAATATTTCGAAAGAAGACGACAAGGATAGGGGAAGAGGAAGATAAGGAAGGCTGACCCCACCACCATGTGGGATACATGTCTATGTATCCCTCTCTATGTATCTCCCATATGTTATATCTATGGAATCTCTTAAATGTCTCTCTTCCTCTCGGGAAAAGTACTGAAATTTTGATGGTAGTAAGACAGTCTAACGCGAACCCTAATTGAAATTTAAGCAAGTGTGAACAGGAGAGAACAAGACATTCATAAAAACATTTCTCTGGTAAAGATACATTTACAGGACCATAAATACTGAAACGTACATTGTAGAAATAACCCTCCTTAGACATATAACCCCATCCCCCTCTAACTTAAAAGCTGCCCCGATAAATTTGTCCTCAGAGTTACGATACTGCCTGCGTTGTAAAATATTCAGCGTCGATACGTTCACAGGTAGAGAGGGCAGCCTATGCAGTTTAAGTGATAACAGACCGTTTATTGTAAGAAAGGATTTTTAGATCGGTTGCCTGGAAGTGATACAATTGACCAAGGAAGTCATACAAAACTATTGTCAGAATTCAAAAGAAAGGGTCACAAAAAGCAGCATGTATTAAGTCATGAGCATTGGCCGTGTGGTTCCGTTATAGCTTTAACTGTAAATTGATTGTATGTATGTACCAAATAGTGCAAACTTATTCTTGTATATATTCTAATTTGGTTTCAGGCTTTCTTTTGCGAGATGTGCAATAAACAAATCTACTTTTATTACAATTCCGATTTTAGGCAGCTGACTTACACAGAATATAAATCTAGCAGTATCTAAAGAAAGGTGAGAACATAGCCGATAACTACTCTTAACCTAATTATACATCTCTTGATTATGAAAGTAGTCGAGAGCTAGTCGTTTCTTTTTCAGCGGTTGAAGAACTGCCTCAGAGAGAAGCCGCGTTTTCTCCATCCTACTGAACAGGCTGGTTATCGCCAGCTGTATCGAACACACGCCACATGGCAATGGCCATTTAGCGTCACCGATGCCGTTTTTAACGACCGACGACAAGGCAATAGCCGGCTTTTGTCGACTTTTGGCGAAACAAGCCTCGAATACGTGACGAAATCTAATTTACGAAATGACATGCGATGCAGACAATTACTTATAATGTTACGGGATACAATATGGGTCTTGTACAGAAGCCCAAATTCACTTAAAGAGCAATGGAATGAGCTATGCTCGGAGTATATCTTCGAGCTTGAGTTAGAAATGAGAAACTCCGTAGAAGGAGTCAGGTAACTAACACATCACAAAGATTGTTGAACTTAAATGGCAGTGACGGGCCCAATTGCTACAAAAAAAATAGCCGATAGGGTTTACATAGGTAGGCCACCAACATGGTACACTGATGATCTGCTAAAGGTCGCGGGAACTCGCTGGATGCAGACAGTGCGGGACCGGCCAAGATGGCATTGTGCATTTATTTATTTATTTAATCTTTATTGCACAAAAGAAAAACTTATCGATCAAAGTCAATTAATATGATGTTTGGTGTAGATCTAATTAAAATTAGTAGATCCGCTGAAAAATCTAGCTAATTCTTATCTGGGTTGCTCTGAGTCTAAACTACAAAACTAATTCGAAGGAGCTTCATATATTTTTATAAATAACTAATATCATATAATATGATGAGAGGAAATATTATGAATAAATATATTCTAATATAGAAGACTATATAGTATTTTATGCAATCATTTTATATAATGCATACTTTTTCAGCCGAGTACCGCGTTTAGGCCACGAAGCTTTCTGAGTGGCTTAAATAATTTAGGTACGAGACTTAAAAAGCTAATTATTATAACTATTGTAGGTATACAATACTTTTTCTACGAGTAACCCATAAACTACAGTGAATGAAACATAGCTAAAAATTGCAATAACACTGCGTTCTTTTTTTGAAATTCATTATAGTTCTGTGCGGAGTTGTATAATATAGGTATTATAGTTTAGTGAAATATAATATACACCATAGAGAGTGATAATCCAATCTAAAAGGTATGCCTGTTTAGTATGATTTGCGGCGTTCTTATCCACAGATAAATTCACGAGTAGGAAAAATACATTATAGTCCATTATTTTTCAGTGCGAATTTTAGTGCTAGATTTGTCTAACTTAAAATTATTACCAAGGATTGCGAAAGAGACAGCAAGCGTCGTAAAGGAAAGAACGGTCTAACCAGGAGAGGAAAAACTATTTACATTAGGTCTAATTAACGTATTATAAAGCCCCGAAAAGCGAATTGACAAACATTTCAACAATGAAACTGTACGACAGTGATGTTTTTGGATGTAAGCCAACCAAATTATTGTAATAGTTTTCCTGGAAATCCACTCGTGTCATATCAAACTTTTTACTATTTTTTTTTAATATCAAGCTTATTTAGTAGATGTGTTTAATTTTGTGTAATATAAGGATTAATAGCTTAGTAAGTTTGATTTTACAGTTTTGACTAAGACTGCATTTACGCTATTTTCCTGACATTGATATTCATATTTTTCAGGAGTATTTCAGTGTATGTCCAGTCCCGCCACTACGTGCACTTCAGCTCGTTTATAGTGCGCGTGCCGGGGCCGCTGCAGAACACAATCGCAACACAAGTGCAGACTTCTGGCCGAAGGGTGTAGTGTTTCGGCAGTTCCGGGGCAATCTGCCGAATCCTGCACCAGATCAGACGACGCAACGGAGCCACGGGGTTACGTCGCCTAAATCAAACTCTGTGTTTTTGTTGTAAAGCCCCATTTCGTCAGTCAATATCCTATACTTAGTTCATCGTTACTTGTCCTAAATAGTAAACAACATTAAAATCTAAAAGTAAGTCTTGAACTCCCATTTTCTCGTAAATAAAAGAACAGGTAATAATATTTTTAGTGCCACGATGCCAATTTCATACATTAAATTGATTTCCTTGATTTCTAAACTACTATGAAGGCTCTTAATCTTGAGGATTTTCTAAGAGATGCCTGCGCAACATACACTTAAAGGAGAATTTACTCTGAGCTTATCGTATACTGAGGCGAAGGGCGTTACTAATCGCCTCTACACTGAAGGAGTTCTGATGTCAAGTCCACATGGCACCAGAGCGGATACTTATGGGACAGAATAATAATAATAATTTCTAGGGGTCTCTAAAGTCTTTAAATTCCACGTACTCGCATTTCAAATAAACATATACACAGACTTAATACCTCGTAACCTATAAAGCCCATATACACGGCTATTTGTTCTTAAAAAGTCGTAAAACGAAGTGTCGAATACATTCAAAGTGTCGAAGTTTATGAGCTGTAGCTCGTCTCATAAAACTAATACCTGTTGTACAGTCAACAAGAGAAAGCTGCGAAGATATTGTTCTCAAACATGCAATGAAATATGGATGATGTGTTCTGAATAGTAGGTCCCGAATTAGTGCATACGGGGGCATCCATATATTACGTTAAGCGTTTTTGGCGATTTTTTTCACCTCTTCACCCTCTAAACGGCTCACGTAATTAATGAAGGCCCTCTTATTAAATTTCATACACAATTTAAGGCCTTCTTTTATTTCAAACCGCTATGAGCGTTAACGCATATACGAGTAGGTAGGAGGCACTCCATACATGCAACCGAAACAAACATCAATGTATGGCTAATATTTACGGAAATATTAGCTAATAATAAATTGTTCCCCGCCCCCCCCCCCTCCCCTCTTTCTTCTAAATCGTATCTCCAAACATACAAAGGTAAATACTTTCAACAAAAATTATTGTAAACATGATCGGTATACAGTTTTTGAGTTATTTCCGAAAAACTCTGCTTCTTCGCAGAAGGACGTGAATGCCCCGAAGATGTGCTCTTTTGCTAGTGCCTTTTTCACATCGTATTTTTTTAATCTATACTGCATTTGTTTTTTGTAACGGCTACGGCCCCTACACAGAGCATGGTCTGACATGTTTTGGCCGGTTTTTAATGACTGTATCTTTAGATTGCACGGTGATTCCGCTCCCGTACAAGGGCGGCCATAAATACCTCAACTCCAAAAAAAGCCATTTTTTCGATTTTAAACTATAAAGGGTTATTATACAAGCATGAAATATATCATTAATAACATTTTTAGACATTTATAATAAACTTGTGTGACTATTTTTATTAAAAAAATATCTGTAGTCAAAACCATTTTATAAAACGTTATTATTTTAAACATAAAGCCATTAGATAAAAAAAAATTGTAATTAATGAAAACATAAATGAAACAGCATACTACATAAATAATAAAAATATTTATTTCAAGACTATTTACATATATACAAATAAGGTTATATTAAAACAAAGCGATTACTTACTATTTATACATTCAATATTACCTACTTACTATTTACACACAACAAGTCCAATACAGATTTAGACAAAGAACTTTTTTTTTTAACAGGTAACCTTCTCAAACTTGATATTAGGGGATCTGAGTGAAGAAGAAGTCGATTAATCAAATCAGTATTAGTCAAAACGCGGTTCATTTTTCGTGTGTGATCTAGTCGAAATGCTTTATAGTATTTGTTACTCGCTTCAGCTGCTTCTTCAGACAGTTCTCCTATAGACAGTAGGCCGTGATTGATAATGTCAGCACCATGAATCAAAATTTTGTGAACAGAAGCAGGCAAATAGTACCATGGATATTCGGCAACTAATTGCCGTGCAGTTTCTAAAGCGAAATCTCTGAATTTTGTCGCATCAATGTTATATCCCGAATTGATACACTGAAGTACAGTCCAACAACGATCTAGGAGATCCTTCTTAATACCCGTAATTTCAGCTGAAATATCTGAGCTTGAGAAGAACCGCCTAGCAGTGTTGCCATCGTTCGATGTCCCGCTTCCGCCACTTTTGGGTTTATCGATAATAAGACCTAACTTTTCCCTAAATTGCGATTGTATAAGTTTTTTTTTTTCAGCTACAAGTCGTTTATCGCTATCAGACCTAGCTTGCCATTTCTTAACCTCTAACTTGTAAGCGAGATGAATGAAATATTCAAAAAATCGGATCAATGCGTGAAGTGGAGACATGCCATATTCATATTTACTTTCGTCAGTTGCTTTGCACAAACATACATCAATTTGATTCATCTCACTTGGTAAAGCTTTACATATATAACATCTAGTTGAAGAAACATCACTAAGTGCATTACACACCTTACCATCGACCATAGTAAGTTGTAAGCTATGATTAATTGTGTATTCGCATGCATTTGTCTTGAAGATAGTCGGTTGCAAGTTACTTATTTTCTGTTTGAAATAAGTCTCCTCTTCAACTGATACTGCAGTTGTTTCCTTAAAAAACTGAAAGCGAATAGGTCTGCAGTATCGAGTTGAAGAAGGACGAGGATTATTCCACAAAATGATTGAGTTTTCCTTATTATCCGGGTTTAAAATAAGTTGAAGCGGTACATATGAAGTAACAAACAAGCTACTATCCACAAGAGAAGAATCTGAGAAAGTTTGTTTGTATTCGCTATGTCCTGTACTACCATCAAATCCCCATTTCCCAACCAAAGATATTTTATTTAAAGACTGGTCAGGTATTTTATCTAAAATATCTTTTTGAGACTCAAGAATCCGAGTGGCAGTGTGATCTAACAAACTCTGAAGTTCGACTTCGGCTGATGATTCAGTAACGGCTACAGTTGTAGGGTAACATCTCTTTTTAGCCTTTACAATGCGTTGATAGGAAGGCATACAATCTTTCAGTATATTATTATGTATAAAATTCTTAATTAATAGATATTGCTTTCTAGAAATCTTACCTTCTGCAATAAGTGACAAAACTTTGTTTTCGTCGACTTTTGTAGAAGTTAAGCTGGAATCAGCAGAAGCATTGAGCAGTGTATTTACAGCAGACTCGTCAAAATTAGATAGTTCCGCCAGTCTCCTTCTTTTAGTGCGTTTACTACTTTCATTAAAGTTTTTCCTCGGACGGCCACGAGAAGTGGAAGGGGAGGGGTCGACGTTATCATTCTGCTGAGAAATACGCTGCTCGATACTTTGGATCACATCAATGTATTCTACATCATTAAGCCACTCTGCATATTTATGTAGAAATATAGACTTTGTACATCTTGTTTTTTTCCAATAACATGCAATTCGTTTACATAAATTCCTTATATTAACCCTTAAATTCTCTATGCCAATATTTTCGATGTTATCCGAAATAATTGATGTTTCCGTCAGTGTAGTAAAAACATGTTGAAATTTTTCTGTATCAGTTCCTTGTCCAGAGTGCCAAATATCAAAAACACTACGTTTCGAAATAGAACACCTTAAAAATGTACCTAAAACAAAGATAAAAACATTTTTTAAAAATCGGATTTTTTTCGGCTACCCTACTCTTGTTCTTTGAAACCCCTTTTACCTAAGAAGAGGTCAAAAAAGGTCGATGAAAGTTACAGCCCTTATTAAGGACACTTCCATCTATAACATAATATATGTGTCAAGTGCGGCAAACCTCGGCATCAGAGTATAACTCTCAATGAAATCATACTTCTTAAAAATTAATCGTAAACGACAGACCTCTACTAGAAAATTATTTTAAAATATAAGCACGCATATTTATATATAAAACATAATTGAAAAATAAAGTACATACCCTCTTCTTGGATTTCCATAATAATACCACGTGGACACACGCAAATAATAATAATAGTACACAATAACAAAGTGATTAAGTTGCGGCGACAAAAACACACTACTAATTAGGGTCGAGATGCGTTCACTTTCGTTGCACAAAAGTAAATGATAATAGTACTTTATTGCTGTGCTATATATAGTATTTAGAAGATTGTCTATCGGTGAATCATTTTACTTACTTTTTAGTCCAGGATACGCTCATGAATTTTTTCGATTTATGGCCTACGGCGGAATCACTGTGGATTGCGTTCGTTGACTTACAATAATTATTTTTGCACAGCTTCAGAGGTCTGCACACTTAAGTATTTGACGTTATTTTCAACTTGATAGCCCGAGATCCTGAGAAAAGGGTCTTGACGGACAGACAGACGGTCCACAAAGGGATCCTATAAGGGTTCAGTTTTTTCCTTTTAAGTTCGGAACCCTAAAAAGCACTAAAGTATGAAAGTAACAATACAATTCTGACCGTACGAAGCAAGTAAAAATGAAATCCAACGCTCAGCAACTTTACACGTTTAATAATCTTTATGACTCGCGTTTATAGGGATTTAAATAAACTAACATAGTCATATAAAAGCGCAAAAGGCTGTATAAAGTTTTCACTCCGGCAATAACATTTTGTCTTACTGATTTAATCAAGCACTTTTTACGAAGCTTGATACTATCCTTTACAAGCTATTTGCCCGGAGGTATGTGTTATTCAGAATGTTGTTTACTATTAAGGACACGTAAGGATAAATAGCCTAGAAGTTAGTTAACTATACGACCTTATACTACCGAAAACAGAGGCTTGTATTTATTTATCTTATATCAATGCATTAGAAGTCCCGCCCTTCCATTTGCACCTCTCCGAGACCCATAAATACTGCACCCTCACTTTGGGGTTGAGATTACGAACTTAAGAGAATACATGGTTACCGGCTGCCAGACAATAAATTGGATTTACAAAAAATTACGAAAGATAGGAGTAGCCTTCGGAAAATACAAGATGGCCTCCATTTAGCTATCGTATCAAACGGTACAATATTATACACACTAGTTAGTACATAGTATGCAAGTGCAGTCTTAGTATGCAACTACTATAGTTTGTTTGCCATACAAATAAAAAAAACTTTCAAAAACCTATAATGTAGGTATTGCATTGCGCCACCTACTTATACGTACAGTTTATTTTTCTCAATGTCGCCCACTACCTAAAAGTTGTCTAGAAGAGATCGCTGTGTAGCAATAAGACCGCCTCTTGTTTGCCTCTCCTTGAATTTATTGTTTTTCGTGCTCTGTTTTTAAAGATGTGCAATAAAGAGTTATTTGTATTGTAGGTATCCGATTTTTTGGGAATTCTTTCCCTGTATGAATTTAGCAGAATAAGAAAGTATTTTTCGAAATACCATCGGAATACGTCTAGTGTGAAATTATTCAGTACAGACACACTCGCAGCCCTATCCAACCTGTCTAACTCTACCCTGCAATAGCGTCGTGTAAATTGTTGCTACTAACTTTTGTTTTTATTACTCTCCATTTTTGTTAATATGATTTCTTTATTTCGAATACAAGTTATTTTGTCGTTGAAAATAAGATAATTTGAAACACACTTTTAGTTGTGTTAATGCATTTTTGGGTAACTAGTGATAATGTATGATATACGAGGGTTGCTACTTATATATCCGGAAACAAAAAAACAAACAAACGTACACGGCTGAAAATAGTTTTATTGTTTTTCAAAGTATTCCCCTTGATGATCTATGCACTTTTGCATTCGCGTGAACCAATTTTTAAAGCACTTCTGCCACTCCGCCTGAGGTACCTCCATAACGTGTTGTTTGAATGCGTCGACAGCATCTTCAGCGGTCGAAAATCGTTGACCGCGTAATTTATTCTTTATATTTGGAAATAAATAAAAATCGTTGGGTGCCAAGTCAGGGCTGTACGGCGGATGACCCGTTAATTCCACATTTTGACCCTCCAAAAATAGAGTTGTTTCGCGTGACGTATGACAGCTGGCATTGTCATGATGAAGAATGATTCTTCGTCGCTGGTTAGTTTTACGAATTTGTTCAAATACTTCCGGTAAGCAAATGGTCGTGTACCACTCTGAATTAACCGTTCTACGGTTTTCTAGTGGCACTGTAGCTACATGGCCATTAATACCGAAGAAGCAGGCCACCATTTGTTTCAATGTACTTTTTGCACGAGTAACTTTCGTAGGGTTCGGCTCATTTTGAAACACCCATACCGTTGATTGTTGCTTCGTTTCGGGATCGTATGCATAGATCCAGGATTCGTCACCTGTATAGATGTTATAAACGGCTTTTGAGTCACCACGATTATATTTTTTTAACATTTTATTGCACCATTCGACGCGAGCATGTTTTTGCTCATTTGTTAAGTTGTGGGGTATCCAACGCGAACAAATTTTTTTTACAGCCAAATAATTATGTAATATGCTATTAATGCTGGTCATAGAAATACCCAGAGTCGCCTCTATCTCGCGGTACGTAACATGTCGGTCGTCCATTATAAGTTTTCGCACAGCCTCGATATTTTGTTGTACAACGACCGATTTCGGGCGACCTGCCTTAACTTCGTCCGTAAGCATACTACGTCCACGATTGAACTCACTAAACCAGTGATACACAGTAGTTTTAGATGGGGCTTCATCACCAAAAGTTGAAGTTAGTTGATCTATGCACTGTTGTTGCGTTAAACCACGCCGAAAATCATAATAAATCATAGCACGAATATTTTCACGAGTGAGTTCCATTCTTGCTGCGAGATGACATTTAAAACCCGTCAAAAACAAAACACGAGCGTTAATAAGGAAGAAAAAATATACCTTATATACTTAAAAAAGTTCAAATTTTACCATGGCGGTCAAATATGCTATTTAAGAAGATTGTAATCCCGGTTTCCGGATATATAAATAGCAGCCCTCGTACATGGGTCAAACATGGTAGCAAATATATAATCGAACAACGCCGGTGTTTTTCACCAACAGTTCCGCTATAGCACACATTGCTGTCACAGATCAAATAGAAGGATAAAAATACACGTTTAATTATAAATTTAGGCTCTACTAGTAAACGTCAATTTCATCCAGATTAATTTGTCCGATATATAGATGTAGATGGATGTACATTGTACGGTCAACGACCTTTCGTACCTTGTCAAAATGACATTGATATGGAATCTCTATCGGCTTTCATATTGGTTTTCACTGTGACAAGGTACGAAATGTACTCAACAAATCAATTTGTGTGTTAGCCGGATCTCACCACCCCAAAATTCCATGGAGTCGTAATGGTGCTGTCGCCAAAGAGGCTGAGAGATTAACAAACTTCCATTGTTTTTTATCCGACTTGGCTAAGGAGAACCACTCTAATCCAAAAGACTCTATGTGCATTTGTCGTCTCAAAGCACTTACTTCGTTCTGGTTTTGACACATTACTCCCCCTGTGATTAGTCAAGTATATCGCGAAATGTTTACAAGATTCCTATGCAAGTACAAAGTTACATTTATTTGATATTTAAACCGAAAAACAATTGGAATAAGGTCGTTTTGAAGATTCTGGTAAGATCAGTTGTGACTTTGCGAAAGTTACTCCAAAAACAGGGTGCATATAAAAAAGGCATGATAAAGCTAATTTTGGAGTTTTGAATGATGGTTTTAAGCATTGAGAGGAAACTATGAATATATTAGAAGTCCCGCTTCAATACAGCTTAATCTTATTTTAGTGGGCATTTGAAAGGAGAGCCAATTTTCTGAGAGGTATGATTCAAGTTTGTAGTGAACTTATATGATAGATAAGTCTTTTTGAAGTTATTGGAGTCTGAAAGTTTGACCATTATGTAGTTTGATGGACTATAAGTTTGGGAATAAGTTATACATTGCAATGTCATCGCGATTCATTGTGGGTGCAAAAGTAGCTTAGAAAGAATGAGATTGGCAAAGTATTGAAGTTAGTTTCGGATTGTTGATAAATTGCAGTTTTTCTTGAGGAAACGAATCTTCCGATTTTGTTGAAACTTTTATTTTAAGGGAGTACTCGTACTATGATTAAAAATAGGGACCAAATTAAATGAGAAAAGTCGCAAAAAAAGTATTTACGTACGTTTATCATCATTAATCATCGTCATAATCATATCAGCCTGAAGACGTCCACTGCTGAACAAAACAAAATACCTCATCAAGGATCTCCATACCAACCGGTCGTTTCTCCAATCCACGGAGAGGTTCGTCGGCCCGTCTTATTTAGGGCCTTTCCACGCTGCGTCGTCTCGTACGCGGTCGCCACGTAAGGACCTTACTGCCCCAGATTCTGATTCAATCACATAAGGATACTCCGAGCATAGCTAGCTCTATTTCCCTTTGCGTGACTTTACCTCTCTCTCTCTCTCTCTGTCTCTCTCTCTATCTCTTTCATCTGAGCGTTTTTCCAGTTGCGTCATCATCTGCTGCTTCGGAGCCCGGGGTTCGCTTTCCGTCTTTTCCTCCCCCATTTTACACGATCTTTGGTACCCCTCTTCCGAGACCGTTGGTACACATGTCATCCCATACGACGTCAAGCCAGCATTTTTGAGTCCTCCACGTCGTGCGGAGCCCAGCGGAGGCGGCAAGGCTAGAAATTTATTCCCCACGTAATTTGCCGGTTTCCGTAAAACGTGGCCGTACCAACGTAGGCGATTGTAAGTGACTGTGACTTTTGTTTTTCAATTTAATCAACCCTATAATAAGTTTCTAAGAGAATAACATAATACTATTAGCTTGAACACAAAGACAACGTGCGCTTGACGGAAAATGAATAAGCATAAGTTTAACAATATCTATTTCAAAGGGTAGGTAATTATTATGTCAGACACAGTGATGTGTGATGCTGGAACTATCCAATATCTAAGCTAGATAATCAAAGGAGAACATACATAGTTAAACAATATATTTTATTATTAAATGTATGTAGATTATTCAATCTAAGTAACAGAAGGCGTGGTGGCGTCAGGAAAATTAGAAGGGGAGCCGAAGTGTATTCATTTACTCATATTTAAATAAAAAGGTGGTTATAAGCCTTTTCTTGGGAAACCAGGTGGGAATCGGCTTACCTATATATGGACGCCACGCCACTGCTAAGTAATTAAATTAACTTGAGGAACGCTTGTATCTAAGTAGTGTCGTATCGTGGACAACTAGCTATTGCCCGCGACTTTGTCCGCGTATATGGAAACACTTATGTTAATTGTTAACTGTATCTGGATTGCGTTGACTTAAAAACTTGTTTTACTTTTCATTAAATATTTCTTCAAATGACCGCAGATAAAATTATTTATTTTGAGAAAAAGGGTTTCGACAGAAAGATAGACGGACGGTTAGACGGACAACAAAGTTATTTGTGATCACTTTGTTGTCCGTCTATCCGTCGGTCTGTCTGTATCAGGGTTCCGTAAAATGATTAACTGTTGAGTTTCTTTCGGCTTTCTTCATAACAGTGGTCTCCTTTTGGGAAATACAAGTAGACTCAGTTTTAATAATAAACGTATGAACCAGTGATAGAGTTTGATTAATGAAAATAGCTTGTCCAACGCAACGCCATGTGTACATTTGGTCTAGAGATAAAACCTTAAGCCCGACTCACGCTTGCCCAGTTTTAAATCCTTCGCTAATTGGCAGAGGATTACTCGGGAACCAATTAAGTTTAATGTAACAATGAATGATTCATGGTAAGATTACGTACGAGTGAAGCACTTTGTATCTTAATTACGGGGAAATTTAATACACACGCACGTGGGTAGTTCTATTTTTTTTGTAATTCTGTCCTAACTCATGAGCAGGGTTCGGATATTCGGTAAGATATTTACCTGACTATGACTTCATAACCCTCGTTTTTCAGCATAGTTGGGTAAAGTATCCCTTAACCATCCTTGGGTGTTGCTATGGGTGTATAGCTTCTGTCAAAATCAATTTACGTATTAAATGAACATCCATATATGCTCGGCTAAGGTTGTTTGGCAGAAATCGCCAGGCACTCAAAATCAACAGGCATGCTAACGAGCCCGAAAGTATCGGAAAATGTAATAAGTACGTCCGCTCAAAAATGGGGAATCATTATATCGCCGACAAACATCGAGAACTCGGCGTTTCCGGCTCATAAAGCCCATGGGCTAGGGTTGCCACTGAAGAGAAAATCGACTAAAATTGTAGTATATAAGCGACGTACGCGCAAAAAGTTTAAAAGGAAACTCAAAAAACATGAGAGAAAGTGAAAGCTTATTATTATGAAGAACTCTTATGCGTATTGCATAATCTAAAACACAAACCTTCTTCTGACACCGTCTGGTAATAAAAAACTTTGAGCAAAAGTTGGTTTTCTCCTGTTTCCGCGATTATAACTCATTTAAATAAAACAATGGATTATATCGCGTATATTATCTCATTTGAATTCCCGACGTTTCGGGTCCACCCACGACCATGGACAGCTGAAAAGCTTCCGAAACGTCGGGAACTCAAATGAGATAATATACGCGATATAATCCGTTAAATTGATTTATTTAAAAAAAAGTTTGTTTACTAGATTTTTCGTTTTATACAGAGATGTAACGAATCATAATCATTTTTGCGTGGGATATTATCAGAGCCGAGGGTTTTCTATTGTCAAAGTTGCCTTTTAACAATTTGTTTCCGTGCTTAAAATGATAAGTGGGTATGGATATTACAATCCTACAATATGCTGGCCAAGCCTTCCAAAATCGTGCCAAAATTAGGACCCAAGGTGTACAAAAAACTGCCTATCGAACTAAAACAAAATGATAATACACTGTTTTTTTCTAAGAAATCTGAAAATAAGGCTCCTCGAGCACTCATTTTGAGACATACTTTTTTACAAATCAAAATATAATCCAATATAATATGGCAATACATTAATAACAATAATAAATTAAAGTAATAATGTGAAACTTTTAATAATAGAATGTTGAAAGTTATCAATAAAGGACTATGACTATTATATTTTATATGAGCCAAGAGAGTGAATATAGCAATAGTCACTCTCTTTTATCCCAATAAAAAGCTTACTTAAAGCATGATACATTCGGTATGCGAGCAAAGCTGCGGGAAAAACCAAATTATTGTCATATTTATAAGATCTAACATCATTTACGTATTTTTAATGCTGGATTTTGTGACACGCTGTAACTCGTCTATGCTTCGTCGGTTGACTAACGCATATTTTATGCAGACATGTTAGCACCGTCGTTAGTATAACAAATATGTACATTGTACCTAATGGATGGTGTACTAAGAGAATATGTGTACATGCAAATGCAGAATTAAAGTTTCAAAGTCAAACCCTCCTCAAACATTTGCTGAGGAGTTTAAGTCACAGTTCACCTATAGGTCCTTGACAAAGTGGCAGAGTATTATAACTAATCTTAAGTCTGTCACTTAGGCGTAAAGACATACAAAATTATGATTGTTATTCAAATTATTGTTCATCTCTCTTTCGCTCAGTTTTCCTTGTTTATTCATACAGAAATTTAGGTTCTGTAAGATAATATAAGACCATCTCTTAGCTAGATGTTTTTGACTTGATATTTTCAATTTAAAAAATAATTTACACAACAAATCATCAAGTAAATAAAACTACCGTTGAATAATTAATCTATTGTAGTTATTTCGATTAGGGTGACCCGAAACTTTTGCTCTAGAGTGTATTTGAAAAGAAATATAAACATCTGTAGTTGAAGCCCTCAAAGATGTGACCGCTCTCTGAGTACCCGATTCGCATAAAGTGGCGCAGAAAAAGGAATAGTGGCGTTCACTCGAGCCAGAGGCCAAGATCATCTTTGGGTCACTGAGCCAGCTTAGTAAGTACTAAGTTAGTTTATTTAGCTCCGAAGTCGAGCTGATTTATGTTCTGACCGCCAATCAACGAGTGACAACCCTGGCGGGTGTCGATTTTCATAAAGATTGTTTCTGAGCCGATAAACAAGAAAACTTCTTCGACATCAAAAAGCGATTGCACGAATAAACACGTTATTATTTTTCCTGAACGCCTACTGCCTCTAGCCAGTAGGCTTACGCTAATAAAGAACACAAAATTAATTCTGAGGTATGAAATGGATTAAGAGGCTCTAAGCGATAATGTACGATTTTTCATGTTTTATATCACATTTCATTGTTTTTTTGTATCTATTCCCTGGGATCGTAAAAATAACTATTATTTATTTATATCATGTTTAAAAAGTTATCATACTAGCTTCTACCCGCGACTTCGTCCGCCTTAAATTCGTTTATCGCGGAAAAAGGGTATTTTCCGGGATAAAAAGTAGCCTGTGTCCTTCCCCGGGACTCAAACAACACCATACCAAATTTCATTCAAATCGGTTAAGCGGTTTAAGCGTGAAGAGGTAACAGACAGACAGACAGACAGACACACTTTCGCATTTATAATATTAGTATGGATATGGATATACTAGAAGATGCCCGCAACTTCGTTCGCGGAACAGAAAAAGTCATAAACCGTCGTGTTTTCTCCAGCGTAGTCGGGTAAAAAGTATCCTATAACCATCTGGAGATACCCAGCTACCCGTGTACCAAAAATTGTGGAAATCTGTTTAGCCGATTTTGCGTGATGAAGCCATAACGACACATACAAACATACATAAAATTCAAAGAAAATATTTTTCCTTTTAGTGACCTCCAAATAGTCCGTAACAATCAAATTTTTCAAAAATATCTTCAATGTACAGACATTTCGTTTTTACAACTTTATAATAGTATAGATATGATAGTTCAGTTTCTGTGTAACACTATCTCGGATTAGGAAATTTGATTATTTTTTTATGCATTATTAAATATGGATGAATAGTCTCTAAAAATAAAAACCAACTTTCAGCTTTCTAGGTCATCGGGAAGTACCGTAGAATTTTGATACGTGAGTGAGTGTGTGAGTCAGTGACAAAATCGACGTATTTTAGGTATCAATAAAACCTAAAGTATGAAAGCTAGATTAATGAAATTTAGTGCATTTCATGTGTTCTCCAACTACATCTTAAACTGTGAATATATGAGGGTTAAAAAATGAGTCGAAAAAGTTTGGGAAAAGGTAGGTAGTGCCCCGCTTCTTTTTTTTTCGTCTTGGCGGGGGCACTACCGTGCCCCCATATTGCGTATCTAGTCTCTTAATAAACAATTAGGCATAGGTTTAGGATCTAAACCTATGCCTAATTGTTTATTATGAAAAGACCTAAGACGCTGAGCACGTATTTTCTATAAAAAAAACGTGTATTTTTTTAAATATCGGCGTGATAAGGGATTTCCAGCCTCGTATCCCTATCCAGCCTCGCTACGCTCGGCGCTCTATTTGTCTGACAATCCTTATTTCTTCACCTGCTGTAGTAGTGTATTACTATTGCTGCCGAAACAATTTAATTACAATCCAGTTTATTTTAATTAATATCTCTTGAAGTACCACGAATACTACAAATTCCATTCAGACAAGGTATTAAAGGGGCTCACGATCACGATCAAGGAGATATTAAAAAAACGCAGTCAACAAAAACTTTTCCTTTTTTATTATCGTCCCCTTTTAAAAAGTTACTGATTTGAAACATCAAAGAAACTCAACAACTCTAACGACCATCGATTTGACATAAAGTTCGAATCCAATAACCGTTGATTAAATTGCTTTAATATCTTATATTCGTAGAAGTACCCTTACAAGAGAATGTTGTAGGGAAAGTCGGTTTCGGGAAGTTTTTTTTTTATGAAATGTTATTAAATCAATCATTTTGGCAGTGCTCACTGTCCACATACAAAATGTGTCAATGTTACAAGATTAACTACTGGAGTCCCTCGAAGTGAAATTAATCTAGCAGTGGACTTTATTCGACAAAAAAAAGATGAGTTATAGAATTTCGTCAGCAAAATAACCACTATAGGTTTAACAGTCTCCCGTTACACGGTCAAATTGATAGATTTCCATGTCGATACCCTGCAGGGCAGCATTTTGCTACTGTAGTCATTAATAGTGCGATATCGTTGGGGGATCAAACAGGGGGTGAGCAGGAAACAATTTAGCCCCCGTCAGTGCTGGCGCGGAGGGTCCGACTTAAAAAAAACGCAAGTATTTAACGATTAAGGTTTAGAGATAAAAGCAATGCTACTAAAAAACGCAAAAAAAAACCATTGAAGTCCACTGATAAAAGCCGATTACGCATAAAAATGTTAATCTATTTTGATGTCTCTCTTTGATAATATTTAATTTTGAGTTGTTCAAACTTTAAGTTTACCCGTTAATTATAATATAGCAGTATCCTTTTTTTTATAAAGTATACGAGTAAATTAAGAAAATAGTAATTCTGTCAGATGCGTTGTCTGACAATTGGAAAAACAGAACGAATTTACCTCGTATAAGGCTAGTTTTGTAAAAAATAGTTCCTAAAGTAAATTTACAAAATATATCTAGGCTTATAATGATGACCATATTATAAGCAAACTTACTTAAGTTTGGAAGCGCTGCTGTCTATAATACTTACAGTTTAAAATGTAATCTTTGTCGAAGACAAAAATACAATCACACTTCTAGTAAACAAAGATCTATGCCATATTGATTAATCGCGGAGTTACAACAGCAAGTATGCGCAAGATCTTATATTTCCTTTATCAAAAATAAAACGAATATTACACGAATTATGAATATGGTTTAATTCAATAATACGTCATTAATGAATTATTCCTTATCTGATAGATTTGTAGATAATCCGTAAAGTACACAATAGTTGCAATGAGGGGGAGATTTGACGTAGTCAACAATAAAATTAGTTAGAATTTTACTTTTGGGTGAATAAAATTATCTAAAATATATATAAGTATTAATTAAGCAGTAAAGCTATTTAAAAACGAATTACACGTATGTATTTATTTAACTGGCAATGTTTGTATGTAAGTGGCTCCATTTTTGTTACTCTTTAACCGACTTCCAAAAGGGAGTTGGTTCTCAATTCGGATGTATTTTTAAAAATGTTCAGTTGGTTACCAGAGAACTCCGTCATTTATAAACCGATTAAGAAAGGTCTCTTTTATTTGAAAGAAGTTGCATCCAAGTTGGCACATTTTTACCTAAAAAATTGATAGATTCAGGCGGTACTTCGCGGAATTCCACATAAGATTAATGGATTATAGTTGCTTTGCTATCCGCGAGTGAAGAGTGAGCGAGTGAGTGGAAGTGAGCTGGGCCCATAACCTATTATAGTTAAAACACAACTCATGGATACGAATTACGAACTGAACTTTATTTTTTTTATTACATAGCACAGACTATACAAATGGTAAGTACATTATTCCTTACACAGATGGCGCCACACTATATATATATTATTTTGTAAATAATTTAACAAGTGTCTTTGTTAGATGTGACACTAAATTGTGCTCACATGCACATATTTTCATGCAGTTTTTACAAGTCGAGAGTTCTCAGGTGGGACCGTTAACATCAGATAATGCCTTGTAGAGAGGCGAAACATGTGTCGACAATTATACTGTCTGGTGGTGGTTTGTTGTATTTGCATGCGTATTTTTTTGTGGAAACTGCAAGAAAATAGGCGCGTGTGAGCACAATTTACTATCACATCTAACCAAGACACTATTTTGCAAAAAGCAAAGGAACTATAAATCAATTAGTAAACTTTATCTTAGTATATTTTGGAGTCGTTATATTTTGTTATAAATTATTGATTATTTGTGAGGTACTTGATTGAGAATGTTCTCTGATAAGTATTATTCAAGGAAATATGTTTAGACATTTGAAAATGATGTTTTTTTTTTGTACGTTTGTCGTTTTTAGGGTTCCGTAGCCAAAATGGCAAAAACGGAACTCTTATAGATTCTTCATGTCTGTCTGTCTGTCTGTCCGTCCGTATGTCCCAGGCATTTTACTCAAAAACTATAAGATGTACATTGATGAAGTTTGGAGCATAAGTGTCGTGTGTAAACCGCTACTTAGTTTGATAGTTAAATAAAAGATATATATATTTCTAGGGGGGGTACTCCATACATGTAACCAAAACAAACAAAAAAATCGGCAAATATCAATGTGTGGGCACATAACGTGGGTGGACCATGGAAGGCCACTGTAACGAATAAACAGTTTTTATTCGGTCATTTACTGGATAAATGAAAGAAACAACGTATTAAATAACACTTTGTTTTATTGTGTAACATATAAATTACTTTTTTTATTCTAGATGCAATCACTATTTATTAAACTTAACTTTTATTAAGCTCTTCTAAACGGCCTTGCAAGGAACAGGGCTCGATACAAGGCCAAGATTATAAATCAGTCGTTGAAGTTAAAACTAGAGTTGTAATAATCAAAATATCCGCTTTTACTAAAACTACATATAAAGCTCTATCATTTAAACGAAACATTAAATGCTTAACATATTATAATCTCCTTAAAAAAACTCAACGAACATTCCTTGAACAGCAACGTATAACTAAGAATATATTAATCGAAATTATTTAAAAAATATAGTAAAGAGCATTATATCGATGACAAAAAAAACTGGCAAATAATTAAAAAAAAATGACGTATAAATCGCTCTCTTATGGGTCCGTTCTTTGTAAGGCCAATGTCTATTCAGTCTGAGTTAAAAAGTTGAATAACCTTATCAATAATAAAATTTTTAACATAAAGCATTGTTTCAACTTTCCCGGTACGTATTTGAACTAAAAACTAAGCGTTCATATTTACATGTTCCTAATAAGGCCCATGTACCCTAGCAAGGCCAACCGTAAAATTTTTGATTGGCCTTATAAGGAACCACCGGCTTTCATAGGAACACTACCGATATTTTACCTGAAATCGAATCAAAATTATTATTTCTTTCTATAGTACCATAACAAATCCTTATATGAAAAATTAACAGTTTATAAAAATAAGATAATAATAGGTTATTTACATTTAAAAAATCCTTTTACTGTGCGCGCGAATTACAATTTTAACATCGACGACCGAAGTCTACGAAGCGACGGTCCTCACTCACAAAATAGCGACGCGAGCGACTCGCCGCCGCGTCTTTATCCTTAAGTTTGATGGAGCTTAGTGTCAGTGGAAGGAATTTGACAACACACGACAATAACTTGACTTGACTTTCTCATAGTTGGCCTTCAAAGGAGCATGGCCTTCCATGGTCCACCCACCTTATTTCGACAGTTCTTCTAAAAACACTTTAGAGGTTTCTAAAAATTTCTAAACATTATGTTCAAAAAAAGTGAAAAAATTTACAAATACAGTAGAACTCCAATTATCCGAATTAATGGGGACCGGGACCCATTCGGATAATCAAATATTCGGATAATCGGATTTTTTTTAAAAAAATGGAATGGAATTGGAGAGAATAAATTTGATATTGCACTATTTTTTTATTGAATTAAATGAAAGAAACATGAAATTTTCACATGTTTTAAATATAAATAAAATGTACTTATGTACAAGTTTAGAAATAAAAATCATTGTTTTTTAAACATCTCCGTCAATGTAAGCTGTTTTGCGGTCTTCAACCGTTTTGTGGACAATTTTTTGTGATTCGGATAATCGGCGATTCGGATAGTCGGAGTTCGGATAATTGGAGTTCTACTGTAAGCTTAATAAATACTTCCAACGAAAATTGTTTTCAAAATGATCGGACATACTGTTTTTAAGTTATTGCCAAAAAACTGCGCTTCTCAGCAAAAGGACGTAAGTGCCGGGAAGGTACGCTCTTTTTTCATATCGTATTTTTTTTTCATCTGTAGTGCATTGTTTGTATAAACGGCTGCGGACTCGCACTTGGCCGCTTTTTTAATATATGAGCAGCATTGTAGGTAGGCAATGTAGGCATCCATCAACTGAGGCAAAAACAGGATCAACATAACATTTTCCTGTTTGATCTGTTTTATTAAAAATTAATTAGGCACGGCTCTTGTTTCAAATTATTGTGTTTTCTTCCATTATTGTTACTCAACGCGCTTTGTTCTGTAGGCTTTCATTTTGTACTAGCTTTGTGAATTTTGAATTAATCTTTAGTAGAAAGGAAAATTTGAGTTAAACGTACAGCACTATAACTGGTCGCGACTTCGCTTGTCTGCGTGACATAGTCTGGCTACTGAAATATTACCCAATTTTTGGCGCGAAATTCAAAATATCTTGGGATGGTCACACTATGTGAAGTAGGAATTACAGTTCTGATATTAGATTTTTTTTTTAATTTTCTGTGCACACGTAAGGTACCTAACCCTAAGGAAATAAATAAATAAAATATGCGTTGACGTGCACTCAAAGTCAATGTACAGTACAGTGAACGACAAACACATATGTTTACACTTTCTCACCATATACCATTGTAACAAGGCGAAAAATATTTAATTAAGATCTAGCTCGATAATAGCATTTAATCTATCACCAATGTCTTTGGTTAGGTTAAGTAGGTATCGACATGGGTTAGGTTAGAGTAATGTTGCACCGGCACGATGGGCCAAGTGGGGGATTCTATCGACACGCTCGTCGCTCATATGTAGACATTTTTGGCCAAGATATTTTTATATCAAATTACTACTGACCAGTCCGCAGATTTCTTCTGAATATTGTTTTTCAGTAAGTAACTTCCGTACGTTCCGATGTTTTGATCTTTACACATTTTGTCTTGTTTATGACATTCAGGTATTAATAAATTCACATTCCCAATCATAGTTTCACAAAGTAACAAAATATTTATAGAGCACCAACTAAATTGTTTACGACTTGTAAACATTGCACTTTTTCGTTGAACACCTCTTCACATCGGCTTCGCACATTGTCGTTATTATTTAGGAGCTTAAATAATAGTTTGCGGACCTCACTCGGTATAGTTATTGTTAATATTACTTATTTATATTCTCCTATCACATGTAAATAAACCGCGGAACATTTGGATGAATGACATAAATTGACAACAGACTTTTAGCCGTTTTTTCAAATCATAGACAATTGGTGATACCAGAAGGAAATATCTGTCAACAATATTTGGCTAGCCAGACTATACCAACATTAGAATGTCTCTTTAAGAAAACCTATACGACACATTATAGAGCGCTAAAATTTCATACAGCGATTTGTAGCTATATGGTGGAGGAGCACAGGTGGAAATGAATGAAATATTCAGACTAAAGTACTAGTAGTTTAGTAGTTGCTTTTTTTTTCAATAATTATTTTATATGAATGCATTTGGCTTGTGAATATTTAAAATAGATAATTGAAGTTCTATTTCTGCTTGAAACGAGCGGGTAGGGGGGGGGGGGCGGCGGCAACGCAATGCTCTAGACACAAGGATTGATTATCTTACAGATTGCTAAGTGGTTACGTTGTAAAATACCTAATACTACAGTGACCATCTATTTAGTACAATTATACGAAACCTGGGATGTTTTTAACCGATACGTAGAAAACTTTTACTTTTTTGCCTATTACACTTACGAGCGCTTGTGTATATGCAGTAAAACATACCTGAAACAGAGAGGAAAACAATATTAATTTAAATCGTAATTGTAACAAAAACACAGTCACATCATGTACATTTTAAATTTTCTGAAGATGTTTGTTACTTATAAAATCTCCATACTTTCATTGAATATTTATAAAAAAAATGTGAAATGGACTATTTCAAGGTTACACAATTGAAAAAATATATTATTTTTTAATAATAGGATGTTTGTGTATACATAGATCCGGAACATAACGCTACGCTTCCAAACTCAAATAATGGATGCACCCTCGGAAGGGTAGTTCCCATATTTTCTATGGAACATGACGTCATCGAACCAAATGACACATTTCTTCCCTATTCTTTCCATAGAACTATATAGTTCTCGTAGCTTTTCGAGTAGTTCCCATATGTTTTATGGAAAAAAAGGGAAGAAAATGTGTAATTTTGTTCTATGACGTCATGTTCCATAAAACGAATCGGAACTACCCGCTCGGAAGGCGGCCAGGTTAAAGTGGAACTGGACAGGTCACGTTTGCCGAGTGAGCTGTGGGCCAAGATCGCCACAGAGTGGAGACCGACCCCCCTATTGCCTAACGCGTTTCACGCTCGCAATCAGAATCAAGTGTCATGATTTTGTATGGGCTATGACATTTAAGGGCCTACTCCGTCATTTGTAAATCACGCCCCAAACGCGGAGCCAGCTAATAAGCGTGGTTTGTAATAAGGGACGCATTCATTGCTCGCACGCATCAAAGAAAGAGAAAACTAATACACTACATGCTTGGAGTTTTTTGGCGTAAGCGCCAGATGTAAAAGTACCATGAAGTACCATTTGTTAACATTTAAGTTAATCACTTATAAGATAAGGGGAAGAATGTCGTTTTAACATAATTTAGCCGTTTATTAATCTGTCGTTAGTACAAACTAGACAAAAAACGGGAAATGAAGACACGTTTTCGGATAACTTTTCTATCGACGAAATTTTCATTAAACATGATTCCACGTTAATCACTGAATAGGTTATATAGTCAAGAAACACATATCTGAAAACCAGCCTGTTTTATATACTAGATTTGACAAAAAATGCGCTACAAAATAGCTTAAATTTTCGATGCATCCCCTTAATTAGGATAGCAAATGTCAAAATTTCGTTAGGAAATAACCCCGCCGATAGCTCTTAACAGAGACGAGGCAGATATCAGCGGCGATGGCGCAACAAACTAGACTCCTTTCTAAAGGAAAGGCCAGAAACCCCCCAGAACAGGGAACATTGGAAGAACGCCTCTGCCCAGCAGTGGGTTACAACGGGCTGATGATAATACTTCTCCTGTATGTATATAGTAGTCTTTGATAATAATAATAACCATGGTAACCGCTGGCAACGTCAGAAGTGTTTTAGAGAAAATGTTTTTTAATATCGTTTTTAAATATGTTTTTCGTGTATATTTTACCCATTGTGTACCCTGCGGAGTTATTTTTAGCGTGTCGAGTTTTACTCCACAAAATAATGAAATAGCATCATACATACAGCAAACCATAGCTGTCACGGAACCATAACTATACACGAAACGATGCTAACGAGAAGCAAAACGCATAACGTTGCCAAGCGGCTCACAGATACGCACGCCTTCCACCTCTACCTGCGCCGCCCAGCTCCTCGGCGTCGTCGTCGGGTGAACAGTACCAGACCTCACCCGACACCAGCGAGTCGAGCGACAGCGAGCGCGGGCCGCCGCCTCCGCCGCCACGACCACCTGCGCGACAAGGGCGGCCACCGCTGCCGGCATGCTTGGGGCCTGCGGGGCACTCTGCTCCGCTCACGGCTCCCGCTACCGGTGGTATAGTGCGTCGCATGCGATGGTCTCAAGCCAACAACGAGAATGTCATGCGCGCATACTATGGGGCTACAGAGGGGGGAACCCACCTGTCAGCGTACTGGGACAGGGTGCTCCTTCTGTTCCAGACCCTCGAACCGGCCATCGCCGTATCTGCGCAACGACTATCGGATCAAGTGCGCGCTATCCAACGGCGTAAGTTGCTGGACGACGCGACGCTTGATCGACTGCGCCTGGAAGTACTACCTGCGCCGCCCAGCTCCTCGGCGTCGTCGTCGGGTGAACAGTACCAGACCTCAGCCGACACCAGCGAGTCGAGCGACAGCGAGCGCGGGCCGCCGCCTCCGCCGCCACGACCACCTGCGCGACAAGGGCGGCCACCGCTGCCGGCATGCTTGGGGCCTGCGGGGCACTCTGCTCCGCTCACGGCTCCCGCTACCGGTGGTATAGTGCGTCGCATGCGATGGTCTCAAGCCAACAACGAGAATGTCATGCGCGCATACTATGGGGCTACAGAGGGGGGAACCCACCTGTCAGCGTACTGGGACAGGGTGCTCCTTCTGTTCCAGACCCTCGAACCGGCCATCGCCGTATCTGCGCAGCGACTATCGGATCAAGTGCGCGCTATCCAACGGCGTAAGTTGCTGGACGACGCGACGCTTGATCGACTGCGCCTGGAAGTACTGGCTGCTCGCGCGGCTCCCACGTCGTCTCGGAATCCACCAGCTACGTCGCCGGTTCCGGCGCCAGCACTCGACCTGGTGCCGGGGGCGTCGCGGGTCGATCCCGACTCTGACGAGGAGCACTGCGCGAGTAGCGTAAGTACCCAGGCCAATGAGCAATTGAGCAATTGAGGAGGAATCTGGAAGAGACGATTGAGCGGTATCAATTCGCACCTGACTCTAGGCCGCGATTACCACGCTTGCCCACGAATAGACGTAACTTAGCGCTAGTGGGAGCCCTGAAGGCTTTGCTAGACCCGTATTCGATCATGTAGCTCCTTGCAGCAAATGTTGGATCATATTGTATTTCTCCCAGCAAACATTCACTCTCATGTAACTGACATTTCGAAAGTGCTTGTAACTAGGCCTACTTGAATAAAGAATATTTTGATTTGATTTGATTTGATTGATGTACTGCGGGGCCATCGCGGCGTGCCACGTTGCTCGTGTCAAGTTCCCGGACGCTGACCGAGCACCGCGGACTACCGGTGGTGTCCCCGCCTGGTAAGTACGGATCGAGCGGCGTATCAGCACGTTCAGGACTCTCATTGCAAAGCTAATCTGCTTCAGGGGGGGTAATAACCGCCCTCGTGTCGTGCGCTACGTAGCACAGGCCTTTGCGGGGACTGATGTCAGACCCCGTGATTACATGGCCTGTGTCACGGAGCGCATAGACTTCCTGAAGCAGAAAGTCTTTGCGTGGGCAAGCCGTATCCGCCGCTACAGAGAACGTGTGGGTCGATTCGATTTCGAGTGTGAGCCCATCGAAACCATGGGGGCTGTTACCATCAGCCCCGATGATGTGAGCTGTGCGGCTCGTACGACCCAGAACCCAGTCCTGGGCCGGACGGGCGGCACAACTTCTGGGTCAAGTGGTTTCGCTGTTCACACGAACGATTGGCAACACAATTCCAACAAGCCCTGCAGCTTGGTTCCCTGCCATCTTTCCTAACAACTGGTGTTACCTTCCTGCTCTATAAGTCCGGTAGTACCACGGAAGCGAAAAACTATCGACCCATCACGTGCTTGCCCACGCTGTACAAGCTCCTTACATCTATTTTGAGAGCAAAAATTAACACACACATTGTTGCGAACAACGTTTTGGCCTTCTCTCAAAATGGATGTAGGGTTGGGTCCCGTGGTACTAAGGAGCTCCTCCTTATTGACACGACCATTTGTCAACAAGTTAAGCGGAGCAGGGGGTCTCTATCGGCCGCTTGGATTGACTACAAGAAGGCCTATGATTCGGTGCCTCATTCATGAATCATCATTCATATCAAGCCATGGCTTGAGACGATCTTGGAGCTGTATAAAATCAATACAGTTTTAAAATCCTTTATAGGCTCATGTATGAGGCAGTGGACCACAGTCCTTCGTCAACCAGGCGGCCGAGATGACCCCCCTGATCCGCAGGACTTTATGAGGATTAAGAGGGGTATTTTCCAGGGCGACAGTTTGAGTCCATTGTGGTTCTGCCTGGCCCTGAATCCACTCAGCACTCTGCTGAAGGATTCAGGACTAGAGTGAGATCATTTCTCATCTGCTGCACATGGACGATCTCAAGCTGTTTGCACCGAAACGAACAGAACTGATGGAGCTACTCAAACTCACAGAAACTTTCAGCAGTGCCATCAAAATGGAGTTTGGTGTAGATAAGTGCGCGGTCATGCATGTACAGCGGGGGAAAGTCGTAAATTCAACAAATTTACAGCTTTCCGAGACAATGTCTCTCAGATCTCTCTCCGAAGTTGAAACTTACAAGTATCTTGGTATGTCACAGTCATTGAGTATTGGGGACGCAGATATTAGACAGGCAGTGAAGGAGCGTTTTTTTGCCGCTTGACAAAAGTACTGAACAGTCTTTTGTCGGGTGGTAATAAGGCGCGCGCCTTCAACGCTTGGGTGATGCCCCTGCTCACTTACTCCTTTGGCATACTAAGGTGGACCCAGACTGAGCTGGACGCCCTGGATAGGAGGGTCCGTATGCTGCTCACTACACACCGCATGCTACACCCACGCTCGTCAGTTATGAGACTGTACATCCCGCGCAAGTGTGGAGGCCGTGGCTTTTTAAACGCCAAGGATCTCCATAACCGCGAGGTGTGCAGTCTCAGGGAGTATTTCCTAAAAAATGAGTGTGGGATACATCGCGAAGTTGTGGCAGTAGACAAAGGCCTCACCCCTCTATCCCTGGCTAACGAGAACTGGCGCAGACCAACGGTGCTAAAGAGCTACACGGGCGGTCCTACAAGGCCCTTACAGGGCCTGATGTAGATCTGCTCGCGTCGGTGAACTGGCTACGTTTCGGCGATCTCTTCGGGGAAACCGAAGGTTTTGCCTGTGCAATTGCGGACGAAGTTATCATGACGAACAACTACCGGAGGTATATCTGAAGGACGGTACGGTCAACATCTGTCGGGCATGCCGCCGTCCCGGAGAGTCACTCAGGCATATAATTTCCGGTTGTTCTCATCTTGTTAACGGCGAGTACTTGCACAGACATAACCAAGTAGCCAGGATTATTCACCAGCAACTTGCTCTTAAATACGGTCTTGTGGAGTCTGAGGTGCCGTACTATAAGTACGCACCGATGCCAGTTCTTCAAAATGGTCGTGCCACACTTTATTGGGATCGATCTATCATCACGGACAGGACTATTGTAGCCAATAAGCCTGATATCGTGCTGGTAGATCGATCTAAGCGCCGGGCAATACTCATCGACATCACCATTCCACATGACGAGAACCTCGTGAAGGCTGAGAAGTGAGAAGGACAAACTCAGCAAGTACCTTGGCTCACGAGGTGACCGCCATGTGGGATGTTGATTCGACGATTATTGTCCCGATAGTCGTTTCAGCAAACGGTCTTATAGCGAAGAGTCTCGACCAACATCTTAAGATACTCTCACTAGATGGCTGGATCAAGCGTCAGATACAGAAGGCAGTAATCCTGGACATGGCGCGCATCGTCAGGAGGTTCCTCTCTGTGCAGCCCTAACCACCGCTAGCTTGGGCCCTGCCCCGCTGCCGGCGGCACCCTAGGTTAGGTTTTTTTATAATGTGTTTATATTTTGTATTTGCTTTTTGTATTATACTTTTTATATTCAAACTTTTTATATTGTAAAACACCTACCTTATGACGACAAATAAATAAAGTGAATAATAATAAAATCATGGTTACACGTATGCGTTTCATCTTTTTGCCAACTGAATCCATTGGCGGTTACTACGTTTCCGTTTTTTGCCGTCTATATGCATATGTGTGTGTCCGTCTCTGCAGCCTTATCACATCAAAACGGCTGAATCGATTTCAACCCTTTTTATTACACAAGTAAAACTAATCTTAAACTACCCTCCACTGACGACATATGAAAATGCATCCAAAAACACAGTGGAGTTGCATCCATAATGCCACACGTGGTTATACTTTCACCCGGATGTGCTGAAGCAAAAAAAATGTAATGAGTTTTTCGCCTCTGCGGACGTAGTTGCAGGCGAATTGACAACATTTCAAATTTCCTACATTTTGTAAAAAAACATTTTCTGCAACTAAATTACGAGATTTTTGGGAATATTTATAGGAAGCATACAATTCTCTAGTGACGCAACTTGGTGGATATGACACAAACACAGCGCACACGAAGAACAGCAGTACAATTTCTATACTAAATCCGCCTGAATAATGGTGCTACTGAATATTTTTTTACGCTGTGACTGTCAATTACGCTGCAATACTTATCACCTACGAATTTTAGCTCGACGGGGGGCCGCAGGCCTGAAAGCTAGCGACAGCTGGGACCGCGAGACCGAGCTTCCGCGTAGCACCTATGGCGCGGAGAATCACGCAGGGAGGAAAATTTGAAATAAGTATACTTTTTTATATGATAAAAATAATAACGTTTTTCGTCGATCGAAAAAGCCTGATAAAAAAATTAAATGTTGTCAATTCAGTTTGAAATAAAATGTCATCTAACATCACTCTAATCTTATTCACTAACGCAAAGAGAACTTTAAAAGTAATAAATTCGCATGTCAAAGTATCGCCAAGTTTCCGAACTCGCACCAAGACTTTCTTCAAGTTAATTAAAATCAAATAAACTCGTGAATAAAGTTTCTGAATTAATTATCACATTGAATAATTTAATTCGTGTGAAAATTTAGTTTGTTTGCTTATTACTTATGAATGGAAGGTGATTGATTTAATAAAGAGTTTGTTTAGATGTAAGCAGGGCATCATTGTCTGATTAAATTACGGATAGGACAGCATAATTAACTTTTCAGTTTTAATTGGCTAATGCGTTCGTATTTCCGCATTGAGTAAATAATAACGGCTGACATATTCCTGCCAACTGATGCTAACAAGAACATCACTTCTTTAATGAATGAAACATTTGACATTGAAATTTTTTATAGATTTTTGCGATTAAGTAAATTATTCCCAATAATTTATGACGTTTTTTTTTCGAAAAATTAGTTCATTATAAATCATTCGTTTTTGAGTAGTATTATAGGTAAGCGCAGCGTGGGAAGGCCCCAAGGTGGTTCGACGACCTAGTTAGGGTTGCGGGGGCTCGCTGCATGCGGGTCGCATCCGGTCCATGTGGAAATCTATTGAGGAGGCCTGTGTCCAGCAGTGGACGTCCTACGGCTGAATTGATGATGATGATGAAATTATTCGAATTAGTTGCATCTCGCCTCAAAAGTTTATATACCTAGTTCCACATACACTACAGGAAAAAAATTTCGGCTCACCCTAATTTAAATAACATCAATAGGTTTTTTTATATTATTTGAGACTGGTTTTATTTACATAATATACAATTCTACACAATACCCAACTGTATCAGCAATTTCCGCGATCCTATCATAACAATGTCAATATCCAAAAACGATTTTGGTGATATCTCGTTTCGTTAACGTCTTTTCATGAGTTTCAGTGGCGTGGCGCCCATCGGCTTCCCTAAAATTTTTCACGTATTATCGAAATCTTACCACCTGAAAGTATACGATTTGTATTAAAAATTACAGCAAATTTATTAAATCATCATATCTCATTTAGACAATAAGTAGCTTGTCAATCAATAATTAAAATCGCGCGTGCAACCCGCTTCTGTACGAGTTACTTTAGTAATAATAATTGCCTCTAGCCCAGGCGAAACGGGCGCCGCACACATTATTTTTTATTTAATCGTATGGCGTTACACGATCATTAATACAGGTCGAATACATTGATATTATAAATCTAGTTTAAGATCCCTTAGCCATGCAATGGCTTCGTCACTGAGGGAGATCAGGTCTTCAGGAGGGCCACCAGTATAGCGCGTTATGGGGCAGTCGCGGATGATGCGCTGGATGGTTTGCTCCTCGGCTCCGCAGGCGCAGGCTGGAGAGTCGACCCACCCGCAGCGGTGTTTGTACTGAGCGCAGCGACCGTGCCCAGTGCGAAGTCTATTTAAGTTGCACCAATCCCGCCTAGAAAGATTAGACCCTTTAATTAGAGAGCCCGGGATAATCTCGCCGCCAAGTTTTCCTTCCATAGCCGAGTTCCACATCTGCAACCATGCCTGTTTGAGGTCGAAGCGGTCTTCAAGCAGTCTTGAGGCAATGTTGTACGATGCATTCCTTGACTTCAGGCGGCGTGTGGTGGGACCAAAAAACTCCGAGTTAATGGGGAGGCTTGGTTTTTTTTGTATTTTTAGGGCTTCTTTTATAAGGGCCTCCTTCCTCCTGAGTTCGGGTGGGGGGATCCGGCAGAGCACTGGTAGCCAGTAGCAGGGGGTTGATTGACGGGTCCCAGAGATAAGCCGCATGGCCTTGTTCAGCTCGACGTCAACTTTAGAAGAGCGTATCTTCATGGCACTGAAGTCCTTTGGCTGAGAAGTGCAGTTTTTCGCCAATAACTCAAAAACTGTATGATCATATTGAAAATAATTTTCCTTGAAAGTATTTATTAAGCTCTATCTTTGTATTTTTTTTCATATTTATTGGACATACGGTTTAGTAGGTAGTGGGAATTATAACCCTCTTTTTTCCTGTGCGTAGTCGGATAAGCCGTTGTTTTGGCGTTATGAAGCCACAACGACACGGATAAACATACAAAAAAAAATATTTTTTTCGATTCAATGACCATAGTCTGTTTCAATTATAATTTTGAATATTCAATGGACAGACATTTCATTTTTACAACTTTATGTCAATTTTATGTCCCGGACAATATAATTATACTGGTTCTCGTGACCGGGACAAAAACAACTCACTTTCTTCAATAACTATAATATAAGATCACAACTCGCTACTACATTTTTGTTATGTCCAGTCAAAATTATAATACTTTTCTTCTTCTTCTATGCTATTAACCATAGACATGAAATTTAATTTTTACAACTTCATAATAGTATCATCATATCAACTCAAGGATGTCCACTGCTGAATAAGTCCTCCCCCAAGGATAGTATAGTTATAAAAAATAGTATAGGTGGTACCAATTCTTGACGTAAATATATATCCTTCAACCTCCGATATGTATCACAACATATTATCTCAAAATACTGAACATGGCTCGATGAAATCTCTGCCAAGCCTATATTTTAAAAAGTTAATTTTATTCGCAATTAATTTCGATACTATCGCCAGGCAATTTACACGTATCTGCGAATCTGTTGGCTGAGTTTTATGCATACCAAATTCGTCAGGGCCGCAGATAAAAAAAAAACATAAGGAGCACTTGGAAAAAAAAACGCTACAAATCTTAACAGTGACTAGCAACCCGCGGGCTTTTAAAAAAGGTACCTGCGAGGACTCCGAAAGATTTTAACTAAAGATACCTTAGGTCATAAGGAGTAATAAAATGTGGACTTCAGTCAAATCCGGCTTAGTTTTGAAGATATTATAATTTTCAATGTAAATGATTTATTCAGACTACTAAAGTATATTAAGCTCTGTCAATTTGAGTCGCGATTGACATGCATCAGAGTGACAGCTAGCCCTCACTAAAGTCATCCTTTTTTAAAAAAAAAATATCGTAACTATTTTATTTAAATTTATAATTTTCAGAAACAAGCAAAAGTTATTCCATCTTAAGGTTTTTAAAAATAATAAATATTAAGGTATGAGCCATGAGACACTCTTTCTCGGTAGACGTCCGATTGTCTCAAGCAATAGCCCAGTTTAGTCCATCATTTAAATCCAATAATCCAGTTATATTTAGATCCCATCCATCTCTAATAGTTCTTGCATCTAGCAGGTGTCTCTGTGCGCGTCCCTTGATACCCCTTATTCGTAAATAAGGGGTATCAACGGAAAAATCGTTGGCTTCGGCTCCGGAATACCATTGTCCTGTGAGAGAGAGCGACATACTTACAAAATGTTAAGGTATATACATAGATATGGAGAACATTCTGATTTTGAAGTCCTGACACCGAAAGATAACTGTGATAGCTGTCCTCCTAGTCCAAACAAATTGTAATAAATTTTGCTACTGGAATAAATAGGATCGCGATGAGCATAGTTTCCTAATTCAGACAAAGTGAAGCCAGAAATAAAAGCGTTTATTTTCTTAGTGCCCGCGCTATTCTACTCTTGGGCCGCGGTAATACGTTTTTAAGAGATGACGATGGGCGGGACCGCGACGAGATTTTAATGCATGTATCAGGCAAATTTAGATTTGATCGATGATGTAAAGGCCTTGTTTTAAGTCGAAAGAGTCGTTACGTGACAAATTTATGTAATTTTTGTTTGGACATTCTTCGTTTTTATAATCGCGATGTTATGGGGAGTTTTGTTTTTAAATTACTTTTGAGCTTTTTACATGACGTTTTTATTTTTACTGAGATAAAAGTGGATGTTTTAGCGAAGTGGGTGGTTTGTTAGCGAAGGGGTGTTTTAAGTATAACAAGTCTGTGTATCAGTGGCATCGTAGCGCCCATACGGATGGACCGATTTGAGTGCGGTTTTTTTTTGTTATAGATAAGTAGCTTCTGCCCGTGACTTTGTCCGCCTTAAATTCGTTTATCGCGGATAAAGGCATTTTTCCGGGATAAAAAGTAGCCAATGTCCTTCCCCGGTACTCAAACTATCTCCATACAAAATTTCATCCAAATCGGTTCAGCGGTTTAAGCGTGAAGAAGTAACAGACAGACAGACACACTTTCGCATTTATAATATTAGTATGGATTTTATCCCGAGTGTTCTTAGCTTTGTTTGATGAAAGTCGGAGCACTCGTCTCCAAGATATTCAGCTTTTAGTGGAACAAGTGACCGGATCTCAGCCAATATTGAAGCTAGGAACTCCAAATTTTGTTACCATGTTCATTTGTGTCGGGGGGTTTTTTAATTTTTAAATTTTCTATAGTTATTGAACTTAGCTTTAGGTATATTGTATTAATAGCAAACGTACTTGAGTAATGAAAATGGACGACAAAACCGAAAAATAAAGGTAGCGTTTCAAAACTGTATGTCGTCATACCGTTTCGTTTCGGTTAGGTTTCGATAGTGCATCTTTAGGTAGCGACCTAACGGCTTTGGCATGATGATATATTCAAAAACTATGAAAATTGTACTACATTAATGGATTATACTTCCTTTGCGTGGAGCCCGATAAGTCCAAGGAGAGAAGTTTCTCGGGTGGACGCCGGACCGTCATCATCTCCTGCATCTCCTGATGATGTCTCGTAGAGAGGCGAAACACGTGTCGAGGATTATACTGTTTGGTAGTGGTTTGTTGTATTCACGCAATAAAGCATTCTCTCTCTCTCTCTCTCTCTCCACTTTTGTCGATGAAATGGAAGGAGACCCTTACCATCTGTTAAACCTATCATAATCCGCCGCAAAATCACCAACTAGAAAAGGCATATTTTAAAAGGATCATAAGAGCACTTACGTCCTTTTAAACGCTCACTTGTGCATAGAAAGCAACAAATGCACTTCTGCTATTATTCCCCTGACCCCTAAACTACGAGTCAAAATATCATTATTGCACACCAATTTCAACCCCATTACAAAGTCGTAGATGTTACTTTGAACGCAAAATATAATAGTGCATCGCAGTGGTTCTGAAACTTTGCACGCGATGAATTGTTTTGATCGTACACATTTTACAACCATTAAAAAACATGCGGTTAGTTCATACTTTGAAGGACAAATTATACTTAATTATTAAAAAAGAACATAAAAGTTCACGGCAAAATTGTGTATCTAAAATGTACATCATACTTAATTTACCCCTAGGTGGACTGATAAAGATAAATCTTCAGACTTAAATGGTACACTTAAGTGGGTACCACTTAATTATACCATTTTAAGGAATTTTTAAAGATCGATCTTTAAATGTCGAACATACCGCTTCTCAAACATACAACATTTTTTTACCCAAATATCAACCGACTTGATTATGACCCAACCATTTCCCCCCAGGACCGCCAATGGTCGAAAAAAGGTCATAAGTCAAAATTGTTTTTATTATATTGACAAGAAAATGAACGATTATTTCTCTTTTATTATTAACTAGCTATTTCCCGTGACTTCCTCCGTGTAGAGATGCAATTTATAACCTACCAGCTTCTGCCTGCGACTTCATCCTCCTTAAATTCGTTTATCGCGGATAAGGGCATTTTTCCGGGATAAAAAGTAGCCTATGTCCTTTCCCTGGACTCAAAAGATCTCCATACCAAATTTCATTCAAATCGGTTCAGCAGTTTAAGCGTGAAGAGGTAACAGACAGACAGACAGACACTGTCGCATTAGTATGGATATGGATTAATACGGCTACTATTACTACTTTGAAAAAAGCTTGTATCTCAAAACCACCCGAGGGAAAACGACGTAAGTACATACCAGATTCATAAATACTTACTGTGTTTTCACTTGGGGCAAAGAGAGATTCGAGTTTTTTTTTAAGTAGTGACGCTGTAATATTTTCTTCTGTTTCCGCGATTATTACTCATTGAAATAAAACAATTTAACGGATTATATCGCGTATATTATATTAAGCTTTCCAGCTTTCCATGGTCACTAAAATGAGATAATATACGCGATATAATTCGTTAAATTGTTTTATTTCAATAGTGACGCTGTGTTAGTCTAATGTCTAGAACATTATTGGAATTCCGTTGAGATCCGTTCAGTCATTTTCAAAATTAAGAGGAACGTACACACATACATCGCCAAAAATTCCACGTAAGTATAATATCATTACTCATTAGGAATATACGAGTAGCTATAATTTAATTTCATGTTTTTGTATTTAATTTTATCTGTCACAAAATAATTCTTATTAAGTAATTAAATGAGTCGTGTGTATACAGGATGTTTGGTAACAGGATGCAAAGTTGAAAGGAGGTGATAGCTTAGCCCATTTAGAACATTTTAAGCGATATATGTGTCAGGCAAATGTTATAAGTCTTTTTTTTATTTAAGTTTTAAGATTTTTCTGGGAAAACTCCAAAATTTCAGACTACATCGACAATAGTACTTTTTTTAATGTATTTAAATTTTTTTGTATTGTGCAATGTCTATAGTACACCATAAAAGTTATTTGAAACATCTGTGTCTAAAGAAAAAAAAACTACAGCGATTTAAAAATTAAATAACATGAAAAAAATGATTTAGGTGTTTTCTAAGGACGATAAAAATAAACTAAAATAGCCCCGGTTCTTCAAACCATTTTAGAAACATGCTTGGCTATTGCCCTTTCATTTAAGCTATCAAGCACGACTGTAGCTATCGTATCTTTAAAAATAAGTCACTTAAACTAACTAGAGAGCTAAAATGTTTCACTCGACTTGTGATACTTGTGACGAATCTAATTATGATTTTGTAATAAAACATTGGTTCTTAATACTAAGTTGGCGTTTACCTGACATTTGAAATGTTTTGAAAGGGTTAAGTGCAGTGGACAAAATTGACACATGCAATTTTAATAAACAAAGGTTCGCGGTGGTGTGAAACAAAAGGGACCGATAGCGGCGGGCGGCGTTTAAGAAAGATGACTCAAGCCGTTTTATTATGCTTTATTGTTAAAGATAAACTGATTTGCTACTTGCGTATGTATGCAAAAACTACTACACATATATCGCTTAAAATGTTCTAAATGGCCTAAGCTATCACCTCCTTTCAACTTTGCATCCTGTTACCAAACACCCTGTATATGCAATAAATAATTTTGTGGAGTGAAAAAATAAAGAAAAAAGAGAAATTAGGATATTAGAATGGAAGGCATGCGTAGTTTCATTTCAGATTAATTATGATTATGTACAAGTTATCATACATTTGGTAGCATTTTTCGTGCAGCGATGATAGCATTGTACTATAGATGTGAAAAATACCAATTTAAACGATTAAACATTGTTAATATTGTCGACAGTTACCCTAATTCATCATTTCGGTTGAAATTTGCCACACCTATGGCACTCTACTATGATCCTGCACAAAAATGCTACCAAATTTACGTTCACTGAGGGGTTACTCTGAAATTCGTTATTCGTATTGCGCCATCCCTCTCGCTCTCATGTGAAACTGTATTTGAGTGAGCGAGATGGCGCGATACGAACTTCGAATACAGAATTTCAGGGTAGCCCCTCTGATTATGAGGCAAAACTTAATATATGATTCGTTCATTCATCATCATCATCACTCAAGCCATAGGACGTCCACTGCTGGACACAGGCCTCCTCAATAGATATCACATGGGCCGGATAGAGGCGACCCGCACCCAGCGAGTCCCCGCAACCCTAACCACGTCCTCCGACCACCTTGCGGGCGGCCTTACCCGCTGCGCTTGCCAGTACGCGGTCTCCACTCGAGAACCTTTCTGCCCCAACGGCTATTGGTTCTAGTTCGTTCGTAAGCTTGATATTATTGCAAGCGAGCCCTCTATAGGTTTAGCGAAGTCCCAGGGCTCCATAGACCACACTTTGAGAATAGCTGGACTCTATTACACATTGAACTGCAACCAAACTGACGTGTAGCTTCGGTTCAGGACTTTCGACTTTATTCCTAAGAGCAAAAATATTAAGTAATATGTAAGGTTATTTGGCACTGCACTTCGCTTGCCATCTGGCAGACGTGTAGTATGTAGGTCAGATCTTGTATTATTATTAGTTATTACTATTAAATAATAATAACGATTGTAGTTTTAAGTTTAATAGCGCGTTAAGGGTGATTAATAGGGTTCGCTGTTTTTATGGAGCAATGAATAATAGTCTTACTTAATAGATCAGCGATCGAGATAAAAAAATAGCTCTTTGTTTTGGTGTATTGAATGGTAAAGTGTCCAATTATGTAACTGATAGTTACTTTTAGGATAGAATACAATATTATTATTTTTCTGTTTACGCCATTATTACTCTGTAAGGAAAGAAAGACAGTTTCGGCCATAATGCATTTATTTCTTATTTCAGTCCTACCTAATACATTTGCATATCTCATGTCTCTTTCACTCAATCCTTTGCTATTCCTTTTACTCTTAAGTACAATTGTATTATTTTATCTCTTTCTTCAATTACGTTTCGTTATACATGTTTGCTTCAAACAGTACCTTACATGCCCTCTGAAATATATATATACAAATAGAATATTTTGTATATGTATATTTCACACCTTACAACTCATTTGAATAAAACACTTTTGACGGATTATATCGCGTATACATTTGAGTTCCCGATGTTTCGGAAGCTTTTCAGCCTGCGTTCACGTACGTGTGTGATAATTTTATTATTTGTAAATCACAATTTTATCTAATGTGTGTAAACGAATGTCCGTGCTGGTTCATGTTGCTCCAAAACGAATCTTATTAGCGTCGGAAATAAAATAAATCGAAAATCTCAAGTGGTCCAGGTTTTTTGGGTCGATTGTAAATAATATCGTCCACGGCAACAAAATTTACAAAATCGATATAGTCGTTTTCGAGTATACCCCCGATATAGTGGTCAATAAACAGATGTGACAAAGGAATTTAGTTTAATATACACTTTTATAACATTATAAAATTCAGTTTTTATATCGGGGTCATGATTGCAAGAAAACTCTAAACAAAAGTTTAAAACGATACTACAAGCATCTTCAAATGCATGAGCACACCATCACGCTACCTATATCATTATGATGATGATACACGGCTTACCATCATAAAGCTATCTCGAGATCAAAATATCATCGTTTTCTCATCAGGCCAAAACTATATACTGATTATTTTCTTCTGTTTCCGCGATTATTACTCATTGAAATAAAACATAGATAATAATCCGTTAAATTGTTTTATTTCAATATATACTGATTAGACATATAATTTGGTACGGAGATACTTTGTAGGACACTGAAGGAAAACCATCCTTGCATCACATCTCACAAAAAAGAGACTTATGTCTGCTAGTAATACATATATAGTCTGTAACTGTAATGTAATGTTGAACACTGTTGAGCCCAGCCAGAGCTTAACTTGCATAGAGGAGATTTTTAACTATGGCGGTCCCCTATCAGTCTGTATTTGAACTGGTTACAAACAAGACAATCAGAAACATTCCCACTCAAAATTCACCTGTTCCTCCAAAATTCTTCAAGAAACCGCACAAATTTGCGACGAGGATTGAGTTCGTTAAAACAAACGCGAGCCGAGGCGGAAATTCACGAGCCACTTACCGTACATATAATGGGAACAACTTTACAAGTGTTGCTACAAACATTGTAAGGGGAATGTGAAAGAGAAAAGCGAAAAGCGGAGAATTTCTCACCAAATATATAAATATCACCCTTAAGTGAACATGTCAATGACAATAAGGTCTATTAATGGTCACTTAAGTATGTATACTTTATTATTCAATATGGTCCTGGAGTATCTAATCCAGAATATACCGTCCCCACTGCCTTGGACAATGATGTATGCCGACGATATAGTTCTGGCTGCCGATACCGCAAAACAACTGCAGGAAACCTTGAATTTGTAGACCAACGCATTAGAGAAGTACGGTCTGAGGGTTAACAGAAGCAAAACTGAATATCTGAAATGTCAATTTAGTGGCAACAGTGCCCCGGAAACTATATGCATTAGAAATACATCTATCCCCACTACAGAAAAGTTTAAATACCTTGGCTCTATGCTAACACCCGATGCTAACGTTGACGCTGACGTGACACACAGGATCAACGCCGCTTGGCAAAAAATGGCGATCACTTACAGGTGTGTTGTGTGAGCCACGTATCCCCATAAAGACCAAGGGTAAACTGTACAAAACGGCAGTCCGTCCAGCTATTCTGTGTGGGTCCTAATGCTGGGCTACAAAGAACGCGCATGAACAGAAGGCACATACCAACGAGATGAAGATGCTAAGATGGGCAGGAGGCGTAACTCGGCTGGACAGAACCCGCAATGAGTACATACGTGGTATTTTTAAAGTTGCGCCAATCGCAGATAAAATGCTTGAAAACTGTCTTCGTAGCGTTAGACCTACCAGAAGTGAAAAAAGGAAGGGGCGCCATAACATGGTGCAAATACATGGAAAGAGATCTCAAGAAAGCCCAATTGTCTGAACTGACAACCCAAGATCGCGAGACTTGGCGCAAAATAGTGAGGAGACCCGACCCCAAATAAATAATGGGATAAGGAGAGGAAGACGAAGAATGGTCACTTAAGTAGCCACACGGCATATGGTACAACCGGCAGGAAGGTTCTCGAGTTATGACAGCGTACAAGAAGACGCAGCGTGGGGCCCCAACAAGATAGACCGGTGAAGATCACAAGTGTTGCTACAAACATTATAAAGGGGACATGGAAGAGAAAAGCGATAAGCGGAGAATCATTTTCGTAGGAGTTTCGAGAGATACAAGTTTTATAGATAACGAGTGGTAAACGACCAGACGAGCTGCTGGAAAAAGAGACCTGACGGGAAATAATGCAATACCAGAGGAGCCATCCGCTGCCGTCACTTAAGTGTTGTTCCGTGTAACCCCATGTCGCGTTGATAGCGGAGAATCCGTCCATCAGATCCAAGGATTCGGTTACTGTCCCCTGAGGACAGGAAGGAATATAACACACCGTATAAGGGTCAAGCAAAGAACGAGCAAGATACTTGTAGGAGCTCCCCACTGACGAATTCTTCTTGCGCCCATTGATTGACGTTCTTAAAGAGCTACGTTTACACTAGCTTCTTAAAGTACTCTATGTGGCGTTGATAGCGAAGAATCATAATCCGTCCTTTTCGTGGTTTTGCGTACTGTCTCCTGATCCAGCACTCTTTATTCTGAGATTAAGGTAAATAGCTACACCACACCCCGTGAAGCATCAAGGGAATAATTAGTGGAAACGGATCTCTCCCGAGGTGTTCTCGTTGTGATATTTATCAAAAGGGGCTCTTCAAAACTACTAGTGTTCGAAGCCAAGCCTACACCATCAGTGTAACGTAGCTTTTAAGTGTCCTACAGACTTTACCACGAAAAATGTTTAGGTACGCCACGAACTGATCCCTTGTCCTTTCCCCATCAGATTTCTAGACGTATCAGGCTACCATCGGCATCCTGCTCTAATTTGTCCCACAAAAAACTTGCGATAGTTGCGATATGGAAATCATTACAAACATTCAGGCGTTGAACTTATCCGTATTTTAGCACTGTCCAAGTTTCCTAGTTAGTTTAGCACCTCATAAATACAATGAACAAAATTTGAGCTATAATCTACTACTGACAGCTTGGTTTATGTTGGAAAGGCAAGAATTTTATTTCAATCTTATCTTAGTAAATAATGAGGAGGTGAAGCATACTCATCTAAATATTTAGTGCCCATTTAATCCACTATCGTCTTGAAGGCATTATATTGTGGAAAAGTTACATTAATCTGTTGGAAAATATCTTAGGTCAATCGCCTTTGGCTTGAGCCACAGCCTTTTCGTCCATGCCTCAAGGCAAGCTCCAGCCCGCGTGTAATTCGATTTGGATAGATGTTACAAAGACTCCCTAACTGGCTCACCATCGTCCGATATGTAAAGTAGCTTTTAAGCACAAGGGGAGATATCTAAATGTTAAAGCCGACCTACATTGCGATGAACAGTTGGCATTGTTTGTAGGTTTTGTTCGTTTGAAGTTAGGGCTTGTAAAGCTAACGTAGGTTAACTCAAAATTGAGTTTAGATGCTTGAACTCTTGGTGCTTTGTGAAGTTTTAGCATTGGTTTTGGTTCAATTTCGTTTAAAATATGTAGGATACGTACTTTGTTACAACTAATCAGTTAATCTCGTCTTTGGCATTACACTCTCAGAGTGGTCGTGGTCGTCACCAGGGGCGTATTTACCCTAAAGCCAAGGGGGGCCATGGCCCGGGGCGGCAAACAGCCTGGGGCGGCGAAGCAACCCTCGGGGCGCGTGTCAAACTCGCACTGGCCCGTTTTTTTCCATAACTTTACGGCTGAACTGGACCACGCAACTTATTGGCCCAGGGCGCAAATTTTCAAAATACACCCCCGGTCGTCACGTCAAAGTTTGTGGCCTGCTTTACGATGCGACGCCACTCATCGCCGACTGCCGCTCTTCTAGTGCATTCGTGCAGGACACCATCGACAGCGTGTCTGACTCGGTCCGTCCAGCGGTGACTTACCAGTCTTCAACTTCACCCAGCTCTACTCTATCAGCTAATACAGACTAAGACTGTTCTTACTGGTCAATATCGACTATTTGACAAACATAATCAGACATTAGCAACTTATAGAGCATTGTGAAATTGGCTTTAGGTCCGTCATCTTGTTTTTATAAGTAAAAAGCTATGTAAATCCTTCATTTTTAATTTAGGGAAAAATAAAATGGTACAGTCTAAACGCTGCCAAACAATTCTTAAAACCTCGGTCAAAGCAACGCATACACCTAAGGGTAAGATTTTGCAAATAAGGTCCATGTTATTTTTTAATTAGGCGCAACGACCGAAAATGAGTCGTAGCGTCCGCCATAAGTCTGCCGCTCTGCTAGGTCCTAAGCAGTTCCGTGCTAGCTGGGCCGAAGCTGATGCAGCATATCCGCTTCGACTATATTTTTCGTGTTCTTCATTACTCAAAGTCGTGTCCACCCTGAAACTCTTTCATGTAGTCGTCTAAGAGCTCTTTACATTCCACTCTATCGTCAGCTTCTCAGTAAGTCCCGTTATTTTCTAGATTTGTGAAGATCAGCAGGCAGCTCGTGTCGACGTGATATTTTATCATATTTTTCTCCTATTACAACCTATCGAAGCTATCAGGCTATCTTAGGCCAATAAGGTCAAAGTAACTTAAGACTAATTGGTAACATATGAGGAGAGCTTAATCCTTAGTTGATCGAGAATAGATTTACAGTGCGTTCGAGCTGCCCATGGTATGCACAACCACATCTCCAAAATGAACCTTCCAGCAATAGTTGGGGCAACAAAAAGTCGTCGCATCATTCGGCTTGTTGGCCTGAGTGTCCCATCCAGGTCTTGACTTGACCTTTCGGTTCGAGCCATGGTCTCAGCAATGATATTCTTACGGTCACTGTCTCTTTCACTAAACATATCTGCTTCAGAATTCGTACAACGTATTTCTAGTAATTTTAGTCCAAGATTACTATTAAAAGCAGCTGTCGCAAACACAATTTCAGTCTGTAAGCGAATCCAGTCCGGGCTGGCGGGCCAGGGGCTAAATTCCATGTGACAAATGACGATTTGTCCGAGGTAGGTTCGAGATATCACCAGTATATCTACTTTGACGATGTGTTCTATTGGAATTAACAGAATTCAATTTTTTTTATTATTATTTAAGTAGGCCTCGCGGGCTCATTTACATGTCTGATTTTACCAGCGTTTTGTATAAGACATTTGAGATTGAGGCTCCTTTAAATGTAAGAGTGTTTGAAATCATGCAGGTCAAATAGCAATAACCATATATGTACGTTCATTGTATGACAGTGACATTCAAATTTAAAAACTTTTATTTTAGCCAGTACCTATACATGTGTTAGTAATTTACAAAGACTTAAATCTAAGGTTAGCTATATAAACTTGACGAATATAATACTATGCTATACAAAAGAAGACACAAGAATTAGAGGACATTGTGTAATAGCGAGGCAACCCCAGCAAACAGGCCGTGCAGCTGTACCCGGTGCCACAGCCATGGCTAAATGTAGCTGTAGTCTGCTAGCGTGCACAGTTGTTATTATCGATCATTATGGCCATGGCTATGATATGGCTGAGATATTGCTAAGTTGGAGATTATAGCAATACCTCATCGAATTCGGACCCAGGTGCTTTTGAATTTCTGATGCAGCCAACGTACCAAACCACCCAAAGTCTTGACTGACAAAAGAACATAAGTGACTCAAGTTATTAATAAAGCTACTCCCTTTTGTGTCCAGTCAAAATTACTTGCTGTCAAACTGCGTTGTTATCTGTTCATTCACATTTGAAATATCACGTTTGTAAGATTAGGTTTTCTTGCAATTTGTTTCAGGTGTGGGATTATTAAAAGAGCCTCTTGAATGTTCGGCTAGTTCAATTTATATATGTACGAGTATATATAGTGAAGCCAGGCGCATCTGTACTAGAAATGAATTTCAGTTTCTTTAAGCGGTGATTGAAAAAGGGTGTATATTTATAAAAAAAAAATTTTTTTTCAAGATTATATTAACATTTTTTTTTTCACTAACTAACTAACTAACCTGACTACCGGCGTCCTACACGTGGTACATAGTACATAGTCCTATTTAAGTGTTAACTGCTTTGTCTATTCGACAGAGTTTTTAAGGTGGCAAATTTTGGAGCCCTGTCGTCAGGAGGTAAGCAAAAAAATATACTTTTCTCCAACTTGCTCGGAAATGTTCCCATTAATGTAGTAAAAACACGCCGCGAAGTCCATCGTTATATACGTTCATACGATAATCAAATTTAAAAAAAAGTGGCATTACTTCCCGGACAGGCCCGGGAAGTGTACATTATTGTGCAGGTTTTTACTTTTAATTTCATAGAAGACTTTGAAAATTCACCATACAGCCAATAGTAACGTACAAAAACCGAGATTTAAAAAACTTGAATTATTTTCTGCGTTTAGTTACTGCATGGTTCATGCCAATAATAATAGAAAAAACAAACGATAATTATTGTGTCCAAATCATAATACAGTTTATTTAGTCTTAATGATCTTCTGGAACTGATAAATATTTTGCAGCAAAGGTATGTTTTTTTCAATGTCGTGCGTTTAGGAATTGCCGATTCAACTAAAAGTAATAATGTATATATTTATTTTAACTATTGGTATGGGTTTTCTTTTTATTTATTTTCATTACTATATTTCATGTGGAACCAAATATACAATTCGGACCCAAAACTTTTAACTTTTTGTCAAAGATTGTCTGTCGTGTTATTTTTACGAAAATAAGTTACATAAACATGTGTCAAATTTCCTCGCATATTTGGAGAAAAACAGTATACATGCCTCGGCAAGAATGTCATTTCGTGGATTCGTATCCCGTAAACCGTACTCATCCACGAAATGACTTTTCCCGGCCTCTGCAGTAATATACTATTATATCCCCCACGGTTTTCTTTTTAACCGACTCCCAAAAAAGGAGGAGGTAATTTGAGATGAAATAAATTTTGTTACGTTTTCTTTCACAAAAAAGAACAGTTTTTCGCCAAATGTTCCAGTAGAAGTCAATTCCTAGACTACATATTAATTCAATTTATCTAACGCTCATGTCAAGCCAACCCAAACGTCTAAGTGCCGATGGGTCTAAATTATTTTATATTTTTGTAATACAAAAATGCCTTCCCCGTACAATCTCAAAGACTATCAAAGTCGCGTCGAACTAGGGAGACATCGTCTCGCGCGCTCATCATTCACCCATTTGTATTAAAAGTTGCCAAAGGAAATCCCTCGGGACTTTGACGGGAATTTGAGGTTATAACGGTTTTCTTAACTTTATGAGATTTACATGTTTAACCTACTTTCGAAGACCCGACTTTTTAAGCAACTTCAAAAAAGATTCTTATGTAATCATCCAGTCTGTGACAGGATATAAAGATTTAACTTTTTCTATTATACTAACTACTCTATGGCCCGGAAAGTCTATACTAAACTATCCATATCCTTACTTCCTTACCATATTATAAACGTGAAAGTATGTATGTACGTTCCACTTAATCTCAAAAACTACTGGACGAAATTTTATGAAACTTTCCAGTTATGTACCTTATATATCAGAATAGGACATAGGCTATAATGTACGTCAAATTTCATCCGTTTAGGGACGAAAAAGAGGATGAAAATTTGTATGGACAGTAAATATTTTTTTACGCTAGGAACTTGAAATCTTGGTAATATGCTTCACATTTAAATTAGTAAAATATCGAGTTTTGGGGAAAGACATAAGCTACTTTTTATCCCGGGAAAATACCTTTTATCCGCGATAAACGAATCTCAGGCGGACGAAGTCGCGGGCGGCCGCTAGTACTATTATAAAGTTGTAAAAATGAAATGTCTGTACATTGAAGATATTTACAAAAAATAAGTGATACAGACTATTTGAAGACTACTGATTTTTTGTATGTTTATAAGGGTGGTTTACCTTTGAAATATGACAAACGTTTAATCGAATTTCAGTTCAGAGTCAACGATACGCTTCTTTTCATTTGATCGAATATTCATTACACCAAACAATTAAATGGTGTATTTTTATAACACCGATTTTGAATGCGTAGAAATATTATTAACTATATATTTTATTTCGCAGATCTTTACTTCATATTTTATTATTAAATATTTTATTATTTCGTTTTAAATTTTACATTGTAGAAAATCGACTAAGTACCTTTTTTGAACTTAATTTTCTAGAAAAGAATGATTTTTATTAGGGACGCCAGCGAAGTTGGTTCTGGCGTTTCGCTCGCTGGCTTCGCTCGCTCGTTAGGGTCGCAATTCAACCAAACACTCCTCCTGGCTTCGCTCGTCGTCGTACCTATCCTAAGCCAAGTCGGACCTGCCTTAGAACTAGATTAATGCCGAAAAGCATTTCAATACTTACTTATTCAATAGCAAAATAGGACCCGCCATAAAGTCGTATCGTAAGCAAGTCGGACCTGGGCGGCTCGCTCGCTTCGCTCGCTCGTTAGGGTCGCAGTTCAACCTAACACTCCTCCTCGCTTCGCTCGTCGTCGTACCTAACCTAACTGAAGTCTGACCTGCCTGAAAGTGGAATACGTTCTGGGAGCGAATTATTTTTATTAGGGACGCAGTTCTAACCTTACCTACCCTACTGTTCAGCGAATCAACCTAACCTAATATAGCAATAGTAATTATATTTATTTTATTTTTCAGAAGAATACAAGCCTTCAAACATAAGTTAAAATAACATAAGTTGTATAATAATTTGTCAATGAAATAATATAAATTATTTGATGTCCTGTCTTTAAAATAATCTATTAACTGTTATTTTAAGCATTTGAAATTCCTTGTATCATTGCTCTAATAATTGTTATAATATGTAATGAATAGTCGATGAAGCCATAATACTCCAAGAGATAATATTTATACTGAATATTCTATGAATCGTTTTCGATGAAATGAAATTCGATTAAAAGTTTGTCGAGATTTCAAGGGGCTATCTATTTCGCATATTTTTTTATATCCGAAACTGATTTCGCCGAACAGGTTTCGCATAATTTGATTTCACCGAATGTTCATCTTGCCGAATCATTATTTGTCCGAATCTAAATACGCGTAATTTAGTTTCGCCGAATTTTAGTTAGCTGCAAATTCAACCTCTAACAATAAAAAACTGCTGCTAGTAAAGTAGGTTAGGTTATGTTGGAACTGCAATCCCGAACAGAAAATGACTGCTACAAGAAAAGTAGGTTTTAGCATTAAATAGTTATGCGTAAAGACCATTCGGCGAAAATAGATTCCGCGTAATGAAATTATACTTATAGATCATTATGCCTATTGTGATTATGCGATATAGAATTATGACAAAAAATATATGCGTAAACAACGGCTAACGGATTTCAACTATTTTTGGAACACGGATCATTCACAGATGGTTATAGGATACTTTTTATTCGACTACCCTGAAGTAAACTCAACAAAGTCCATATTGAAATACAACAACTTAATTATTTTTTTAGCGTATTTGTAAAAATTATACTAACTTTACCAGATTCCGTATTTTAATATATCACTTATCCTCTTTGAGTTCATCGACGAACTCCAGGGTAGACAGATAGCAACAGCAACTCGTATCGTATACAAAACAAAAAGATGCGAGCCATGTGCGAGGAGTTGAACACTTCTGGCTGGGTGCAAACTGACTAACTTTCTTACTGCCGCTCAAGACAGCAGCGACAGCGGGGATACGGTTCTGTTACCATGCCTTGATGATGTCCTCTTCATCGGATCTAATAACAGCGACTTCAAATAACACAGGGATAAGCTTCACAAATCGACTTTGTCCCAAACTAAGCAGAGCTTGTAATAGTACAAGCTCTGCTTAGTACCCATAGGGGTACTAGGCGACGATATACATAATATATAGAAGACCCAGGAACCAACATTCATTCGCACTCATCACACAAAACACTTGCCCTGACCGGGATTCGACCCGGAGACCGCCAGCTTCGTAGGCCGTTGGGCAATCCACTGAGCCAGACGTGTCGTCAACTAGTTAGGCACGGAGGACTCCTACGACGGTGGGCGCCAATATGACTCGCAAAACCCAGTTTTTATAAAATACAAATTTTTGTGTTTCTGTGTTTTTAATGTTGGAAAACTAGCACCACATTACTATCTATCTACGCGTTGAGCGAGTCAACTCGCGTAATTGAGAGGTACCGGGTTCGAGTCCTGGCGTGACCACGTGCGAGAGCAATTGTATTTCTCTTTGCGCTTTGACTTGTATCTATGTCACAAAACCTAGCTTGTTCGCAAATCAGCTTGGTCGCAGCGTGCGCAGTCGCTCACTACGGTCATTTGTAAGTGTAAGCGTAAAATGGCGGGCGTTCCGTGCGCTCTTGACGTTTAATATCCAGCGCTTGGAGCGTTGCGTTGGAGGGAGGTTTCTTTAAACTCCTTAATTCTAACGCGGACAGTGGAACGCCAAACATCCCGTTTACGGCTCATGCCTTCCTAATCATCGGGAGATATATTACTGGCCGTTAGGTGCCTCTTAAGTACATCCTTGTAGCAGAAAGGAGATACTGACCTACGGGAGGCTGGTTTACGGGTACCTTCTGAAAGTTGAGTAGAAGATTGCTTGCGGCAGACTGTTATCCTCCATACCATGCCTTCATAGACCATTTCAGTTCTACACTCATTTTTGTTAAAGTTCCCAGGGGAAATCCCTCAGGACCCATGGTACGATGAGTTTGAGGTTAGAGCGGTTATCTTCTATAATATTATAAAGTTGTAAAAATGAAATGTCTGTACATTGAAGATATTTTCAAAAAAATGATTGTTACGAACTATTTGGAGGTCACTAAAACGAAAAATATTTTTTTTGTATTATATGTATGTTTGTATGTGTCGTTGTGGCTTCATCACGCAAAATCAGCAAAACTGATTTCAATAATTTTTGGTACACGGTTAGCTGGGTATCTCCAGATGGTTATAGCATACTTTTTACCCGACTACGCTGAAGAAAAAAACAGGGGTTGTGACTTTTTCTCCTCCGCGAACGAAGTTGCGGGCGCCTTCTAGTAACTTTATAATAACACTAGAAGATGCCCGCAACGTCGTCCGCGGTGGAGAAAAAGTCATAACCCTCATTTTTTCTTCAGCGTAGTCGAATAAAAAGTATCCTATAATTGTCTGTGGATACGCAGCTACCCGTGTACCAAAAATAGTTGAAATCCGTTTAGCCGATTTTGCGTGACGAAACCCCAACGACACAAAAAATTAAAATAAAATATTTTTCAACGCAGTACCCTTCACATAAGTCCGTTATAATCAGTTTTTTTTTAATATCTCCAATGTACAGACATTTCATTTTTACAACTTTATAATAGTATAGATAGAATCATCATCATTTCAGCAATAGGACGTCCATTGCTGGACAGAGGCCTCCTCAATAGTTCACCACGTTGGCCGGTTAGAGGCGACCCGCATCCAGTGAGTCCCTGCAACCCTAACCAGGTCGTCCGCCTTGTAGCTGGCCTCCCACGCTGCGCTAGCCGGCACGCGGTCTCCACTCGAGAACTTTTCTGCCCCAACAGCCATCGGTTCTTCGACCTATGTGGCCTGCCCATTGCCACTACAGTTTGCTATGTTGGTATAAACAATTACTTTGCAAGAAACCCTCGCTCCTTGATATTGGACCAATCCGGCAAACTTTTAACAGAATCGAGCGGCATTCGCGTCCTGCTACTTATAAAACGGGCCAAGTCGCCGGAGCCTTGTAAATCGCGTGCGATACGAGGAGTTATGAGGTGTTACGTGATTCCTTTTTGATGTGTGGAGTTCTTTCGTGTTGTGTAAATCCGTTGAAAACACTGGCTTTTGAACTTGCGGGTACTATGGCCAAATGAGGAGATTCGTAGACGAACCAAGGTCACCGACATAGCAAACAGGGTAAGGAAAACTGAAGTGGCAAAGAGCAGGGCGCATAGTTCGAAGAACCGATGGTCGGGAAGAAAGGTTCTCGAGTGGAGACCGCGTATCGGCAAGCGCCGTCGGACGACCTGGTTAGGGTTGCGAGGGTCGCTGGATGCGGGTCGCGTCTATCTGGCCCATGTGGAAATCTATTGAGGAGGCCTGTGTCCAGCAGTGGGCGTCCTACGGCTGAAATGATGATGGTTATTGTCCCGTTTTGGGTTCCGTACCTCAAAAGAGAATCACAGAACCCTTATAGGGTCACTTTGTTATCCGTTTGTCCGTCGGTCTGTCTGTCTGTCAAGGCCCTTTTTCTCAGGAACGCTTAGAGGTATCAACTTGAAATTAACATTATGTCTGCGGTAGCTGTAAAAAATAAAGCTTCTAAGTCAACGCAATCTAAAAATACAGTAATTAAATATAGCGGCTTATTCTATACTCCAAACTTCATCATTATAAATATTTTGAGTAAAATTCCTGTGACATACGGACGGACGGACGAACATGACGAAACTGTAAGGGTTCCATTTTTGCCATTTTGGCTACGGAACCCTAAAAACAAAAGTCACTCTGTTGTTTGTTGCGTGAACGAACACACTGTTTCACATTTATACTAAGATGATTGAATTCAGAACTTGAGCAGAGTAAACAAATGAACAGTGCCGTGCGCCATATTTGTTTACGTGACATACAAAATGGATTCTGAGAGTTGCTTGCGTTTGCTTTGAGTACGATGTTATTCTAAAATCACTTTGGGGCTAAACGCAAAAGGCCTTCCCATGCTGCATCTTCCGGCACGTGATATCCATTCAAGAACTTGATGGCCCAAGCGGCCGTCGGTTCTACGAGCGATGTGCCCAAGAGTGTAGCGACATATAACCCTTGTAAGGCCCAACGGCCAACAATAAGGCCATTTGTGAAAGACATTTTGAACATTGTTTAAATGATAGTGGGGTTCCATTTACAAAAACACGAATAGTGTCTTGAGCCCTACGAGGATACGTGCTTGAAAGTAATGTTGTTACAATTTGGCGATCGCGAACACGTACCGGACGCAGGCGCATAAAGGCGAGGTGGACTGATGATCTGATAAAGGTAACGGAAATGCGGCGGAAAAACATAATTATACATTACATTACAGGCAAGGGGGATTTACTATCTCTCACGATTTGTCAGGACAAAAACATACTGAAATCTCAGACGATTTGAATGATTTGTGGATTGCGCCCAGACTTTGAAAACCACAGGATTTTCAGTTTTGAGATGAGGTTCAAACTATTCGATATATTAATTTAAAATCTCACGCATTTTTTATGGAAATCGGGCTTTTCTCTAGACTTTCCAAATTTGCATCTGGTAACGTTAACAGGAGATGAAGCCCATTCTCCTTATGATAAAGTTGGACGAAATCGCGGGACGGTATCTAGCCAAATATAAGATTAAGCCAGCGATGATATATATAAGGCATCAAATGGTCCTCCAAGTCCCTTTGTTCCATTTCCTTGGACATTCCAACTAGTGATGTCCGGGATTATATTCCATTTTCGTTCTGTTGCATACCACCCACGGCAATATTTCTCGCATAATAAAAGATTAAAAAAAATGTTTTCTACGTTAGAAAACATAACAAATGCAATAAACAAATAACAAAATGTAAAAAACACGGACAATAAATTAGCCGGGATTTGTCTTTGAGATTTTTATGCTGTGGTTTTCTTGCTGTAAATGCATTGTCAAGACATTGAAGATTATTTCAGGCAATTACAACACAATGCGGTAATAATGCAAATCCAATGCGGTATTTAGCCTGTTATAAGATAAAGCCAGCGATGACATAAATTCAAGGCATCAAGTGGCCCTCCAAGCCCCTTTGTTCCATTTCCCTGAGCATTCGAACTAGTGATGTCCCAAAATATATTCCATTTTCATTTTATTTAATAACGCCAATGACAATATTTTTTGCAAAATTAAAGAAAGAAAGAAAAAGTTTTCTAAGTTAGTAAACGTATGAAAATACGATAATTAAATAACACAATGTAAAAAACACTGACATTAGGTAAATTAGTCGTAATATTGCGTTTGGGGTTTTTGTGCTGTGGTTTTCTTAGTGCATGACAATGAAGATTTTTTCAGCCAATACGGGATATGATGACATTTTGTATGAACAAAGTGGAAATCCTCGCAGGCGAAGTCGAAGGGCGGTATTTATCCTGTTAGAAGATAAAGCCAGCGATAACATAAATTCAAGGCATCAAGTAGCCCTATAAGCCCCTTTGTTCCATTTACTTGAGCATTCCAACTAGTGATGCAACCAATTACTCAAATACCATTTTCGTTCTATTTTATAACCCCAAAGGCAATATTTCCCGCAAAAGAGGAATAAAACGTTTCGCTAAGTTGGAAAAGAGCAAAATACAATAAATAAAAAAATCTAAGTTTTGCTCAGATTCGGACTAAGTCGAATGTCCCTGATATTATAAATATATTTTTTTGATTAACAAAACACTTGTTTTCATGCAACGTAAAAAATAACAAATAACTTTTTGTTATGTCTGCAAGCTTGTGCCAAATTAAAATAAATATACATAAAAGCAGTTGGTATTAAGCTGAAATTTTCGTTACAAGTATTATTACCGGCAGTATTCCCCAGGCATTATTCCCAATCGGCACATCATTAAGAATTCCGGCCTCGTGGAATGTCAGTCCGCCCTTATTGTATTTAAAAGTTATTTACTGCGGATTAAGAATTATTTCAGGTGATAATTCAATTTGGAGGAAAAGGTGTAGCTTAATTTACTGGAGTTTGTATTGGAAACTGGGATGGCCGTAACTTTTGGATTTTCGGAAGCGTTTAAGGGAATTATATTTTACTAGGAGTTAGGCAACTTCGGACGCGATGATAAAAGTCATTACACTCTTTTTTGATTCAGCATAGTCGGGTCAAAACATCCTGTTCGGATGTCCAACTAGTTTGGTGAGCATTTATTTTTGGGGATAAATGGAAAGTAATGAAAAATTTTACTTCCCATAGTTTAACGTTTGATTACCGATTTTAAATTGGTCACATTAAAAATAATAAGCTTGTTTTATGTCTGTCTGATATCTTTTAAAAGGATATAAATAAGATCCTGATAGAACTAGGTAAAAATGAGATTAACCTAACCAACTTAAAACTTGGGTGGGAAAGTCGATTTTAGGGTTCCGTAGGCAAAATGGCGAAAAACCCTTATATGGTTTGGACATAACCGTCCGTCCCTCCGTATGTCGCAGGCATTTCACACAAAAACTACCAGATAGATAATATAAAAAAATGTTGGTGACTGAACAAACATTTTTGAGAAATTCAATTTTAACGCAAATCAATAAAGGATTGCATTGCTATCTCAATTTGAAAAGAAAAAAGATTTCAGATTAACATCTGAAACCTTTTTCGTTCATTGTGACAATTGTATGAAAAAAAAAGTATGACTTCATCTACTATTTTCCACGACCATGCTGCATGCTTCTTTGTCACTTATAAATAGAAAAATGCTTAGTCATGGTCTATAATTTTTATGAGGAATCGGCCCGCTTAAGCAATTATGTTAAAATTAAATCTGACTCCATAGTTCTCTAAAGAAACAAGAGAAAACGCCAACTCATTAAAAATGAAGCCAATATAATAAAATTGTAATACCGACTTCACTTAAATCTATCCATTTCAAAGCGAACTCGCAGCGTGTACAGTACAATTATTATACACCGTACCTAAACTCAGATTTTTAATTCAAGACCAAAATCTAACGTCAACGGGCGCACATTCGCTATGATTACTGCATATTGGTTTAAGTGTAGGTGTTTCCATCAATAAAACTTACCATAAGCTTGCATGATTTCTCATTCATGTTTTTATGAAATTATGTTTATTTTTTTAAATAATCAAGATGAGAACTGTCAGATTTTGGTCTTGAATTAAAAATCAGAGTATAGACTGTTCTAAAAACTCCATATACAGTGTGTCCCAGGATAAAGTGCACAGACGAATAGGGATGAAAGTAGATGCAATTTTATTGACAAAGAAAAATTATGAAAAAAAATTAAAACTAATTTACTTACTATTATATTAATTAATTATAAAAATGTCCCTTACCGAAAATGTATGTACCTTACCGAAACAATGCAAGATATCTTAACCAGTATTTTTTTGTTTGTGGACTATTTTTCGCATTTTTTTCTAATTACATTAACATAATTAATCTTTTGCGATTATAATTACGTTTATTTCAAATCAAATGAGCTCCTATGGGCTCTACCTTGGCTTGACTTGACATCTATGTGTCAAGATATCTTTCTTTGTTTCGATAAGGTCATTACATACGATTTTATTTTTTAATTCATAAAATAGTAAATAACGGGTTTAATTTTTTTTTCATTATTTTTAGATACATATTTTCACTTGAGCTCCCATTAACAAGTCGCACAGTAAGCTATCCTGCACAATCGACCCGCTGGCTCGACAGAAAACCAGCGCCGTTTGCAATGGTATACCATTATAGGTATATATACCTAACCAAACCGTGGATTGCTGAGTGGAGACCATTTTAGGCTCACATATCTAGTTTAGATTATATTGTCAGTTTTTGTTATGATGTGTTATCCTGAATAAAGCTTTATTCTAAAACATCACATCGTTTGTTATGGCTTCGTGGCCAACGACACATTCAAAATATTTTTTTTCGAATCATTGACCTTTAAATAGTCCGTGTCACTTTTTTTAAATATTTTAATATTTCAACTTTATAATAGTAAAGACGTATGTTAATTTGTAAGGTGCGCAAAACAAATGAATTTGAATTAATTCGAACAAGTCATTCATTAATGTAATCGGTACTCCGAATATGTGATACATCAATTTTAGCTTATCAATATACTGATTGCGATACAAGAACTGTGCGAGTTATCTGAGGAACTGATCTTCTTAATCTATATATAATGGGTTTACATGTCCCGGTTGTAATTATATTCGGGTGAAGTTTTCGACCATATTTTATGGTACAGTGATCAGCGAGTGGTACAAGTTATGAGCGAGTAGCGATTCTGTTTTAATTCAAAATTGTTCAACAATAGGTTTCAAAGCGAAACTTTTTATAGCTTCCTATTCTTCCGAATATAAAATGCGTGACATGAGGTTCTTACATTAAATATTTTTACATTAAAGCTTGAAAGGAGAAATGGGGTAAGCGACAGTTTGGGATTACAATTTAAACACCTTATATATTGATATAAACAAAGATCAGACACAAATGAAAAATTTTTTCGACGATACTGGACTTGAACCAGTGCCTTGAGCCAGACCGGGGCAGCACGCTCTACCATCTGCGCTGCCTAGTGCAGAACTATGAAGTTACTTTCGCTAACGGCTAAAGAGTCGGATGCACCATACAGAGATCCATAAGCAAGAACAGATGACAAAATTCGTCGACTACTGGTGTGGACGATTAGCTCAGATGGTAGAGCGTGCTGCCCCGGTCTGGCTCAAGGCACTGGTTCAAGTCCAGTATCGTCGAAATTTTTTTTCAAATTTTTCATTTGTTTCTGATCTTTGTTTATAATAATAACGCTAGTGGAGTGATCCACTAATAAATTGCAAAAATTGTGATTATTATCATGATATTTGTAAAACAAAAGTACCTTATATATTGAGCTAAATCGATTATCCTATTTCTCCCTAAAAACGTTCTGAATTCTTTAAGAAATGCTACCTAGTAAACAAAATAGAATGGGGAAGGTTAAAGGACACAAAGAAGGCGAAGATGTGTATCAGCCCCAAAAGGACATAAAGAAAAAAATTAGGAAAACCCGCCTTATTGTCCGCCTATGAGATATATCTGCGTATACCAGGGCTTGTAACCGGTTACAAATAAACCGGTATTTATTTAGGTTACACCGGTTCTTCAGGTTACGTTCGGACGAAATGATTTGGGAACTTTATTTCGAAGTGCTCTCGCGCTGTCAAGCCGATAGTGGCGCAACGTGTCAACTACATGAAAAATTGCAATAATACCATAGCAAGCAAACCTGTCTACGCGAGCGGTTGTTCACCCTACACACCCCTCACACGAAGGAACCACTCTCTAACGGGTAAATGGATTTCGCTCCCTGTTTTGCGCTCCGAGATATAGAGTTAGAGCGATGATCTTGCAAGCGTAACCTATATTATGGGTTAGATTCTCAGAGTGTTAAAAACCCTGGCGTATACGCTCCCAGCTTGTGACTTCCACCACGCTTCAAACCCCAAACGTGGGCGGAACCTATCGTCTCACACTCGGGCGTGGAATTTAATGCTCTCCTAGATTACAATTTTTTCAAATCATTTGTCTACAAAATCTATTTTGATTGTTAATTTCATATATGGGCTTTTATAACACCGATTGTTACGATAGCCGGTTGGGGAAATTTTAATAGATAATTTAGATAAGAAATCGTTTCGTGGTTATAATAGAGTATTGTATCAGTTTGAGACATCGCCTTTTTAGTTCAACTAATGTGTTCGCAAATTGGAGACAAAGATACAGAACGATTTTTTTCGAAAACGGACAGGCTATACTTTTGAAACCAAGGTGTAGGGATAGTAAAATCAAGGCTTAGGAGCTTCAAGCCAGTTGAAGCCATATCTTTTAAGATAAGGTGTAGTGTCAGTAAAGTCAGAACTTGAGGGCTTGGCTTTTCCTGGGTTCTGATAACTTTTTTTACAGCGAAATCGTTATGAGCCTGTGAGTCTTGGCTGCGAATTTTACATGAAATGTTTTTGGTGGTTTTTTTTATGTTCTCATGTGTCGTTGTGGCTTCAACACATAAAACAGCTAAACGGATTTCAAATATTTTTGGTAGACGGATCATCCACACATGTAAAAGAGAGGGGTTATGACTTTTTCTACTCCGCGAACGAAGTTACGAGCACCATCTAGTTTAACATAAACATAATCGCATGCAAACAGTTCATCTTACATTGTTAATGTAGGGTCAGCAAAACATAGCCATTCAAAAGGGCTTAAGCAACTGACTTTTCCTTATACCATACGTCCTTTTTACTGCCGTACTGTATAGTCGGCTGCGGAATTATTGAAAGTTTAGAGGAACCCTTTAACTATGCGGGATACCCACAGGGTTCCAAAGGGGTGTGAAACTGGGGGACTCAAGTTGGCACTTTCGCAACTGACATTTTTGTAGCCAATAACATGGAAAAACCGTATGTAACGAAAACTAGCTACGAGCGGAGCGCCCGTCGTGAGGGCTCGCGGTCGCGAATGTGTTAAAGAACCGTGAACGTGGAGACTTTCTGCAACTTAGTAACCTTGTGATTTGGTTAATTCTTTTTTTCATAATTATCATCATCATTTTAGTCATAGGACATCCACTGCTGGACACAGGCCTCCTCAATAGACTTCCACATGGGCCGGATACAGGCGACCCGCATTCAGCGAGTCCCCGCAACCCTAACCAGATCCGACCACTTTGTGAGTGGGCTACCTACTCGAGAACCTTTCTGCCCCAACGGCCATTGGTTCTTCTATCTATAATGTTTTATTCCGAAAATAGGTTCAGCAGTTTCAGCGTGAAGAGGGAACAGACAGACAGACACACTTTCGCATGTATAATATTACTAGCTTCTGCCCGCGACTTCGTCCGCCTTAAATTCTTTTATTGCGGATAAATGTATTTTTCCGGGATAAAAAGTAGCATATGTCCTTCCCCGGGACTCAAACTATCTCTATACCAAATTACATCCAAATCGATTCCGCGGTTTAAGCGAGAAAAGGTAACAGACAGACACACTTTCGCATTTATAATATTTATATATGGAATTAGTATGGAAGTATTTAAGTATGGATTATGGATATTATGGATTAGTATGGAAGCATGGATTATTCGTCTGATACTCTATAAAAGCTGCCGGGAAAATCTCGATAAAAATCTAGTTTAACCTTCGAATTAAACCATTATACCTCCTATTGTGACAGGTCGGCCCAGCGACCGCTAATGTCTATATCTAAATCGTACAAAAAAGAACAAAAAGCTTCTGTGTTCTGTACTAATGGCATCATCTGGCTTACGTTCACATTATTAGTTCTATCTGAATCAAAGGCATACATTAGTGGGGACGGCGTTATGCAACATGTTTGAGGGACCAAGATTTTTAAGTTTTTATTTTGCTTAGTGTATATAACAACGCGTTCCGGGTGATAGTGGGACTGCCTCATTTCTGAAGTGCATCAGGGATGTTTGCGGAGGCGCGTGTCGACTGATTTTATGCAACCATGCGCGGGCGTGCCGCATCCCCGGTGCGCCGAGTGCGGGACAGTCCCAATAAATACCATTCTGAGAATGATAGGTGATAAACCTAATTGTGCTACACTAATGTAATTTTATGGCAGAGCAATAAAATAATGATAATCAAGTAAAAATTTATTGTAATATGTATATGTGTCGTGTAACACGAAATAAATAAATGAATTGATTTGATTTGTATCAGTAGAGATCTTGGAGCATTTAACTAATGAAGACAAGCAGTGTAATTGGCGAACAATTTTTTTTATGTATTTTAGCGGGAGGCGAGGCACACGTAAAGCATACCTATTTTTACAAAAGCACACAATTATAAGAAATTACCTACAAACAAAAAACATCCACACACTGACAATTTACCGTAAAAACTTATGGGAGATTCCGCGATTACTTTGGCAGATGGGAATGTAATCGTATGGCATCTCCAATGGTTAAATGCTCTAAGTAGGGTTGCCAACCGTTATTATAACATTTATTTTACGCTGTGTACTATATACTGATGAAGAGATATATTGTAAGCAAAAATACTACATTTCGGTCAGTCCTTACCCATATCAACTAGATTTTATGCACTCAGATAGTTGCCCACCCAATTGCAATGACCGGCCGAATGTTAGTAAGTAGTAAATATGTTTAATGAATAAATTTTCACTACGTATTTTGTACAATTTTTTTTTTCAGAGTAGGTACTATATTATTTGTACCTTGGGCTGGGAAATACAATATTTGCTTAAGAAATAGTTGGCAACCCTAGTAGAGAGTGGTCTTATTATAGTGGGACGTTTCGTCATCAAGAAGGTATTAAGTGTTTTGACAGATACTTTATAGACATTCACATAACGACAGCTCACTCCCTCAGTAGCATTGGAAAATATTAACTTGTTGTCAAACACGTTATCATTGAAAAGGTGTTTTGCCGGCACAGACACTTCATAGACTTTCACACTCCAATAAATCTCATTTTTTGTGACAGGTGTGTGTAAGAGACGTATAACTAACATGTACCGAACAAAAAGACGAAAGCATGTGTACAAACCCTACCGTGCCTCAGTGTCATCTCGTGGCGTCAAGGACGACTATTATGTTATCAGGAAAAGTAGATTAGATTTTACTTATTTTTTTCTCAAAAACCACAATTAAAGTCCTCAAGCCCTGTAAAATGTTAAAACAAATTAAAACAAAAATATTGATTTGCCAAGAGTACAGTATCGAAATAGGCGTCATAAAAGTGTCAGTGCCATGTCTGCAGTCAACATCTGAACATCAAAATATTTAAAGTTCAAATTAATTAAATTCTATAATTATCAATAATATCAAAAAAAAAACCTAACTGACTCGAGAAAATACTCTACACTTCAGAAACATATTCCAAGCAGCCATTGAAACCTGGCGAGAAAGTAACGACGAATCGCAGTGTCATTTTGGCATTACGCATAACACCATCCTAATAATAGTTTTGCATTTTTCACGGTAGCCGAGTAATTTGGACGCACACATGTACAGTCGTCATTACTCGCCACCTGTGTTTTGTTTCTCACAGTCTGTCTCGCTTTCACAAAAGGAAGTAACTCGCTAAGTAACGACAGCTGGGTACGACGTTTTGACATGGGGGATTATTTGACAGTTGATGAGACGGAGCGTTGTTTTGTTTAATTCAAGATTAAGGCGTAATTAGAGTTGGTGTAACGAAACTTAGATGCATACAAATTACAAACATACATACCTTAAAAATAGTAGATTGTTTGACAAGAGGCTAAAATAAGCCATTATGATACGAAGTGATGCCTGAGTGTCGTAATGGCTTTTAGCCATGTGTTAAACACTCCGCTTTTCACTTCAACTGCGAGAAAATAAAAAGACAACATTAAAATTGTATACTACATGAAAAATTTAAAGTACACCAATTCGATTAGAAATTTTGGACAATCTGATCAGGTTGGTTTGTTTGTTTTTAGTTTTTCGTAAGTAGTATGTAGCTGGCCACAAGTATTTTTTTTATTTTCATAAATATGAGCGAGCACAAATATGTCTGAGTGTCATAATGGCTTTTAGCCACGTGTTAAACACTCTGCTTTTCACTTCGACTGCGAGAAAATAAAAAAGACTTCACATAATGATTGTATATTTCATGAAAAATAAAAAGGACAGTTTGAGCAATTCGAGCAGAATTTTTACATAAAAACCATTATAGAAGGAAAGATTGAGGGAAGAAGAAAGAAAGGAAGACCTAGGAGATGTTATATAGACCAAATAAAGGAAAAAGTAGACAGCGTGTCGTATCAGGACATCAAGACAAAAGCTGAAGATAGAAAAACATGGAAGCAACTCCACCTACAAGAGCCTGGCTCTTAAGTTTCTGATGATGAAGTATATAGATGACATTTTATTGACCTTTTGTGTATTGTGAAGGTGTTAATCCTTCACCATGACCGTATGACGAGACAGGCCGTATGTAAAAGTAGTATATATTCGAAATTAGGAACGTCAGCTGTCTCGTTCCAGCTTTATGTCATTAGACTTAAGACAGACGTTGAATATAAAACATCAAACCCGTATCAGCTGACTTTTATCTATCCCACCAACTGCGACACCCCCACAGTATTAACAAAGTTGACAACTCAAAGTCTGATTAATAAAAATATTTCAAAACATATCTGCTATCTGTATCTATTGTGCGGATCTTTTGTAAACTATAAAAGAACAATCCAATATCGAAATTCCGCGCCCCATTATGTTTAACAGCTCCACATCTTCAAATATCTTGTATAATCCAATGTTAGTTCACAAGTATTCAGTCCAACAGTTCTACAAACTTTTATGATCATTTCACATTCCCAATTGAACAACGACACAAGTTTCTATAAAACTTATAGCAACATATGTCGTTTTTGTATTAAAATCGGCGGGGCGCATAATGATAGCCGTTTCACAGTTGTTTTGAGTTTAGGTACTGTTATGCTTACATTGTACGTTTTACACAAGCGGGGAAAAATGTACATTACACACCTAGGGCGGTAAAAATGTCTTAAGATAGAAAGTTTTTGTTGTCGGAGAGTATTTCGGGTACGTAAAATTTGTAGGTCTAAGAAAAGTATTGCATTCAAGTAACCTTTTCACTTCTCCTGCTCAAAACGTACGCCATATTAGCTTCGCGAAGCGAGACTAAAATAGTATATCTGGCCCCTAGGGTTTAAAAGAAAGCCATATAATCCCATACAAATTTCAATGAAACTGAAAAAAAAAGCATGCGGCCAGCTACATACTACTTACGAATAATTAAAAAACACACCAACCTGATCAGATTGGCCGAAATTTGTCATCGTATTGCAGCCCTTTACATAAAAAAAGTTAAAATTGTCTATGCCCATAATTAGTTTAAAAAAATATATATAAAGCGCCAAATTTACAAAATATTCTGTGAGTATTGGCGCATGGTGATATAATTATTATTCTAATTAATTAAATAAGTTTTTTATTTTCTCGCAGTCGACGAGTAAAGCAGAGTGTTAAACACGTGGCTAAAAGCCAGTATGACAATCAGACATATTTGTCCTCGCTCTAATCACTTCGTGTCATAATGGCTTATTTTAGCCCCTTGTCAATCGACTACATCGCATTACTTTGAATTTCGAAAGAAAAAAATACCCGAGCTATCCACTAGTTTCGGCTCTGCATTGAGTTAGACTTATGGTACAGCAGTCATACAGGTGACAACATAATTCAAAATTTTTACTTAAATTAATAACATTACATATTTTGACTTTATTCAACATACTAATCATTTTTAAAAGGCTGAAGTATAAGTTAGGAAGAGAGCGATGTAACAAAATGAAATAGGGACCTATGTGTTAAAATATCTAAAGTGCAATTCTATAGAACTTGCTAACTATGTAAACAAACCGCCACATTGAAATTGTCTCTGAATGATGAATTTGCTAGTGATGGGCAAGACTCTTACTTACTCCTTTACTTATGTCAAAACATATGGAATAGTAAAATACCGAAAGTTAAAAACAAGTAGGTTTTAATTTCTTTAATCCCGATCAAAAGAAAAATTGGTACTTCAAGATGATGTATCAGCAGTATTTACGAGATTTGCTGCTGGCGATAATAAGCAATATCAGTATCCGTGTTCGGTAGCAATAGAAATACTTAAGCGTTAGAAAATTCAATCCAAACAAAGAAGACGTACATGCCAAGAAAAAGAGTGAAAGAGTAAAATAATATTGAAGCCGTTAATCATTCAACCGTCATTGTTTTAATTTATATAAAAATGTAGGGTAGACTTTTATTCCTTAAAACAGTCCAAAACGACCAAATAAAATTTTGCGAAGTTAAAATAATGTTTACAAAATTATGCGAAAGAATGGAAAAAGTTTATAAGAAACAGGGAATTAAACAGATTAATCTGAGTTTACGTATTTATTGAAATTTAACTTGACTAACTACCGCGTAGTGTATACAACCGCTGTGGCAGGTACAGAGCGCGAGTTGGGTAGTGTGTAGCGGCTTTAATATATCACCAACTTTAGTCACAACACTACCCATCATAGATAGTTGTAAAATTTAAAAGAAACAAAAACGTCATGCCATCAGGTCCTAATAACATAACTATGAAACCATTTTAAACTTTTAATGAAATATCCAACATACAGTTATATATTTTATAGTTTTGTATTTTACGGTAACGACCGTTTCAATAGTGTATGCTTTCATTGGTGTTTGATGAGGTGGTGTGAAAATTCAAGGATAAATAGGGATAAAACTAAGTTACGTCTATTGTTTACATTGTTAGCAAGTTCTATAGAATGACACTTTACATTGTTTTTCTAGTTGTCAAACTTAAATATAGTTATGCATGTAGCGTTTAAATGTGGATAGTGAATTATATGGTAGAAATGAAATATTAATTCCTACATATTTGTTAAATTATGTGTGTACACTTTTTCTTATCTATAAAATCGCATTCCATCTGCATACTGCAAAGTTATTTATAGGGAACATGTCTGAAATAAGAAACAGACGAAAAACCTGTAAAATTTACACACTAGTGCAGAAAATTTCAAATATCCAGCGAGTCTTGCAGCTGCGACAGGTTTAACATTCGATCTGCGCTCCGCATATTTCCGTGCGTCTAAGATACTCTTTATTTCAGCTCGGAAATGACATTCACATTTCGAATATGTTGAATAAATGTGCCATTAGATGATGTAACGCGTGAATTCCTCGATAAAATATCCTAAAACGGAACAACGGAAGCAAAATACTATAAAATAGAAATATCACAAGTATCTAGAAATACAGATTATTTTATTAATTTACTAGAAGGTGCGCGCAAATTCGTTCGCGGAGGAGTAAAAGTCATAACCCCTCTTTTTTTCTTCAGAGTAGTCGGGTAAAAAGTAACCTATAATTATTGATTAATGTAACTGCACGAAAATATTTATGATCCAAATATAACCTCACCTTAAAGTTTAACTTTTGTCAACTTATTCGACTCTAAAAAAACCCTCCCTTAACTCCACTTTAAGAAAAAAATAAACAAAAGTGTAAGCGTGAATTACGCCCATAAAAATAAGAATGGGGCCCACAAAATTAAGCGTAAAAACAAATAATCGTAAATAATAATTCCGACCGTCCGGCAAAACAGAAAAAAACTCCCTCGTGATTCGCCGCGGATTCGTCAGGGTTTACAACTGATTAAATAATGAACGCTTTTGTCACCCCCCGATCGACGTTTTTAGGCCACGTGCGGTCGTAAAGACCTTAGGGATGGCACTAGTTTAGTACGGCGGTTTTGCCTTGAATACTTTAAAGTATTTGAGTGTTTCAACAATAGTTGAAAGTGTTTAAATTTTTCAACTAGATATAATTTTATTGTACGTAAGTATTTCACTTTTTCAACTATAGTTGAAAGTATCTGACTTTAAATAAAATGGTGGCATATATTTTATGAATATGATTATGAAAACCCTGTGTACGCCACTGTTAAGGTGCGTCCACACCTGTATCCTTTGCTCGTATCCGATCACCGTCGCGTGGCATGACTGCGTATCGCGCTGCTTGGACGCTCACTGTCGGCGCGGCGATCATGCCTTCCTTGTCCGATCTAAGTGTGTGATACGCGTAGCAACATGGATTTCGAGCGATCGGATCGGCGCAACGTCCAAACGCGTGATCGTGACACGCGATCATGCCACGGGACGAAGATCTGATCGGGCAAATGTGGACGTGCTGCATTCGGCGCTGACGCACATTGTTAATGCTATTAATATTATTGTGGTTCCCTGCCATTTCACCAAATTAATTGCAAATGTTTCATTTGACAAATTGTTCAATTCCCAACCCTCAATTTTCTCTGAAACCATATTTTTTCAGAACTTTCATAAAATAAACATATCCTAACCTACTATACTGTACTCAATACCATATTCTATAAAACCATAAGAAAATAAACTGCAAAACATTTTTGGTATCGGAGAAAATCGAGGGTTGGGAAATGAACTATTTGTCAGATGAAGCATTTGCCAAAAATTTTGGTGAAACGGCAGGACACCGAGTTCAATACTGAGGAATTTTCAGATTCCTTGGGCAGTGAAGTGTTGTACATCTTCTGGGGACACGATATGTTGCCCTAAGTAGATACTTCTTTTCCTCATGAGTAGTCCACAGAAGCAGAAGATATGCATTGCAGTCTCCTCTGTCTCTTGGCAGAATCTGCATACTGTGTCCTGTTTCATGCCCATTTGAAACAGCTGCTTGTTTAGTTTGCCCGTCAGGATTTGTGTTATTGCGCAAGTATTCGGTCTTTTGAGCTGTATAGCTTGACTAGTTCATTCGTGACACTCCATGGTCTGCGGGCGACGGGGGGAAAATACAGCAGGGGTGGATATGAAGTGTGCGCGCGGCGGAGCACGATGACCCTGCCACGCGCACACTTCTTACTCGCCCCCGCGATCTTTCCCCCCGCGGCTCGCAGACTTTAGGAGTATCACGAAATAACTTGCCAACTTTGTTTAGAGAACGTTTGCTTGAATCCCTTAATGGTTTTGTGACTGCTATAGCTGATGACCAAAAACAATCTCTGCCTTTCTTTCTTGTAAGAACTAGTGTCAAAAGTTGGTTAACTACGCACGTAATCTTAATTTCCTTAATGCAATCTTGTGTACTCGGAAAAACTAACTAAATAGATAGGGTAAGTCCGGGGTAGATAAATAAATCCGACTTACGGACTCACTAAAATTCCCTGATCGTCTACGGCGGTTCAGGGGCAAAACAAAAGAACACCAGACTTAATTCTGATTAGATTTGTACAAATTTTACTGCGGTTTTACTGCTCAGTGCGGAATTTGCAGGTTGCTTTTTAGGTTAGGCGTTTACGATTGTAAGGTTTAAGGGAATTCGGAGACGCCGGCTGCCATACAAAAGGCTAGAAAGTGTTACGACCAATTCAATCCAAAGGGAAAAAACGGTCAAGTGCGAGTGGACACCCGCACTAAGAGGATCCGTAGCACCGTGTACCTTTTTAGGGATCCGTAGCCAAAATGGAAAAACCAGAACCCTTGTAGTCTCGTCATGTCCGTCCGTCCGTATGTCAAAGGCATTTTACTTAAAACGACAATATGTACATTGATAAAATTTGGAGTATATGTAGGTGTCTTGTGTGATCTACTTAGTTTAATAGTTAAATAATGAAATAAAAAAATCCATACATGTAACCGATGCTGAAAAAAAAGGCAACTATCATTGAGTAGCACATATATCAACAGACCCTTGAAAAACATTTTGAGGGTTCTACATTTTTTTTTATTTAGTGGACATTTTCGGAAATAATCACTCCTAAAGTACCATAAATTGTGTCCACCCCCCTCTATTTTCTATGATGAAGCTTAATGAATACTTTCAACGAAAATTGTTTTCAACATGATCGGATATACCGTTTTTGAGTTATTGCCGAAAAACAGCACTTCTCAACAAAAGGACGTAAGTGCCGTGGAGATACCCTCTTTTGCTAGAGCGCTTTTTCATATAGCATTTTTTCACCTGTAGTGCGCATGTTTTCGTATGAACTGCTGCGGAATACTACACCGATCATGGTCCGACATGCTCTTGACCGGTTTTTTTTAACCACCGTACGTACGGTGGACGGTCCTTACTCGTACGCAGATACCAAAAAGACACGTCGCCGCCGATAGACGCAGTGTTATATGGTGTAAATTATGACTACTATACTGTGCAATCGTGCGAGGTGTCCACACGTAAGTTTATTTGTGGAGGTATTGTTTATTCGGCTAGCAAATAAGCTGTTACCGATTGAGTGTGTTGTGGCGGTGAAGCTGCCGCAGCAGCTTCCGGCACCACGTGTTGATGACTGCCGCGCTCGGGGGCACGGAGCAGTCGGTGTGTACCTAGCTATGCTAGCCGGTCTACGTCATGTCAGTAGTACGTGGCCTTAGCTAGGGACATTTAGGTTTTGTTTGGGGCTTTTGGGGAATAGGATGGGTATGGGATAACGTGTGGGGACCCGTGTATTAAGACCGCGGTGGACGACCCCGCCGGCGGGGTCGACGGTGACGGTGTGGAGTGTGCGTCGGTAAGTCGTGGTGTCTTTCTTGTCAGCGACATGGTTAATGGGTCCGTCATCTGTGTCCGAGTCGGAGGAGTCCTCCGGGTACCATCGTTTGATGGTAGCCGTGATGACATCGTCCGGGTCGGATAGTATGTGCCGCGGTCTTCTGATTAGCCTTCTAACAGCCAATCTGAAGGCGGTCTGGTCAGTGACGGTCTGTAGCAAATGTGCCTGATCGTTTAGAAGACTTTGTATATGATCATCAATATATTCAGGTATTACTTGAAAGTCAGCTTCCACCGGAATGCGGGCCGGAACGTAATCCGCCGCGTTCCTAATTAAAGGATTCGGGTGGGAGCTGGCTTTCTCAAAGTATGTGGTTGATAGTTCCTTAAGATAAGTATGGATGGTGGGGATCTCTGCATCATGATGTAGGGATAAGTTGCGGTGCATCCGTGGCTCGTCTCAAGAATCTGTTTTGGATAACCTGAAGGGGCTTGAGCTGCTTTTCACCCACGTGGGCAAAAGCTGGGCTACAATAAGTCAGTATTGGTCTCACACAGGTAATATACAGGAGGAGCTTATTTCTGAAGCTCATCCTGCTCCGACTTCCCACCATCGGACTTAACCTGCCTAGGACGAATGCCGCCTTATTTCTAGCCTCCTTAAGGTGACTTTTGAAGTTGAGTTTACTATCTAGGTTGCCACCTAGATATTTAACTTTATTTTTCCAAGGTATGGGCTTATCATGCATTTCGATTGGGGCTAAGTTCATTTGCATTAATTGCTGGGTCCTGCGAAAAATGATAGCCGCACTCTTTTACGGATTCACCTGGATCCTCCATAGGTTGCACCAACGACCTAGGTCATCAGTAGCTTCCTGGAGTTCCCTCCTCATGGTGTTGAGGCTGATGTTTGAGGTAAAAAGAGCAGTATCATCCGCAAAGAGAGCTATGCTTACTTTTGGGTGCTTTGGAATATCATTTTTGTATAAGGGGTAAAGGGTCGGTGACAAAACCGACCCCTGCGGTACACCCGCTGTGATAGGGTGAGGGGAGGATAATGATTTTTCCACTTTGTATCTGAAGGAGCGATTACTGAGGAAGTCCTGGATTAGACGCACCAGGCGGTCAGGCAGGCCGATCCGATATAGCTTGTATATCAGACCAGCGTGCCAGACCTTATCAAAGGCCTTAGCGACATCCAGGAAGACTGCTGCAGTATTTATTCCACTATGAGTGGCATAACCTTGACGGTTTGTGAATCCGGCCAGCACATGCTCTGTGATACGGGGCATCTGCTGAACACATGAGTGCTTAGCTCTGAAGCCGAACTGTTCATCCATAATGACATTATTGTCCTCAATGAAGTCATTAATTCTGTTCAGAACTATTTTTTCGTAAAGTTTGCCCAGCGAGGATAATAGGCTTATGGGCCTGTATGACGTGGGTTCAGTTTTGTTTTTGCCTGGCTTATGAATGCCTATGACTGTAGCTTCCTTCCAGGAGCCAGGGAAGTGAGAGTTTTTAAGGGCACAGTTGAATATCTTAATTAAGATATCGTTCTGTTCGTGTGATAGGAGCTTTATAATACGGTTTGAAATGCCATCGAGCCCCGGTGCCTTTCGTATGCGGAGGGACTTGATGAGTCTGTTTAACTCATCAGGCGTGACTGGCTTTAAGTGATCTGATTTGGGCTGAGAATCTGATAGCCTGGTGACCATATGATTGGTCCAGGCTATGTGCTCCTCGTCAATGAAGAGCCGTGTTAAATTGTTCTCCTATGCACCGTAGGATGGCAGCACTAGTCATTATAGATCACGATTACGTTTGCTTTTTCGTGTATTGCCGTCGAGTTGTGACATTGCTAAAATTATTATTGTCTGTTGATAAATCAGTACGGAAATAAACAGCTTAGAGAAAGATGCGTGTTTTTAATCCATCCTAAAGGGAAAATGGCCGAACATGAGCTAACAAATGAAAATTGATTAAATGTATTCTAAACCAGTGGCATTTTTTATTCCTAGAGTAGCCTTCAGCTATTCCATATTGGCTACTATCAGCGGGAAACTTAAACGAGGATTTTCCTAAGAGCGTGTAGCCACAGGAGATGACAAGCTTTATCAATGCAGAACTATTTATTTTGCATTTTTAGCAGGCTGGTCTTGCAAGTCTTTAAAAAAAAGAACTGAAAAGTTTTATTGGGAATTTTAAACAAAAACTGAGTGTGGTATCCGCCACAAGAGTAAAACCTGCAGACTGTCTACGTTTATAATTTTAAATGGAAAACAATTCCAGTTGCTACAAATGCAAAAAAACAGTAATAAGCATTGATGGCAATCACCAACATGTTACTCATATTGGACGCGTCAGCGAAAATACTTATATACATTGTTCTGTAATCTGCATATATAACAGCATACTACGGCAATATATACCTGACATGTATCAATATTAAAACAGAAGGGAATGCGCCCAAATGTTGTCTCCAGTGGTATTATGGCCTAAGGTATTAAAGACCTAAGGGCTGGTCAGGCTTATTAGGCAAATTAAACCAAGAATAATTTGTGTGGCAGCCGGAATCGAAGAATGCCACGTAAATCGGCGCGGTTTATTCTGGTAATGCGGATTTTATCGCCGCGTTCAGTGTTATTCGTAACACTTCCAGTGATTGCGTTCGTTTTCTATCTGTGGCTTTTGTTTTATATAAAACAAATTAGACTAAGAAATCCGCCTTGGAGAGGAAGAAAAGAAGAGCGTACTCCCACCTGAAAGGCCAGCAACGCGCATGTGACTCCTCTGGTGAATCAGGTGTCTATGGGCGACGGTATCAGGTGATCTGTCTGCTAGTCAAAAGAAAATATTTTGACATGCTTGAGTTTTCCAGGGTCACGGGAGGACTGAGAAAAGATGTATTTTCGTCTGTCAAAGTTACAATTTGTGCAAACTACCCATTTTTGAAAAAACAAATAAAGGTGTACATACATGCCAGATGGGCCTAAGCTACGCCTCATTTGTGAAATGCTGCTTGGTAAATTATTAGAATAAAATAATTAAGCCCTTCTGGCACATGTGTAACTGTCTTTACAGCTTAGGCCCATCTGGCATGTATGTACATCTTTATTTGTTTTTTCAAAAATGGGTAGTTTGCACAAATTGTAACTTTGACAGAGGAAAATACATCTTTTCTCAGTCCACCCGTGACAATGGAAAGCTGGAAAGCTTCCGAAACGTCGGGAACTAAAATGAGATAATATACGCGATATAATCCGTTAAATTGTTTTATTTCAATGAGTAATAATCGCGGAAACAGAACAAAATATTATGCTTAAGTTCTTCTCATATAATTACAAAACTTTATTTAACTTGCAATTTAACCATGCATGTTCGGGTAGAATCTTGCAAGTTTTTGACCTACTTCCTGGTTTCCGATTGAGCTAAATTTGGTATAAGTACTTATGTAACTTCGGTGACTATGCTATAGTATGATACCGTCGAGCTGATCTGATGATGGAGCAGAAAGGTGGTCATAGGAACTCTGTAATAAAATGTTGCAATGCTACTGAGTTTGGGCTCTTTAGAATCGTCTCGGTAAGTAGTTGATGGATGTTCAAAGGAAAGTACAGTCGGCAATAAAAGCTTGTCACAAAAATGAAACTCTTGACAGAAACTTATATATTATATACTTATCACAACATCTTTTCGTATAACAGCAGAAATTCCTGAAGTTTTGTTGTCATTGTCGCTAAAATTGCCTAGATTCTAGATTTACCGAATATAGTGAAATTAGGCCTTGGTTTTGCGATCACCAAACAAACTTGCCAAGAGTAACGATATGTCTCCCTTTAAATCAGAACATTAAGTTTCCCAGAGGTATACCTACATTTGGGCTCGTCCATCAATCACGTGATGTTTTCTTAGCAATTTTCCCCTCCCCCGTGGTAATTCCAGGTATCTTTTTTAAACCTCGATGTGACGTTTGTTCTTTACAATTGACTGTATACATTTTTACTTTGGTCTAGATATAGTTCAGTAAATTTTAAAAAAAGCCGTGACATTGACAGCTAACTTTTAAATTTTTCTTGCTGATCTGTATCGACCAAAGCAAAAAATGTGTACGGTTTTATAAATAATATATTTAAAAACAATATAATATAAAAATAAACCATCCATAGATTCTGAGTCCATATAACGCGTACGCTATTGTTTTTATTTCTGGTTTTGATTTATAGGTAGTCATTGGTTGTTTACTTTGCAACCATCTCTACAACCTTAAGGTTGTCTGAAAGAGATCGCTTCTTTGCGATAAGACTGCCTGTTGTTTACCATCTCTACATACTCTATAAGATTTAAGTGTCTCGTGTAATTTTCTTTTGGTGTGCAATAAAGAGTATTGTATCGTATGAGAGAGAGAGATACGAGCATTATGTAGCCGAACTACGAGTATATTAAAGCTTTTCAGTTCATAAACTTAGTGCAAAGTAGAACATACATTAGCGGTGTTCCATATAAAACTACTTATATTTAAGCGGTTCAGCCATTTTGAGCGAGCGGCGTATAGAGTCCCAATACAGTGTTGCCAGCTACAAAATAAATTTGGAGCTAAAATGTGTAAGGAAAATATAACTGGGAGAATTTGATGACAGATACCGGGAAATAATTCATAGATTCCGGCGTTACTTTGCGGAATTCCATATTATATTAATGGATTATAGTTCCTTTTAAATTTTGCTCACTTACGCATATTTTCATTCAATTTCCACAAAAAATACGCATGCAAATACAACAAACCACCACAAGACGGTATAATTCTTCTCAGGTAGACGTAAGACCGTCAACATCTCCATCTCCTGATGATGCGTCGTAGAGAGGCGAAACACGTGTCGCGGATTATACTGGCTGGTGGTGGTTTGTTGTATTTGCATGCGTATTTTTGACGTGATAACGTCTTATAAATCGATCAACGCCGGATGCACGCACGACAAAGCATGACTCATTGTCACGTTCCGCCTGAGCCGAGCGTGCAAGCGAGAGCGCGAAACAAATGATAGAGAGGCACGATCGGACTAAGCGTTCGGCTTGTGAATTCATAAAAGTTTGCAATTTTTCATCAATGTTTTCTTATGACGTTATCAAGTAAAATTATCGTCTGTAATCCGACTTTACAGACGCCAATTTTTTTGAAAAACTTGTTTTGATGTAATGTAACTAAAGCGATTTAGTAACTAATGAAAATGCTAAAACATTTCGTATATTCTTTTAAAATGTATTCTGGTCCTGGTCAAACGATTGTTATTCCTGTTTCGCGTCTCTTCTCAAAAAACATTCACATTTGGAAAATTTACAAAATTGTCCTGGCAACACTGCCCCACAATATAATGCCACAAAGCAGTGATTACCGTCAACATATACAACGTACGCATCACGGGAACGAGAAATAAACTCCACTAAAACCGCTCAAGCGACTATCAACCTAAATGCAAGGCATTGGGGTTCGTTGCGACTTGAAATAGAGGGAAGAATGGTTAAAATGGTAATAGTTACATGTGACAACTTGATGTTGATTATTACATGTTTATGTTGTCAACGTTTTGTATGATTGTAACAATAGCGTGGTTAGGGCGAAAACATTTTAAGTTTTGCGTCGGTTGCAAGGAAGGTTATGTTTTCTCGTACGTGTTACGTGTACGTCCGAGGCGTGGCGTCAGGTAAATTATGAGGGAAGCCGAAGCGCGCTCATTTACTCATACTTAAAGAAAAAGTGTGAATACGACTATTAAAGGTGAAATAAGCCTTTCCTTTTGAAATCACGACACTGGTGTACGGTTCAGTGGTTTTTAGTTCTGATATTAAACTTCTATACTGGAAATTGTTACAACGAACAGTTTTTGAATTAATTAACGTGAAAATTGGTTGCCTGTAAAGTCGGATTACGGACTATTATTTTACGCGATAACGTCATAAGAAAACATTGATGAAAAATTGCATACTTTTATGAATTCACAAGCCGAACGCTTAGCCCGATCGTGTCTCTCTATCGCTTGTTCCGCGCTCTCGCTTGCACGCTCGGCTCAGGCGGAACGTGACAATGAGTTTTTCGTGCGTGTAGCCGGCGTTCATCGATTTATAAGACGTTATCACGTCAAAAGGTACAAAAACATATTTATGTATCTTATTTGGTCCCCTTCGGTTGGCTATAACGCAGGCAATCCCGCGCTGTATGGCTATTGCAAGCCTTTCGTGAAGGTAGAACATTTGTCTTCAAAGTACGTCCGTGACGATTTGCTCTTTTGCTATACACGTAATTAACTTTACTCTACTCGTATTAATTGAGGAATATAATCTACGTCTGTACTTCATATATGTTTTCAATTCAAGTCAAAAGCATTCATTTTGTTAGTAACATCGTATTACTTCAATCTAGGGTTAGTATTAATATTTAAGTAAGCTTAATCGTTCAGTCATATGATTTAGTTTAGCCGTTGTCGCATGACCGATTGTAATCTAACAGATCGCCCCCCATCCAGATAATTTTCGGAATACTACTTCTAGCCATTAAATATTAATTTCCCCTTAGGTACTTCATCATGCCTGGTGTCATCGATTCGCCGTCTGCGAACTTTCAACAGAGACGTAAATTTACGAAGACTACGTAACCTCTGTTTTTCTACCAACAATTAACTTCTGCAGTATAATCTCTTCTTTTCAATATGTGACTAAAGAAACTTGGAATGAGAAGCAACTCGCAAGTCGTCGAGTTATTTGACATACGATTCGTCGATTCGTGCGCCTAGCTTTCTGTTCCTGAAATTCTTCTACGACCTAACCAGCACAACCTCGAAAGCAGCATTATACTGGGCCAAGTCGAAGGCTAGCGTCTCAGCACTTCTAGCACAATTACCATACGTGATTCTTTGTGACGCAATAAAGATTGTGTGTCTCTTTCCCTTCAGTACAATGCGAGAAAGACGGGTGATGCTATGTCGCGCGACAAGCGACAAGCGGAGGGTTGTGCTAGACCGGTAGAGAGACAAGGTGGAAAGAGATTCTTCCCCTCCTTATGTGTGTTCTACCGCTTGTACAATGGGCTCTGTTCCGAGGAATTGTTCGACATGATGCCTACAGCCACCTTCGACCACTACACCGCTCGCAATCGGCAGCCTATGCACAAACCATGGACGCAAAATAGTGCGCATCGTGCGATATCAAAGGAATTCGCTACCGCACAAACTCCGAATGCGGAACAAGCTCCCTGCCGCGGTTTTCCGTGGAGGTTACAGTGTGGGGTTCTTCAAGACGAGAGTGAATATCTATACTATTATAAGTTGTAAAAATGAAATGCTTGTACATTAAAGATATTTTCAAAAAATTGATTGTTACCGACTATTTGGAGGCTACTAAAACGAATAATGTTTTTTATGTTTTATTTTATGTATGTTTGTATGTGTCGTTGCGGCTTCATCACGCAAAATCGGCTAAACGGATTTTAACTATTTTTGGTATACGGGTAGCTGGGTATCTCCAGATGGTTACAGGATACTTTTTATCCGACTACGCTTAAGGGTTATGACTTTTTCTCCTCCGCGAACGAAGTTGCGGGCGCCCTCTAGTAGTTTTATAAAGTATCGGCAACACGCATGTAATGCCTCTGGCGTTGCAAGCGTTCATAGACTGCTTAACATCAGGTAGGCCGTTCGCATGCTCGCCATTTTAGTAGCATAAAAAAGGTGGACACATACCATGAAAAATGCTTGTGGTTCCATGCAGGGGCAGCAAAGTGGAGTGGGACATTACTGTTGGTCACGATCCTCAACCATGAAGAAGCGACTAAGAAAAAAGCAACGAAGCGCTAGCTTTCCAAGATATTCATTCGCCACATATGCACGGAATACACACACAAGAAAACACATAAGTTAAACTGGCTTATAATTGAAAGCGAGTCTCCGCTGCAATTTTGATGAACCCCTCCGTACGGGCCGTTAAATATTTAGAGAAACCCGGTAGTTTCTAACTTTAGACGTCGAAGGTTTGACGTGACTTGCATGGAGAATTGAGAGCTCAACGATACATGTACTGTGAGATTAAATATACACTCCTGTTAAGTTTTAACCCTCCGAAATCTAGAAACGCATATGGGACTATTGAACACAAATCGTCAAGTCACTCTGTATGGTTCGTAATTATGCTGAATGGATTTCTTTCTCACAGAACGCTATTTTTCTTCTCTAGTATTATATTTTATGTAGACCCATTATCGTGTCGAAATATTCTTTAATATATTCTTTTTGTCAGTCAAATTATGCCCTATCTATTCACTTTACGTTGGCGGACCATGTATTATTCTTCGGATCCCGCGAGTCCCCGCAACCCTAACCAAGTCGTCCGACCCCCTGCAGATGGCCTATCTCAAGCTGTGCTTGCCGATACGCGGTCTCCACTCGAGAAACTCTCTGCCCCAACTGCCATCGGTTCTTCGAACCACGTGCCCTGCCCATTGCCACTTCAGTTGGCTTACCCTGTTTGCTACCTTGGTTCGTCTACGAATCTCCTCATTTCTAATTCGATCTCGTAGAGAGATCCCGAGCATAGTCCTTTTCATAGCTCGCTGTGTGACTCCGAGCTTCCCTAAGGGGCCCATAGTGAGAGAACACGTCCCAGCTCCGTAGGTCATCACCGGTAAATCGCACTGGTTGAAGACTTTCGTCTTCTAGCACTGCGGCAAATTTACCCAACCATGTTTAACCTTCTATGACTCGCTTTGTCTGACTTTGTGATCCATCTGAAGCATAAGTCAATTGTCTCTGCGTTTGATACGGCGTTTAAACTCGCTAATTAACCCATCAAAGATTATTGAAGTTAGCACGTGTGTATTCAATTATAATTTACTTTGCGATGCGGTTACGCGTGACGTACTGAGGCATATACTTATACAGAATATCTATGAACAGAGGTTTTAGGCGTCCGTATATTACGAGAGGCGTTATGGGCGATTTTTATTATTTTACTGATTTTATTACACTGCTTTTTGAAGAAATAAATACATGATATTCGCCGAGACTCCCCTCTTCCCAAAGAAGGATGAGATGAGATTCAGATCGCCCTCCGTTTAGGGGGGCGAGCTCCAGACAACCTTTTTATAGTTTGACATATAAGGACAAATAAGGACTGGTTGCAATTACCATTTTTAACCAACTAAGTATATATTTAAAAACCACACTTTCCGGTCATTCGAGTATCATACTTACGAACTAAATACATATTTAGAACCATACAATTAGAATTTCAGTTTTTGTCACCCATTTATATTAATTCAAGTAAAAGTTATTTCTAAAATGCAAATTAATCTTTGGATCCCTTTTCACTTATCACATTACTTGCTTAGTTTTTAATTAAATAAGTGAATCCGGTGGTAAATTTCTAAAAAGGAAATTTTAAATAAAAATATATTACGGGACAATGTTTAACACAAACCGAATGATCGTAAGGCTTGTGTTATATGAGTACTAGACGACGATATATATTACTTATCGTCTTATATATTACATAAAACAACATCCAAGAATCAGGAACAAATAATTATGCCATGACACAAATATTTGACCTTACCGGGAGTTAAACCCAGGACCTTCATCTTTGCAGGCTACGTTACTCCCGCTGCTAAACCGAGCGTCAATTTATTTCGTTACAAATTCCACATTTCATTTCGTGTCACAGACGGTAGCTTCCGTTATTTCATATCAAAAATCTACGGCATCTTAAACAACTTAAGAGTCACATTTGAGCTTATGATAAGGTATAAAAATGCCGAAAAGAAACTCGCCGCTGCCGTCTCTAAGATAAAAGCTTAGGATTCAAAATGGCTGACACCCACGCGTTTCGTGACCAGAATGGAGATGTGAAACCATTTGACACGTATTTAGTGGAGTCTTATATGTACTTGTATGTGGGTTAAGAGGTTATCTATGTCTATGAAATAAGACATATTTTCAGCTTGAATCGTCAACTTCGTTCGTGGGAGAGGAAAATGACATAACCCTAGTTTTGCCTCAGCGTACTCAGATAAGGTATCCTATAACCATTATCAGATTTCCAGCTATCCTAGTTGATGAAGCCCCATTGATACATACATTATACATACACGATTTTCATGAAAAATGTTTTTCGATTCAGTGATTGGCCTGATTCACTTTTTTTTGATAGTAGTAATTATCTTCAATGCACAATCAGCATCAAATAGTCCGCAACAGCCGAAGCACCAGATATATCGTCACACATCTAAGGGATCTATATCGGAATCCCTAACGGTCATTTGTCCTAATATATCGTTTGTCATAACGCAATTTTTGTACGAAACTGTAAACTTTTTAGGATTGTTATGAAACAAACCTAACCTATACGATGATCTTTTAAACAATCCTGAAAAATTTACGGTTTCTGAATAAAATGCGTTATGACAAACAATACATTAGGACAAACGATCATTAGGACAAACGACATTAGGGATTCCGAAGGAGACCTATATCTAAGATGTGTTGCAATGTATTTAGCGCTTTGGCGTTTACAGACTATTAAATTTACTTAATGCTGACTGTAAAGACATTTAAAAAAATTTCTCAACTGCATTATTACAGACAAAAATAAAATGTTTGTACATTGAAGATATTTTTATTTGAAGGTAACTGCATGGAAAAATATTATGTAAATATGTATGTATTGTATGTAGGTAAATAATAGACATTTACGTATGTACGCGCCTTTTATAGCCTCATCACTCATCACGTTAAAATTTCTGGACGGATTTTGATCATTTTTGGTACAAGAATGGCTGGACATTGGTTACCTTTTACCCGACTGCGCTGAAGTAATAAAAAGGGTTATGACTTTTCCTCTGCGAACAAAGTTGCGGCCAACTAGTAGTATATATACCTAAATGATGCTCGAAAGACTGAAGTGGCCTGTTGAAAGTGTAGAGTACCTGGAACAAAAAAAAAGTGGTATAATTATTATTTGGTGTGATGAACAATAGTCTAATTTCAGATCACCACCGGAGGCAGAAAAAGTAATCGTGTTTTTATTAATTCCAAGAGATTTCTCTTGAGATAAGTCAAAGATTAATATAAAATATCACAGGTTAACATAGTTTGAAGCTACATTAGATTCCGATTGAAATTTTGTAATATTTCACATGGTTTAAATAAATATTACGGGACAATTTTGAAACAAATCGAACTAGTCCCATGATACGCTCAATAAGACCTGTGTGTGCTAGACGACGATATATTTAATAGTTACTATTTGCTTATATACATAGAAAACATGAAATTGCCCAAGGCAAAACCATTGCCTGACATCATCATTCGCATCTTTAAAAAGTGCATGAATGAGTAAAAAAAGAATGAAATTCGTGTTTCTATAAACTGTTGCTAAAAACGCGTGGGGGGGGGGGGGGGAGTCGTTCGAATTATGATGGTTGGATGATTTAAGGGGTGGGGGGGAGGGTCCAAAATCTGTCATATAATTTTTTTAGGGTTCTGTCCCCAAAGGGTAAAACTTGACCCTATTACTAAGACTCCGCTGTCCATCTGTCACCAGGCTGTATCTCATTTGAAATTTTCACAGATGATGTATTTCTGTTGCTGCTATAACAACAAATACTAAAAAACAGTATAATTTTATGTCTGTCTGTCTATGTCAGTATTAATATAAAATGATCGAACACCACGTACATTTTGCTTAGGAGTGGGGCTCTGCTAACACTGGATTTTTATAAATACGCCCGCGTGTAGGGTATATTTTGTAGGGACCTTTGGTGCGCGAGTCTGACTCGCACTTAGCCGGCTTTATTTTAATTATTTTCAACCGAGCAAAGCTCGTTATTGACGCTTTTTTCTTCGGCCTTTTCACGTATCAAATCTTCGACTTTTAAAATTAAATTAACTGTGTTGGAAAATTTCCATTGATTTTACTCATTTTGGTCTACACTCTATTTCAATTGGTTACTTACCATCCTACTTGGCATCCATTAGAGCTGCGGCCGCGTTACAAATCGTTTTAGCCCCACATTAGACCCAATAAGCGAGGACCTTTTTTAGGGTTCCGTAAGATACCTTTCATCATCATAAATTTAAGAGTCAAAGCTTGTAGCTGTTTAAATCTCGCCCTATCCAGATCCACCTCCTGGATCTCCCCTTGACTTCAACCTTCACTTTTAATTGTTTCATGTAGCTTATCATTGGATTTTACCTTCCTAGGTTGCCTTTAACGTTTCCTCCTATGATAATTATCTATACTATTATAAAGTTGTAAAAATGAAATTTAATCTTCAAAAAAATGATTGTTAAGGTGGGTCCACATTTGTATCATTTGCCCGATCAGATCTTATTTACGTGGCATGATCGCGTGTCACGATCACGCTTTTGGACGTTGCGATCCGATCGCTCGAAATCCATGTTGATACGCGTATCACACTCTTAGATCGGACCAGCAAGGCATGATCGGCGCGCCGACAGTGAGCGTCCAAGCAGCGCGATACGCAGTTATGCCACGGCACGGTGATCGGATACGAGCAAATGATACAAGTGTGGACGCACCTTTACGGACTATTTGGAGGTCACTAAAACGAAAAATACTTTTTTTAGATTGTTTGTATGTTTGTATCTGTCGTTGTATGAAAAAGTATCCTATAACCATCTGGAGATACCCAGCTACCCGTGCACCAAAAATTGTGGAAATCTGTTTAGCCGATTTTGCTTGATGAAGCCATAACGGGACGTACAAACATTTTATTTTTACAATTTTATAATAGTTCTACCTTCTACCCGCGACTTCGTCCGCCTTAAATTCGTTTATCACGGATAAGGGTATTTTTCTGTGATAAAAAGTAGCCTATGTCCTTCCCCGGGACTCAAACTATCGCTATACCAAATTTCATCCAAATCGGTTTGGCGGTTTAAGCGTGAAGAGGTAACAGACAGACACACTTTTGCATTTATAATATTAGTATGGATAATTATTTTTTATTTCAGCCTGAACTGTCCCACTGCTGGGCACAGACCTCCCTCTCTTACATTCGTCCCTATTTATGGCAGCAACAGACCAATCCCTTGGGAACGTGTCTTGGTCATCCCGCCATCTCCCTGCGAGGTCTAAACATATTGTTTTTAATAATACATTTAATAAAAACATATTTAAACAAAGATCAGAAACAAATGAAAAAAATTTCGACGATACTGGACTTGAACCAGTGCCTTGAGCCAGACCGGGGCAGCACGCTCTACCATCTGAGCTAATCGTCCACACCAGTAGTCGACGAATTTTGTCATCTGTTCTTGCTTATGGATCTCTGTATGGTGCATCCGACTCTTTAGCCGTTAGCGCCGCCTAGTGAAGAACTATGAAGTTACTTTCACCTCAAGGCACTGGTTCAAGTCCAGTATCGTCGAAAATTTTTTCATTTGTTTCTGATCTTTGTTTATAATAATAACACTAGTGGAGTGATCCACTAATAAATTGCAAAAATTGTGATTATTATCATGATATTTGTAAAACAAAAAGTAAAAACATATTTACCAATCTCGTTCCCAGGTCCCTTAGTTCCCAATCAAGCTCCACTATATTTTTGTCCACCTTTTGTATACATGTATTTAAGTATTATAATTTATCTATATATTATGTATATCGTTGCCTAGTACCCATAGTACAAGCTTTGCTTAGTTTGGGACTAGGTCGATTTGTGAAAGATTGTCCCTGATATTTATTTATTTTATTTTTCGATTGTGCAAGGCTCATCAAATAAAAAAATATATGTTCAGTGTAACCTGTTAAAAAAAGTTATTGTATCGTTACGCTAATCAAAAGCCTCTTTCTTTAAAATCTTTTTTCGGGCAGACCCAAATAGAGTACATGCATGATTTTTTTTTATCGCTTTTCTTAACAAAATATCAAAATACCGTAAAAAATATTCCAAAAAGTGAAATTAAAATTAAAATCGGCCAAGAAATACGGATGATATAGGCATTTTAAACTACTAATTGGGTCATACTGATTTTTAGTATGAGTTAGCGTTATGCGTCTTTCCTGTGGACACCCGAAAGTTAACGGCTTTAAATACAAATTTTTCTTAGTGCCCTATAGGCGATGTACAAATTGATTAATACTCTAAATCTAAGCGATAAAAATATCAGTTGTATGTACTCAAGCCCTTAACTATTGCGTTGTCCACAGGAAAGACGGCTAAATTCTAGAACAAGTATGACCCAATTAGACATGTACTGTTACGTCACAGTCTACTACGGTCATATACCTAAACTTTTGCTAGAAACAGATAGAATTAAATGTTAGATATCTTATATCTTGGTTATTTTTATAGTTATTCGAAAAAATATTTTTCTCCATGTTTGTTACATTTATGAGTTTTTAATAAAGCGTATATATGCATATTCCCTATTAGTTCTTCGCATAGATCCATTTAGAAAACAAAACACGTTTAAAAATCGGTGTGAAAATGTTATCAACGGAACCCTCTCGTTCATATTCAACTCGCGCAAGCCCCTATACTCCCACCATTTTAAGCAAAGTGTGCCCTTTGTCCGTCTGATCTGACCGAATTCAATTTATTCACCTGAAAAAGGTTTTATTATAAATAAAAATCTCGCCGTCAATTCGTGTTAATATTCCCCGGGGCTTCAGAAAAGAAATGTCGTTGACAAAAAAAGTTGAAAAATATCTATCGATAAAATTGACAGTTGCAATTTATTTCGTCGGTCTAGGTAAATAAAATAAAATGGTAACCTAAATTATTAAAAGTTTACCTTGATGTCTGGCAATACATCTATACTATTTGAAAAATTGTAAAAATGAAATGTCTGTACATTGAAGATATTTTCGAAAAAAATATTGTAATGGACTAAGTAGTTGGAGGTCATTCAATCCTAGGGACCCTATTACTAAGACTCCACTGTCGGTCTATCTGTCTGTCTGTCCGTCCGTCTATCACCAGGCTGTGTCTCATGAACAGCTGAAATTTTCACACATAATGTATTTCTGTTGCCGCTATAACGACAAATACTAAAAACAGTATAATTCTATGTCCAGACAGACACTAAATAAATAAATTGCATTATCATCGAACTTACATTGTACGTACCTTGAACAATCAACCACACTTCACACACCATCACCTGCCTTTCTTACACTGTACCAAATGGAAAAAGATGCATTATTTTTTTTAACGCGCAAGAAAGACTCACGCGTTACCGTTATGCTAGGCTCGAGGTCCTGTATACAAAGCAAGCATATACAAAGTGATGTGTCTAATTTAGAGTATATCGATATTAGTTTTATTTAATAAATATATTCCTTTCATTTTGACAGAGACGATTGACATGTTGCACTATTTTCGCGAAATTAGTTTTGAGTCTATTTTCGATTTTGTTTTTTTTTTGGGAGAACTCAGAGGAAGAACTCAGAACGAATAAAATATCGCTAAAATAGTGCAACAAGTCAGCCGTCTCTGCTAAAATAAAAGGAATTGCAATAAAAAAACTAATATCGATATACCTCTAAATTATAGTTAATTATCGATAATTTCGTGTAAATATTCCAACAACACTAGGCAGTCACTTCTCTCCGGGACACCTTGTAGATAAAATAGAGGCTGAATGGCGACAGAGAATACTTTTATTCCGGAAAATAATCAGTTCCCGAGGTATAAACAAAATGGTAGCCCACGTATGTGTATAATATTTCTGTACGAATTGAACTCTTAAGGGAGTCAGTGGATGTTTTTTTCTAGATCCAAGATAATTACGTATTTCTAAGTCTTATTACAATGTATTAGTCCCAAGAGGTATCCGTGAATTATCTTCTATCAAAGATCTGTCTAGCGAGCTTGGGAACAATCTATAACGAAACACAATTATTCAAATTAATCGGTTTCGTAAAATGTGATATTTGTAAGTTGTGAATGTGAATCCATACTAATCCATATCTATACTGATATTATAAATGCGAAAGTGTGGCTCTCTGTCTCACAGCCCGTTACCTCTTCACGCTTTAACCGCTGAACCGATTTGGATGAAATTTGGTATGGAGATAGATACCAGAAAAATACCTATCCGCGATAAACGAATTTAAGGCGGACGAAGTAAGAAGATATTTTTTTAGCTTAGAAAGTAAATCTTATGTATACTGTTACCAAAGTACCGCTTCCATACCTCAAGAACAAACTCAGTTAAGCGTTAGAATCAGAATCAGATACTGATTCTGATTCTGATTAAGCGTTAGACGTGTACTTACAATATAAAAGATATTCTAAATTCTTATAGGCTATAATCATATTTTACAAACTAACGACTGAACTGTGGCATAAATTGTCACCGGCAGTATTTCTGGACCGATGCGAACTTCAAACCTTCAAGAAAAGAGCGTCCTACCACATGAAAGGCCGGCAACACACTTGTGACTCCTCTGGTGTTACTGGTGTCTATGGACGACAGTTATCGCTTACCATCGGGCGATCAGTCTGCTCGTTTGCCCCATATAACTTAAAAAAACTAGACCAAAAACTCTTACATCAAATGTTACAATATTATATTAATTAAGAACAAATCGCAACTTTATCGATCAAAATCAATATAATAAAAGGTTTTAGTTGAACTATTAATACTGAAAGAAAGTTCGCCTAAGCAAAATTGAACTTTTTTGTCAAACAGTTGAACATAATTGGCAATGCTGCCCTCTCGTATGTTACACAGTTAAAAAAGGTAACATGTAGGTACTTGCAACGCGTAAATGAATATGTTTGAAAACTGGTCAACCTTTTCATTCCGCGACGGTATAAGCTTTGCTTAGTATGGGACTAGGTCGATTTGAGTAAGATTGTCCCAGGTATTCATTTATTTTTAAGTAAGAAGAAAATAAACATTTAACATAGACAGCTAACTTTTTAACTTTTACTTTCTTATCTACGTAGATCAACGTATTTTTTTTTCATACGAGAGAACTGTAGGTACAAAAAGGATGTTGACTGTACTGAAACAATAATAAAATTTTGATGCGGAATGGTAATTTCTATGGCGATAACCTAAAAAAAAAAACTTTGAGTTCGATACCTCACGTGCATCTTGTTTTATAAACCTTTAATAATAGGTGGAAAAGTCTATTTTTAAAGTATGAAAATATTAATAAATAATAATACCATTGAATAACCCATGAAATGTATGGTAACTTTTGTTATAAAACCGTTTCGATAAACACAAGTTTTAACATAGCTGTGGAACAAAGTTCTTAATTTCCACAGATAAGGTAGGAAGGTGTGACGTCACGCCTTCCTAGGGTTTAGTATGGAGCATTTTTGGGAAAGTCCAAAAATGTGATTCTAACGTTATTGTATCTTGTGGAGTTTTTATGACATTAAAGTAGTTTTTTCACCAGTATTTCTATCATTGAAAGGTTTTTCTATAACAAACCATAGAAAAAAGTTTTCAACATTCCTAATGCTACGGCGGGTGTTTAAAAAACGATATCCAAAAAATAAATGTATATAATTAAACAAAAAATAAAACCGACTCCAAAAAACTAAAAAGTAAAAAATAACGCCATTATCCAGTTTCTTCAAATTACTTACAAGTAACCGTTTGTATACTCAATCTATACAGTATATACAATTAATCTTATTTTGGCGTCGGTGCCATATAAAGAATGTGTAAAATATTGAAAATTGTCGATTTTAGTAAGTTGTGACACGATGGCACCGACTCCAAAATAACATTAATTGTATATACTGTATACTGTATAGAAAAAGAAAGAAACTGAATAATGGCGTTATTTTTTACTTTTTAGTTTTTTTGTAGTCGGTTTTATATGTTTTGTTTAATTTGGAAGTCGGTTAAAAATAAGATATCTGTAGATTCTCAGTTCACATAACACATAACGTATACTATCGGGAACAAAAAGAAAATTTATGTTCTCAATTGTGGGCGCTGCCCATCCATATCCATACTTAATATTATAAATGCGAAAGTGTCTGTCCGATTTGGATTAAATTTGGTATGGAGATAGTATGAGTCCCGGGGAAGGACATAGGCTGCTTTTTACTCCGGAACAATACCCTTATCCGCGATAAACGAATTCAAGGCGGACGAAGTCGCGGGCAGAAGCTATATATATCAATAAATACAGATGGAACAAGCTAATCAGAAAAGCTATGAGTCCACAGAGTAGTATAGTTCTTGAAATGAAATGAAAATATTTATTGCCGAATACATGTCACAGTTAGGTGGTCTGAACAACAGATTATATCAATTTCTTCTGCATTCATAGGCGTAAAAATTGACATTTCTATCTAACAGGATAGTTTTCATCATCATAATCATCATCATCATCATTTCAGTCATAGGACGTCCACTGCTGGACACAGGCCTTCTAAATAGATTTCCACATGGCCCGGATAGAGGCGACCCGCATACAGCTAGTCCCGCGGCCCTTAAGGGGATGCATCGAAAATTTAAGCTATTTTGTATCACATTTTTTGTCAAATCTAGTATATAAAACATGCTGGCAGTGATTAACGCGGAAACATGTTTAATGAAAATTTCCACGATAGAAAAGTTTTCTGAAAACGCGTCTTCATTTCCCGTTTTTTGGCTAGTTTGTACAAACGACAGATTAATAAACGGCTAAATTATGTTAAAATGTCGTTCTTCCCTTTATCTTTTAAGTTATTAACTTAAATGTTAACAAAACATAATAATATCTTCGATTTCATGGTACTTTTACATCTAGCGTTTACGCCATAAAACCCCAAGCATGTAGAGTATTAGCTTTCTCTTTCTTTGATGCGCGCGAGCAATAAATGCGTCCCTTATTACAAATCACGCTTATTGGCTGGCTCCGCGTTTGGGGCGTGATTTACAAATGACGAAGTAGGCCCTTAAAAAGGATATTTCGCGCAAAGGATATTGTCTAGTTATTAATAACTAGAAGGCGCCCGCAACTTCGTTTCGTTTTTTCTTCAGCGCAGTCGGGTAAAAAGTATCCTATAACCATCTGAAGATACCCAGCTACCTGTGTAACAAAACTAGTTGAAATCCGTTTAGCCGATTATCCGTGATGAAGCCACAACGACACATACAAAGAATCAAATTTTTCGTTTTAGTGACCTCCAAAAAGTCCATAACAATCATTTTTTTGAAAATACCTTCAATGTACAGACATTTTTCTTTGTTACAACTTTATAATAGTATAGATTAATTTAAATAGAAAAGTAAAACAAAGAGAGTACTAACAAAGAGTTCGCGAAAGTATTTTTGAAAGCCATCTTGTTCGGGGCTTGCTTAATGAGAGGTAGTTAATTCCAAAAACGTGGATACATCATGCAGCTGAGAACAAAATTAATATCAAACCCACGGATTACCATATTTAATCCCGATTTTCGCCTACGTCACTATCAAAATAGTCTCGCTTTGATGTTTGATGGGAAAATATCAATTAGCTCCTTTACATATGTAAGTGCTCATTACGAGACTCAATTTCCCTCTATTTCCATGTGGCATAAGATTAATGTTTACTTACGGAACCCTGGAACTTCACAAACCAGCGACATGGAATTACGCGTCTTTGTAAATTGAGCCTCAAGAATGAGAAATTAAACTTCAGTTTCTTGGAAAATGGGGAGGCGGGATAAGAGTATTCTAAATTAATACTAGGAAATGTTAATAAATTTCGACATGACGTTGAATGTTAGGTTGTGATGAGTGTACTTGTATAGTTAGAAATGTTTGATGTTGTTAATCTTAATGTAAAATAAGGCAATAAATTAATTGTTCTCTTAAAATATAATGCTAAATATGTGGGCTCCTTTTTTTGAAATACCACCAACACTCACTCTTGGTTCTTCTTTAGTCATAAGTAGGCATCGAAAATTCGGATGCTTTTATACCTACAAATAGCGAAATTCAGGAAAAAGCTAAGCAAGTATGGAGTCGGCTTCTTAAAAATAATATTTTAATTTTTCAATTTCCGGGATTATATAAAACGCCATGAAAAGGTTTTTTAATTATTTAGGTTATGACGTCTATCAGTTGTGAAACACATGTGAATTAAATATAATTTTAGATAAAACAATTTAACGGATTAAGTATATCGCGTATATTATCTTATTTGAGTTCCCGACGTTTCGGAAGCTTTTCAGCTTTCCATGGTCACGGGTGGACCACCAATATACGCGATATAATCCGTTAAATTGTTTTATTTAAATGAGTAATAATCGCGGAAACAGAAGAAAATATTAGAAATACAATTTTGTAAACAGGAACTACTAAAATAGTCTTTTTAAAACCTTGATACGTACATGTACCTATTGATGTTACACTAATTTCCAGTATGCCGGTGTTAAATTATTACTTAAGGATCAATGCATAGTTTAGAGTGAAGCTACCAGCATGAAATTTAATTGCTATCACAGCAAGCTTGATAAGTAATTAATAAATCCGAAATAAGCAAATAGTATGAATAAAAGGATTGTATGAAAAAATAAAACTTTAAGAACTATTTAACAATTGTATTTATTCATTTTAAGCATCATTACCCAAGACACACTTAGTACAAGTGAATTAGCAAGTGAGTAAATACAGTTAACTAAGTGTTTACTTAATTAAATTCACTAATAAAATCATTTAACCTTGAAAAGAATAACTAATAGTAACAAAGGTACTTAACTTACGATTAGCTCCACTCTGCTCGGTTGACTTCACCAAAATGTGTCACTTTATACTCTGTCGAGGCTTTTTATAGAACCCAAGAAAGCACGTGCACTGGGATTGAAGTCGACCAATCAGAAATAATGTTCACAATAAACACCAATAGGAATCATTGACCAATCAGCGACAAGAATAACAAGTCAACCATATTGGCGACGAGTAATCAAATCAGTACTTATATCTAAATAACTATCAAATAATTTGATTATTTCATAATTATCACCAAGTAATATTATTGAACTTATTTTATACGTTATGATTCACACCTATATTCAAGTAAATAGTTTTTAACTGGGTATTGATCAAGTAAACAAATCATTCCTTGAATGTGGGTGTTTTTTAAAAAATGTTCAAAACTTGTCAAATCAATTGTCATAATACGTAAGTAAATAGACACTAACATAATATCTCTCACCGGTAAATCCTGGGAATTTTGTTAGTAGCATTAAACAGAGTCCGCCCCCATGCTAGTCAACATCTACGCGGTGTAAATACTGAGTACTGAGGCCGAAGTTTAGGTATTAAAGCATTCGAATTTCCGATGCCTAGTCATAAGCACTATGACGATGTTGTACCTGTGTGTATTTGAAAATAAATCATGATTTCTTTCCTTTGTTTTTTTTCTTTTCTATAGGAAGGGAAGATAGAAAGACCCAGGTGCACCTACGTTGCACATGTAAAGGAGAAAGTGGACGTCTAATCGCACTAAGAAGTCAAAGCTAGCCGAAAACAGAGAGCAGTGCCGTTTATTCCACCGAAAAGTGCATGACTCTTACGTTAACCCTTAAATGCTGATGATGCATATTTAAATGCTACCATTAGGTACTATTGAAATTACACAAGTAAAAAAATACGTCAATTTTAAACTGTCAAATCGTCACAAAATCTCAAATTAAGCCATTTCAGAAATCAAACGCATAATATGTCACGCATCTAAGGCTTAAATGAATTTATATATTTTTTATAGGGATGTTAACGATTTTCTAAATATTCTCCTGGTGGCGCTCAATTACCATCTTATGAAAGTAGTGTCGTATTAGATGTGACAATTTTCTAATTATAGTCAGGACTAAGACTCTTGAGTAAGTTTTTTTTATAGAAGCATTTCACTTCAATCTTATCAGTACCATAATTTTGTAAACAAATCTACAGACAGACACACACACGTAAAACTTATAGCACTCCTTATTTTTTGTCGGCAGTTGAAACTCTTGTAACACAACTAAAAAAAAAATGCGTAGTTTTTCCAACATAAGGAAACATATGAAACGCAATAACATAAATTGCACTATCGTTAGTTCTGTTTTACGCTGTGTTTTAGCATAACTGGCAGTCGGAGTCGGTAACCCTGTTAGAATTTCAGTCAGTTACCAATGCTAGCGTTCTAATTGGATTAAACACGGCCGCAGCGTCTGACTAAGTTGGTTGGCGTCAAATTATCACGGCAAATCGTCTATGCAAACCGCATCTCACGTGGTCGTATCTCGCACTAGCCTGTGTAGTGTAAGAGCCAGTAGTTATTATCATAACCTCACTAGAATCATCTTTTTTCTTGTTTTGGTGTCAGATGGGGTACTCGTCAGAGGCGTGGCGTCAGGAAAATTACAACGGAAGCCGAAGCGTATTCATTTACCTAATCATATTTAAAGAAAAAGGTGGTTATAAGCCTTTCCTTGGTCAACCCGGTAGGAATCAGCTTGTATGGATGCCACGCACGCCACTAGTACTCGTAAATTTTCCATTTTGCACCACAAAGCAGTCTAATGTATATCAAATTATGATGTATGATAATTGTACGTGCAAACGTATTTTGCTTATTCTTCTGGAGTCTATCATTTTGTCGAGATGTAAATAACCTGTCACCGTTTTTAAATAATTGATAGATTCAGACGTTACTTTGCGAAATTCCATATTAAATTAATGAATTATAGCTCCTTTGCTATTTCGCGAAAAAGTGTATTGGTTAGGTGTCACTTTTTATCAAATATTTTATGTGTACAAAAAAAACATCCGAATCCGTTACTATTTACACGTGCTAAAAAGACAAAGATAGAAACAATTAACAAACAAACACTATCGCCTTTATAATCTGGGTATAGTATGAAATGCAAAAATACCTTAAGTTGTCGTTGATTTAATTTGATATTCACCGTGTGTTTTGTGTTTAAGTGGTAACACTGTTAGAATTTCATTCAGTTACTAATGCTAGCGTTCTAATTGCATTAAACCGCAGTGTCTGGCTAAGTTGGCCGGCGTCGAATTATCACGGCAAATCGTCTATGCAAACCGCATCTCACGTGGTCGTACCTTGCAGGCTGTGTAGTGTAAGAGCCCGTAGTAATTAAAGTCCTTCCCATAGTGTATACAAACATGAAGCGACTACTTGAAATGCATGTGTTCCGGGGAGCCGTTGAAACATGCTGACACACATTCATTGGCGAAAGCACGCTAATGAGTGCGCCCGTGTATAAATATGCTGCTATCTCACAAAATTCGGGCCAAAGGAAACTGGAGTATATTTTGCTATTTTGTGCTTATCGCTCAGCTGGACGTGTGACTCTGACAAAACTATCAAAAATGTACGACATGTAAATGTAGTTAACGACAAGCTCCAAAGTAAATTCTCCTTCAAGTGTAAATTGCGCAAGCATCTCTTGGAAAATCTTCAAGATTAAGAGTCTTCACAGTAGTTTAGAAGCAGGTACCTTTATGTATGTATACATATTAATGTATATATGTATTATGTTTATATTATATATAGTTTGTATAGTATATAATTTGGGTGTCTCACCATTGTTATTATTAATTTGTACAAGTTTGATACCGATATCCCGCACCAATAATTTTTCTTTAGCCTAACGTTTGACTGGTAGACCATTATGGCATTAAGTCCGCCATTTTTCTCGATTTAGTTCTTTTCTTCCGTTTCTTGTATTGTGCAATAAACTTTAAATAAATAAGAATGGAATTAACCGGAGTTAACTTTAATAATAAAACGAGGTTCCTCAGAATAGATGGCAGCTCTCGGCCTACGAATCGTAACAGCAAGATACGTCGTCTTGTGTCAGAACAATGCGGCGCTGGGGGGCGGCATCGAAGGCAACAGTTACACATGTTACAGCGAAGAGGCAAACGTGCTTACATGATTATGATATTTTGATTGAAATGCAAATGTAAAGGATAATGTTTTGACGACCGGTTTGGCTCAGTGGGAGTAACGTTGCCTGCGAAGCTGAGGTCCTGGGTTCAAATCCCGGTAAGGGCAAATATTTGTGTGATGAGCATAAATATTTGTTCCTGAGTCTTGGATGTTTTCTATGTATATAAGTAATATATATCTATTAAATATATCCTCGTCTAGTACCCATAACACAAGCCTTATTGAGCTTACCATGGGACTAGTTCGATTTGTGTAAAATTGACCCGTAAAATTTATAATTTTTTATTTTATTATTTATTTAATGTTTCATTTTCATTAATATGTTCTTTTGTAATAGAGTAGAATAGAAAACATTTAATTCGGGTAACAGAGGACTCATACAAAAATTGTTAGTAACATTAACTTATTTCTAATGTTAGTACTTAATAAAAACATTAAACCAGATATGCACCAAACATGCATTTCGCAACAACAGTGTTATTACTCATTTAAATAAAACAATTTTAACGGATTATATCGCGTATATTATCTAATTTGAGTTTCCGACGTTTCGAAAGCTTTTCAGCTTGCTATGTTCACTGGTTGACTGAGAAAAGATATATTTCTCTCCGTCAAAGTTACAATTTGTGCAAACTACCCACTACGAGAAAACAAATAACTGCGTACGCACGCGTCGCGCACACTTTACGCAAGCAGTGTTTCATCTTTTATGAGGATTCGTACTTTACAACGCGCACGCCACGCGCACGTCACGCACACGCATTCGGTGTGGCTCGGCCTCTAAACGGCTAAAATATGCGGTGAGCGTTGATACTCGTGGTGGAATTCTGAGAAGTATTTCGAGATTAACACCAATGCCGGCAAATTTTTCAAAGACTTCTCTCATTGTAACTGACAATTCGAAAGTGCTTGTATCTAAGCCTACTTGAATAAAGGATATTTTGATTTGATTTGATTTGATTTGAATAGCTCGCTTCTTCCCAGTCCTATAATTTTTGACAGAGTGGTTGTGGTCAACACGTCGCAGCTCAACTTGTATGTGTGGCAGATGTAGCAGAGTGTGCGCGGTAGAAAATTCCTGTGATACCATTTTGGTTCCAAGGTGTGTGGATGAATATCCTGCCGATGGCGAGCAGTGCAATAGTAGAAGGTAGCTGTAGGCATCATGTCGAACAATTCCTCGGAACACAGCCCATTATACAGGCGGTAGAACACATGGTCGTGAAGTTGACCGCCCCAAATCGTTTGCCCGCAAATGGCATATCAATATCGTTAGTTCATCGTTAGTTCATGTTTGTTCAGTAGGTAAAATCGTTAGGACCCGATTTTTTAACACATTTTTTTAAAAAATAAAATGGGGTGGCTAACTTCACGCCTACCACCCCAAACCACTTTTTCCATATATTGTTGTCTATATAGCAAGATATTCGTTAGTTCACGTTTGTTCACCATATAATATCGTTAGGACCCGACTCTGTCAATTTTTTTTTATTTTTTAAAGTGGGGTGGCTGTCTTCACGCTAACCACCCCACCCCTAAATCGCCAAAACTAACGATGTCTAGGGGTCAAGAGACGTTAGTTCACGTTTGTTCAGGTACTAAAAACGTTAGGATCTCATTGGATTGACCACAAAAAAATAAAATCAAAAAATCGATTATTCTGTATAAGGCAGTCGGACAAAGTGCTGTAAAATGTTGTCTTATCGGGTCCTTACGATTCAAGTGGCTGAACAAACATCTACAGACGACAAGTATTCCATGTAGGTATGCAACTTGCGGGCACTCGATAGCAAATGGCAACTTTCGTCATTTTTCTTTTTTTAATACTACATGGAGGCGGCTGTCTTCACGCTAGTCACTTAAACCAGAAGCCCAAGAGATAATCCATGTCTGTAGTTCTATACGGCCGTGGGGTCGTTAGTTCCCGTTTGTTCAGGCATAACCGATGTTAGGATCTCATTGGTTTGGCCACAAAAAATATAATATCGAAAATTCGAAAATTCCATATAAGGCAGTTAGACAAAGTGCTGTAAAATGTTGTCTTATCGGGTCCTTACGATTCAAGTGGGTGAACAAACATCTACAGACGATACGTAATCGATGTAGATATGTAACTTGCGGGCACTCGATAGCAAATGGCGAGTTTCGTATTTTTTTCTTTTTTTTAGTACTATGGAGGCGGCTGTCTTCACGCTAGTCAGTTTAACCAGACGCCCAAGAGATAATCCATGTCTGTGGTTATATACGGCCGTGGGGTCGTTAGTTCACGTTTGTTCAGGCTTAAGCAACGTTAGAATCTCATTGGTTCGGCCACAAATAAATAAAATCGAAAATTCCATATAAGGCAGTTAGACATGGTGCTGTAAAATGTTGTCTTATCGGGTCCTTACGATTCAAGTGGCTGAACAAACATCTGCAGACGACAAGTATTCGATGTAGATATGTAACTTGCGGGCACTCGATAGCAAATGGCAACTTTCGTCATTTTTCTTTTTTTAATACTATATGGAGGCGGCTGTCTTCACACTAGTCACTTAAACCAGAAGGCCAAGAGATAATCCATGTCTATGGTTTTATACGGCCGTGGGGTCGTTAGTTCAGGTATTAGTGACGTTAGGAACTCATTGGTTTGGCCACAAAAAATTAAAATTGAAAAATTGAAAATTCCATATAAGGCAGTCAAACAAAGTGCTGTAAAATGTTGTGTTATCGGGTCCTTACGATTCAAGTGGCCGAACAAACATCTGCAGACGATACATAATCGATGTAGATATGTAACTTGCGGGCACTCGATAGCAAATGGCCACTTTCGTCATTTTTTCTTTTTTTTAGTACTATGGAGGCGGCTGTCTTCACGCTAACCACCCCACCCCTAAATCGCCAAAACTAACGATGTCTAGGGATCAAGAGACGTTAGTTCACGTTTGTTCAGGTACTAAAAACGTTAGGATCTCATTGGATTGACCACAAAAAAATAAAATCGAAAAATCGATTATTCCGTATAAGGCAGTAAGACAAAGTGCTGTAAAATGTCGTCTTATCCGGTCCTTACGATTCAAGTGGCTGAACAAACATCTACAGACGACAAGTATTCGATGTAGATATGTAACTTGCGGGCACTCGATAGCAAATGGCGACTTTCGTCATTTTTCTTTTTTTAGTACTATGGAGGCGGCTGTCTTCACGCTAGTCAGTTTAACCAGACGCCCAAGAGATAATCCATGTCTATGGTTCTATACGGCCTTAGGGTCGTTAGTTCACGTTTGTTCAGGCTTAAGCAACGTTAGAATCTCATTGGTTCGACCACGAAGAAATAAAATCGAAAATTCGAATATTTCGTATAACGCAGTCAGACAAAGTGCTGTCAAATGTTGTCTTATCGGGTCCTTACGATTCAAGTGGCTGAACAAACATCTGCAGACGATACGTAATCGATGTAGATATATAACTTGCGGGCACTCGCTAGCAAATGGCGACTTTCGTCATTTTTTCTTTTTTTAGTACTATGGAGGCGGCTGTCTTCACGCTAGTCAGTTTAACCAGACGCCCAAGAGATAATCCATGTCTGTGGTTATATACGGCCGTGGGGTCGTTAGTTCACGTTTGTTCAGGCTTAAGCAACGTTAGAATCTCATTGGTTCGACCACGAAGAAATAAAATCGAAAATTCGAAAATTCCATATAAGGCAGTTAGACAAAGTGCTGTAAAATGTTGTCTTATCGGGTCCTTACGATTCATGTGGGTGAACAAACATCTGCAGACGATACGTAATCGATGTAGATATGTAACTTGCGGGCACTCGATAGCAAATGGCGAGTTTCGTATTTTTTTCTTTTTTTTAGTACTATGGAGGCGGCTGTCTTCACGCTAGTCAGTTTAACCAGACGCCCAAGAGATAATCCATGTCTGTGGTTATATACGGCCGTGGGGTCGTTAGTTCACGTTTGTTCAGGCTTAAGCAACGTTAGAATCTCATTGGTTCGGCCACAAAAAAATAAAATCGAAAATTCCATATAAGGCAGTTAGACATGGTGCTGTCAAATGTTGTCTTATCGGGTCCTTACGATTCAAGTGGCTGAACAAACATCTGCAGACGATACGTAATCGATGTAGATATATAACTTGCGGGCACTCGCTAGCAAATGGCGACTTTCGTCATTTTTTCTTTTTTTAGTACTATGGAGGCGGCTGTCTTCACGCTAACCACCCCACCACTAAATCGCCAAAACTAACGATGTCTAGGGGTCAACAGATGTTAGTTCACGTTTGTTCAGGTACTAAAAACGTTAGGATCTCATTGGATTGACCACAAAAAAATAAAATCGAAAAGTCGATTATTCCGTATAAGGCAGTCAGACAAAGTGCTGTAAAATGTTGTCTTATCGGGTCCTTACGATTCAAAAGGCTGAACATACATCTACAGACGACAAGTATTCCATGTAGATATGCAACTTGCGGGCACTCGATAGCAAATGGCGACTTTCGGCATTTTTCTTTTTTTAATTCTATATGGAGGCGGCTGTCTTCACGCTAGTCACTTAAACCAAAAGGCCAAGACATAATCCATGTCTATGGTTTTATACGGCCGTGGGGTCGTTAGTTCACGTTAGTTCAGGCATTAGTGACGTTAGGAACTCATCGGTTTGGCAACAAAAGATTAAAATTGAAAAATTGAAAATTCCATATAAGGCAGTCAAACAAAGTGCTGTAAAATGTTGTGTTATCGGGTCCTTACGATTCAAGTGGCTGAACAAACATCTGCAGACGATACATAATCGATGTAGATATGTAACTTGCGGGCACTCGATAGCAAATGGCCACTTTCGTCATTTTTTCTTTTTTTTAGTACTATGGAGGCGGCTGTCTTCACGATAACCACCCCACCCCTAAATCGCCAAAACTAACGATGTCTAGGGGTCAAGAGACGTTAGTTCACGTTTGTTCAGGTACTAAAAACGTTAGGATCTCATTGGATTGACCACAAAAAAATAAAATCAAAAAATCGATTATTCTGTATAAGGCAGTCGGACAAAGTGCTGTAAAATGTTGTCTTATCGGGTCCTTACGATTCAAGTGGCTGAACAAACATCTACAGACGACAAGTATTCCATGTAGGTATGCAACTTGCGGGCACTCGATAGCAAATGGCAACTTTCGTCATTTTTCTTTTTTTAATACTACATGGAGGCGGCTGTCTTCACGCTAGTCACTTAAACCAGAAGCCCAAGAGATAATCCATGTCTGTAGTTCTATACGGCCGTGGGGTCGTTAGTTCACGTTTGTTCAGGCATAAGCGATGTTAGGATCTCATTGGTGTGGCCACAAAAAAATAAAATCGAAAATTCGAAAATTCCATATAAGGCAGTTAGACAAAGTGCTGTAAAATGTTGTCTTATCGGGTCCTTACGATTCATGTGGGTGAACAAACATCTGCAGACGATACGTAATCGATGTAGATATGTAACTTGCGGGCACTCGATAGCAAATGGCGAGTTTCGTATTTTTTTCTTTTTTTTAGTACTATGGAGGCGGCTGTCTTCACGCTAGTCAGTTTAACCAGACGCCCAAGAGATAATCCATGTCTGTGGTTATATACGGCCGTGGGGTCGTTAGTTCACGTTTGTTCAGGCTTAAGCAACGTTAGAATCTCATTGGTTCGGCCACAAAAAAATAAAATCGAAAATTCCATATAAGGCAGTTAGACATGGTGCTGTCAAATGTTGTCTTATCGGGTCCTTACGATTCAAGTGGCTGAACAAACATCTGCAGACGATACGTAATCGATGTAGATATATAACTTGCGGGCACTCGCTAGCAAATGGCGACTTTCGTCATTTTTTCTTTTTTTAGTACTATGGAGGCGGCTGTCTTCACGCTAACCACCCCACCCCTAAATCGCCAAAACTAACGATGTCTAGGGGTCAACAGATGTTAGTTCACGTTTGTTCAGGTACTAAAAACGTTAGGATCTCATTGGATTGACCACAAAAAAATAAAATTGAAAAGTCGATTATTCCGTATAAGGCAGTCAGACAAAGTGCTGTAAAATGTTGTCTTATCGGGTCCTTACGATTCAAAAGGCTGAACATACATCTACAGACGACAAGTATTCCATGTAGATATGCAACTTGCGGGCACTCGATAGCAAATGGCGACTTTCGGCATTTTTCTTTTTTTAATTCTATATGGAGGCGGCTGTCTTCACGCTAGTCACTTAAACCAGAAGGCCAAGACATAATCCATGTCTATGGTTTTATACGGCCGTGGGGTCGTTAGTTCACGTTAGTTCAGGCATTAGTGACGTTAGGAACTCATCGGTTTGGCAACAAAAGATTAAAATTGAAAAATTGAAAATTCCATATAAGGCAGTCAAACAAAGTGCTGTAAAATGTTGTGTTATCGGGTCCTTACGATTCAAGTGGCTGAACAAACATCTGCAGACGATACATAATCGATGTAGATATGTAACTTGCGGGCACTCGATAGCAAATGGCCACTTTCGTCATTTTTTCTTTTTTTTAGTACTATGGAGGCGGCTGTCTTCACGATAACCACCCCACCCCTAAATCGCCAAAACTAACGATGTCTAGGGGTCAAGAGACGTTAGTTCACGTTTGTTCAGGTACTAAAAACGTTAGGATCTCATTGGATTGACCACAAAAACATAAAATCAAAAAATCGATTATTCTGTATAAGGCAGTCGGACAAAGTGCTGTAAAATGTTGTCTTATCGGGTCCTTACGATTCAAGTGGCTGAACAAACATCTACAGACGACAAGTATTCCATGTAGGTATGCAACTTGCGGGCACTCGATAGCAAATGGCAACTTTCGTCATTTTTCTTTTTTTAATACTACATGGAGGCGGCTGTCTTCACGCTAGTCACTTAAACCAGAAGCCCAAGAGATAATCCATGTCTGTAGTTCTATACGGCCGTGGGGTCGTTAGTTCACGTTTGTTCAGGCATAAGCGATGTTAGGATCTCATTGGTGTGGCCACAAAAAAATAAAATCGAAAATTCGAAAATTCCATATAAGGCAGTTAGACAAAGTGCTGTAAAATGTTGTCTTATCGGGTCCTTACGATTCATGTGGGTGAACAAACATCTGCAGACGATACGTAATCGATGTAGATATGTAACTTGCGGGCACTCGATAGCAAATGGCGAGTTTCGTATTTTTTTCTTTTTTTTAGTACTATGGAGGCGGCTGTCTTCACGCTAGTCAGTTTAACCAGACGCCCAAGAGATAATCCATGTCTGTGGTTATATACGGCCGTGGGGTCGTTAGTTCACGTTTGTTCAGGCTTAAGCAACGTTAGAATCTCATTGGTTCGGCCACAAAAAAATAAAATCGAAAATTCCATATAAGGCAGTTAGACATGGTGCTGTCAAATGTTGTCTTATCGGGTCCTTACGATTCAAGTGGCTGAACAAACATCTGCAGACGATACGTAATCGATGTAGATATATAACTTGCGGGCACTCGCTAGCAAATGGCGACTTTCGTCATTTTTTCTTTTTTTAGTACTATGGAGGCGGCTGTCTTCACGCTAACCACCCCACCCCTAAATCGCCAAAACTAACGATGTCTAGGGGTCAACAGATGTTAGTTCACGTTTGTTCAGGTACTAAAAACGTTAGGATCTCATTGGATTGACCACAAAAAAATAAAATTGAAAAGTCGATTATTCCGTATAAGGCAGTCAGACAAAGTGCTGTAAAATGTTGTCTTATCGGGTCCTTACGATTCAAAAGGCTGAACATACATCTACAGACGACAAGTATTCCATGTAGATATGCAACTTGCGGGCACTCGATAGCAAATGGCGACTTTCGGCATTTTTATTTTTTTAATTCTATATGGAGGCGGCTGTCTTCACGCTAGTCACTTAAACCAGAAGGCCAAGACATAATCCATGTCTATGGTTTTATACGGCCGTGGGGTCGTTAGTTCACGTTAGTTCAGGCATTAGTGACGTTAGGAACTCATCGGTTTGGCAACAAAAGATTAAAATTGAAAAATTGAAAATTCCATATAAGGCAGTCAAACAAAGTGCTGTAAAATGTTGTGTTATCGGGTCCTTACGATTCAAGTGGCTGAACAAACATCTGCAGACGATACATAATCGATGTAGATATGTAACTTGCGGGCACTCGATAGCAAATGGCCACTTTCGTCATTTTTTCTTTTTTTTAGTACTATGGAGGCGGCTGTCTTCACGATAACCACCCCACCCCTAAATCGCCAAAACTAACGATGTCTAGGGGTCAAGAGACGTTAGTTCACGTTTGTTCAGGTACTAAAAACGTTAGGATCTCATTGGATTGACCACAAAAACATAAAATCAAAAAATCGATTATTCTGTATAAGGCAGTCGGACAAAGTGCTGTAAAATGTTGTCTTATCGGGTCCTTACGATTCAAGTGGCTGAACAAACATCTACAGACGACAAGTATTCCATGTAGGTATGCAACTTGCGGGCACTCGATAGCAAATGGCAACTTTCGTCATTTTTCTTTTTTTAATACTACATGGAGGCGGCTGTCTTCACGCTAGTCACTTAAACCAGAAGCCCAAGAGATAATCCATGTCTGTAGTTCTATACGGCCGTGGGGTCGTTAGTTCACGTTTGTTCAGGCATAACCGATGTTAGAATCTCATTGGTTTGGCCACAAAAAATATAATATCGAAAAATCGATTATTCCGTATAAGACAGTCAGACAAAGTGCTGTAAAATGTTGTCTTATCGGGTCCTTACGATTCAAGTGGCTGAACAAACATCTGCAGACGATTTGTAATCGATGTAGATATGTAACTTCCGGGCACTCGATAGCAAATGGCGAGTTTCGTATTTTTTCTTTTTTTTAGAACTATGGAGGCGGCTGTCTTCACGCTAGTCAGTTTAACCAGACGCCCAAGAGATAATCCATGTCTGTGGTTCTATACGGCCGTGAGGTCGTTAGTTCACGTTTGTTCAGGCTAAAGCAGCGCTAGAATCTCATTGGTTTGGCCACAAAAAAATTAATTCGAAAATTCGAAAATTCCATATAAGGCAGTTAGACAAAGTGCTGTAAAATGTTGTCTTATCGGGTCCTTACACTTCAAGTGGGTGAACAAACATCTGCAGACGATACGTAATCGATGTAGATATGTAACTTGCGGGCACTCGATAGCAAATGGTGACTTTCGTCATTTTTTCTTTTTTTTAGTACTATGGAGGCGGCTGTCTTCACGCTAACCACCCCACCCCTAAATCGCCAAAACTAACGATGTCTAGGGGTCAAGAGACGTTAGTTCACGTTTGTTCAGGTACTAAAAACGTTAGGATCTCATTAGATTGACCACAAAAAAATAAAATCGTAAAATCGATTATTCCGTATAAGGCAGTCAGACAAAGTGCTGTAAAATGTTGTCTTATCGGGTCCTTACGATTCAAGTGGCTGAACAAACATCTACAGACGACAAGTATTCCATGAAGGTATGCAACTTGCGCGCACTCGATAGCAAATGGCAACTTTCGTCATTTTTCTTTTTTTAATACTACATGGAGGCGGCTGTCTTCACGCTAGTCACTTAAACCAGAAGCCCAAGAGATAATCCATGTCTGTAGTTCTATACGGCCGTGGGGTCGTTAGTTCACGTTAGTTCAGGCATTAGTGACGTTAGGAACTCATTGGTTTGGCCACAAAAACCTAAAATTGAAAATTCGAAAATTCCATATAAGGCAGTTAGACAAAGTGCTGTAAAATGTTGTCTTATCGGGTCCTTACGATTCAAGTGGCTGAACAAACATCTGCAGACGATTTGTAATCGATGTAGATATGTAACTTTCGGGCACTCGATAGCAAATGGCGAGTTTCGTATTTTTTCTTTTTTTTAGAACTATGGAGGCGGCTGTCTTCACGCTAGTCAGTTTAACCAGACGCCCAAGAGATAATCCATGTCTGTGGTTCTATACGGCCGTGAGGTCGTTAGTTCACGTTTGTTCAGGCTAAAGCAGCGCTAGAATCTCATTGGTTTGGCCACAAAAAAATTAATTCGAAAATTCGAAAATTCCATATAAGGCAGTTAGACAAAGTGCTGTAAAATGTTGTCTTATCGGGTCCTTACACTTCAAGTGGGTGAACAAACATCTGCAGACGATACGTAATCGATGTAGATATGTAACTTGCGGGCACTCGATAGTAAATGGCGACTTTCGTCATTTTTTCTTTTTTTAGTACTATGGAGGCGGCTGTCTTCACGGTAGTCAGTTTAGCCAGACGCCCAAGAGATAATCCATGTCGGTGGTTAAATACGGCCGTGGGGTCGTTAGTTCACGTTTGTTCAGGCTTAAGCAACGTTAGAATCTCATTGGTTCGGCCACAAAAAAATAAAATTGAAAATCGAAAATTCCTTACAAGGCCGTTAGACAAAGTGTTGTAAAATGTTGTTTTTTCGGGTCCTTACGATTCAAGTGGGTGAACAAACATCTGCAGACGATACGTAATCGATGTAGATATGTAACTTGCGGGCACTCGATAAGAAATGGCGACTTTCGTCATTTTTCTTTTTTTAATACTATATGGGGGCGGCTGTCTTCACGCTGGTCACTTAAACCAGAAGGCCAAGAGATAATCCATGACTGTGGTTCTATACGGCCGTGGGGTCGTTAGTTCACGTTTGTTCAGGCTAAAGCTACGTTAGAATCTCATTGGTGCGGCCACAAAAAAATAAAATTGAAAATCCGAAAATTCCGTATAAGGCAGTCAGACAAAGTGCTGTAACATGTTATCGTGTGGCGTCCTTACGATTCAAATGGCTGAAAAAATATCAACATACGATATGTAATCGATGTAGATATGCTCATCACACAAACACTTGTACTGACCGGGATTCGAACCCGGGACCGCCAGCTTCGTAGGCCATTGTGCAACCCACTTAGCCAAACGTGTAGTCAGAGAAGGAAAAGCGTTAAGTAAGCATATATTGTACCTATTTGTTAGAATCCTACTATACACCTGAATCCATATTAACGGTTACTACTCGTATCTCGATTATGTGTTTTTCTCAGGCAAAAGGGCCTGGATTGTCGATTCCAGTTTCCAAGATGATGCGAATTTTATAAACCAGTCCGAATTTGATGGACTTCTGTTTTGTTCAAAATTAATTCAACGGACATTCAAAATTATAATATGCAATGCAACTAATAAAATTCATAAATTACAAATCTAACTTGGAAAAATCACGTTCAAAGTTTAATATATGAAATATTTAATGAATAGGGAGCCTGACTGTCGATCGCTTCAAGGATCGACAAATGGGTAATATAGATTACCTAAAATTGTTTATTTTTATATTAATACAATAAAATTATGTTAAACTTCGATTCTTTAAAATTATCATGATTAATTTGAAACCCCCGACGAATTGTGAGTGACATATGAATTAATTGATTCATTATGTAATTTGTTCTGAAATCCACCCTTACATCAATTAAACAGTCGGGAGCAATACGAAATTTAGATCGATGCAAATCTTCTCAACAATGGGCCCGACTGTTAAAAATCGCTGTTCCACATTAGATTTAATGATTTGTTTTAAGTGAGTTTCTATAATGAATCATGAAACATCTACATCTATACTATTATAAAGTTGTAAAAATGAAATGTCTGTACATTGAAGATATCTTCAAAAAATTGATTGTTACGGACTATTTGGAGGTCACTAAAACGAAAAATATTTTCTTTTGAATTTTTGTATGTTTGTATTGTGTCGTTGTGGCTTCATCACGCCAAATTGGCTGAACGGATTTCAACAATTTAGAAGGTTTAGCGACTTCATAGTCACAAATTTAAATGGTCCTGAGGAAAATGGTTCCATCGATCTGATTTGATTATGAAGCCGGACGGTAGGCACCTGATCTGCGTAGTAAAAAAATGTATATAAATATTTATTGCTATACCTATAGGGCGAGTTATCTCGATGGACCTATTTAACGTTCATAAGTTTCTTCATAAAATACATTTTTGTGACAAGCTTTTATTGGGGACTGAACGTTTCTTTAATCATCCATCAATTGCTCATCGAGTTGATTCTAAAGAGCTCAAACTCGGTAGGATTGCGGTAACTTATTACAGAGTTCCTATGCCCACCTTCCGTCTCCATCATCATATCAGCTCGATATTATCATAATATTGCACTGTCACCAAACTTACAAAAGTGTGCAAAAATTTTGTACAATCAGAAACCGGCAAGTGGTTTCCAAGATTGACCCATATAAACATACTAACACGGCAACAATAAAAGTACGCAAGCTCCATTTTTGCGTTGTCTTAACGTACTACAAAAGTTATGATTGCTAGTGGCTGATTGTCAAATTGGCAAATCAGAATTACTTGTTTCGGGTAATAGAAAGTACACTGATATTTTGGCCAACTCTTATTGGTCACACAACGCGCATATTCGACTTAGAATATATTTACCCCGTTTTGTACTGCAATTTTGTATAAAGCTCGCGTTCTATGTTTTTTTCGTTCGCTGGTTTTAACCTAGTGTAGACTAGGCATCATCCGACATGCTCTAGGCCAGTTTTTAAATTTAAAATTAAAAACTGGCCCGAACTTGACGCGAGAAGCCGTGGGCAAAATCTTCTATTCAGGATTAGAAATCTGCATTTATCATAATCTCTTAGCAGTAGTAAGTCGTTGCCGGCTTAACTATTCAACAATTATTGCAATCATTTCAGAAAAAAAGGGAACCGCCTTTACCAAAACGTCGCATACCAAAACCTCCAGAATGTCCGCATCTAAATCGCTTCAGCCAACCACGAGATAATCGCGGACAAACATAGTACCTACATACGTGCATACAGATCAAACTGAAAACCGCCTTTTCTGTAGACGGTTAAAAATCAAGTTTGGTACGCCGGCGAAGCCGCGGGCAAAAGCTAGTACTATTATAAAGTTCTAAAATTGAAATGTCTGAACAACAAACATATTTTAAAAAAATTGAAAGGGACTAGGTATATTTATTGGAGGTCACTGAATAGTTTTTTTTTTATTGTTTGTATGTGTCGTTATGGCTTCAAATACATACACACTAAAACCATCTGGAGATACCCAGCTATCCGTGTACCAAAAATTGTTGAAACCCGTTTAGCCGATTTGGCGTGATGAAGCCACAACGACACATACAAAGATGTAAAATCCATTTTTTTTTCTATATAGTGATCTCCAAATAGTCCGTTACATACAGTTTTTTGAAAATATTTTCAATGTATATACATTTCAGTTTAACAACTTTATGATATGAGTATAGATATATTAAGAACTAGCTTCTGCCCGCGACTTCGTCCGCCTTAAATTCTTTTATCGCGGATAAGGGTATTTTTCCGGGATAAAAAGTAGCCTAAGCCTTCCCCGGGACTCTAACTATCTCCATACCAAATTTCATCCAAATCGGTTCAGCGGTTTAAGCGTGAAGAGGTAACAGACAGACAGACAGACACACTTTCACATTTATAGTATTGGTATGGATTAAAAAAAAAAAAACGTAAAAACGAATGCTAAACATCCGGCAGTGCCCCCGTCAAGACGAACAAAAAAGAAATGGGGCACTACCTACCTTTTCTGACACCTATCCTCCTAATTTCATCAATATAAAATTAGTCTTTTTTGAGTAAAATGCCTGTGACATACGGACGGACAGACGGACATGACTAAACTATAAGGGTTCCGTCGAATTGAGAACCTCCTCCTTTTTTTGGAAGTCGGTTTTAAACAAGTCCAGTACCCCAGAAATTTGTTAAGTTATACATGATTGATACTCACAATATAACAAATAATAAATTCTAATATGGAACATAGCGATTTTGAACAGTCGGGACCCATAAGAAATCTAGATCGACGCAAATCTTCCCAACAATGGGTCCCGACTGTTTAAAATCGCTATGTTCCGTATTAGAATTTATTATTTGTTATATTGTGAGTATCGATCATGTATCATGTATAACTTAACAAATTTCTGGGGTTACTGGACTTGTTTTTTTCTTTTTAGTTTTTTACGCAGTCGGGTTTTTTGTTTTTTTAATTAGTCTTTTTATTTTATACTTTTTAGTTAAAATTATAAAAGTCAGTCAATTTCACAATCTTTATCGTGGGGGTTATTGAGAAGCTTGCATAGATTTATTACAATACAATGAAATGAAAATTTAGTAAGAACGGCTTGCTAGCCTACTTTAAATGGTTATAGTTCCTAACTGGTAAGTCCAAATTAAAAATGATAAAAGAAACCTAATCATTATTTGTAAATCCCTATTCATTGATACTCCACTCGATATAGTACGTCGATTTTCATTTTTTTCTCTTTCACAATATGGCGTCTCATTATCGCCATTTTGAGTTTTCATCATTTTCATGTCTTCAGTGACATTTGGACAGTTAAGACAAATCGATTGACGTAAGAATCATCAAAATCGGTCCACGCGTTTGGTCTCTAGAGTGCCAGATAGGAACAAACATACATACATACATCCATACATACATACATACATACATACATACATACATACATACATACATACATACATAGACTGATAAACACATTACCACTCCTTTGCGTCGCGCAGTCGGGTAAAAATAGGTGTTGAAATAAATCAAAACAAATTTTGAAAAAGTTGTGTAATATTTAGCACCAAGTACTGCATCTGTGGGCTCATTGTGACAAGTGGCATAACTAGAGATGGTGAAAAGCGTTATAATTAAATTTCAATCACCGTGACTCTCGTACCAATTGTAAAAAAAACACTGTGATTTTTATACATTACTGAAAGTTACTTACAGTAATGTATAAAATTGTTGTCTTTTAAACACTCCGCTACCCAAAGGTTGTCTGGAAGAGATCGCTATTTAGCGATAAGACCGCCTATTGTTTATCTCTGCTAATTCGAATGTTACTGTCATGTTCTGTATTTCTGTGTATCTGAGGTCTGCAATAAAGAGTATTTGTATCTGTATTGTATTGTATACAGATCATTATAACAATTTTACCGTGATTTTAACACACTTGTTGCTCACATACGAGTATTATAACCTACGTGCTTTTGTATTGTAGCGTTCCGTCGTGTCGTGACCAGTCAGTTATACTTTTTTAGTCACAGTGATTTTCTTATCGTGTCGTTATTATTACCCGCCACTAGTTATGACACAAATGTAAACTGCCAATTTGACACATTAACACTTTTTTATAGTTGCCAAAAAAATAACTTTGCACCGCCTAAAAATCACCATTTGCTAATAATATCCATTTTTGCAAAAATTAGTAATCTGAAAATTCCAAAAACAATGTTAAACAATGTCTGTTCAGGGAGCCCAAGCCTATCCGTGATATTTCAATTGTAGTCATTTTTAAAAAATGAACTGTTGTCTATTCTGCTGAGTAAAAAGTAAATAAGTTGCAGTAAGTCGACTGAGAGGCATCTGTCAAATGATTGAAGAGAAAAACGTGAGATAGATGTATGTCATGACAACACTGTACTGCTTTCGATGAGTGTCAAAACGCTCACCTGAAATTAGCATGGTTATTTTTCAAGTAACTTTCGACCATACGTGTACATGCTTTAAACTTCTATTTTTCCATGTTGTTCAGATATATCGCTTAGATACCAGTGGTTTCTCCACAGCTAAGGAATCAATGACTTGTTGTGAGTTTGGAAATCAATGAATATCGACGGTTTTGATACTTGTGACACGTTGAGGCCACATAAGTAAATGAGAGTCAACAAACTCTTGATAATTTAAACGTTTACCTCTCTTTGAGCACCTGGAGTGTATAGCGACTTCTGCTGCTGACTGTACTATGGAGGGCTATCTTCACGCTAGTCACTCCACCCAGAAGACGAGGAGATAATACATTTCTGTGGTTATTTACGGTAGTGAGGTCGTTAGTTCACATTTGTTTAGGCACTAGATAAATAAACTTTTTAACAAAAAAATAAAACCGACTCCAAAAAAAACTAAAAAGTAAAAAAATAACTCCACAATTCAGTTTCTTCAATTTACTTACAAGTAACCGTTTGTATACTCAATCTATACAGTATATACAATTAATCTTATTTTGGCGTCGGTGTCATATAAAGAATGTGTAAAATATTGAAAATTGTCGATTTTAGTAAGTTGTGACACGATGGCACCGACTCCAAAATAACATTAATTGTATATACTGTATAGATTGAGTATACAAACGGTTACTTGTAAGTAAATTGAAGAAACTGAATTATGGCGTTATTTTTTTTTTATTTAGTTTTTTTTGGAGTTGGTTTTATTTTTTTGTTAAAAAGTTTATTTATTTTACACTTTTTAGTTAGTCGTTACTTAAAAGTGTATCTCATGACGATTCGAACAAGCCCAAACACGGCTAGGATACATTATTTTATTACATAGATCTGGTGCCTACCTTCCGGCTCCATCGTCAAATCAATTCGATGGTACCATTTTCATCAGGAACATTTAAGTTTGTGACTATGAAGTTGCTTAGCTAAATTAATCAAGATATCTTATCGCCACCCGTAAATCATTTATCATTGAGGAGTTCCGATGGCATTCTGTGGTCTTCTTCATCAGTTCCACTTCACCAATTTACACTTTCTGAATGAAAATTTTTGACTTTATCAATAAATTACCGAAAGCGCCGTACATGACCCTATGACATTTGAAGAGTTCCCTCGATTTCTCCAAGATTCCATCATCAGATCCCGACTTAGTGCCAACGGGATTCGATTAAAAAAAAAATTGAAAATCGGTTCACGGTTCTCGGAGATATCGAGTAACATACATACAAAAAAAAAATTGTTCGAATTGAGAACCTCCTCCTTTTTTGAAGTCGGTTAAAAAGTAAGTACCTATCTCATCGGCCTGGCCACAAAAAATTAAATTGAAAATTGCCTATGAGGCAGTCAAACAAAGTGCTGTAAAATGTTGTCATATCCAGGTCCTTACGATTCAATTCTTCAAGACAAATCCAACGAGCCCAAACATGACGGGAATATGTTGAGTTTATGAGGAGTTCCTGCGGCCAACTCCCGGTTCTATTATGAGACCTTGGACCACACCTGTGTAGATAGTGCTCGCCAAGACAAATCCAACGAGCCCAAACATGAAGGGAATATGTTGAGTGCATGAGCAGTTCCTGCAGCCACCTCCCGGCTCTATCATGTGCCCCGTCTTCTCCCCATCAATCCCATCATGAAACCACCGCTATGGTACCATGCTTAAGTATTATGCAAAATTTAAGCTGCGGCATTTAACATCCATGAAATCATCCATCATAAATTTGTTTAATCCTAGTTCATACAGGAATACCATAGCGACATATATATTTCAAATTTCGCGGTAATTTTCAAATCACGTTGCATCTCAGTTCGAACAGCTTTACGTTTTTATTTATTTTTATCCGTTCGTACTAATTTAACTTTTTATTCCAGTAATGAAACGAGATTATCTTAAATAGTTTTGATTTCTAGAACTGTCAAAATGTTGATCTAGTCGGTCCTGGTTAACGGCATTTAACGTTTAAGCATCGTTTTAATTAAACATCGATGGCAACACTGTCAAAGTTCTTAAAATATATGGCGTTTTAATTTACAATATCACTTTAATTCACTTGCTATAAGAGTTTGTGTTTTTGTTATATTGAAATAAAACTATCTAACTAAGAATTACGTATTGTCGTTTTATGAGAATTTGGAACGTAGCAGCACTAGAGAAGTGCCCGGCCACGGCATCGAGCGGCGGCGGCAGCGGCAGCGGTTTTTCTAATTCATTGCGTGTGATTCTAACTAATCACAGTACGTTGCGCGTCGCGACCACGCAATGAACAGATAAAATGCTTGCCGCACCGCAATTCGCGCAATGTCGTGGCTAGGCCGTTACTTGTTACTAATACGACGATCAAACCGAGCTGAGCTCAGTGAAGAAACTTTGGATATTTTCTTTTACATACATAACAATATTGTGTCAGCAGGCACTCAGCAGCGTCATCTAAAAGTTATAATATCAAAGGTAAGTCAGTTGTTTAGTATTAGCTAAAAAGTATTTTATGTTGTGTTTTTGAAGTGATTAAGTTTAACTACCTAGTTGGTATTGGTACCTATTTTCACCTGTCGAGTTTAATTCCAACTATATGTTTATATGGGATTTACGAATGATCAATATAATAATTAAAAAAGCGAAGGTCTTATTAAGAATGACTTAATTTTACATTTTATTTTTACAAGAATAACTTTCGACTTATCCACTCGCCAAATCAGTTTTTCGCTTGGTAAACTTCGGTCCCGACTGTTTAATTGATGTAAGGGTGGATTTCAAAACAAATTACGTAATGAATCAATTAATTCATATGTCACTCACAATTCTTCGGGGGTTTCAAATTAATTATGATGATTTTAAAGAATCGAAGTTTAACATTATTTTATTGTATTAATATAAAAAAAATAAAATTAGGTAATCTATATTAACCATTTGTCGATCCTTGAAGCAATCGACAGTCAGGCTCCCTGGTCATTAAACTTTGAACGTGTTTTATCCAAGTTCGATTTGTAATTTATGAATTTTATTAGTTGCATTGCATATTATAATTTTGAATGTCCATTGAATTAATTTTGAACAAAACAGAAGTCCATCAATTTCGGACTGGTTTATAAAATTCGCATCATCTTGGAAACTGGAATCGACAATCCAAGCCCTTTTGCCTGAGAACGACACATAATCGAGATACGAGTAGTAACCGTTAATATGGATTCAGGTGTATGGATATATATATATGGTGTATGGATAGTAGGGTTCTAACAAATAGGTACAATATATGCTTACTAAACGCTTTTCCTTGTCTGACTACACGTTTGGCTCAGTGGGTTGCACAATGGTCTACGAAGCTGGCGGTCCCGGGTTCGAATCCCGGTCAGTACAAGTGTTTGTGTGATGAGCATTTCTACATCGATTACATATCGTCTGTTGATATTTTATCAGCCATTTGAATCGTAATGACCCCACACGATAACATGTTACAGCACTTTGTCTGACTGCCTTATACCCAATTTTCGGATTTTCAATTTAATTTTTTTGCGGCCGCACCAATGAGATTCTAACGTTGCTTAAGCCTGAACAAACGTGAACTTACGACCCCACGGCCGTATAGAACCACAGATATGGATTATCTCTTGGCCTTCTGGTTTAAGTGACCAGCGTGAAGACAGCCGCCCCCATATAGTATTAAAAAAAGAAAAATGACAAAAATCGCCATTTCTTATCGAGTGCCCGCAAGTTACCTATCTACATCGATAACGTATCGTCTGCAGATGTTTGTTCAGCCACTTGAATCGTGAGGACCCGATAAGACAACATTTTACAGCACCATGTCGAACTGCCTTATATGGAATTTTCGAATTTTCGATTTTATTTTTTTGTGGCCGAACCAATGAGAGTCTAGCGCTGCTTTAGCCTGAACAAACGTGAACTAACGACCCCACGGCCGTATAGAACCAAAGACATGGATTATCTCTTGGGCTTCTGGTTGGAGTGACCAGCGTGAAGACAGCCGCCTCCATAGTACTAAATAAAAAATAAAAAATGACGAAAATTGCCACTTGCTATCGAGTGCCCGCAAGTTACATGTCTAGATCGATTACGTATCGTCTGCAGATGTTTGTTCACCAACTTGAATCGTAACGACCCGATAAGACAACATTTTACAGCACTTTGTCTAACTGCCTTATATGGAATTTTCGAATTTTCGTTTTTTTTTTTGGCCAAACCAATGAGATCCTAACGTCCCTTATGCCTGAACAAACGTGAACTAACGACCCCACGGCCGTATAGAACTACAGACATGGATTATCTCTTGGGCTTCTGGTCAAACTGACTAGCGTGAAGACAGCCGCCTCCATAGTACTAAAAAAAAGAAAAATTGACGAAAGTCGCCATTTACTATCGAGTGCCCGCAAGTTACATATCTACATCGATTACGTATCGTCTGCAGATGTTTGTTCACCCACTTGAATCGTAAGGACCCGATAAGACAACATTTTACAGCACCATGTTTAACTGCCTTATAAGGAAATTTCGAATTTTCGATTTTATGTTTTTGTGGCCAAACCAATCAGATTCTAGCGCTGCTTTAGCCTGAACAAACGTGAACTAACGACCTCACGGCCGTATAGAACCACAGACATGGATTATCTCTTGGGCTTCTGGTTTAAGTGACCAGCGTGAAGACAGCCGCCTCCATATAGTATTAAAAAAAGAAAAATGATGAAAGTCGCCGTTTGCTATCGAGTGCCCGCAAGTTACATATCTACATCGAATACTTGTCGTCTGTAGATGTTTCTTCAGCCTTTTGAATCGTAAGGACCCGATAAGTCAACATTTAACAGCACTTTGTCTGAATGCCTTATACGGAATAATCGATTATTCGATTTTATTTTTTTGTGGTCAATCCAATGAGATCCTAACGTTTTTAGTACCTGAACAAACGTGAACTAACGTCTCTTGACCCCTAGACATCGTTAGTTTTGGCGATTTAGGGGCGGGGTGGTTAGCGTGAAGACAGCCGCCTCCATATTAATAAAAAAAAGAAAAAAAGACGAAAGTCGCCATTTGCTATCGAGTGCCCGCAAGTTACATATCTACATCGATTACGTATCGTCTGCAGATGTTTGTTCAGCCACTTGAATCGTAAGGACCCGATAAGACAACATTTTACAGCACTTTGTCTTACTGCCTTATACGGAATAATCGATTTTTCGATTTTATTTTTTTGTGGTCAATCCAATGAGATCCTAACGTTTTTAGTACCTAAACAAACGTGAACTAACATCTGTTGACCCCTAGACATCGTTAGTTTTGGCGATTTAGGGGTGGGGTGGTTAGCGTGAAGACAGCCGCCTCCATAGTACTAAAAAAAGAAAAAATGACGAAAGTCGCCATTTGCTAGCGAGTGCCCGCAAGTTATATATCTACATCGATTACGTATCGTCTGCAGATGTTTGTTCAGCCACTTGAATCGTAAGGACCCGATAAGACAACATTTGACAGCACTTTGTCTGACTGCGTTATACGAAATATTCGAATTTTCGATTTTATTTCTTCGTGGTCGAACCAATGAGATTCTAACGTTGCTTAAGCCTGAACAAACGTGAACTAACGACCCTAAGGCCGTATAGAACCATAGACATGGATTATCTCTTGGGCGTCTGGTTAAACTGACTAGCGTGAAGACAGCCGCCTCCATAGTACTAAAAAAAGAAAAATGACGAAAGTCGCCATTTGCTATCGAGTGCCCGCAAGTTACATATCTACATCGAATACTTGTCGTCTGTAGATGTTTGTTCAGCCACTTGAATCGTAAGGACCGGATAAGACAACATTTTACAGCACTTTGTCTTACTGCCTTATACGGAATAATCGATTTTTCGATTTTATTTTTTTGTGGTCAATCCAATGAGATCCTAACGTTTTTAGTACCTGAACAAATGTGAACTAACGTCTCTTGACCCCTAGACATCGTTAGTTTTGGCGATTTAGGGGTGGGGTGGTTAGCGTGAAGACAGCCGCCTCCATAGTACTAAAAAAAAGAAAAAATTACGAAAGTGGCCATTTGCTATCGAGTGCCCGCAAGTTACATATCTACATCGATTATGTATCGTCTGCAGATGTTTGTTCAGCCACTTGAATCGTAAGGACCCGATAACACAACATTTTACAGCACTTTGTTTGACTGCCTTATATGGAATTTTCAATTTTTCAATTTTAATTTTTTGTGGCCAAACCAATGAGTTCCTAACGTCACTAATACCTGAAATAACGACCCCACGGCCGTATAAAACCATAGACATGGATTATCTCTTGGCCTTCTGGTTTAAGTGACTAGTGTGAAGACAGCCGCCTCCATATAGTATTAAAAAAAGAAAAATGACGAAAGTCGCCATTTGCTATCGAGTGCCCGCAAGTTACATATCTACATCGAATACTTGTCGTCTGTAGATGTTTGTTCAGCCACTTGAATCGTAAGGACCCGATAAGACAACATTTTACAGCACTTTGTCTGACTGCCTTATACGGAATAATCGATTTTACGATTTTATTTTTTTGTGGTCAATCTAATGAGATCCTAACGTTTTTAGTACCTGAACAAACGTGAACTAACGTCTCTTGACCCCTAGATATCGTTAGTTTTGGCGATTTAGGGGTGGGGTGGTTAGCGTGAAGACAGCCGCCTCCATAGTACTAAAAAAAAGAAAAAATGACGAAAGTCACCATTTGCTAGCGAGTGCCCGCAAGTTACATATCTACATCGATTACGTATCGTCTGCAGATGTTTGTTCAGCCACTTGAATCGTAAGGACCCGATAAGACAACATTTTACAGCACCATGTCTAACTGCCTTATATGGAATTTTCGATTTTATTTTTTTGTGGCCGAACTAATGAGATTCTAACGTTGCTTAAGCCTGAACAAACGTGAACTAACGACCCCACGGCCGTATATAACCACAGACATGGATTATCTCTTGGGCGTCTGGTTAAACTGACTAGCGTGAAGACAGCCGCCTCCATAGTACTAAAAAAAAGAAAAAAATACGAAACTCGCCATTTGCTATCGAGTGCCCGCAAGTTACATATCTACATCGATTACGTATCGTCTGTAGATGTTTGTTCACCCACTTGAATCGTAAGGACCCGATAAGACAACATTTTACAGCACTTTGTCTAACTGCCTTATATGGAATTTTCGAATTTTCGATATTATATTTTTTGTGGCCAAACCAATGAGATCCTAACATCGGTTATGCCTGAACAAACGTAAACTAACGACCCCACGGCCGTATAGAACTACAGACATGGATTATCTCTTGGGCTTCTGGTTTAAGTGACTAGCGTGAAGACAGCCGCCTCCATGTAGTATTAAAAAAAGAAAAATGACGAAAGTTGCCATTTGCTATCGAGTGCCCGCAAGTTGCATACCTACATGGAATACTTGTCGTCTGTAGATGTTTGTTCAGCCACTTGAATCGTAAGGACCCGATAAGACAACATTTTACAGCACTTTGTTTGACTGCCTTATATGGAATTTTCAATTTTTCAATTTTAATCTTTTGTTGCCAAACCGATGAGTTCCTAACGTCACTAATGCCTGAACTAACGTGAACTAACGACCCCACGGCCGTATAAAACCATAGACATGGATTATGTCTTGGCCTTCTGGTTTAAGTGACTAGCGTGAAGACAGCCGCCTCCATATAGAATTAAAAAAAGAAAAATGCCGAAAGTCGCCATTTGCTATCGAGTGCTCGCAAGTTGCATATCTACATGGAATACTTGTCGTCTGTAGATGTATGTTCAGCCTTTTGAATCGTAAGGACCCGATAAGACAACATTTTACAGCACTTTGTCTGACTGCCTTATACGGAATAATCGATTTTTCGATTTTATTTTTTTGTGGTCAATCCAATGAGATCCTAACGTTTTTAGTACCTGAACAAACGTGAACTAACATCTGTTGACCCCTAGACATCGTTAGTTTTGGCGATTTAGGGGTGGGGTGGTTAGCGTGAAGACAGCCGCCTCCATAGTACTAAAAAAAGAAAAAATGACGAAAGTCGCCATTTGCTAGCGAGTGCCCGCAAGTTATATATCTACATCGATTACGTATCGTCTGCAGATGTTTGTTCAGCCACTTGAATCGTAAGGACCCGATAAGACAACATTTGACAGCACTTTGTCTGACTGCGTTATACGAAATATTCGAATTTTCGATTTTATTTCTTCGTGGTCGAACCAATGAGATTCTAACGTTGCTTAAGCCTGAACAAACGTGAACTAGCGACCCTGAGGCCGTATAGAACCATAGACATGGATTATCTCTTGGGCGTCTGGTTAAACTGACTAGCGTGAAGACAGCCGCCTCCATAGTACTAAAAAAAGAAAAATGACGAAAGTCGCCATTTGCTATCGAGTGCCCGCAAGTTACATATCTACATCGAATACTTGTCGTCTGTAGATGTTTGTTCAGCCACTTGAATCGTAAGGACCGGATAAGACAACATTTTACAGCACTTTGTCTTACTGCCTTATACGGAATAATCGATTTTTCGATTTTATTTTTTTGTGGTCAATGCAATGAGATCCTAACGTTTTTAGTACCTGAACAAACGTGAACTAACGTCTCTTGACCCCTAGACATCGTTAGTTTTGGCGATTTAGGGGTGGGGTGGTTAGCGTGAAGACAGCCGCCTCCATAGTACTAAAAAAAAGAAAAAATGACGAAAGTGGCCATTTGCTATCGAGTGCCCACAAGTTACATATCTACATCGATTATGTATCGTCTGCAGATGTTTGTTCAGCCACTTGAATCGTAAGGACCCGATAACACAACATTTTACAGCACTTTGTTTGACTGCCTTATATGGAATTTTCAATTTTTCAATTTTAATTTTTTGTGGCCAAACCAATGAGTTCCTAACGTCACTAATACCTGAACTAACGACCCCACGGCCGTATAAAACCATAGACATGGATTATCTCTTGGCCTTCTGGTTTAAGTGACTAGTGTGAAGACAGCCGCCTCCATATAGTATTAAAAAAAGAAAAATGACGAAAGTTGCCATTTGCTATCGAGTGCCCGCAAGTTACATATCTACATCGAATATTTGTCGTCTGTAGATGTTTGTTCAGCCACTTGAATCGTAAGGACCCGATAAGACAACATTTTACAGCACTTTGTCTGACTGCCTTATACGGAATAATCGATTTTACGATTTTATTTTTTTGTGGTCAATCTAATGAGATCCTAACGTTTTTAGTACCTGAACAAACGTGAACTAACGTCTCTTGACCCCTAGACATCGTTAGTTTTGGCGATTTAGGGGTGGGGTGGTTAGCGTGAAGACAGCCGCCTCCATAGTACTAAAAAAAAGAAAAAATGACGAAAGTCACCATTTGCTAGCGAGTGCCCGCAAGTTACATATCTACATCGATTACGTATCGTCTGCAGATGTTTGTTCAGCCACTTGAATCGTAAGGACCCGATAAGACAACATTTTACAGCACCATGTCTAACTGCCTTATATGGAATTTTCGATTTTATTTTTTTGTGGCCGAACCAATGAGATTCTAACGTTGCTTAAGCCTGAACAAACGTGAACTAACGACCCCACGGCCGTATATAACCACAGACATGGATTATCTCTTGGGCGTCTGGTTAAACTGACTAGCGTGAAGACAGCCGCCTCCATAGTACTAAAAAAAAGAAAAAAATACGAAACTCGCCATTTGCTATCGAGTGCCCGCAAGTTACATATCTACATCGATTACGTATCGTCTGCAGATGTTTGTTCAGCCACTTGAATCGTAAGGACCCGATAAGACAACATTTTACAGCACTTTGTCTAACTGCCTTATATGGAATTTTCGAATTTTCGATATTATATTTTTTGTGGCCAAACCAATGAGATCCTAACATCGGTTATGCCTGAACAAACGTAAACTAACGACCCCACGGCCGTATAGAACTACAGACATGGATTATCTCTTGGGCTTCTGGTTTAAGTGACTAGCGTGAAGACAGCCGCCTCCATGTAGTATTAAAAAAAGAAAAATGACGAAAGTTGCCATTTGCTATCGAGTGCCCGCAAGTTGCATACCTACATGGAATACTTGTCGTCTGTAGATGTTTGTTCAGCCACTTGAATCGTAAGGACCCGATAAGACAACATTTTACAGCACTTTGTCCGACTGCCTTATACAGAATAATCGATTTTTTGATTTTATTTTTTTGTGGTCAATCCAATGAGATCCTAACGTTTTTAGTACCTGAACAAACGTGAACTAACGTCTCTTGACCCCTAGACATCGTTAGTTTTGGCGATTTAGGGGTGGGGTGGTTAGCGTGAAGACAGCCACCCCACTTTAAAAAATAAAAAAAAATTGACAGAGTCGGGTCCTAACGATATTATATGGTGAACAAACGTGAACTAACGAATATCTTGCTATATAGACAACAATATATGGAAAAAGTGGTTTGGGGTGGTAGGCGTGAAGTTAGCCACCCCATTTTATTTTTTAAAAAAATGTGTTAAAAAATCGGGTCCTAACGATTTTACCTACTGAACAAACATGAACTAACGATGAACTAACGATATTGATATGCCATTTGCGGGCAAACGATTTGGGGCGGTCAACTTCACGACCATGTAGAACACACATAAAGAGGCGAAGTATCTCCTTAGACTTAAAGGTTCAATACCTTTTGTGAGCATGGGATCCTCAATCATTCGTACAGCGCGTCTTTGAACCGAGTCAAGAGGGCCAAGCTGATATCCAGGTGCTCCAGCCCAGAGGTGACAGCAGTACTCCATATGGGGACGGACCTGCGATTTGTACAGCAGCAGTCTTTGCCCAGAGGTGGAGTACCGCTTCGCTCTATTTAGGATACCGAGCTTTTTTGATGCCAGCTTGGCCTTCTCTTCCAAGTGACTTCGGAATCGAACGTCGCTCGAAATATCAATACCTGAGATCCCAATGCTCTTCGAGATGGTGAGAGCGCTTCACGATATCTCGCCATTTCTCCCTGATGGCAGACATTCTAGAACACTGGTGTACGGGGCCTCCCACCAGGGCTTTTATGTGGTCGGTCCATCGCATTGGAGATCGTTCGCACGGTCTAGTTCCTTCCATTCTACCTTGCACGACAAGACGCTCTATTGAGTCATTGTTTCGCCTTGAGATATGCCCGAATAGCTCTCTAGGTTCAAGATACTGAAAGTAACGACCTAGCTAACTAACCCAGTCTAAGTGGAGGCTTATGCAAAATGAAGTCAACACGGTTCTCTGTGTCCGTAGTAATTGGATGACTTACACGTGACAGAGTGCTGGTTTAAACGAATACACCAGTGTTTTTCTGCGGGACGCGACGCCCCTAGACGCCTTTTAAAGGGGGTCGCGATTAGGATTCGGTCTTAATACTTGTAACATGTTACTTAATACCTACATGTTTGACTCGGAGCAAAAAAGGTAGCGAAATATATTTTTATTTCACTTAATTGGCTGGGCACATAGTTCGAAGAACCGTTGGGGCAGAAAGGTTCACGAGTGGAAACCGCGTGCCGGCAAGCACAGCGTGGAGAAGCCTGTAAGGCGGTCGGATGATCTGGTTAGGGTTGCAGGGAATTGCTGGATGCGGGTCGCCTCTATACGGCCCATGTGGAAATCTGTTGTGTAGGCTTGAGTCCAGCAGTGGACGTCCTATGGCTGAAATGATGATGATAAAATTAAAACTGCATACAACATTGTTACAGCGGGCACGGATGACGAGTGACTAAACACGGCTGTACCACCTGCTGCAGCCATAGGACATGGCTGAAATGATGATGATGATGATGATGATGATGATAATGATGAATGGGGTCGCCTCATAAGAACGGTTGCAAAAACACTGCACTACATACGAATAATTACAGGTTCTCTATTCGATTTCAAATTCGACCGCTATTCCACTTTTATAAAAACATTTGACAAATCCATGCATCAATACCTACTATATTTATACTAGACGTATTATAAAATTGTACAAATAAAATGTCTGTACATTGAAGATATTAAAAAAAAGTTTGTAACGGACTTTTTGAAGGTCACTAAATCGTTTTTTTTTGTTTTGTATCTTTGTATGTGTCGTTGTGGCTTCGTCACGCCAAATCGGCTAAACGAATTTCACCAAGTTTTTGTACACGGGTAGATATACACAGATAGTTATAGGATACTGTTTACCCGACTACGCCGAAGAAATAAAGAGGGGTTATGACTTTTTCTCCTCAGCGAACGAAGTTGATTAGGCAGAAAACCATGCATTCGTTAATTTCGCTTGACATTTAAAACGTTTAATAATAAATCTCAAATATGAATTCTCGCGTAACCGAAAGCATTCCAAATTTAAAATTGAGTTTCGAAATGTCATATCTCTAAAAACTAATACTTTAATTACATCATTACACTGCACAAATTAAGGTGACTTTTATAAAATATGACTGAGCTAAAGTCATGTCATTCAAGGCGTCCCCGCAAAACTTAATTATCGTTGATGTTAAAATAATCCAGTACAATTCCCAGTAATTTGTTTGGCTGTAGTTCTAAAACGACGTATCTATCCTCACGTTTGCTATCCATACGACTTTCTGGATTTGAAATCAAATTGCCGCGTAAGATTTTGAAAATTTTAGCAAAGTCATATTGAATACGGCCAAGATATTGGAAATTACAGTATGTGTTTGATGAAATAAGGTTAAAATAGTAATTGCGCGTACAAGAGTATTAAGTAATTGAGAAAATAGATGACTAGATGAGAAATTGGGCTTAATTCTAGAATTTCACTAATTTTGGGTATTCATATGGTGTGAATGTGAAACGCGAATATATTCCTACGTCATTTAAGTTGAAATTAATATCACGTATGTTGCATATATATCTAATTTAAATATAAAGCGGTTTTGCTCATGATGGCGATATATCGTACCTCCAGTAAGATAAATGTACAGCAATTATTAATTAGAATTGAAATTTATTTATTCGCATTTAATTTACCTAACCAACTCTTACGGCGGCACCACACCGCGCCATATTTTCCGATAATTCGGGTTGCATGTCTTTTATTTTCTATGTCAATCAAAAGGCCTGCAACACGGATATTTTGACGACCGGTTTCGCGGTAGTGACGCTGCCTGCGAAACTGAAGTTCTTGGGTTTAAATACCGGTAAGGGCAAAATGTGATGAAAACATATATTTGTTCCTTCTCTATCTATTTAATATATCATCAGTCATAACCCAAGCCTTTTGTCTAAAATTGTGTACAGTCCAGTTCATACGTACCCAGGGCTTCAAAAATAAAAGTACATAAAAGGGTACATATACATCTGTACAGACATATAAACGTTTCACTTGTCATATTATAGAGCAAGCTTCTATGTACATTTATTTTTGAAGCCGTGGGAATGCTCATATATTTGTGAGAGTAACTATTTCTGTTTGACACTGACAGCGCCATTTGTAGGCAAGCGCGCAGACCTGCCAGTGTCAGTTGAACATAGACTATGCATATACTATCGTTGCCAATGTTGCCATTCACATCCGATCAATCGGGCAGTTTCTGAACGAGAGTATGAATGAATGACAGATGACGTTTCCCAGAGTCAGTAAGTTCGGTCGGTCAGAACGTATTCGCGGGGCAATTGATATACGACCACCGACCGCGCTGGTTGTGCGTACTGATTCTGTGTTCGTAATCAACATGGCCGACGATATCGAGCCTTAACCAAATTCATCGCCGAAATATTTATGAACTCGACTGAAACTAATATGTCAATCAAATCAAATCAAAATATGGTTTATTCAAGGAGGCCTAGGTACAAGCACTTTCGAATTGTCACTTACATTGAGAGAAGTCTTTGCTGAGAGACATACAGTATGATCCAACATTTGTTGCAAGGATTAGGCAAAACCCAGAAAAACCTAATCAGATCATTCATGTAATTATTCATTTGGCGAATACGCAGCAGTGTGGCGCTAGCTTTGAAAACAATTATTTTGCGCGTCTCAGATAAACTTCACAAAGCGTACGCATCAAGAACGCGCCCTTAGATAATAACATTCAAAATAGCTTAATTTCCAAGAAAATTCCTCCATTATTACACCCCCTTACGAAGGAACAGCCATCAAAATGCACGAGCTTGGTGCACGTAGCATTACCTAAACGTTAACAGTCTGTTAAATTTCTCGAAAACCGTTAATGTTTGAATTAATTGTAACAGGATCAAGCTAACGGGGAATCTGAGTGTTGCCAGCTGTATACTCAGAAATTTGAGGGAAATATATTTATAATAACAACAATAAATGTCAGGGACAAACTTACACACATCTAACTAGTCACAAACTAAGCAAAGCTTGTACTATGGATACTAGGCGGCAATATACTTAATATAGATAAATTATATTACTTAAATACATAGAAGACATCCATGACCCAGGAACTAACATTCGTGCTCATCACACAAACACTTGCCCTGGCCGGGATTCGAACCCACTAAGCCAATCATGTCGGTTAAAATATAAGAGCTTATACATGTTTTACAAAATCTGACAGCTTGATAATGTTAGTCGGACAGGATTAGATATACACGACTGTCTTGCCTAAATGACCTGGAGCTATTTACTTATGACAATGTCCTTGTGAATACCAACAGCAGTCATTACTACAGTAGCCCTTTTGTACATTCTTATTGTTAACGGCTTCGCGAAGTTCGCGAATATATTGAACTAGCTTCTGCCCGCGACTTCGTCCGCCTTAAATTCGTTTATCGCGGATAAGGGCATTTTTCCGGGATAAAAAGTAGCCTATGTCCTTCCCCGGGACTCAAACTACCTCCATACCAAATTTGATCCAAATCGGTTCAGCGGTTTAAGCGTGAAGAGGTAAGAGACAGACAGACAGACACACTTTCGCATTTATAATATTATATTGTATGGATTCATATACGTATCTACAGGTGTAGAACTTTTGTGCAATATTGAGTTTGTAGAAAGCTTACCGGATCAGTTTGCATAACAAAGCCGGCGAAAATATCTGACACGTCCTAACGACACTATAAATAGTCGTGTCAGATATTTATGCGCGCTTTGTTGTGGCAGATATTAATGCTGGCGACTATTTGAGTCGAGGAATAAAAAAGCCCGTCACTTTTCGATTCTATGTTGTTAAGGTTGAAAAGTGACTCACTTTTTTATTCCGCGACTGTACAAAAAACCGCATAACATCCTAATGTGTCCGACCCTTCCTTTCTCACACGCCTTAAGTCAGGTTGGACCGGTTCAATCTACCCCCGCAGTCATTGTGCCTTGCGTCCCTACCCTACTCTAAGTTGCCGCTCTTGGCATTCCCGTTTGAGGATTTGCGCTGCAACCACCGATTACTTGTAAGGAGGCCTAGCCTCCACCGATTACTTGTAAGGTTTACTTCGGAATTCGATATTCGAAGTTATGCTACCGGCTGCGCCATGTATTGTTTTAAATAAAAGATAGTTTACGAAGTCTTCGGGGTTTTATTTATAATGTTTAACAGAATATAAATGCAGATATATATTTAACAATGATGCCGAGATATGTGCAGTTTCAGTGACAGTCACGTAAGAGGACGAGGGAGGGGATCTCACGGCTAGTCTGACAACTAACGCTGCGTTCCGTTGTTACAGATATTGTCCCATCTCTCTCGCTCTCTTGTTAAACTGTATTTGAGACAGTGAAACGTCGCTATACGAAGTTCTAATTTCGACATCGTATCAGCACATCAGCACTACGCGAAAGCAAGGTTCTAAAACCTCATATTATCAAATTTTCCGGATACTGTTTTGCTGGCAACACAGCGTTCCTTTAATATAGTTTGAGTAGATGATGCGATGTAAATCAGCGACTTGATGTATGCTTACGACTCCCGAATGTTAATGGGTACTCGGGAGACATCCTTTATTAAATATACACCGAGTATGGATGTGGGATGAGCCGACGAATTTACTTAATGTTCTACTGTTTTTTCGTACAAGTTAAATAATAGGCAGACGTATAATAACCTCACGTAAAAACTGGCCAAATGCGAGTTTAACTCGCGCATTGAGAGTTCCGTTCAAAATATTCGGTAAAAACGGTCGGATTTATGAAAATCCAGTGTTAGCAGAGCCTAGGGGCCCGTTTCATAAGCGATTGTAACTTGTATTTCAAGTGGAAATCTATTTCCATCATCATTCGCTTGTCCTTATCCCATTTACTTGGGGTCGGTGCAGTATGTTTTTTTCTTCCATACCTCTCTATCACACGTCATCTCGTTGCTTACATCCTTCCTGTTCATGCCATCTCTCACGCAATCCATCCACCGTTTCCTCGGCCTACCCCTCCTCTTACATCCTTCCACATGCATATCTAATACCCTTCTTGTCACATGGCTCTCATCCCTCCGCATAACATGTCCATACCACCGTAGGCGATTTGCTCTCAGCTTATCGACTACGGGTGATACTTTCAGGCTTCCTCTTATATACTCATTCCTTATCCGAACCATTCTCATCACGCCACTCATCCATCTCAACATTCTCATCTCCGTAACATGCAATCTGCTTTCATGTCACCTTTGCGGCCCAACATTCCGATCCATACATGACGACAGGTCTTACAATGCTCTTGTAGATTTTGCCCTTCAATCGAAGGGGCATTCGGGCATCGCATATTACTCCCGAGACCTGTCAAGATTTCATCGATCCTGCGCTGATTCGGGTTTTAATGTCACGGTCAATATCACCATCGCACTGTATGAGTGACCCTAAGTATCGGAAATCGGAGCAGACCGGCAGCGTTATTTCCAACAATGTATTAAAAAAAGGGACTTCCACTTGTAATAAAAGTCATATACAAGAGTTTATGAAACGGGCACGTATGGCTTTGATGAATTGTAATATAGTATGTTTTTTTCATATGAGACATTATTTTTCATCACCAGTGTGTTTAATGGTTAGACTTACTAAGATCTATAGATTATTCACCTTCCGATGATCATTCACACCAAAAACAATAACTACTTTAATATGCCCATGCCCATATTTAACAATATTAAAAGCACGCTTCAACAAATTCATTGTCACCAAACAATATATGAACCATACTGACGGAAAAAACAAGCGAATAAAAGTTTAAATTCCACCGAATTTATTTTTTTATCTTGACACTCAACCACCAAAATTAATAGTTATATTTTTACCAGCATTTTCTTGCAAATTCGCTCGCGTAGGAAAGTGATTTTAATCATATTTAAAATAGCATTTTTTTTCAGCATAATTCTATCACTCTTCCTTATATATCTCTATACCAAAAAACGCTCTACGACTACAATTATGTGAAAATAGACAAACGAAAAATTTATTCTGTTGGTATTCATTTTATATATACGCATTTGCTAATTCTACTAAAGTCAGATGTAAGAATATCTCTATTCCCCGACTGCGCAATTCCACAATTAAAAGCGTATAATCGGTTCACAGGCGACCGCGCAAACTCAATTGGAATTGAAATAATGGAATTATACTTCAAACACATTACGAGTAATGCCATTAACTCGATTACTCCTGTTTAGCATAACCGTGCTGTGACGCGATAAATGTCTTTTGACATTTCACACTCTGTTCTCATTTAAGGGTGTCAGTAAATAGATCAGTTTATAAACTGGGTAACTGATTGACCAAAAGAACCGGTAAACCGGATATTTTTTACTTCAGTTAAATACTGGCTGTCGATTTTTATGACTTTTGTTTACCAACCAACTAATCGTGAATCGAATGTATCGTGATTGCAATTTACTTCATATTAGAAGTATTAAATGCTACAAGTATTTGTTGTTTGTAATAAAGCCATAGATTTGTAGCCCGTATCCGAAGCTTAATTCCCCGACTGCACAATTCCACAATTAAATGCGTATAATCGGATCTCCGTCGGCCGCGCAAACTCAATTGTAATTAAAATAATGGAATTATACGTCAAACACATTACGGGTAATGCCGGCAACTCGATTACTCCTGTTTAGCATAACTGTGCTGTGACGCGATAAATGTCTCCTGACATTTCGCACTCAGTACAGTCACCAGCAATATCTGCTATGACAAAGCGGATGAAAATATCTGACAAGTCCTAACAGCCCTAGAAATAGAGTCGTGTCAGATATTTATGCGCACATTTTTGTGACAGATATGAAGGCTGGTGACTGTACTAATTTCATCGGTTTTGGTATTGGTTAATCGATTGAGTGACAAGCCGGTTAATCGATTGATTTTTAAATATAAGAAAATTCTTCTGTTTTGGGCTCCAATGCCAGAATGGTTTGGGATAACTATTCTGGCCTCTAAGTATTATTAACTGTAGACTTTGAAAATATTTGATTATAAAAGATAATCACAAATAACAAAACTTTAGTACTAGATATATAGTTTTTTTTTTTTCAAATTTGGTACATCCTATTTGATTTCAGTACTGTGTTGCAATAAATATTAACTTATGTATCAATAAACCGGTCAGACTATTTTTTTGTGTTTGTTTACTTGTTTTTGACCTTAGGTACTAGCGAATTACGATTATTTGTCAGTGTGAGCACGAATGTTTGTTCCTGGGTCTTGGAACTTTCAAATCATTCAAATGTATCTATGATATCATAGATACATTTGAATACATAAATACATAGGTAATTACAAAATACATGTACTATTGGTACTAGTCGACGATAATTATATGTACAGGCTTTTCAGTTATCTTCGAACCGATGTTCTTTTGATTACACAAGTGGCAAACGCGCAGCCGAACCACCAGATGATAAATGGTCATTGTCGCACATGTTTACGTGCAAAACTGGAAGAGACGCCCGTACAATGCCAACATTTAACTCCTCTGTTAACTCGCTTCTTTAAGAATCCCACGTTATAGGGCTCCGGAAACACCTCAAGAGGAAGCTCATTCCACAACTTGCAAGTGCGAGGTAAAAATGATCGTGATGCCCGCTTATTTTTTGGGATACAAATGATACTAAGTAGAAAAAGATAAATGCGTGGCAACCCTAATCACCATATTGAGTTTCCGCGAACTTAAAAGAAGCCTCTTAGAGATGACAATTGAACGTTTTTCACTTACTTTCGTACCAAAAGTATTTAAAAGATAAATGCGTGACAGCCCTAATCGCCGTCTTCAGTTTACGTGTTCAGCAGCCATAAATATCCGCGGCTTACTCTGAGGGCCTGCTTCTTCTTACTTAAGTCCTGAATGTAGGACATTCATTTTAACAAATTGGGCCTTAATTTTATTATTTAATTCCTAACATGGTGTGTTTTGGTCTAAGTGATATTTACCTACTGACATTTCGTGAAGAAAATCGCGCCAATGTATGTCGCTTAATTAGAAGTAGCTTTTCAGATGTCCAGTCTATAAACAATTAAACGTTTGTCTTCGACCCTAATACTAGAAAAAGGTAAATGCGTGACGTCTTTAATCGCCATCTTTAGTTTTTATTTACTTAATTTCAGCTTCTTAGAGGTGTCAAAATCCATAGACAATGCAAAGTTTTTCACTTATCATCGACCCTAATAAAGCAAAAAAAAACGTGACAACCCTAATCGCCATCCTCAGTTTTCGTGTACTTGCAAGTTGCATTTTAGCAAACCCGCTAGTAAACGTAGCAAGGTTTCGCTACAAACGCAATTTCCTATTTTATCGGTTACGCGCATTGCGCTACAAATCTTGGTAGTCAAAGTGTTAGATATCAAAATCTATAGCCAACAGAACGTTTTTCACTTATAATCGATCTGAAAACTAGTAAAAGATAAATGGGTGACAGCCCTAATCGCCATCTTCAGTTTACGAGTACTTATTCATAGACAGTGGAACGTTTTTTAGGTTACGCGTATTAAAAGTGGATTCTTAAATGATAAGTGACAGCCCTAATCGCTATCTTTAGTTTACGTGATCCGCAGCCATAAATATTCGCGGCTTACTCCGAGGGCCAGCTTCTTACTTGAGTCCTGGATGTAGTACATTCATTTTAGCAAACTCTCTTTATTAGCAGAAAATGTTCTGGTAAAAATAAATTTGTAATAGTCGGAAATAAAATTGGACTACAATTTTCAGCTTAATTATTGGACAGGAACAGAATAAATTATATTACAATTACAGCAGACTATCAAGCTTAACGAAAGCCGTCACGAGCGAGCGGGATTGAGCATTCACGCAACTATTCGTCATCATATCAGCTAAAGACGTCAACTGCTGGACAGATGTCTCCCCCAAGGATATCTACAACGATCGGTCGTGCTGCTGCAGGCCTAACATTGTTGGGAGCCTTCCCACGCGTCGGTCCTGTACGCGGTCGCCACTCGAGTACCTCTTTGCGCCAGCGACCATTGCAATCATTGAGGCGCTCAAAAAGTAAACGTTCGCTATTATGCTCGATGGGCGTCAATGTAGGTACGGTCAAGGAATTTGATTTGAGTACTTTTTCGTACCTTGTCATAGTGGCATTGATATGGAATCTCTATCGGTCTTCATATTGATTTTGACTGTGACAAGGTACGAAAAGATATATACATCAAATTCCTTGACTGTACATCAATGGCCTCAGGACTTGGGAAAATTGTTAAAAAAAGAGACGCACAACTGGCCCCTGTGGGATTCTTGTGGGAGGCCTTTGTCCAGCGATGGACGTCTTACAGTTGATACGACGAATTTTCTCCCCTATGTCCGACTGTGCTTCTCTCTTTCACGCCTTAACACTTTCACTGCCAGGAACCCGCCTAGCGGATGCTCTGCTCGTGGACGCGTAGCCGATACCATACGTTTCCCCGTATGCAGAGAAAGTGTTAAATTGGGTTGATACGGTTCAACCCACCTCCACAATCCTCGCGCTACCGCACGCACACCTTACTCCAAGTGGCCATGGATGGCATTCCCGTTAGTTCTACGTTCCCCGCACTGAAACCAATTGCTGGTAACAAAGGCTAGCCAGACCTACGCAGTTCAAAATCAGGTTCTAAAAAACATATGAATTCACTGATTTCTGAGAATAGGGAATATACATGAATTTCAAATTGTGCTTTATTAAAAGCTCATTCGTGAAAGGAACAGTAGACGAAAAGTTTTTTTCGAATAACTGTAAAAATAACAAAGATACAAGCCATCAAACATTTCATTCTACGAGTATCTTTTTCTAGCAAAACAGAATTTAAAACGGTGTTTATATGGCCGGAGTGCATTATGACGTAACAGTGCATGTCGGACCTCTCTGTCTTATTAGTAATTTAAAATGTCTATATATCTTGCGTATTTCTTGGCCGATTTAAAATTTAATTTCACATTTTGAAATAGTTTTTACGATATTTCGATATTTAGTTAAGAAAACGAATAAAAAAAATCATGCATGTATCCTATTGTCTCGTGGCAGAAATATCCTCAAGCTAAATGCTTAGCTGATCTTAAATTGCAGTGCCGCAAATGGGATTACCTGTCCGGTGAAGTTTATTTACAGTACACTTGGAGCCCGTACAATAAGATCGCATTCTTGTTTGGCAACCCTACAATAGTTTAGTGATAATTATTATAAGCTTTAATCATGATCTTTAATAGGACCTATATTGACTGTCATAAATTCGAAATTTCGAAAGTCAAAATGTGATGTTTGTCATAACTACATTTTTTTATTTACTATACAACCGTTTACTTTTCAGAAATGTGACAAAACAAACCTACTCAACATAATGTCCCTTTCCTTTTCAAAAATCCAGATTTTTTAAATCAATTTCTTCCCTACCAAAATGTTGTCCAGAATATCGTCTACCTCTAATATCCATACTTAATATTATAAATGTGAGAGTGTATCTGTCTGTTACCTCTTCACGCTTAAACCGCTGAACCGATTGGAATGATTTTTTTTATGGAGATAGTTTGAGTTCAGGGGAAGGTCATAGTTTTAGCCATCTACTTTTTATCCCGGAAAATCCGCGATAAATGAATTTAAGGCGGACGAAGTTACAGAAGCTAGTGTTTTATAATAATAATAATAATAATAATAATCATTTATTTCGGAAGTTCATCCATATCTTGTTAGTAACAATAATAATAATTATCCTTATAACTAATGTTAGTAAAATAAAAAACAGAAATTTGACTAACTTAACCTACGTGACTAATGCAAGGCATTCCATCCTTGCAAGAATGGGCCATCTACCCTCCCTGCGACTGTGGCTACGAGGCTGTTGGCGCTGCCGCGCACGCCATTTTATAAATGCATTACTTGAAAATCTCTGTATATTTATGAGGTGTGCATGTGCAATAAAAAGTATTTGTTTAGTATTTTATAATTGACAGATTCAGACGTTACCTTGCGGAATAAAATAGACGTCAAAAATTTTGATTTAAACTTACACGATCTTCACTCATTATCACAACACTTCTCTTCTTATGCTTAGCATATACGTAACGCGACGTCTGAAACGTCGAAGAATTACCAACGAAAGTTAATTAAATAAATAATATTTATACGCGATTAAGCCCCGTTTTGTTCTGTTGTGATAAGAAGTCAAAAAGTCTTCTTAGGTGGACGCCGGACCGTCAACATCTCCTGCATCTCCTGATGATGCCTCGTAGAGGCGAAACATGTGTCGAGGATTATACTATCTGGCCCCTATTTCATAAACGTGACAATTGACAACGACAATTCGACGTAAATTGCTGGGTCGCCGAGTAAGTGTAGTGTATGTGCCTGGCAACATGACGGAGAAGTAATGTATGCCGAATTGTCGTTGTCAACTGTCATCTGTCACGTTTATGAAATAGGGGCCTGGTGGTTGTTGTTATATTTTCAGGCGTATTCTTTTTTGTTTAACTGCATGAAAATATGCGCATGTGAGTACAACTGACCGAGACACTATTTCGCAAAATGGCAAAGGAAGTACAAAAGGAAAACTAACTTTGTGTACTGATTCCGTTTATTTCATTTTCAAATTTGTATTTTTCCCTGTATTTAAAGCCAGTATTTGCCTTCTTCTGGAAACGTTCGACGCCTTCTTTTGTGTACCGAATGCTAATCAACAATTGAATATTTAAGGAATTTAGAAGTTCGAGTAAATATTTATTTGCAATGTCAATAATTTGCCTAGTGAAGGAATTCGCTCGTTTTCGAAAGGTTTAGGAGTTGTGTCTGGATGAAAATCTACCTATTTTATACGAGTCTTGTGTCTTACACGACATTTTGAAAAATACTTAACAGAAAAACATAGTTACAAGAAAATTACTTTTAGCGGAACGCATGAATATAAAAAATAATAATTTTGATTTCATTTCGCGCTCTTTTTTCAACCTGGATTGTGCCACTAAACAGTATTAGGGTAAAATGACTGAACTGATTCGTTTTTATCAAATACTTTATAAGTACAACCTACAATATACACATAGAAAATGGAAAACAATGAACATTACATTATTTAAAAAAATACTACGATTAACATTCACGTAATAAAACCAACAATATGGTAAAAAGATTTCGAACATTGCAATTCGCCACCTACTTATTTTAAACCCAGAAGAAAAAGGTTGGATGATATAAGTTTCACGTGTGTATCTGTCTGTAGCATCGTCCCTGGTAATGGTGACTTTATCCCGAGCGTTCTCCGATATCGTTAAGTGGATATCGGTTCTTCCCTTTGAGAACCATCACCATTGTTCTACATGTGTTTTATATTGATTTCTATATCGATTTCAATAAATAAATTTATCGGGAAAAGTTTCACACAGATCAAACTAGTTGTCCCTTGGTAAGCTCAATAAGGCTTGTTATGTATGAGTACTAGACGACGATATATTTACTAATGTACATAGAAAACCTCGAATACTGAGGAACAAATATTTATGCTAACCACACAAATATTTGTCGTTACCAGGATTTGCATCCAGGACCTTCAGCTTCGCAGGCAACGTTACTCCCGCTGAGCTAAACCGGTTCTCGTTTACGATTACTTGTTTCAGCAAGCCCACTACTTCGTCTATAGCACAAGGCTATACATATATAAAAGGCGGAAAACAATAAAGATTTTAATCATTGAATATTACCGATCGAGGGCCGCTAATGCTCAAACTCCGAAATGGCGAGTCGACATTAGCATAATGCCTTTCAGCGCTCGAATCATATCTCACCGAGCGTGCTAGGGGGGGATTATATTTGCCAGCCAGGCTTTTAGACGAAAAAAGAAGTAGTTTATTCAGTAAATCTTTTAAATAAAACAATTTAAATTATTTCGAGTATATTATCTCATTTGAGTTCTCGACGTTTCGGAAGCTATTCAGCTGCCGTGTTTACGAAGTCGACTGAGAAATATATTTTTTTCTCTGTCAAAGTTACAATTTGTGCAACCTACCCAAGGTGGGCCTAATGTGTAAAGATATACACATGTGCCAGAAAAGCTTTATAATTTGAAAAAAAAAATGTAAATCATACTAAAAAAAAATCTAAAGATGTTGAGGATTTTGTTACTTAGTAACATATAAAATGTCGCACGGACTTAGACGCGACTTGGCACTTCGACACCTTGGCATGTCCCACCGAGCGTGCTAGGGAGGATTTATTTGTCGAAAAGGCTTTTAGAAAAAAAATAAGACTAAGTTGTCATTATGTCGAAGACATTGAAATATGGAAAAAAAATCTATGGCATCAATAATTCTGAATCCCAGGACGGAATCTCACTTAGGCAAGGCAGAAGTAGAGTTGCTGGGCCTTTCAGGGTTCCGTAGGTTTTTGGTTATCTGTCCGTCCGGTGAGAATGTATGAAGGTTTTAAAATTAAATATAATATTGCCCTATAAACTTGCATCTGTAAAAAGTGATAGCCCAAAGAAGTCACACCATGATAGTGACAAATATATTATGACGAATGAAATAAATGGTAAGCCCTATCTAATAGGTACAGCAAAAGCATTGCAAACTTTAAGATATATTAGTAGATTATAACTGCACCTGTTTAGAAATAAGGTCATTGTGCGATGGTTTTGAATAGAATGAAATAATTTCAAACACGATCCATCAAAATTACCTAAGTACCTAAATAAGTACTTCATAGATACTTATTTTGGTAAGCATTTAACAACCCAAAATAGGTGTTGAATAAATGAAATCCTAAGTGCACTCTAGCAAAATTGTACCACGAACTATTTAACAATTAAATACTTGCTAAACTTTACGGTACGGAACCCTCGGGACGTGAGTTCTAATCGCGGTTGTTCCTTTTTTAGTCTTTGCTTGGTAGTGAGCCAACTTCAGCCATAGACGAATCCAATAAGGAACTTGAGCGAACGTGATTTTTTTATCCTGCAAGAGTCGATTTAGTTGGTAAAATGGCGATTTTCTATTTCCACTGCTCTTGGCATAATTAGAGGGGTAAAAGTTTCTAAATAAAAGACTTCTCTCATTGTAACCGACAATTCGAAAGTGCTTGTATCTAAGCCTACTTGAATAAAGGATATTTTGATTGATTGATTGATAAATGATATTATAGTTGGCATAGTTTGAAAGGACAGGATGAAAATTCACGCTTTTAATTCACAGGCGCGGCTATGAAGCCAATGATTTTGGGAGGACACATTATTATTTTGTAAAATTATTAAAATTTCTGTATGTACCTAAATGAAGATATATTAAAAAAAAATTGTTACAGACTATATTGTACAAGTATGTGTCGTTGAGGTCATCACGCCAAATCGGCTACACGGATTTAAACTATTTTTTGGTATACGGGTAGCGAGCATCACAGATGGTTCTAACATACTTTTAACTCAACTACGCAAAAGAAAAAAAGAGGATTATGATTTTTTTCACCTCCGCTGACGAAATTGCGGGCGCCTTCTAGTAAATGCTCGTGGTTGAAATGAAACTGGAATAGCACAATGGCATTGGGTTGATAAGTATATTCAAAAGCCCTGGAACGTTTTAAGGAAAAATACTATCGGCATGGGCTCTGGCTGTATGCTCCAATTCCTTAGTTTGTAAAAAAACCTCTACTCCTAGTAAACTGATCAGATAAACTTAAATAACCTTCTAAGTTCAAATGAAGTTTGTTGCACCAACATACAAGCGTGAGAGGCGTTCTCGCAAACTTAAACCAACGTGTTTACGAGTAACAATAACGAGCTAACAAGTTGACGCCTACGTCGAGCTTAGTGATGTGCCATTCCCTGGAATATTCCCTACTAGAAGGTAACCTCAACTTTATTCGTGGAGAAGAAAGTCATTACCCTTATTTTTACTGCTGCGCAGTCAGGTAAAAACTAACCTATAATCATTTGTGGATACCCACCTACCAGTATAATGAAAATAGTTGAAGTCAGTTTAGCCGATTTGGCGTGTGAAGCCACAACGAACAAACAAACATACAAAAAAAAAACAGTGTCCTTTAAATAGTTTGTTACAGTATTAAAAAAAAATCTTCAATGCACAGACATGTAATTTTTACAAGTTTATAATGGTATAGATCTGTTCTATACGAACGTTTTTCAACCTGTAGATCTCTTTTCGACCGTGATACTCTTTAAGAGTATCGCGGTTACACGAGTTCGGGCTCAATGATTGCAAGATTGCACAATGTTATAAACAGATGTTTTGCATGAGCGAAAAATCATGAAAAAGGTTGAAGAACACTGTACTATATCATAAACTTGTACAAATTAAATGCCTGTACTAAGACTGTAAGGTGCATTGGGGTAATTTGGAAAATAACTAATGATTCCATCATATGCGACGACATATCAACGCTTACCATCTTTTAACGATCGATTGCTCAGATTTTGGACAATTAGTGGCACTGCAGACTCTGCCTTCTGTATTTGATATATGGTGAAAAAAGCCATTTTCGAAGTTACACCGTATTGAAAATCATCTGAAATTACCCCAAAGCTCCTTATATGTATAAAAATTTGTATTTGAAGATCATTTAATATATGTTTTAATGTCAAAACGGTAGGACGGATTTCTACCATTTTTAGTACAAGGAAAACAGAACTGAACATCCAGGAATGGATATAGGATACTTTTTATGCTGAAACAAAATCATGATCAAAAAATACATCAATCAAAAATTTAATCATTATTGCACAATGAAAAACTTACCGTACAAAATACGGACTTTGTTACCCGGTTTGAGGAATATTCCCGGGAACTGATTTACATCCGTAGCTCATCACTAGTCTCACTGTCCTATGTTGAAGAGGCGTTTTTAAGGCATCATTAAGAATGTTACTGCTCAGCTTATTTTATTTTGAAGAGTTTTTAAAACGGGTTAATGATTTACGCGTGTGTGGTATTAGCTACTGGAGCATTAAAAGTATTCTTCCCACTTCCTACTTTTACTTATAAGTGTATTTGGGTCGTTTTTTTACCGATAATGGCTACAAACAAAAGATGTGTAACAGAGTTGTAGCTCAGACCCAGAAAAAAAGATAGACATGTCGTTACGAACAATCTAGTGAAGCCGTTTTTTTTTAACATGGTTTTGACAAATCAGACAACTTCACACACATGGTTTGTTTGTATTTGTAACGCGTGAAGTTGGCTTTGGCATGGTTTTTTGTGGCCACACTATAATGTTCGTAATGTCATGTCTATCTTTTTTTCTTAGTTGAGAGTTGTAGATGACTATTAGTTACAGAATTGATTTTGTGAAGTAAACATATAATAAAATAGTGCTAGATTGGTATAATATCAAAGTTAAAAGGAAATAAGTCTCCTTAGAGAGACCTACGAGGTGTGTATAAATATACCAATATTTATACACACCTGGCATCTAGAATTCAATCATCCAAGCCGGCATTGAATCCATTACCATTAACTCAATATGGCAGATTTGCAAGTCAAAGCGTTTCAATTGAACACATTTAATACTCTAAGGGCTACAGTTTCAAACCGATTGTAATCGAAAGTGACGTAATCCTTTGGTACGTTGAATTTGATCTTCCTGTATGTGTAAGAAATGACAGCTGTCAGCAGTGGCGTGTGGTCCATACAGGCTCAAAGGGACTGCCTTATCCTGAACGATCATGGCTCCATACCTACAGGCACAGCAATAACCTACCTTGGAAAAAACCCTGTGCATTGGGTGTCAGTGCCGATTTTTGGTTTCCGTACATGGAGTATAAAAAAGGTAAGGCCTCCTTACCTTTTTATACTCCGTTTGCATGTGGCTTCATCACGCCAAAATGGCTAAACCAAATTCATTTTTTTGGTACATGAGTTGGGCATTCACAGATGGTTAAAGGATACTTTTTACTCGACTACGCTGAAGAAAAAAAAAGGGTTATGTTTTTTCTCTCTCCTTTAACGAAGTTGCGGGCACCTTCTAGTAACGTATAGTATCGGGGAAAATCAAATCAAATCAAATGTATTTATTTCGGACAAACAATGTATCCATAGACTGTTAGTAAACAAGCAAAATCTTAATCTAGTGTTAGTATTTACAATTTAATTTATGTATGTTAGTTTTGTACTTCTATTTGTATTTATAATATATATACATACGCCAGTAACGTTCGGTATCTATATTATAAATTGTGCGACACTTTTAATTTGCTCGGTCCAATGCTTTAGGATCGGACAATCAAACCTGACAGCAATTTCCTTTAGAATGCTGTTGGGACTACGTCTCACACGACTTAGTAATGAGACTATATTTTTACGTATTATAGCCTGAAAACTATCCTTGTGAGCAGCCACAAACATGCCCGACGCAGAACACCTGCTAGGCAGAGTCCCATCAGCATTCTAAAAGCATTGTTGTATTGAACGCGCAAGGCGTTGTAGGCTCGTTTCGTATACCGGACCCACAGGCAGCTCGTGTACAAAGATTGGCAGTATGATTTAAATAACGTGATTTTTACGTCACATGAGCAACGAGCAAACCTGCGGGCAATCATATTACTCTGAACCGCCAACGCCTTGCGCTCCCTTTCTACATCCAAATCGTCTTTTAGGTCGCTCGTGAGGATATGTCCCAGGTATTTGACCTTATCCAAAAATGCACACCATGCATGTTGTCTGATAATACATAATATTACTTTTCATTCAAAATGCCATCTTTCAAATACCTATCGATTCCATAGAACTTTTTTCCTGACTTCGATGGCCGCTTGAAACCAACGAAATTGGCAATTTCAGGCACAAAATGGACTCGTAACGTAACCATCTGCCTAGTGTATAGAATACTAAAAGTTTATCGTCATTGTGAGTAGCCTCGGAAAGTAACATTTTGTATCACGTTTTAGAAATCACCTTGTATATCCTCATATTTCAACAACACAAAAAAAACTTACAATCATGGAACATGGTTAACTTCAACTTCGTTAGCGGAAGAGAAAACATAATGTCATTATTTTTTCCTTCAGGGTAGTCGGGAAAAAGTATTCTATAACCATCTGTGGATGCCCAGCAGTCCAAGTACCAAAAACAGTTGAAATCCGTTAAATCGTTTTGGCGTGATGAAAGCACAACGACACACACAAAAAATCCAATAATAGTAGATTGTTTGACAAGGGGCTAAAATAAGCCATTATGACACGAAGTGATTAATATGTCAAATATGTCTGAGTGTCATAATGGCTTTTAGCCACGTGTTAAACACTCTGCTTTTCACTTCGACTGCGAGAAATAAGAAACACTTATCACTAAAATTGTATATATCATGAAAAATAAAAAGTACAGTTTGAGCAATTCTTTATAGTTCAATTGACAGTTTATATATTTTTTTAAACTCATAATGGCCATAGACAATTTTTACTTTTTAATGTGAAGGGCTGCAATACGATCAGAAATTTTGGCCAATCTGATGAGGTTGGTTTGTTTGTTTTTAATTATTCGTAAGTAGTATGTAGCTGGCAGCAAGTTTTTTTTTTTCAGTTTCATAGAAATTTGTATGGGATTCTTTTAAACCGTAGGGGCTAAATGTACTATTTTAGTCTCGCTTCGCGAAGCTAATATGACCTACTTTTTGAGCAGGAGAAGTGAAAAATATCTTTAGATTCAGTGACCTCCAAATAGTCTGTTACATTTTTTAATATCGTCAATGTACAGATAATAGGGTAGTTTCCTGGCTAAAACAAATATGTTTCTAATAAGTCCGTCAGTTACATTATCAAAAAATACGCACGGCGTGACGTCACGGGAACTTCACGGGTTATATCTTCATCATTTTTTGTTGAATTGATAAAAGAAGAAATACGTGTCGAATATTTTATGGACGGTCTAATTATATTTTTTTAGGAAACAATTACCTATTCACTTTTCAAACTTTATTTGGTATAGATAAGGATTTAAATGGGTTATTAGTTCACGTTTAATACGAATACAAACACGTGTATTTTGTGCTCGTTTTTAATTTGGAATACGAAATGACGCGTGTCCCATTTATGAAGTGGTTGAGGCAGATCCAGTATCTCACTTTGAAATGCAAATCCAGGGAACTTTAATATACGCTCAGGCGGTGCCGAATATTGTTCGAAATGAAAACTTTATACATACATTTTTATATTAGACTAGAAGGTGGCCCGCAACTTTGTTCGCGGATATTAAGAATAAAATAATTTTGTATCGTCGTTTAAAAGTCGAATCGTTTAATTTCCACCATTGAAGGTAGGGCTATTGGTTGCATTTCTTATAAAACAGTCAAAAGTTTTGTCAAAAGTGCTGCGATAGATTTATAAAAATCGGCCAAATGAGAGTCGGACTCACTTACCGAGTTCCGTGCAAAATATACGCTACAAAGGGCTGTATCTATGAAAATCCAGTGTTAGCAGAGCCCTACTTGTAAGCAAAATGTAGGTACATAGACAGACAGACATAAAAATATACTGTTTTTAGTATTTGTCTTATAGCCGCAACAGAAATACATCATCTGTAAAAATTCGGTCTAGCTATCACGGTTCATGAGATACAGCCTTGGGACAGACGGACAGACAGACAGACAGACAGACAGACAGACAGACAGACAGACGGACGGACGGACAGCGGAGTCGTAGTAATAGGGTCCCGTTTTACCCCTTGGGTACGGAACCCTAAAAATTATTTTGTGTCGTCATTTAATGGTCAAAGGATTAATTATTTTTCTACCCTCCTCCATCACAGGTAGAGTTATTGATTGTATTAATTGTAAAACGGTCAAAAGCGCAGCAATACGTTAAAAAATGCACATTTAATGTTAGCTAGTAGACGTGCACATTGATCACAGGCGCCAGTGTTTTAATTTACATAAATGCAATCACTTACTTGCTTTTATAAGTTTCATCACGTTTAGACAGTACGTCGCCGATTAAGTGATTACATCAATAATTGCGCAGTCTTACTGCGCAACAGGAGAGTTGAATGCTAAGCAAATCTTCCAGGAAATCTTACCGTGATGATCAACTGCTGGAATGCAAGATTGTATTGTATACCTTATAAACTGACATACATTATTATCATCGTCATCTCCAGAGGTAGTACAGGAGTAAGTCGTTTAGTTTTTTGAAGGAGTTTTTGTATAATTGTAATATTTCCACATTTTCTTTTAAAACCAGAAGGTGCCCTCGTTCGTGGAGGAGAAAAAAACATAACTCCTCTTTTTTCGTCAGGATTAAAGTATCCTATAACCATGTGGAGATACCCGTGGATCAAAGAATAGTTGAAATCCGTTTAGCCGATTTAGCGTGATGAAGCCACGACGTAATAATAGTCTGTTAAAATCGTTATTTTTTTTATCTGCAACGTAAAGGCATTTTATTTTGACAACTTTATAATAATATAGATAATAGTAATCAATAATTCTATTTATTCAGTTCCTTCCTGATCAGGTTGAAGAACAACGCCATCTCTCTCACTGTCCTAATAATTGCTGGAGAAGCAGAGATGCCTTAAAGTAGTTTTTCAAAACTCGTCTAAATACGTGCCACAATTTGATATTTACTAAAAAAAAATTCGTTACATGTTGAGTGTCCCCCCTACAAATGTTTATTTTGTTATTTAAATAACATACTAAGTAGCGACATATAAATGACACCTATACACCAAATTTCATCAATACATTTTGTGGTTCCGTTTTTGTAATTTTGGCTACGGAACCCTAAAACAGCCAACTGCAAAACATTATAGCTATGCTCTTCCAAAATCAAGACGAATCTAACGACACCTCATATCACTAAAATATTTATGTTTCGTCACTAAAATTTGACCACCAAATTTTACACCATAAATATTTATCGTGGTTTGCGAAGTTTTAAAGAGAAAATTTAAGTTAATTATGTTAATAAATCCAACGACTTACTAAAAAGTCACATTTTGAAAAATGTCACGTGTGATTAGGGGAGGGGTTGAGCCACATCTCACGAAATCTCACCTGGAAGGGTCGGATGATAGCCAAAAACGCCTCGCGTAATCAATGGACGCCCCCATACTGTCGAATAACATTACCCTCCTGATACAGTCGGGTAAAAAACTAGAATATGTGTGAAGTGTAAATTTTTGCCAGTACAAATTTATAGTCACACATCTTTATGCATTTAGTAATAAAGATGTATTGCGATATATTTGGTGCTTTGGATGCTACAGACTATTTGACGCTGACTGTATACGAAAAGCTTTACGCAAAAGTAAACTACCAAGTAAAACTTATATTAATTGAATCGACTATCACCTTGTAATGAAATGACTTTACTTCGTAATTCTATTATTCCATGGGAACGGGACACCTGTTCGGGAATTTCCCATTCGATTTTACAGTCGGAATGCTATTACCGATTCAGGTGTCTAAGGCTGTCATTACAGTCCCTAGGGCAGCATTTTCACATTATTTATTCCGTATATTCACTTGATAATAGTCACTCAAAGATAAGAAGTCAATTCCGACGGATATCAAACGTCAAATTAATTTCAAAAACAATTTGAATTTGATATACTTCCGACAAATAGTATTACAAAGACAGCCATCAAAATTGGCATCCATAGACACGAGATGTTAGTGCGTAAGTAAACTACACCCGAATTTGAAGCACATCGAGCCCAAAATAAGCATAAAAAATGGCGTAAATATTGAAATTTACGACTGGCAAATGTCTGCGACTTTGCACGCAGCAAAAAAGTATAAATATTGCGATTTTATCCCGTTCCCTTGGTAATTTGACACCTCATTTGCGAAAATCGGCACAGCCTGTACTTATTTTACCAACAAATAACTTCCGCCCCTTAAGGAATGTTTTTTGAATTTCTTAGCAGGTGTGAATATACTCTCAAGTTATAATTTTAAAGCTTTATTTATTTGAGTCTGTAGCGATTAAATGTCGCCAGGCAGTTCTAACGTCCACTCCACGCATAAAAAAAGATAATTATTCAAGGCTGCTCGAAAAAAGAACGATACGTTCTTAATAAAAAATCAAACTGTCACGGACGTACCATAGAGCTGTCACATCATTTTTTTTGCATTCAATTTAAAAGCAGGCCAAATGTATTTTTCGTCTGTGATTTTCTTTTGTCTATGCTTCAGTGACCAGTTGGCCCGACCGTTGCATCACAATCACAATTCCCCTGGCCGAAGTCCAGATTTTATTTCAAGAGCTTTTACTAAAACGGTTTAAAAGCAATAATGTCGAAGTTAGACAATATCATTTACCAGAATATCCAAAGAATTACCGTTAGACTCAACTTTAATGCTCTCAAAACGCTTAAAGTTTAATGTTTTACGTTAATGACGCAATTTTACGCTTCTAATAAATTCCCAAGTTTCTACAACTAATAAATGTAAAGTCATTAGAAATCAAAATTAATTAGAAGGTACAGGTGTAGGCTAATTATTTTTATAAAGGTAATTAAATAAAAAGCCGCCTGCGTTGTGCTCTTAGCTCTCGTCCATTCGTGCTTCGCAAAAAAGCAATTCATTCGATGAAAAAACAAATCCGCTTTATGCCTGCCGCCTCACCTTCCCAACACGCCCATCTATTATTAAGGAACATATGCTCCTCGAGGCTTGTAATTTCCTACCCCAATACACTCATTATTCGGTTCATTTTACGCCTTCATACACTGATTGATATCTAAAGAAAAAAATCGTAATTTAAAATCTCCTCGCATTGCTATTATACACTCCCTCCGCAACACATCGTCCATATAAACGGAAAGCTTTTTGTAAAACTTAGGCAATAAATCCAGAGAACCGGATAAAACCGGATTCACTTGTTCTTATATTCCGAGCAAGTTTTGCTTGTCCCGAGAGTGCTCGGGGTAGCACGCCATCAATGCGCGACCTTGATAGAAATTTTCCTGGTACAAATTTGTTTGCTTCGCAAAATACGCCCGATATAATATAACTCTAGGCAAATAAGCGGGTACTTAGTGAGTAATAACATCAGAGCTCGGAGCAACGCACCAGGAATACTTAAGACGTTCGTTGAATTTCGAATGAAACTTTGAGGAAATTCGTATTCATAAAGTGGAAACCCAGAAACTAATATAAAACATAAGCTCCGCTTTAAAGTTGCGAGCGACGTTTGAAACGGTAAATAAATTAAGTGCTCTCGAACTATTCGAAAGATGAGTTGCGTGCTTTGAGAGTTATTAAAAAGATGTTCGCTTTGAGGAAAACATGGAGAGATAGGCATTATCGATTTATAATGCCTATCTTAATCTAGCTGATGCAAACAAAGCGTTCGTTGCATGACGCTTTAAAAGATCTAATTAACGATGCACGCAGCCGGCAGAGAACAGAGCTCGCAGAATTAACGTTAATTTGTTTCACTTTCAAGTGGCAGAACTAGAATACACTTAATAGCTTCCCGTTAACAATTTAACTCGGTTTGAAGTCAAGAAAATAAGTCAAAACAAACACAGACATCTGTCCATAGCGTAAAAACTGTTTATCTGTTTATACAACGCTCAGCGGGCTTGGTAAGTTCCCTGAGGTCTCTTACATTACTCGACAGCTGTCAAACAAGTTTAGCAACAAATCCAGTAGGCCCGTGGATACGAGCACATCTAAACGGCGACGCGTGTCGTTACGTCACCGTTAATCTCGGATTAAATAACCCAATGTGTGTTCATTCATCCTGAAAAGAAACTCAACAAAATACGAGCAAGTTAAAATGAGTCATGACATAAAAACGGCATTCTTGAGCGCTTGAATAGAACTGTTAAAAGCAAATAACAGATAAATGTAGGGTGAGTGTCAATGTTAGTGGAAGATAAAAGCGTCAATTCGGTCCCAAAGGCAATAACACGTTGCTAGACGAAAAGCTGTGACTAATGCCATAGATTACGATTCTACGAAAGACACCTCGCATTATCTTACACCTACACATGCCATAACCTTATATTTACTAACTTATAACATTCGGGTTAAACACTTTAATCTTCTTTTATGTCCGGTCGGCTTCAGGATTAGATCTTAAACACGATGCATCGCTGAACCGGATTCCACAAATCTCGTGTTTTACAAACATCTCTAAAAAATGTCACAATCCAGCATTCCCTTTGAGAAAACTCCCACAAATAAACATTTAGCTGACAAGGAACAACGTTTGGCTATTTTTAGTCGAGGGGGCGTTTAAAACTGATATTTTAATGGGGCGCAGCCATTATTCAACGATACGAGACGGATGTGTCAAATGTGGGTTTAAAAAAGCGAAACACTTGTATCCCGAAGATTAACTCCTCCTATTCAGGACAGACTTAATGGTTTGTCTAATGAACTACCCCGTCTGGAAGTTTCCTCCTTTTATCTCTTTGCATTGTGCTTTTAGACGAGTTTCGAATCTCCCCGGAAAATACATTTTTAATTTTAACAGACTCCGGAACGTTTCAACTTCTTAATGCAGACTTGGAGTTGAGCACTCATTTTCACGTCTAATAACTTGCCCAATTCAGCAGGCGTAAGACCAACAAAGAAAGCTGCTTTAAATTTCAAAGTAATTCTTGTCAGAGAAAAAAACAATATTTGCTCTTTCAAAAATTAAGCCATGCTCCGACGATATTATGCAAAGGAGAACGCACAAAACCCCGGCGAGGGAACATGGGCTAATTGTTTGGACAACCGGATGTGACGGACCGGAAAAATGGAAAGGAAATACCCGACAGCTCTGACAGAAGCTGGCGTAATATTAAATCCCCCACTATATGTAGCCCAGCCAATAGTACTCGACGGCGGCCGCGTCATAACTGGAAATAGTACGTCTCTCAAATACCCTCAAATGATTTCACTAATAATGCCAAACATGAGGCTAATAAAACATTCCGGACCATATTCGCCTGTAATAAGACCGAATGTATAATAATCTTGAAACCGATATCTCGATAATAAAATGAGGAACGAATTCATCCATCACGTTCCGAAATAGGTCGAGCTCCACATAGAGAGTTCTTTAAACCGAACTCTTCAACGAAACGTGTATAGGTTGAAACTTTAACATCGATCTCAGGCGAGGTCAAGCAAAAATTAACCTTAGAAATATAACTATGGATTTCACTGTCGGCTGTTGAAAGAGGCTCTTTGTAGCGGGCGGCTTACGGTATCTCTTGGCCTATGACCTGAGATAGCACAGTCGTTCAGATTAGGTAAGCACTCGGCTCACAATCCGTACACCGATGTCCGAGATAAGGAACTTCGTGTACTAATAACTCGTCGGATACAATCGGAATTCCTCCAGAGGTTGATCGATTTTGACATACGACATTTGTGACTCGGTCGCTTTTGTCTTGAAGCAAAAAACACATTACCGAGGCAATTATTCCTGTTTGGATCATGAATCCCGGCTTATCGGATCCATTTATGAATGTGCCGCCAAACAAATGAACGCTGGCTTACTTTCAGCTGAAATTGCAGTATGAACCGAACCGAGAAAGATTTATAATACAATATCAATATCAGCAACTGTTGACATGTTTTTTCATGATTGAACAAACAATAAAAAACAATTTATCGCCAAATGCAAACCTAAATAGATAATTTACGATCTCAACGACAAAAGGGTTCGGCTCGGATGGAATCTATAAAGGTTCCCCATTTTGTGTAACGACCGGATAGTTTCTAAGTAGACGGGTATAAAGCATCGAATAGCATGTTACATTCGGCTCTTGTTCATTTTACGCGTGTAAAATATAATAAGCGACATAAATCGAGGACGGTAAAAGTTGTTGCGGGCACAGGAGCGAAAGGAGACTCTAATTCGGAGAACACAAAGCTTTCAGTTGAGCCTATTACTTGTTTGCAATTTCTGAGCCTATTATGAATAGAAGCAACCCCAACAGTAGCTGGGGTTTCCCGTTAGCAAATATCACGTTGTAACCCCACGGTATACAATATTTATTGCACTCCACCTTTAGGCATAGATTACGAAACTGAAAACGCAGATTCAAAATTTACTCTCCCTCAATAAATTATGCAGTTCATACAAGTTAGTCAGCGCTGAAACATTGACTTTAAACGACTTAACGTCTTCGCGAAGGCATAAGTAATTAGGCGACTTAGTAACTACATCATAAATAATACTTAATTAGAAGTTAGATAACGCTTGTTCGCATAAGAACAAAGTTAATAATCCACTTAACAAAGTACTTAGATAAGGCGTTGTTATACCAAGTTTTCTTCATTTTCAGTGAGTTTTGAGATGCGTTGGAAAAAAGTTTCTCTGCTAGAGCACTCTTGCGAATCGTTTCAAATAAGTTCTTAGACGTTATTGTTGGAAAGTTTTTATTACATAGCATTACAGACCAGCTAGTCATTCTGCCGTTTCGTCTGGAGAATAAATGCAGAACTGATGTAGCTGAGTTATACGCTAAATGCGAGTTTTAACACTTTAGTGTTAAATTAAAAGTAGCAGTACTAAAGTTACAACATTTTAAGTTCGCAACTTTTACAGCCAGCACTTTGGTCTGTCAAACTTTAATGCTCTTCTCGCTTTTAATGAAAATCTCTATTTAAAATAAATTGTAGTTTCACTTTGAAGTTCGCAGTCAAACCAAACAGAAAAGTTCCAGTCTTCAGTGTTTAAACGGTTCCCGTTCAAATCCCAGTATTGTCAACATTGCACTAATGAAATTCCGCAACAGAGCTCAAAACTTAAGCGTCACAAAACAGATGTTCGGGACACTTGAAAAGTTAAAACTTTTGAAAACTAGTAACTAACTGACGTCGTATCGTTTAACTGTGCTGCCTAGCTCGCGAGTAAACAAAACTGCGAAATGTTTTGAGTTTCGAAGACTGCGCTTGCGCTTAGCTTTTATTTGCTAATTGAAATTTGAAAACTCGAATGCAACAAATGCATTTCAATACTCTTAGTTTTGTCGAATGCTTCCTTATTCTAAATACGATGAAACAGATAAAATAATTTGAAAATAACTGCTTGCCGCTTCGACCCTTAGACCATTTAACGAATGGAGATGACAACTCGTGTCTAGGGTTACCATATGCCAGGCTTTTGCCTGATTTGCCAGGCATTTTAGCACTTGATCAGGCATCTGGCCCGTTGCGTACGTCATGCTGCATGACGCACCGTCGGATTTTTTAAAAGATCATCGCATAGATTAGGTTAGGTTTGTTTTATAACAATCCTGAAAAGTTTACAGATTCGTAAAAAAATGCGTTATGACAAACAATACATAAGGACAAATTACGTTAGGGATTCCGATATAGATCCAATAAAAAGATCACATACAAAAAAAAATACCCACACACTGACAACTTACAGTATAAACTGACCGGCGTTTTCGCGATTACTTTTGCAGAGGTGACTGTATCAGTATAACATCTCTCCATGTGATTGAATGCTCCAAGCTTCGCTCACGTGAAATTTAATTTATCAGAGAACTAGAAAAATATAGTCTTTTTTTGTGCACAGATTAAATAAGACCTTGTAAAACTTTAATTTTCTATATCCAAAGGCTGAATATTGAAGTCAGTCAATGAGTCAGTCACTTATGTACCGTGATAACTTGTCAGTCAACAGAGCCTTACATTTGTGAGTGTTTAAATAATTTGTTTCATTTTGCGCACACCGTAATAAATTGCTGCGGTACAAGCTTTGGCCGCAAACCGCACGAGTTCATCTATCATTAAATATTAATAGGCGTAAATCATAACTTGGCGTTCATTTAAAATAATTGAATACAATAGCCTCATGAAGTCATTTATTCCATTTGCACGCAGCCGAGCGCCTTATCAACATGTTTAAACCATTTACCGTTAAATCCAACACAGGCGGCAAACAGCCAGAGCATGTCGACAACCAATATCACAACCTCGGGTCAACAAATCCAGCCTTCATAAAGCTAAGATTTAATGAGTGCGCTTGAATCGCAAACACAAACCGAATAGCCCAGACCCAAACGCAAATGTTGACACTCTGCAGACGGCGTCACAGCAAACACGGCTTCAATGTGGCTAGCATTTTATTAAAGTCCACTTTCGTATCTCTGCCCTACTCTAACCTCAGCGTTTGTGTGTAGAGCGCAAAGGAGGCAGAAGCGCATTGCAGGATTGTTTGGAATAGCTGATTCGATGCCATTTCCTTGTAGGATTCAACGGATTGACAGAGTATTAAAGTGGACCTCACACTGCAACCTATTCGGGAAAAGCTATCGCATTCGAGTAATAATGTTGCTTGGGTAATGCACTTTTAAGTGCGAGACCATTAGATGCTTATCTTGTCTATCTGTCTCTTCGTTGGGAGTTAATTTAGAGAAGCAAACTACCGGAACGACTAACTGTGCGACTAACTGTGCTTTCTATCCAAAGTTGTCAAGATACGGAGATCACGCTAAAAATTGAGAGCACTTTAGGCGCCCTTCTAAATATTTTAATTTGGAGTGTTTATAAATATATAAAATTTGTTTATGGAATGGAATTGGTTTTGGCGGGAAACCGACTTATTTGTTACTTATAGCTTTCCTAAAGATAACCTTTTGAAAAGAAAATGGATTTATCAAGTAAAGTACAAAACTTTATGGCAATACTTATATTAAAAGCATATAGCCCTCCTGTCGCAGTCGGATAAAACCTCTGTAAAACGACCTAAGCTTGAAGCAATTAAACGACATTCGCGGAGCTTAGCCTTTTGAAACTCATTGTTAAGTCAATCCTAAATGAGAGTAACCATAATCTAAGTTAAACTCCATTCAGTTACCAATTAGATGGAAGTAAATCCACGTCGAGCGTCAAACAATACAAAAAAAAGTGTTTAGGAATGGAACTCGCTATCTTCTCGCGTTACAAATCGTGATTAGCCAGCGATTAAACAATTAGTTAACGTTTTTAATGAATGACTGAGAGTAGAAGGCTCATTCCCACGCACCTCTGTAATTGAATGAAGGCAGTGTTAAGATTTTGAGTTATCAGTTTGTTTTATGTCCCTTAATGCATGTTTCAATTCAACTGCTATGCAACGCTTTGAGTAGATTAAAATACTCAATGGCGTGTCGAAGAAAAACATTGTTGTTTTAAACCTGAAAATCGTCTCTGGGTTTATTATTACGACGGCACCCACGTTGTGAACTTTCAGATAAAACTCGTTAAAAAGAATTCGCTTTAAATAACTTCAGTATTTCGCAAACTTACTCGTTTTATTGTGACTGGAGATGTTCAGTCACGACACTACACACGAAAATGCATAAGCATTCATAGCAACTTCGTCAGCAAAGAAATAATGTATAACCCTCTTTTTTAGCGTAGTCGGATAAAAACATTCTATAACCTTCTCTGGATGGATAATATCGATATCTGTGAATGACCAGCTACTCGTGTACCAAAAATAGTACAAATCCGTTTAGCCGTTTTGAAGTCATAATAAAGCCACAACGGCACATACAAAAGAAACGATTTAATGGCCTTCAAATAGTCCATATCACTTATTTTTTGAAAATATCTTCAATCTTGTGTACATTTAATTTTTTGACTTAATAATAGATATGAACAGTTTTTGAGTAGCGGAGATAGGAATATTTTACATTGTAGATAGGGTACTTCTTCAAATGATGGCATTGTTCATAAAACAATGCAATTATTTCTTCTGCTGTATTTGCTCTAGTTGTTTCCAGAAATCAATTGAAAGAGCTGATTTTTATGCGAAGGCCAATTGAAAGTCAACTACATTTTTATATTTCTGAGTATTGAAAATCATAATTGAAATGCAAGAATTTTAAATGACGGTTCGAAAGTAAACCTTTACTTGGTATTGCATTTCGCAAATTGGGATTGATATTTTGTCTTGTCAGAACCAGCGGGTATTAAACGATGGCAACACAGAATTCTGACATGGTAATACGTTCCCCATAGATTTCCATTAGTATGCAACTGGCACTGTACAAAGGTGACAAACGAACTGGTACATTTTTTCCACGTTTTCCATGCGTCAAAGTGAACAATTTCGTAAATGAGTGAGGCACGAATATGAACTGCATACTGATACGAAAAAATGACGCATCACTCGGGCGTTCGTGATGAATAATTAAATTGGTGCATATTCGATGACTTACCACTGGTGTATTTCGATGATACATTGTTGAAGATGTACTAGCGTAGCGTAGCGGCAAAAAGTTCCTAGCAAAAGTGGTTTATGTTTTAGTGAATTCCACCAGTTGATTAGAACTCCACGGATGCTGAAACGTTTTTATGTACTTTCCATTTGTTTAATTTATGCCTTGCTATTTATGTATGTAAATAATTAATGTAAATATGTATTAAAAAAAACAAAGAGGACTGCTAGTGCTAACTAGGTTGTGTTTGAAAATTTCATACCATGTACGTAAAGTTGCGACAGCTCAGTAGGGCAGTGCAGTTCTGCGTTAAAAAAACCGGCCAAGTGCGAGTCCGACTCGCGCACCGAGGGTTCCGTGCAAACTTTCACTTACAGCTAGACTTTTAATTCCCCCCCCCCCCCCCTCATATTCGTCGTTATTTTTTTAAAAATAAAAAAATATTTTTGGAAATTTCATTTGCAATAAATACCTGTGGGCTGACCTTGTTTATAAATATTCAAAATTTCAAATAGATATCATAAGTAGTTTGAGATATGGCGCTTTAATAGTCGGACAGACAGACAGACAGTTTTTTACCATTTTTGGTACGGAACCCTAAAAAGAGGTCGCAGGTTCAAAGCTTTTTCAAATTTAGTAGGTCGCTTTGATTTTTTCCTTCACTATCGAAACACAAAGTTCGATTTATACCTAACATTTATTTCAATATTTATATATAGGAATATCAATGATAGATAACGCTTATTTTTCTAATATGTATACAACACACAATTTACGTTGCTTAAGCTTTTGTTGAATTAATTCAATAATGTGCTACATAAGACTAATAAACTGCAATACCAATGAGGTAACATTAAACATGTAAACTAAATATTGTCCAATTAATTCGGAAACTGAATATTAAACCGCATTAACTAACAAAGAATAATTAATAAAATTGTTAATTTCATTGACAATCGCGTGTCGGTCCGCAGTGTTGGTATTGTTCAATTTAGCTTATTCAATTCGCTATTTAAATTTCGTTTAATTATTTAATTTTTGACCGTTAATTTGTAACTTCATTTGTTTAAAATTGTTACTAGATTGTTTCTTTATTACGATTAGTTCAGTCAGCTGCAAAAAGATAACACGATTAGTCTGTTCAAAAATATTTTCGCTTGGACTCTATTACCCGTCTATAATACTGGTGAACAGAAATATTGGTGTGAAAAAACTAGTTCATGCCGGTAGCACACCTCCGCCGCGAAACGTCAAACCCAAGGAAGTTCCGCTTTAGTTTCGCGCGCTCTGTATGGCGTTTCGCGGTTCCGCGGCGGAGGTGTGCTACCGGCATTAATCTCATAAAATCTCCCGGAGATACAATAATGTTAAAATCACATTTTTGGACTATCCTAAAAACGCTTCATACTCAAACCTACTAGCATGTGACGTCACACGTACGTCACCTTGTATGGGGAAATTAAGAACTTGATTCTGCAGCTATGTTAAAACTTACGAAACACTTTATCGAAACGGTTTCATAACAAAAGTTTACGGGTATTATTAGTTATTAATATCCTCATATTGTAAAGCTCATAAAACAAGCTACATGTAAGTTTGTAATGAACTGTTAGCCTAATTATGGAGTTTACTTTGGCAATCCAAGAATAAAACCTACAAACCGGCTAACATATCAAATCATGTTCAGTGTAGAGAGCGATAGCCACAAAAACAAAAGATATTCGTTGGGTATTCATAAACTAAAAGAAATTACAGTAGCCATTCGAAATATTCGAATCAAATATTCCCTTTTATACGTTTAACATTGCAAACGAGCAGATGGATCGCGGTATCGAACACAAAATTTTGACGTAGTTCCTTCTTTTGCTTGTTTTACCAGAAAATTTATAATTAAAAAAAAATTGATCAAGCAACATCCCTATTTGAAGGTGTTACAAAAACAACAAACATCTATAAATCAGGAATGAAGGGTTGTCTACAAAAAAGCATAACAACGGCCATTTTATTGAGGTTATCTATACGATACTGAAGTATTTTACATTATCTTTGTACAATATTCTATCTTCGAAATTCAGAAGTGGAATCGGACTTATCAGGATTCGGGATTGGATCTTCGAACTGTCGAACAGCTGAAGATAAAAATATTGAATTAATTTGTGGAAGGCCGAAAAGTTGATACTGACGAAATAAAAAGGCGAGAAGTCAATGAACTTGTTTAAGAGAACAAGACTAGACTGAAGGGAAAAATAATGTTAAAATAATGATAATATTGAGAATCATCAAATCAGAGTGAGTACGGCTTGATAATAATGAAATAAAACGCCATATTACTGACGCTAAAACTCGTCTGAATGCAGAGAACTAAGCAAAAACCCGGCCAAGTGCGAGTCGGACTCATGCACCGAGAGTTCCGTACAAAATATACGCTATAAACGGCCGTATCTATCAAAATCGAGTGCCAGCAGAGCTTTACTCCTATGCAAAATGTACGCGGTGTTCGGTCATTTTATATTTTTCGTATTTGTTGTTATAGCGGCAACAGAAATACATCATCTCTAAAAATTTCAACTGTCCAAATATCACGGTTCATGAGATACTGCCTGGTGACAGAAGGACAGATAGACAGACGGACGGAGAGCGGAGTAATAAGGTCCCGTTTTACCATTCGGGTACGGAACACTACAAACGACATATTACTGACGCTTCAGCTCTTCTGAATGAAGAGCACTAAATAAAAAAAACAAATGTTTTATTATGAGGGGCCATCCAAATATAACGAATCAAAAGTCTAAATGTTGCGTGACGTAATATATGGACGGCCCCTGACAAATGTCATATTTTTATCTTGAAATGAAGAAGCAAGCAAGTTATTAAAATAAGACGTGTTTGTAGTCTTTTAATCAAAGTAAAAACAAACGAAAAATTAAAGAAAACATAAATCTTCATGAATTTTAGTATGATCGCTTCAATCGTCATAATCATAAATCATCTCATCATCTCATCTCATCAGGAAATGGAACCAAAATAAGTGCGAGAGGGATGGATGTTTTCGAGCTTGAGAGGATGGGTCGGAAGGATTTCGGGGACATCGGGGTTCTCTGTAAAGGAAATAGAATGTGTTAGTAAACGCTACAATTTAGTTTAGTGAATCGAAAACTCTAGATTAAGAGTCCCCACCCCAGCAAGCACGGCCGGCTTTCACCTTCCCATACAAACAGAGCTTCGGTCTCATTTTAAAACTTCGTGTAGGATTATAATATTTTCTTCTGTTTCCGCGATTATTACTCATTGAAATAAAACAATTTAACGGATTATATCGCGTATATTATCTCATTTTAGTTCCCGACGTTTCGGAAGCTTTCCAGCCCGTTTCGGAAGCTTTCATGGTCCTCCCGTGACTATGGAAAGCTGGAAAGCTTCCGAAACGTCGGGAACTAAAATGAGATAATATACGCGATATAATCCGTTAAATTGTTTTATTTCGTGTAGGATTGTAGCGAAACTATGCATATACAATCCAGTTTATAAAACAAACGAAATACAGCAAAAACAAGTTTTGTATGAAAAACTTAAATTCACTGTATTTTTTTTACTATGGTATCTAAAGCTACATAAACAAATTACAGGCCTGCATATACCTAAACTTATTCTAAGTACTAAGTTTCAGAGCAAACTAGCAAGTCGTTTTAAAATGAGAGCGTAACTACGTTTGTATGGAGAACCGAGCTTACCGGGGATTCTTAATCTATAGGTTCATATTTAAAAAAAAAACACTGTAGACGGCACGATGAGTCTTATGCTGATGCCTAAACCGTTGGCCTCAAACTTAATTTTAATTTTCTTCAGTTTCGTTATGGGGAGCAAAAACGAGCAACGGATCGCCTGATGGTAAGCGAGCACCGACGCCCATAGACACCTGCAACACCAGAGGAGTCACAAGTGCGTTGCCGGCCCTTTAGGTGGGAATAGGTACGCTCTTTTCTTAAAGGCTTGAATGGTCGCATCGGTCCGGAAATACTGCAGGCGACAATTTATTCCACAGTTCAGTCGTGCGAGGCAGGACAATTCTAGCAAAACGCACAATTGTGGACTTACTTATTCGATTTAGTAACATATTTATTGTATTATTTAGTTGTGACTAAATTATTCCTTCATTCTTACTTTCGAAATATTTTCCGAATACTAGGTATGTCCTGCTCAAGGAATTATTGTTTTTTACGGCATATTAACACTATCCAGTATTCTTACTTAGGTACTCGTATTATATTTAGTAGGTAGGTACACACTTTTAACGGACGGACGGACGTTGTGAAAAACCTTGGGGAGGCCTTCATCCAGCAGTGGAAGTGCTTGAATGATATGATGATGATGACATTTCAAGTATTTTCCATGAATTTGCAAAATTGAGGGTCAGAATATGTTCATGCAATGCTCATCCCACAAGCAGGTATGTATTTCTCACCGGAATTTGAATTCACTACAATTTCCGCCTACTCCTATTCTGTAAACTAGCGATTTGCCCAAAACCCACCCAGTTAAAAGTGCCTACACAGCGTGTGTAGGTACATAATCCCCGTTTAGCTTTTAGAGCTAACAGCGTTAATTATTTATTCATTAGTGTACGGAGGGTTAGGCTTTTAGCTTAAGCATAGCCTAATTAGGCTAGGTCTATTTGGAGTTTAACGTCACTCGTCACAAAGGATGTTCATGAATACCTAGTTCTCTAAGGAGACATGTAACGTACCTACGTAGCTTTTCAGCACTTTAGTGGACAGGAAAATGTAGGTATAAGATTTGTACTTATTTATCTAACTGCAAACAGTTTTAGAGACAAGAAAACGAGAATTATAGTAACATGTTAGTACGGTTAACATATATAGGTAACCTCTATTAGGTACAAAACAATCCCTGATCCCTCTCGAATCTGTTTGGGATATGCTTCAGGATGGTTTTAGATTAAAATCCGTGTAGACTAAGAGAGATATCTTCCAGAAAACCTTTCGGTTGTGCAGCATTATTTGTTGAAGTATTAAGCAATTGTTCCAATAAGTATTGTAGAATTGTAAATAGGTATTAAGGAAAATAACTTGTAAAGACTGATTGCATCTTATTAGATCAATCTTAATTCTTATTAGAATATGTACAAAAGTATAACTTAATTAAAACCTACATGTATTACATGGAAGGGATAAATAAATCGAATCGTCCGAAGTCCGAAGAAAACAAACAGATACCTGGCTACCTATAGCGGAGGCTGTGTTAGAATGGATCACGACCAAGTTCAATGCCCACGAAAAAAAAAACAAATGCATCGTCTATGGTATGGCCTTCCTAGAGCATACCTTTACAGACATACCAGTTTTCAAGTACAATTTTAGAGCAATAAATAGTATTTGATCATATATCTAATAGTCATATAGAAACTAATAAATACGAGAAATATACTATAACAGATTATTCAGACGCGTAACATAGCAAAGACCTAAGAACTTTTAAAAAGCTAGGGTATTTTCAAGTACTTATGTATTTTAAAGATAAATCTACCTTCTAAATGCCATGAGTGTATACCACTGTAGGGTCTGTCAACGCGTGAGCTTTCGGTTTGACATTCTCAGCCGAATAATAATAAACAAAACTTTTATCAAACTGAACATGCGCGTTACGAAGTAAACAAACTTAAACTTTCCAAAAGTTATCTTAAACGTTGTTCATAACACCGAAACTTACCTTGAAATGATGTGAACTTATTCCCAGTTGGAACTCCGCCTTAAAAGAAACAATCCAGTTGGATTTAACACAACATTCCGGTATTAGACACAAGCTCAAAACTTGTAGCTTCACTCACACTATCGTTAACGCACTTTTTGAGATAAAATTTATATGAAACACTTAATAAACACACTTTGAAACACTATGATAGTATAACTAACTATATAAACACTTGTTCTACTGTTAATTGTTACGGCTTTACACTTAAAAACTTAAAAATTCGTCGTAAATACTCAGAGCAACACTCGGCACGCGACGGCCATCTTCCGCCCGCTTACGCGAAGTTTTAGGTTACGTTCAATAGAGGGCGCGGTATCACAGAGGGAATACTTTGGGAATTATATTTAACGAAAATATAATTTCAAACTCTTGGCAATATCACAACTTATCAGAATTTAGGTGGATATACTTCAAATAGCGTGTACAATAAATAAAAAAGCTGGTGATTTAATTTCTTTCTGCTGCTTAAAATTTTTGTTAGTAGCAACTCCAAGGAAGTAATCTGTGTTGTTGCTTACATGTAAACTACTCAAATGGTAGAAAAACTGCTTGTTAGTATCCAAATAAGATATTCCAGGGGAAAACCAGATAATATCTAGAAATGCTACTAATTAAAAATGTTATTTTTCAGCAGTTTTTCAAAGTTATAAAGATAATGATATATTTATTAATCGAAATTTATAGTGATAAATGAAATATGATAACGATTTATTTTCTTTTTTTTACCCTAATCTCCATTCGTTCCCGTGACTATTGCAGTCCTTGTCTAAAATATTACCTCAGTCACAAATTATTATACATGCAGTGTGATCGGGCAACACCGGGTGTGTGTGGCGCTCATAGCCATTGATCCTACAGACTTTTTTAATTTATGATAATTAATTATTTTAACACTTAATCGAAATTCTTCAATTACGATTTACGAAAAAAAAAATACTCCAGTTGGCCTACGGATTTTGACGCCACACCTCAGCTTCACGGTATTCAATTTACAAGAGGGTGTCAAACTTCGAATCCCATTTCATAATCTTAATATGTGACGTGTATGTTTTTTATTGAATTATGATATCCCAGTCACTAGTATGTCACTGAAACCAAATTTTATTGGTTTTATTGATATACTAGTGAACTAAAAACTACAAATACATATTTGTGTTTGATCAGAAAGTGGAATATATTTAGGTAATTTAATCATCATAATTTATTACAACACACATACACAGGTGGAATAGGATTTTGTGAAATTTCTTCATACGTTTATCCCCTTACTCCGATTTGTAAACGTATAAGCGTCAGCAAAAGCGCAGTTTATAATATTTATTGATATAATTTTCCTGGCTAAAAGTATTCATATGCGAGTATTTAGTGTATAAGTATTTTATGTTAAATGGATGTCATTACATCTACAATACGTCTAAAGTAATTGAAATATATTATTTGTTTTGTTGAATGCAGAAATGCAGTTTGAATTTGAATATTTTCCATAATTATTTTCTACGTTCTTGGAAGTTGGTATAACGAGGATACATGCAACACTGTTCCAGTGTTCTGTCAGTGTCACGACTGCTACGCAATTGACAATCGGTCAATGTCAAAGAGAATATTATGATATTGATATGACGCTTATCAGTTCCCGAAAATGATCGTCTTTTCTGCATTTTACTCGTATCTGAAAATAATAGCTGCCGATTTTATTATATGGACCCTACTGTCAGGTATATTTTGATTGTTAACGTATGACGAGGTAAATAATTCTTCAGTCGTATAATCTTTTTATAGAATTTCGTTGTAGTCTCCTACAAAGGAATATGAATATTATGTCGTGTAACAGCTAATATTATATTAGGGAAACTTTGATTGTTAAAAAGTGTCATCATCCGGTTGTACCTTATTTTATAGAAAAAACGTTTCATTTTATTGAATACTTCATGTCGTCGACGTATCACCTCATAGAAAGTATTATTTTTGTATGGTTTCAGGGGAAAGAGTTGTCGTTGAAATGAAAATTCTATGAAATTGAAGTATTCCATCTTTTCATACTTAACACTATTCTCAGTTAATTTAAATAATTATTGTGTCAATCAGAACTGATAAAAAAGTAATAATTTGATACATAGCAAAGGATTCGAAGTGAAACCATAGACACAGCAAAATGCTGTGTAGTGATAATGGGCTCCTAAGTATTTGTCCAATCATTGGGTATTCTATACAGTTATATACAAAAATTACTTTCAAAATCATACTGTCAAATCGGATCCAGTTCACTTTAGGATGCTGGTATTTTTTTAATTTAGGTCATTAATAGGGTGTGTGGCGCTGCATAGAACTTGATGTATGGGTAGTCGGTAGATGTGGTCTGTGTAGGATCACACTCAGTGCCAAGCTATAGGGGAGGCCTTTGTTCAGCAGTAGACATGGAATTATTGAGAAGACACGGTAGAGCCAGATTTACAAATGAATGCCTGCGCAAGATTGGGCAACTAGCATACCTTGATTTGGAGACCTGGATTCTTTTTGGCTCACATCATAAAACATCCACTCCTAGACACAGGCCTGTCCCAAAGAACGTGACCATGACTAGTTGTGCACATATATTATTCCAGTGACATTCACCAGATCCACTTGTGTGGTGATTTACATACATTTGACCACTTGTACGAGGGCTGCTATTTATATATCCGGAAACCGGGATTACAATCTTCTTAAATAGCATATTTGACCGCCATGGTAAAATTTGAACTTTTTTAAGTATATAAGGTATATTTTTTCTTCCTTATTAACGCTCGTGTTTTGTTTTTGACGGGTTTTAAATGTCATCTCGCAGCAAGAATGGAACTCACTCGTGAAAATATTCGTGCTATGATTTATTATGATTTTCGGCGTGGTTTAACGCAACAACAGTGCATAGATCAACTAACTTCAACTTTTGGTGATGAAGCCCCATCTAAAACTACTGTGTATCACTGGTTTAGTGAGTTCAATCGTGGACGTAGTATGCTTACGGACGAAGTTAAGGCAGGTCGCCCGAAATCGGTCGTTGTACAACAAAATATCGAGGCTGTGCGAAAACTTATAATGGACGACCGACATGTTACGTACCGCGAGATAGAGGCGACTCTGGGTATTTCTATGACCAGCATTAATAGCATATTACATAATTATTTGGCTGTAAAAAAAATTTGTTCGCGTTGGATACCCCACAACTTAACAAATGAGCAAAAACATGCTCGCGTCGAATGGTGCAATAAAATGTTAAAAAAATATAACCGTGGTGACTCAAAAGCCGTTTATAACATCTATACAGGTGACGAATCCTGGATCTATGCATATGATCCCGAAACGAAGCAACAATCAACGGTATGGGTGTTTCAAAATGAGCCGAACCCTACGAAAGTTACTCGTGCAAAAAGTACATTGAAACAAATGGTGGCCTGCTTCTTCGGTATTAATGGCCATGTAGCTACAGTGCCACTAGAAAACCGTAGAACGGTTAATTCAGAGTGGTACACGACCATTTGCTTACCGGAAGTATTTGAACAAATTCGTAAAACTAACCAGCGACGAAGAATCATTCTTCATCATGACAATGCCAGCTGTCATACGTCACGCGAAACAACTCTATTTTTGGAGGGTCAAAATGTGGAATTAACGGGTCATCCGCCGTACAGCCCTGACTTGGCACCCAACGATTTTTATTTATTTCCAAATATAAAGAATAAATTACGCGGTCAACGATTTTCGACCGCTGAAGATGCTGTCGACGCATTCAAACAACACGTTATGGAGGTACCTCAGGCGGAGTGGCAGAAGTGCTTTAAAAATTGGTTCACGCGAATGCAAAAGTGCATAATCATCAAGGGGAATACTTTGAAAAACAATAAAACTATTTTCAGCCGTGTACGTTTGTTTGTTTTTTTGTTTCCGGATATATAAGTAGCAACCCTCGTATGTTTGATATGCCATCTTATAACCATGTCCCGGTAAAAGTAAGTTATTGGGTATCTGCTTTGGGCCATGCATTTTTATCTGTTAAATGGTCCTCTACCCTATTACTTGCCTTTGCCATTAGAAACTTACAAGTTATTTTTTCTTCTCAGGGTATGAAACTATCTCCTTACCAAATTTCATCCAAATAGATTCACTGATGAAAAGTCCAATGTAAAGCGGTACAGACAGACATTGTTACTTATTAACCAGTATAATATTAAAATATGGATTCTTGTGTTGGTATGTACCGTGGGCAGCAAAATTGCATGCATAGATGTTGACCTGAATACTGTAAAGTAATGGTTGAAAACTAAGTATGTAATTTTCCTACCCATTGTATGCTCTATTTTAAATTATGATATGGTAAGTATAACGATTTTTGAAGTAGAATATTACCAATTTTTAAGTTTGGCATAGATACTCTAAACCGGTGAGCATGCATGAAGAGAGATTAATGAATGTTGATGAAGCGGCAGTTGTATGCCAGGACCGTAGCAAGTTGAAGGAGGTAGTATCTGCCTACCTCGTAATGGGAAAAAGGCGTGATTTTATATATGTATGTATAAAGGCGAAAGTGTGTCTGTCTGTATTGCATGTCTGTTTGTCGGTTACCTCTTAAATCGCTGAACCGATTTGGATGACATACTACGACTTGTTATGGAGATGAGTCCCGGCAAGGACATTAGCTACTTTTTATCCCAGAAAAATACCCTTATCCGACGTAAACTAATTTAACCTTTTAAATGCCAAGCAGTGAAGAAATACGACGTGCCCCAGATGCTACAGCAATATATTGAACCCTTAAAAAATAAATGGTGATTGCAGAACGAGGTATGGATAATATTCGGAGTCTATCAATAATAAAATTTGGTCGGCATTTGGCATATGCCGACACTGGCGTCAGTGGCACGAATTTTCAATGACGTGATTTGCCAACTGTGGCGTTCAAAAGGTTAAGGCGGACGAAGTTGGGGGCAGAAGCTAGTCTTTCTATAAAAAAAAAATTGGTTGTCTGTAAGTTCGGTTTACGGACGATAATTTTACGCGATAACGTGGAAGAGAAGCCGAACGCTTAGGCCGATCGTGCCTCTCTATTGCTTGTTCCGCGCTCTCGCATGCACTCGAAACGATGATCGCGTGTCATAGATATGCTACCTACCTACCTACCCAGTCACCTACCCACCTACCTACCCACCAACCAACCTACCTTCCCACCTACCTACCCACCTACTTACCTACCTACCTGCCCATCTACCCACCTACCTACCCGCCTACCTACCCACCAACCTACCCACCTACATACCCACCTACCTTCCCACCAACCTACCCACCTACCTACCTACCTACCTACCTACCCACCTACCTACCTACCTACTTACACACCGACCTACCCACCGACCTACCTACCTACCTACATACCTACCTATCTACTCACATACCCACCTACCTACCTACCCACCGATCTATCTACCTACCTATCCACCTACTCACCCATCTACCCACCTACCTACCTGCCTACCTACCCACCTACCTACCGATCTACCCACCGATCTATCTAACTACCTACCCACCTACCTACCCACCTACCCATCTATCTACCCACGTACCTATCTGCCTACCTCCCTGCCTACCTACCTACCCACCTACATACCTGCCTACCTACCCACCTACCTACCTACCTACCCACCGATTATCTACCTACCTATCCACCTACTCACCCATCTACCCACCTACCTTCCCACCTACCTACCTACCTACTTACCTATCTGCCTACCTACCCACCTACATACCTGCCTACCTACCCACCTATCAACCTATCTGCCTACCTACCTGCCTACCTACCTACCTACCTACCTACCCACCTACATACCTGCATACCTACCCACCTACCTACCTACCTACCCACCTACCTTCCCATCTACCTACCCACCAACCTACCCACCTACCTACCTATCTACCCACCTACCTACCTACTTACCTACGTACCCACCGACCGACCTACCTACACACCTACCTACCCACGGACTTACCTACCTGCCTACCCACCCACCTACCTATCCACCTACCCATGTACGCAGTCGCAGTCGCACAGTCGAAATCGCAATCGCAATGTAACGAGCGGCTCGGGACACTTTTTCATTTGTGCAGCCGGGCTGGCCGGGCGTTCTTCAATTTATAAGACGTTATCACGTCAATAGAGTCCTAATCCTAACATTTCACCATAAATCTTAGAGGGCCTGATATAAAATAATAGCAATATTTTTTTAACTTCAATTATTTAAAGAAAAAACAGGCGTTCCAGTAAAAAGTATGTCTTTCTTAGGGTTCCGTATTACATTCATAAGTAAACGCTTTCTGTCTGTCATTCTTTTAAAATATACTTTTGAATCGTAATAGGTCGGTATAAGAAAAAAAAGAGTTTACTTTGCTGTGGGAGACAAATTGACAAAAACTTGTAATAATTAGTAGTAGTAAAATAAATATTAGGGGACAGTTTTACATAAATTGAACTAGTCCCTAAGCAAGCTCGATAAGGCTTTTGTAAATAACATCTCAAAATACAAGTATTTGCCCTTACCGGAATTTGAACTAAGGACCGCGACCGCCAGCTTGGCAGGCAGCGACATTCTGATGAAAAGGTAAACTGCCTGACAAGTTCCTATTTAGCCCTGGCTATATTGCGGATTTTCAGTGGAACTAATTTATTTTAATGGCAATGATTTTTTTGACAACAGACGTTGGAGGTCATTGAATGTCACCGATGGAAACAAAACGACTGCCATATTTGAAAATAATAATAAACAAAACGACAATAATTCTTCATATTTCAGAATAATAATCGATTTTGAAATCAAAATGCCAAAAAGTTCACCCGGATACAAACAAATTAATTTTAAATAAATTCAAATAGTTGCGGCAGAAAAACGACGAAGGATGCAGCAGCATTACAATAAACAATATTTTGAAATTACTTGTTGACATGACGGGTACTGATATTCATAGTGCGGTTGTAATGAAGTGGTTAGTTTGGTACTAAATATGTATATTAATTATTAAATTAATATTTTATTTTCTCATTCAAGGCGTCTTGTTAAGGTGCGTCCACATTTGTATCATTTGCCCGTATCAGATCATCGTTGCGTGGCATGATCGCGTGTCACGATCAGGCGTTTGGACGTTGCGCCGATCGGATCGCTCGAAATCCATTTTGCTTCGCGTATCACACAGTTGTATCGGACGAGTACGGCATAATCGGCGCGCCGACGGTAAGCGTCCAAGCAGCGCGATACGCAGTCATGCCATGGCACGGTGATCGGATTCGAGCAAATGATACAAGTGTGGACGCACCTTTATACAATTATTTAGGAAGTGACTACAGAAAATTGGAGTATATGCTGCGACCACTTAAAAAAAAAATAGAAGACGGATATAGGACACAAGCTCCTATAATCGAATCACAGACCGAAAGATTTATAATCGAGGTTGGTGGTCCTGAAAGTGACTCTTCAACAAACGAAAGTGAAGATACATCGGAGCCTGAATCTGATAAATATATGGGGATGTCGAATATTTAGAATCGGATTTTGACGGATAAGTAATTATTCATATTTGATTTTCAACTAGACATGATCTTCCGATTATCCTGAAAACAAAGTTTCACAATCTACAAGTACATAGTTGTATATCTCACTCGTTCTTGTACGATGCCAATACACACTGTCCCGACTGTTCAGTTCATGACGTACACGTTTTATTGCCATATGTAAACTGTTTGTAGCAACACTATATCAGGGCTAAATAGGAACTTGTCAGGTTTTAACAGACATGCCGGCAGAATTTTCGTTCGCATTGAATATAACTGTGGAGTTAAACAAAGTCGTATTTATCTTTATTATTTCTAAGAAAAATTAAATCGCACCCGAATATTATATTGCCTACTTATATTCAATATCGAAACGCACTTATAACTTTTAAACAGCACTATTGCCACTTAAAAGTTTAGATCTTGGAGTTATTGGGTACGAGCCCTCAAGAGTCGAAAGTGTTCGTCCTCTAGACTGAGGTCAAATATTCGGCACCAAAGAATGAAATTTCAAGTTTTGAACCCCTATTTATTGGTGGACTTGTCTACGTCAGAATAGAATAGATTAATTAGACGAGGAATCACTTATCTATACCATTATAAAGTTGTAAAAATAAAATGTCTGTACATTGAAGATATTTTCAAAAAAATGCTTAATATTTTCTTCTGTTTCCGCGATTATTACTCATTGAAATAAAACAATTTAACGGATTATATCGCGTATATTATCTCATTTTAGTTCCCGACGTTTCGGAAGCTTTCCAGCTTTCCATGGTCACGGGAGGACTGAGAAAAGATGTATTTTCCTCTGTCAAAGTTTAAATTTGTGCAAACTACCCATTTAAAAAAAAAAAACACAAATAAAGGTGTACATACATGCCAGATGGGCCTAAGCTGTAAAGACAGTTTTTTGTAATAATTTACCAAGCAGCATGTCACAAATGAGGCGTACTGAGGAGAAAAGAAACGCTGCAAAGAAAAACTCCCAGGCTACCTCATTACTAATTATAATATTTAAAAACGGAGACTATTAAACTACTTTTAAACAGATAAGATATTTTACACCGTTCGGAAATTAAGGTTTTGCAGTCCTGTGTCTCGCTTGTTCCTTGATGAGATGTATTACAGGATCCCAAGCTGGTGGTAGTGACAATCCATCTTCTCTATTGAAATTAGGATGCTTTTTAATCTCAATAGCCCCGCGTAGCATTCTGGGAAAATATCTTTTTTCCTTTGGCAAGGATAGAAGGTTTATCAAACTTAATTGAGTGGTTTGGTTTGTCAATGACATGTTCACAGACTGCAGACCTATTACACCGACGGAGCTTGACATCTGCTATGTGCTCCTTCACCCGGGTTGATACACTGCGTTTCGTTTGACCAATGTATGAAAGACCACACTCGCAGTCCAGCTTATAAATGCCTGCACTCTGCAAAGGGGTGCTCTTCACGGGTCTAAGGTATTGAGACACCTTCTTCAACGGCTTGAAAAATGTTTTTATAGAAGTACGCTTCAAGATGTTTCCGATCTTGTCTGTGACCCCTTTCACATATGGTAATAGGGCAGGTTTACGCTCGACTGTTGGTTTCTTCATACTGGGATTCTGCTCGAAGCGCACGTTTGACATTCTGTAACTCAGCAGTCAGATGTTGATTGTCGCATATACCCCTGGCTCTCTGAAACAAAGAATTACCCACTGTAGCAAGTTGACAGGGATGGTGGTGAGATTTGCCATTCAAATACCTATCTGTACGCGTAGGTTTCCTATATACAGTAAGACCTATGTCATTTTTAGGACCTCTAATTACTAGCACATCTAAGAATGCAAGTGAATTTTGATTTTCCAACTCCATAGTGAATTTAATTTTACTATGCATCCGCAGCTTCCGAAACGTCGGGAACTAAAATGAGATAATATACGCGATATAATCCGTTAAATTTATTATAGTTAGACAACAGGCTCTTAACGCTAACGTACTTCCAGACAACCTTTGGGTAGTGATAGTGAAGTTTACTAAAAAAATGTATTTTATTATTAGGCGGAATAAAACAATTCATAATTAGACGGGCCAATAAAGTCCTGGAGTGGCGACCAAGCATAGGAAAGCGCAGCGTGGAACGGCCCCCAACTATTTGGACGGAGGACGGTTGGTGGATGCGGTCTGCGCAGGATCACACTCTGGCGAGCTTTAGGGAGGCCTATGTTCAGCAGTGGACGGCCATGATTGGTAGATAGATAGATAGATATAATTTTATTACAGATAAAGTTCAACACGAATCAACATCCCTATTCGTTTTTGTTTTAGAGTGGCATATATTGCCTTACCTGGTTAGGGTTGCGGGGGGCTCGCTGGTTGCGGGTCGCCTCTATCCGGCCCATGTGGAAATCTATTGAGGAGGCCTGTGTCCAGCAGTGGACGTCCTATGGCTGAAATGATGATGATGATGATGATGATGATGATGATGATGATGATGATGATGATGATGATAATGATGATAATGATGATATATTAATATTTTAGATATTTTGATATATTTATCTCCCCAGCTATTTATAACATGTGGGAAGCAATACTGACAATTTTAACAAATAACTCAATTCCACTTTGATAGTTCCCCGCCCGGGGGAGCGGGAATGTTTCTAAAACTCGATTCCAGTTTTAATGCCATTTTCCAATTGCAGCGATATTAGTTTTGTTTAGTTTCCGACGCTTTATAACCGCCAATAGGGAGGTTACGATTTAACATCGTGCCTTACTTTATAAAACCGGCCAAGTTCGAGTCGGTCTCGCGCACCGAGGGTTCCATACAAAATATACAGTACAAACGGCCGTATCTATGAAAATCCAGTGTTAGGAGAGCCCTACTCAGAAGCAAAATTTGCGCGGTGTTTGATCATTTTACATTGGTTTTTGACTTATACTGTTTTTAATATTTGTTGTTATAGCGGCAACAGAAATACATCATCTGTGATAATTTCAACTGTCTAGCTGTCACGGTTCATGAGATACAGCCTGGTGACAGACAGACAGACAGACGGACAGCGGAGTCCGGTTTTTGCCATTGGGTACGGAACCCTAAAAAACACTTGGATCTGGGCGTTTTCAAATGACAATAAAAAAGGCAGATTATTTTCCGACGGTTAAACCGATTTAACTTGTACCATATCTAAGAACGCTCGAAATCTTTCATACAAACAATAAAACAAAATCAGTCTTCAGTTTAGAAGTTACGACGTGTATCCGTGTGTATCTAGATACATATGGATACACACGTCAACCTTATAAAATACCTCAATATCTTTTTTTCACCCCCATGCTCGAAAAGCATTATTTTTAAACTTTAGATTATAGGGCTAAAACGGTACCTACTCTTTGCTTCTTTAGGTGGAATGTTCTTGCAAGTTAAATTTGACCTACTTACCGGTGTCCAATTGAGCTGAAATTTGGCACACTTATGTAGGTTCGGCGATAATGCAATAGTATGATACCATCGAGCTGATCTGATGATGGAGCAGGAAGGTGGTCATAGGAACTCTGTAAGCAAATAATGCAATCCTACCGAGTTTGGGCTCTTTAGAATCGTCTCGGTGAGTAGTTGATGTATGTTTAAAGAAAAGTACAGTCAGCAAAAAAAGCTTGTCACAAAATGAAATTCTTAACAGAAACTAACCTATTCGTTATTTTAAGATAATATGATGTCTATACTTTTATAAATCTGTACATTTAAGATATTAAAAAAGTGGAACGGGCTTATTAAAGTTTACTGAATCCAAAATATATGTTTTGTTTTGTATGTCTCACCGGTGAAATAGGTGAAGATACATGTCACTGGAAAGACCCACTTGTGAAAGGTACATAAATAGGTAGGCACTCGTCGTTAAAATGTCACACCGCTGAATCGTGCTTATGTGAACGCAAAATTCGCTGAAAATTCTCACCGGTGAAGTATGTGTAGGCGATGAGTCAGCGAAACGTTCGTAGTTGTACAGTTCATGTATGAAACATGCGTAGACAAAAGTTTCTTTCGATGAAATAACCATAAGCCAAACGTTCTGCCGGCGATCAGTCCATCGAAGAAACGACCGTCCGAGAACGGTTCCAGAATCGTTCTAAGGGCCGATTTCACCAATCTTTTATTCCGAGAATTACGCTTCATCTCAAATAGTTATGTCAAATTGATATGGGATTTTGACATTACTATCCAAGAATAAACGTTATTCTCGAAATAAGAGTTTGGCGAAATCCAGCCTAAATGGCCTAAACTATCACTTACTTTCAGCTTTGCATCCTGTTAACAAACACTGTATACGAGTCCTTGTGAGACCGTCACGTCAAAACGGCTGGACGATATGCTCTTTTTTGGCTCAGTAATAGCTGGACATTCACGGATAACCATCTGATTTCAGCGTAAAATCTTTTCAACATTGAATACTTGAAATGTTAAAAATGTTGCTGGTATAAAATTAAAGTTTCCTCTAATGGAGTGAAGAAATGGACTGACAGTGACAGTTTAATGTGACGTTATTTTTGCACTGGAACATCAGTGTGCACTTTATACCAATTAGTGCTTGAAATTAACTTTAGTTTTGAATCACGTAAAAAAACTATAAAACCTGTGGACGCAGCATTTTATCATAGATTAAAAATTGTAAAAAAATATATTTTCTTCTGTTTCCACGATTATTACTCGTTTAAATAAAACAATTTAACGGATTATATCGCGTGTATTATCTCATTTGAGTTCCCGACGTTTCGGAAGCTTTTCAGCTTGTTGGAAACTCCAACATTAATTTAGTTTTTAAGTTGGTATAATGTTTATTTATATAGTTTATGGCATTTAGTTACGTATGTATGTTATCTGTGGATATCCTTCTTCTTGTGCTAACCATCACGGTCGCAATACACGTTTCCCAAATTAATTAACTATTTTACTGTGCTGCCCTTCCCACAACTCCAAGAACCTGCTCATCAACCTCAGCAGTCTACGTTACACAGCTTTCCATGGTTACGGGTGGACTGAGAAAAGATATATTTTCCTCTGTCAAAGTTACAATTTGTGCAAACTACCGACTTTGAAAAAACAAATAAAGGCATATACATGCCAGATGGGCCTAATCTGTAAAGACAGTTACACATGTGCCAGAGCGGCTTAATTATTTTATTTTAAAAATTTACCAAACAGCATTTCACAAATGAGGCGCACTGAGGAGAAAAGAAACGCTGCAAAGAAAAACTCCCAGGCTACCTCATTACTAATTATAATATTTTAAAAACAAAACCTATTAAACTACTTTTTAATAGATAAGATATTTGTACAAAAATTACTAATATTCTCTTACCTTTCCGCTATAGGTATCATTCATTTAAAGTACCCGTTCGTGCTTCGTATAGGGTTAATTATTGCCCTAGGGGACTAAAATTATCGTTTTAGCCCGTTCTCTTTTACAGAGCTTTAAAATTATATTTTTCAGACAGGTTTTTCTTTTGTAAACAATAACTTATGATTAAAGGTATGTTTGTAGAGTCCTTGTTATTTTTCGCTCATCCCAACCCAAGGTTAAATCTTCTATCCGGAACCATACCCACTAACAACGTTTGCATAGGATTGTTTGTTTGTTGGCACGCCATTTTCTGAACTATATCCTAGTTTGGGACGGTTAGTGTTTACATTAAAAGATTATCAAAGCGTAGGCTGGGAGTCGGTTGGTATTGTGAGGTGCTTAAGTAACATTGTTAATGCTTAATTTTTTTACATACTCCTAAGAACTCGTATATACGGAGGGAAGAAAGTCATGTAACGAGAAGGGTGTTAGATATGCATGTGGAGTAGATGGAATGCGTGAGAGATGACATGAACAGGAAGAATGTGAGTGAGAAGATGACGGGTGATAAAGAGGTATGCTACCTCTAGAAAGAAACTTATTTTTTAATGCTGATAATGATGTCTTCTAAGATCCTTCCTACGGTTGTTATAATACCGGAAGCATCACATACGCGTATTGTCAGGTTACCCTTTGAGAACCTTCGATTTGACATATGTAGTTGCATAGCGACATCCAACATCCAACTATACATCCAATATGGATACGTGACTCCATAGTGGAATAATGGACTCCTGGCAGTGGAGTAGCTATGCGTAGTCGCACTTAATGGGACCTCGCGCTTGGCCCCCTTGTGAATGATATGTATCTGATACGACTGCGCCCACGTCTAGATTAGTTCACGCTACGCCACTGCCTCGTACAAGCAACTGCGTGACTTATCATTGGAGGCACCCAGAAAGTTCATTATGTTAGAGAAAAAGCACCTACTTGAGTCACCTTTTTTTTAAAAAGGTGACCGTGAAGACCCTAATTGCCATAGACCCATCACAATTGTTCCCATTTTGTCAAAAATAATTGAGAAAACTATGTACGTCAGACTAACTTATTACTTAACCAAACATAATTTACAACCGGAACAGTTCGGATTCCGGAGGAACCATTCAACAGAACTAGTCTGTATCAATAAATGATTAATTACCTGTAATGTCAATTTTTCTCGACACGAGTAAGGCTTTCGATTTTGTTGATCATACCATACTTCTCTCAAAGCTAGAACACTATCAGAGGCAAAGCTTTCGAGTGGTTTACAAGTTATTTAAACAATAGAAAGCAATTTATCGAAGTTACAAGAATAACTCAAATAAATACTAGTTTTTTAAAGAAAATCTACAGGTCTGAATTTCGTTTAAATAAGTCAGGGGTCCCGCAGGGTTACTACCATTTAGGAACATTATTATTCCTGCTTTATATTAATGACCTTCCATATGCAACAGCAGAAAAATGCATTCGATTTGCTGATGACACGACGTTAATAGTAAAATATAGTAATAATACAAACAATTACGAGACATCAATTAATAATGCTTTGAATGACATATACACATGGATAAATGATAATAATGTTAACATAAATCTGACTAAAACCAAATTCATGCAATATCGGTCACACAGAACTATTTCTAAACGATTAAGTATGAAATATAATCATAGTTATATAGAAGAAACTGACAGCATTAAATTCTTAGGTTTAGGTATTGATAGCCAATTCAATTGGAAGGATCATGTAGAATTTATATGCTCTAAATTGGATAGATTTGTTTTTGCCTTAAGAAAACTTAGCAGAACTGTTTCTACTGAAGCAGCAATAACAGCATACTATGGTTTTGTTATTCCATAGCTTTAGTATACTGTCTTATTTTCTATAACCGATGAGTTGAGGCACTCCTCAGCCGTCGCTCGTACTAGGCTCAGTGTCGCTAAGCCGCCCGAACTGATTACACGCTCATAGATGCTGTAACGAGTTCACCCTTGTTAGTATGAGAGCCGGCTGCGTAAGGCTACATTCTTACCACACGTCACTGCATTATAGTTAGGTACAGTACATGACAGAACACAGCATTTTGTTTCTCAAATGCTTCATCATCGAGAGCTATGGCCTGTATTCGCACGACAAGTTCAAGGACAACGACAGATTACTCCGTCACAAAGCGCAGAGCAAAACCTTTAACCTACTATTTTTTTTGGGTTCTCAAAGTGCTAAAGTAAAACCAATCTTAAACTGAACGCCTCTCCACTGCCTTGCCTTAAGACCCCAACCCAACTCTAAGTAGCCACGGATGGCATTCCCGTTTGTGGGTTTGCGCTCCCCCCACTGAATCCGATTAAGTTAAGGAGGCCTAACCAGACTAGTTCCAAGACAGGTTCTAAATAAAAAAACGTCTACATACTTTTACACAGTCGACGTCGAAGATATGTTTACAGTTTTCGCCTTATTACAATGAGATACCTAAGGTGCAAAAATGTAAACAATTTTTTTAAGTCGACTGTACATACAACGTTGTGAAACAATCGCCTTGTAGCCGGCGGCGGCGCCCGAATGCGCCTGACGCTTTAAGCCCTACGAGCTAAAACAATGAAGCCTCGCTTTGCATAGTATGATACAAGTTGTGTACCATAATTGGTGTAAGTAATACGTCCTTTTGTAACAGATAATAAAATAAAAATTACTAACCATTGTCATTCTATTATACTATTTATCATTTACCACCTCTGGAGACACCGTATATTACGTTCATACTGTTGTACTGTTTACCAAAAATGTAAGCATTTGGTGAAATAATAGTTTGGTTTTTGGGTTTGCAAAAAGTATTAAATTTAAGGGAATTTGTGGCCTTAATATAAGAGCTGGTTGTGTTCCTCTTTTTAAATCGGTGAACATTTTGACTTTGCCAGCGTTATATATATTTGAAGTAGCTGTTTTTGTCAAATGTCACCCTAAATTGTTCTGTAAAGTACCACAAAGTCAGATATTCCCAACACGCTCCCAGTATGAGCACAAATTGCAGAGCAAACAAATTAAATCGGCATTAATGCGAAAAAGTTTTTTTGGAATGGCGCTTACAATATTTAATAAGGTACCGAACTATATTAAATCTCTTAATTTAAGACAATTTAAATTTCAACTATATGTGTACTTAATAGAAAAATGTTTTTACTCAGTTAAAGACTTTTTAAATGCTTAATGTTTTAGTTATAATACTGAATTGTAAATTAAAATTGAATTATTTAATGTGTAAATAAGTATTTGTACGCCAATCTGGCAAAACATAGAGTTCACAAGCTTACTTTAACACCTGTTTATACTCACCTATGTTTAAGCAAATAAATGTTCTCTCTCTCTCTCTCTCTCGCTCTTTGTAAAAAGACAAAACCGCTCGTCGCTCCGCTTATGGATGGACGCGGCCTTAACCTTCCGAATTCTCGAGTAATTGACTATTAACAAGCAATGAACTGAAAATAGTTGCAACGTTGTTTTTATCAGATTTATAGTTATTTAGAAAATGCATTCTACGTTGTTGTTCAAAATTAATATATCCACAAATAACAAACTTTACCTATCGTATCAGCCGAAAGACATCTACTATAGGACAGAGGCCTCTCTTAAAAACTCCAAAGCAACGGTCTTGTGACGCCCTCATCCAACTATTTTTAATTACTTACAAAAGTAAGTTTGCTATAAAAACCGGACTCACGCAACGAGGGTTTAGTACAATATATACGCTAATAAGTTTCTGTCAAAAATCTCATTTTTGTGACAAGCTTTTATCGCTGACTGTACTTTTCCTTGAACATCCATCAACTACTCACCGAGACGATTCTAAAGAGCCCAAACTCGGTAGGATTGCATTATTTTATTACAGAGTTCCTATCACCACCTTCCTGCTCCATCATCAGATCAGCTCGATGGTATCATACTATTGCATTGTCACCGAACTCACATAAGTATGCAAACATATAGCTAAACAATCGGAAATCGGGAAGTGGATCAAATTTAACTTGCAAGTTTTGATTACAGTAACGTAGACAGACATAATAAATAAGGTTTTCAGATTTATTTCGTTGGTTGTGCTAAAAGAGCTACCTTCATACGGAATTTCAAGTTTCTAGGCCACCTGAAAGTACCTTATAAGTTTTCCATGGATGGAAATTTACAAACACCTTTTTTAATGACTTTATTTATGGATTGCGTTGACTTAGAAGCTTGATTTACAGCGTCAAGGGACTGCCAACCAGTACTTGATGTTAATTTCAACTTGATACACCTTATTACACGAGTTCCTGAAAAAACCTTGAGTCCTTGACAGACTGACGAACGGATAGTAGGTCAACAAAGTGATCCTATAATGGTTCTGTTTTTTCCTTTTGTAGTAAGGGACCCTAAAATTATGATGGTGAACAAAAATATTATGAACGATCCAAGCGGAGCTGTTTGCGGTAGTTTCATTCGTTCGCGGCCGTCAGGTGAGACGGGGGCAGTGACTAATGCTGTGTCCCAGGTCTGTTCCCCGTTCGGTGTTAAAGCGAATGGGCAAGACAGTAACAAAATCAGGATCAATGGCATAGGGCGAAATAGGATAAACCAAAGACGCAGGCTGTGCCCCAAATTATAGGTAATACGAGTAATGGTTGTGTAAAAGGAAGAATGAAAATACAAATGAAGAAATTTCAGTTATTCGATGTCATACATTTTACAACAACAAAAACAACAACAGAAACATTAAAAATAATAAAGTAAAATAGCTTCTATCCATACTATACTAATATACTCATAATAATTTACTTATTACTAATATACTAATATCATTATTTATATACTAAACTAAATCAATGCTGATTTGTGTGTATATATTGCTAATCTCTCGAATAGACTGAGTTCTGCAGCTTTTGCAGTAAGTAAGATTCGTCAATTAACAGACGTGATAACGGCTCGATTAGTGTATTTCAGTTATTTCCACAGTATTATGTCGTATGGCATCTTACTATGGGGCAGTGCTTCCGACATTAATACTATATTTGTTCTGCAGAAGCGGGCTGTTCGTGCGATATATAAAATGAACTATAGAGAGTCGCTTAGAGATAAGTTTAAGGACATTAATATAATGACAGTGCATTGTCAATACATTTATGAGAATATTGTATTGTATTGTATTGTATTGTAAACACTTTATTGTACATAAAAACAATAAAACAAAGAAAATAAAGTAACATATTTGTACAAAGGCGAACTTATCCCTTTAAGGGATCTCTTCCAGTTAACCTTAGAGCAAATGAAAGAGAAGAGTAAACATCAACGCAGATAAACAAACCAACAAGTTAATATGCACAATGACATTAAAACTTAAAAGCTAAAGTAGCATACACATACACATAAACCCTAAATAATAAATAGTAATATAATAGCATATATATCATCTAGATAAATAAATATACGTGTGTAAATATATATTTATATACATAATAAATGTACACAAACTGATAAATATTAAAAGACGAGGTCAGGGGTCTGAAAGCCATAACTAACGGACACCGGCAACGCGCTAACTGCTTAACGGACACCGGCAACGCGTTCCATAATTTAACCGAGTGGACTGTGAAAGATCTCCTATATGTGCGCGACTTATTGGGCTGAATATTATGTATGTACATAAAAATATTACCGACTTTAAGAAGAACTGTGATATACATAATATTAATACTAGAAATAAGCATAAGCTCGCAGTGCCTGCTACTAGCCTCCATAAAATAAGGAGATCATTCATGGGTAACTGTGTGAGATTTTATAATAAACTTCCTAGCAGCATAACTGAGTTGTCTATTGGTAATTGAAATAAAACAATTTAACGGATTATATCGCGTATATTATCTCATTTTAGTTCCCGACGTTTCGGAAGCTTTCCAGCTTTCCATGGTCACGGGAGTCCTCCCGCGACCGCGAATATACGCGATATAATCCGTTAAATTGTTTTATTTCAATGAGTAATAATCGCGGAAACAGAAGAAAATATTATGTCTATTGGTAAATTCAAAAATATTGTGAAACGAATATTATTTTCTAAAGCGTATTATAGCACACAAGACTACATGAATGATGAAGCCGCGTGGGATTAATGTAAATTATACCGTCATGTAGGTATATGAATAATTATTTTAACGAATACCTAAGGTATTATTATTATTTTAATCTTAATTGTTTTATATACTCTGACATTTAGAATTTTATTCTAGACACATTCTAGATTATTTATTTTTTATTGACAATCCTTTTGGGATTTATCTTATTGATTATTTTAATTTTAAAAATGATGATTTTATCAATAATATTACACTTAAGTTAAATGATCTGATTAGGTTTTTCTGGGTTTCCCTAATCCTTGCAGCAAATGTTGGATCATATTGTATTTCTCCCAGCAAACATTCACTCTTATGTAACTGACATTTCGAAAGTGCTTGTAACTAGGCCTACTTGAATAAAGAATATTTTGATTTGATTTGATTTGATTTGAAGGTCACTGATTATTTTTTTGTTTGTATTTGTCGTTGTAGCTTCATCACGCCAAGGCGACAACACGGATATCAACTATTTTTTGTACACGGATAGCTGGGTATGCACGGATGATTATAAAGGTGCGTCCACACTTGTATCATTGCTCGTATCCGATCACCGTGCCGTGGCATGACTGCGTATCGCGCTGCTTGGACGCTTACTGTCGGCGCGCCGATCATGCCGTACTCGTCCGTTATAACTGTGTGATATGCGTAGCAAAATGGATTTCGAGCGATCCGATCGGCGCAACGTCCAAACGCGTGATCGTGACACACAATCATGCCACGCGACGATGATTTGATACGGGCAAATAATACAAATGTGGACGCACCTTTAGACACTTTGTACCCGACTAGGCTGAAGAAAAAATAAGTGTTATGACTTTTTCTCCTCTGCGAACGAATTTGCACCTTCTAGTATCAAAATAAAATACCTTAATACAGCTAACTATGCCCGGATATAGTCCCACCTCAGCATAATGCTGGCTCGAAAGCCAGCGCTGATCTTCCGGGAGACCATAAGTGGCGCCATACGGAGAGCTGTACACACGAAAGTTCCATCTTCATCGCAGCCTTAAACAAACCGTCAAGTTTCTAACGACAATAAAAAATATAGACAATGGAACAGAAAATGCACCGTATGCACAGCTCATATTAATTATACGACAAGAAAAACACATACAAATAAGAAAACAGTAAAACGATAAAATCTCAGAGTGAGAACAAAACAAAAATTTTAAACAGTCAAAGTGGAAAGTGTTCGGAAGGTGAGCGAACCGACACCGCCATTAATATAAATGTTAATACTCAAATCAACACAGCAAAACACAAATGGGATATAGAACTCGGGCAGGTGACAGCCAAATTTTTAGTTGTATAAAATAAAAGTTACAATAATACAGCTCGTGTTTTCTGAGTTGTTTGTTTCCGAGGAGTTTCCTGTTTTCATCGAAGTCCTAACAAAGATTTCCTTCATTTGATTTTAAAACTTGTGAAATATTTTAGGTTTAGGTTCCTGATTGGCGGGGGAATATTATTCCAATATTCAGTGGCGACGAAACTAAATTATTTTTGATTACATTTTAATTAAATTATTGCATGCGTAACTATTCTTCAAAATGTTCCAATTTATCATGAAAGAGAAAGCACTGTGATACATTCTGCATTAGATGTATGACATGGAATTCAGAAATGAAACATCGAGAGATGAACTGAAGTTCATTCAGTAGACGATTTTAGGCGTGTACGATCTAAACAAGTTAATGTACACTATAACAATAATAACTATATAGACACTGTTTAAGATATTAGCAAAATTGTTCCAAATCTCCTTGTATTTTAGATTGATATCGTCAATTTGTGTACTGAAATTCCATCTTGGAATTATGAAATATTGAGCGAAGCTATTAAAAACTTTACTAGAAATCGTGGATACCCACTCAAAAGGCACAGTTTTTCTTGTCACAATTTTGCTGAGAATATTGGTGAGAAGTACGGAAGTTACAGTCATAATGATGGAACTACGAAGGAAAAACAGTATAACAGGGAAATCGGCACTGTGCTTTGGCAAAAACTCACCAATAGCAGTTAAAAATACAAAGTGGCATAATAAACTAAAACATAATAATCCTAAGCGAGCAGAATTAAATACATTTAGTAAAAGAGATACTGAAGTTAATACACACACAACAAAACAGGGTACGACTAAGATAATCACTAGACCATAGGCCTGTCTCTGCATAGTTAGATTTATTGACAGCTGTATATTTGAGTTCGGGTCTTCTTTAGTATCTACCGTCAAAAGATCCCAACCATTATTATATTCTCCTGGTAAAAGCGATAGTACAGACATGGATTGTTTAGAGAAACTAAATTTTGTAGCGTCATATTTGTTGCCATTACCAAATTGCAAAGTACAATTCTGAACGTCGTAAGGCCAGTCACTTAAGTTAGCGCTGCAGAAAGATTCGTAGACTGACTGCGAGATACAGAAAATCTCTCCATCATGCTTGATCCTGCATTCCATTTGTTCAATAGAATAGAAGTCTGGATCAACGCTGTTCATCAGTTTCAAAGATGGCACCCAAATATAAGAGTTATCCACGATTATTTCATTGACTCCTCCGTAGTTATCTGGCGACCATGTCAGTCTTTCGTCCTTCCAAACTAGTCGACTCATTACTTTAGCTATGAATTTGCCTTCATATTCGTCTATATCAAAAGATTTAAATCGGAGGCGAACTTTCACAGGAACGCATGATTGGTTTCTTGGCGGTTCTCTGGGTCCGTAGTGGAGCATTTTTTCTTTGTGTAACACTTTGTCCCACGCATTTTGTCTTGTGATTGTCTCCCATAGTACGCAGTCTTCACTTTGTGAATACGTCAGTATAGTGAGAATAACTAGCAATGGTATGTGTGAGAGCATGGTGTGATTGCAACTGTGTTAATGTTACATGCAAGACTGCAATTTAATTTGTCATCGTCACCGCCCCCTATTTGTCACTTGATCTCGCGCAGGTGGTTTCCAAGGACTATCCTTAGTCATCCGTACCTATATGCGAAATGCAAATCTGAAAGTATGTTGGTTCGTTTGTCCGTGTATATTTGTAGTATCGCATGAAAGTTCGACATAACAAACAGGGTAAGCAAACTGAAGCGGCAATGGGCAGAGCACATAGTTCGAAGAACCGATAGCCGTTGGGGCAGAAAGGTTCTCGAGTGGAGACCGCGTACCGCGTAGCGTGGAAAGGTCACCCGCAAGGTGGTCGGACGACCTGAGTGTGCGGTGTTTTTCTTTGTTAAGGTCGTTAATTGTGCGTTTGGATCTCATCGTGAACGAAATAAAGTGATCTTGAGGTGATCGCGTGATGCAGAGATAACGTCGAGAGACGGGGCATATGGTAACGAACTAACTAACTAATTGGAATGATCAGTTAAAAAAACCGGCCAAGTGCGAGTTGGACTCGGTTGCGTACAAATTTTCACTTACCCTAACAATATTATGAAATGAAATAAAATAAAATAAATAAATAAATATATTACCCGGTTTCGGTTGAGTTAAGTTTGCAGATATTTATAGCATTGCATACAAATGAGGTGCAAACTTAACGCAACCGGGTTGTTCAAATAGATATTTTGAAAATTAAAACAACAACGCACATTAACATTTTCTTTCGGTAAACTTCTGAGATGAAGGGGGGGAAATGGTGATTATTTTCACATTTTCCTTAATAAAACATAATCTTATCAAAACAAAACTGTTCTATTTTCTATAAAAAATTGTTCAAAAACGTACAGATCTAGCCCGTTCATGTGATACCTCACTTAACTCTTAACCTAATAGCTGGCTACTAGGTTAAGTACATTTTATTCCACCCCCCTCACATGCGTAGTTTTCTCAGAAAAATAAAAATTTTGATATTAAACACTACATTTAGTATGAGATTAGTAGAAAGATTTTAGTTCCCTTATTTTAAGTGGTCTAGTTACCATTACCTTAATCATATTATATGATTTCGTATGATATGATAATGATTTTACTGATTAGTACTTTCGATAGCAGTTTTTTTTTGATATCTTTAATAGTTACGGAATAATCGCCTGGTCACACTTAAAAATTACACCCTGTATACAAGTTGGATATCAAGGTACCGAAACGGGATAGGTCCGTTCGCGAGGAAGCCGTCTCGGGCGCATCATTCTTCAGCGGCGGCGCGACAAAAACAGCGCTAATTTTAATGCCGCTGCGTTTGTCATTTTTACGATTATTAGCTGCCCAAAATATTGTTATTAGTGTTCACTGCGTACAAAAGTTGGCTACTACAGCGCCCAAGGATGATTTAGAACTTCAAATTGAACTAGCCAGGTTTGGAACTAAAGCAAAGAGAACTCAGAATCATAATAATAAATAAATATTGCAGGACAACTTCACACAAATCGAACCAGTCCCATGGTAAACTCAATAAGGCTTGTGTTATGGGTACTAAACGACGATACATTTAATAGATATATTTACTTATATACATAGAAAACATCCAAGACTCAGGAACAAATATGTATGCTCATCACACAAATATTTGCCCTTACCGGGATTTGAACTCTGGACCTTAGGCGTCGCAGGCAACATTACTCCCGCTGAGCCAAACTGTTCCTCAAAATAATGGGTGACTTTTACTTCGCAGCCAAAGGACTCCTACTGACAACACGGATTGTAGAATGTGCGGTGAAGAGGCTGAAACAATGGAACATATACTATGTGAATGTCATGCCCTCGCCAGACAGAGAATGAAGGAATTTGGTGTTGGGTACCCAAGGCCAAGAATTCCAGACAAAACATTGAGTTGCAAGAACCCCTTCTTTTAATTACACAAAATATCCCACCGGGTCGAAGTCTATCCGCAAGGACCCTTATTAGTAAGGTAAGATAAGATAAGATAAGATAAGCCAGGTTTGGTTAGGTCCCCTTACCAGTAATCGGATTCAGTGACAGCGCAAACCGACAGATGGAAATGTTCGCGGTCATTTAGAGTAGGGTGAAGACGCGGTGCGCAAAAGGACTAATGTGGGTTGAACTGGTTCAACCCGACTTTAGATATTGGAGAAAAAACGAAAGGATTGAACATATAATTATTATATTAAATATTTATTAAGAAATTATTGAATAAAGAAATGTTATTATAGTGTTAAGGATTATTTAAATGATTCTAGATAGTGACAATCCTCGTAAGTCCCCGCGTACTTGTACTTGTACAAATTAAAATCGAGCTTGAACTCTTATGTAATCAAAGAAGGTTCGAAATTCAAAAGTGAAAAAATCACTCTGGGTTTTACGAGGTTATTAATATTTTAATTATCCTTGACGTGTTTTACTTATAATTTTGTACTTATTTATTTTTTATGTTGACAGTACCAATTAGTTTAATTAAGTAAATATTAGTGTAATTTTTGAATATTTTAATTATCCTTGACATAGTTTTATTTTATTTTGTTTTATTTTTAAACAGGTTTACCTTTACCTTTTAAATCACTTAATTTAATATTTGCCAAAGTTTCGTACGCCTAAAGGCACATCATAGCTGTTCTATATCATACCACACTGTCACCTTATTTTACCTATGTATGACGAAATAAATGGATTTGATTCGATTTGATTTGATAGAGGAGAGAGACTGTGGACTGGTCGTCCCCGCCAGCGGGGTTGACGCCAAAACATTCTAAGAGTTTACAGTAATAATGAAATAATGATCTTTATTCTGTAAACGTAAAGCGCAGGGGCACTTTTACATATCTGACTCTACACCATTTCCCCAGAGGAGCCGAAACAAACTCAACAGTCAGTCATTTTTTCTTTATAATTCTTAACTACTACCTACAATATTAGTATTTAGCCTATCCTAAATATATGCTTTTAACTATAAACTCAATGCGTAGTTCTCCAAGAAAACGTATCAAAACTTATAAAAGTAAAAATGTAATAAAAGAACAAAAGCAAAATATGTTTTTTTAAAACAACTACGTTTAATATGCCATCTGATAAGAATCGTGTCCTGGTAAAAGTACATTATTTGGTTTTTGTTTTTGGCCATGCATTTTAGCCTGTTAAATGGTCCTCTACCGTATAATATGCGTTTGCCATTGAGACTTTATTCTAAGTACTTCTTATAAAAAAATATACGTATATTGGCCTACGAATGATTTGGTTACTTTACGAACGCGGATCTTTCTGATGGCAAAAAATCCTTCTTTACTGTGCCTCTACAATTGGTAAGCGATCACCGTCGCCCATAGACATTTGCATCACCAGAGCGTTGCCGGCCTTTCAGGTGGGAGTACGCTCCTTTCTTGAAGTTTGAAGGTTGCATCGGTCCGGAAATACTGCAGGCGACAATTTATTCAACATTTCAGTGGTGCGAGGCAGGAAATTTCTAGCAAGATGCACAGTAGTGTCGTGCTTTTGGTTACAGTATTTTTTATACTCAGTGCGTTTTCTCATACGTCTGTCTATTAACCCGAAGTACTAAATCAACTATAAAAACGTTGATTAAACATTTAATATGCTTAAACCAGTATTAATATATAGAGGTACTTAGTTGTCTTTTCAAGCAGAATGTAGAAAATAAACAGTTCTGCCACCACGAAGGCAAACAGCGTATTGTTCGAGTGGCGGCGCCTTTAAATCGGTTTGACGCGACGCTAGTCTTTCCGATCACTAAATTGCTCTCGTGACGTCATTGTAGGTATGAAAAAATGGAAATGTTTATAACTATTCAAAATGTCAAATTAATAGTATAAGTTGTTCCTGACATATAGTACTGTAACAGTCGGAAAGACAGACAGACAGAGTCGCATCATACCATAAGGGTTCCTTTGTTACTATTTTGGTACGGTACCCCAAAGAGGGGCGTTAGAAGTTTGACATGTGTATCTGTGCATCTGGTGACTGTAATTACTCATAAACTGATATCGATATTGATTTCGTTTTTGTTCGAAGTAATTCATCAAAAGTGTTCTAAGCTATACTTATATCAAAGAAATCGGTTCGGCCGGTTCCAAATTGTAATTTTTTTCTAGATTTACCGTTAGTTTTTTATCGGTTCACCTATTTAACTAGTGTCTGATATATAGGTAATACAGGGGATTCAGAAATAAAACAAACGGAAATATTTGTACTTATTATTGATAAAGTTCAATCAGTATTTGATGGCTGAAGGGGCATGTAGGAACTTAATAAAATAATGTACACAATAACAACAATAACTATATAAACACTGTTTAAGATGTTAGCAAAATTGTTCCAAATCTCTTTGTTTTTCTGGATGGCAACTTCAATTTCTATATTAACATTCCATCTTGGTATTATTAAGTACTTTCCGAAGCTATCAAAAACTTTACTAGAAATCATGGATACCCATTCAAAAGGGGTTGCTTTTCTGTTTATAATTTTCGTTAAAACGTACGTAAAAAGCACAGAAGTTATAGTCAGAATAATGGAACTACGAATAAAAAACAGTATGACAGGGGTATCGGCACTATGTTTTGGCAGAAACTCATTAATAGCAGATAAGAATATAAAGTGAGATATTAAACTAAAACATAATAATCCCAAGCGGGCAGTATCGTTTAGATTCAATAAAATAGATGTGAATGTTAATAAACTAAGAATCACACAAGGTACGACCAAGATAACCACTAGACCATAGGCTTGTCTCTCCATTACTAAACTGATCCACAACTGAACATCCCTGTTCACATGTTCTCGCCAATCCACGTCCACAATATTCCAACCATTACCATATTCTGCTGGAAAAAGTGATATGGCTCTGTCGGCAAAATAAAATACGGTAGCGTCAAATCGGCCGCCATTGCCAAATTGCAATGTACAATTTTGAACATCATAAGGCCAGTCACTTAATTTAGCGTTGCAAAACGATTCGTAAATTATTTGCGGTACACAAAGAATTTCTCCGTCATGTTTGATCCTGCATTCATCATATAGAACAGTGTACAAGTCCGGCTGGATGCTGTTAAGCAGTTTTAAAGATGGCACCCAAATATTAGAGCTGTGCACGACTATTTTGTTGACTCCTCCATAGTCTTCTGGTGACCACGCAAGTCTTTCGTCCTTCCAAACTATTCTAGCCCAAACATTTGCTAAGAACTTGCCTTCATATTCATCAATAGCGAAAGATTTCAGTTGGAATTGCACTTTAACTGGAATACAGGATTGGTTCATCGGCGGTTGAGAGGATATATAACTAAGTAATTTATCCCTGTGCAACACTTTATCCCATGCATTTTGTCTTGTTATTCCGTCCATTAGTACGCAATCTTTGCTGCGTGAATACTGGGATAAATTTAAAAGAACCAAGAGAATGTGCCAGCGCATGATGTGATTGATGAACGCAACTGTACTGAAACTTTTGGCTCGACGATTGTAAACTAATACTGCACCGCCCCTTTTATGAAGTATGTCTCTTGATGCGCAGTGTCTGATTACTTTATGATTAAAGGTGCGTCCACATTTGTATCATTTGCCCGTATCAGATCATCGTCGCGTGGCATGATCGCGTGTCACGATCACGTGTTTGGACGTTGCGCCGATCGGATCGCTCGAAATCCATTTTGCTACGCGTATCACACAGTTATATCGGACAAGTACGGCATGTTCGGTGCGCCGACAGGAAGCGTCCAAGCAGCGCGATACGTACAAAAAAGTATAAAAAAAAATCACTAAAATAGCTAAAAAAAAAAATTTTCAACGTCGCTTATACCGTTTTTTAGTTATTGCCGAAAAACGGCTATTCTCAACAAAAAGACGCAAGTACCGAGGAGATACGCTTTTTTTCTTGTGCACTTTTTCATATCGTATTTTTTTCCATCTGTGGTGCATTTTTTTGTATGGACGGGTGCGGAACCCTACATTGAGCATGGTCCGACATGCTCTTGGCCTGGTTTTGACGTTGCTTCGCTTCACTTCGCAGAATTTTGACTGAACTTCGTGTACGTCCTTATTCTTGATTTAGACATTACATTAATTAAGGAAGCTTCCATACAAATGAATTGACAAGATGTCATATTTTTAACCAACTTCAAAAAGGAAGTGGTACTCAATTCGTTTTTTTTTTTACCTCAGCAGAACTCCGTCATTTATAAACCGATTTAAAAAACTTTTTTTTATTTGAAAAAAATGTATCTAAATTGGTCCCATGTAATTTTAGCGAAGGAATTGAAGGAACTCCTCAAATATTTTGGGCATACATATGACGATTTTGGTATTTTAAGAAACATAATAAGCATTAGCATTCAGAAATTATAAATTAGTGAATTGACGAATTCACTGACTGTCACTGGAACTCCTCAATGATAAGTGATTTACGGGTGGCGACGAAATTAATCTCGATTAAAATAGCTACGCTACTTCATAGTCGCAAATTGAAATGGCCCTGATGAGAATGGTACCATCGAATTGTTTTGATGATGGAGCCGGAAGGTAGGCACCGGATCTCTTTAATAAAATAATTTCTTCTAGCCGTGTTTAATTTCAGACTCGGTTTCATCATGTCACAACTTATTAAAATCGACAATTTTCAACATACTCATTCTTTAGATAGTGCAGCACTGATGCAAAAATAAGATTAATTAGTTATAAATCCATATACTGTGTTTATTGAGTAGAAAAACGGTTACTTGTAAGTAAATTGAAGACACTGAATTATGCAGTTATTTTCTTACTTTTTAATGTTTTCTTTCTGGAGTCGGTTTAATTTTTTGTTAATTGAGACTACCATTGGAAGGAAGTCACCAACATTTTTATTTTCTGATATGTTTTTTTTTAAATAATGTACTCATTCTAAAAGGGTGTAACTGCCAAACTTCTACCTAATAGAGAAATTACTTTAGTCTGATTTCTATGGAATGCAATCGGTTAACCGATTTGTATGAAATAACCGTCGGTTTCGGTTAAAACTACTACTTTTCGATACTAAAAATAACCGATGGCATTCCCTACTGATTTCTCATAAAAAAAGTCATGCGGTTGAGGTGGACATTTGTCAAAAATTATGTAATTATATGGAGCTTTTTGTCGCTCTGTTATTCACAATATAAAATTCTTACGATGACTTTGGCAATGTGGAAATAAATTGTTGTGTTAACCACTGTTAAATCTGCTCGTATGCAATAAACGTCAGTCAATATCAGATCGTCTAGTTTCATTACGCTCCTACCTTCCCAACACCAAGACACCTGGCTTTCATACGGATACGGCAGATGATCTTAAATCGATGATTTGGTACGGCATAAAGGATATAGAAACCTATAGCTTGACAAGTTCTTTCGTGACACTCCCATGGTTTGCGGGCGACAGGGAGGGAAAGACAGCGGGGGTGTCTTTCCCGCCGCTGTCTTTCCCTCCCCGTCGCCCGCAAACCATGGGAGTATCACGAAATACTTGTCAAGCTATAGCTATGGTTTTATTTAAGGCTGCAGACATTAGATCATTACATGTAAATAAAGATGAAGCTAGATAATGAAGCTCTCAATGCTGCTGAAATCAAAGGTATGAAGATGTAACGTTAATAGATGGATGTGTACGTACATAATGCTGTCGTATCCGAGGTAGCTGTTAAATTATAAACTGTTTGTTTTAAATGATAACTAAACTGATTTTTATTTCACCAATTAAAATACAGAACACACGGTTTATTGTGATCACACGACAATCTTGAGTCCAGAGAAAACAGTAAATGTTTGGTTAAACACTGAACACAAACTAAGGCCATTAATGTGTAATGTACATGGTCACGGTGACTATTTCTGGAAATAAAGAAGAAATTGAATGTGTGGATTGTGCTGCTTTTGAAATTTCTCGCAGAAATGTTACATTTTACATAAAAGAGCATTATATGAAGTGAATCTGCATAATAAACAACACCAGACGACAAGATTTTGACAACTAGAGCCTAAACTAAAGATATTGTTCCATTACGTGAATATTTTAAATAAAATATACAAATAAAAAAAACAATTATTAAAAATTATCTACAACTATTAGCATCTCTCTCCATCCGTACATTGTAAAAGGAACTAATAAAAATTAGAGATGAAATCTTGTAGATTCTCAGTTTAATGAACAGGCTTTTTATCAATTTGGCCAAAAAAACCTTGTGGAGAAATAATATTCAAAAGTTTATTTTTTGGACCACCCTAATACGTCTTAATTTTTTAAAAACAACTGAACGGATTTCAACGAAATTTATCAGTAGCTGTTAAGACATTAGAATAGGCTATGAATTGCGTCTCTATGCAAAGGAAGTCGCGGGCAGGAGCTAGTGTATAAATGAATACAAATTATTTTAGAAAGCGGGTTTTCTGAATTAAATTAATGTTGACTTTAATTCTGAGTTCGTGTGCAAAAAATCTTATTCGTAAACAATATCAAATATTGAAACCCCGTTAGTTTTTCGAGGCATATAAATAGAATACATAATTATATAGGAAGTGCAACAGGCAAACAGAAGGATGCTATTGATAATGTTGGAAAAATCAACCCATTCAGTACGTTGATTCAATGAGTCTAATACAGTTTTATTAACAATATCGACGTTCCATCTTGGAAACACAAAATGTCTCCCATACCCATTAAGAAAGATTGTGTTTATAGAAGTAATTACTGAAGGAGGCGAAGAAAGACGAGAACATAAATGTGTTAAAGCTAACGTTATAACTGTAACTATCAACGTTAAAACCATAGAACCAATAATAAAAAGTAGTATGACAGGAGTATCTACGCTGTGCTTAGGTAGATTTTCATTGACTTCTGTTAAAAATAAATAATGACACAATAAACTGGCACATAGAATTCCTAAACGCATATTATCATCGACACTTAACAAGATTGATGTTATAGTCAACATAGAAATCACAGCACATGGAAAGATTATAGAAGCTTCGAGACCTTCTGCCGTTCTTTCTATAGCAAACTCCACAGTGGCTTGATAATCTCCAGTCAAATTCGTTCTCACATTGGTGTCTATCACTCGCCAACCGGAATTGGAATACGTGTCATCGAAGAAATGAAAATGGATTTCAGTAAAGACACTTTTTGATTCCCTTTGAGACCATGCTTCATCGTCTATTTTTAAAATGCAGTGTTTTACGTCGTAAGGCCAGTGCTTCATTGCAGAACTACACACGATGTCGTGAGCGCCCAACTCTACGTATCTCGCGTGTCCTGTATATTTCACTTCACAGTCATATACTTCGGAGAAATGTGAATTTTCTTTAAAAGCCTTGTTCGTCACTTCCAATCCTGGGTTCCAGATATAAAAAAGTTCTAAAAACGTTACTCTTATACCTGTATATTTATCGAGGTCCCATATCAGTCTATCGTCCTTCCAATTGAAGATGTTCCAACTGTAAATAGTAAGTATTTCTCCCTCGTTATCAAATTTAAACGCTTTTATGATGTAGCTTAATGTGACTTCGACACCTTGTGAATTATTAGTATTTGGCGGCTTACTGTAATCGTAATTGCAGAGTATTTCAGTTTGCAACCTTTTTTCTTCTACACTTTCTTGAGGTTTTTGTAAGACACATTCTTGACAAAGACAACAGTAAAAGAGAATGACAAATATAATGTAACTGCACGAGTCCATGATTGGTGACATACTGTAACTTAGCAGGAAAAATTGTGTCGGCGAATTTGATATGTTAAACGCCCACATTAAGATAACGGCATATTTAGGTGATATTTGTCGGCTATTAGTCATTTTAAGCTCGTTATCCAGCTTTGCTCCGAGATTGAACAATAGATTAATGCCTTTTAAACTTTCAAAGTAAGATCATTCTTTAAATCACTACTAACTTTATGTAGATCTCATATAGTACGCAGACGACATGGTCCTACTTGCTCCATCTGTGGCCGCCATGAGGGAACTTCTGGCTGAATGTGAGATATACGCCCGCCAACACAACATGGCGTACAACCCTGATAAGTCAGAATATATGCTCATGGAGGCGGTCAACCGTCCGCCACATATACCTTTACCTCCGGTACTACTGAATGGCAAACAGTTGCGGCGAGTACACGAGGTCAAGTACCTGGGCCACATTCTACTGTCTAACATGAAAGACGACAAAGATATAGGGAGGCAAATAATAAGAATAAGAATAATTTTATTTGCATAGAATAAGTAAATACAGTGAGATATGTCACAGGTGGTACAGACAGTGAGCGGCTTATTCTGCTATATGTATTGCTAATACTAGCATGCAAACATTTTTTTTTTAATATTTACACTATACTTGTTGTTTGTGCTAGGAAGTCTCTGACATGATAATAGTTTTTTTCCAATAAGTAATTTGTTAGGCTACTTTTGAAGCTCTTGTATCCATTTCGGCAACATGTTAAATATTTTCTTGCACATTGCATAACACTGCTTCTTGTACAATGCAGTCCTAGGTATATAATCATGTGCTAGACGTCAATCAATCAATCAATCAATCAATCAATCAATCAATATTTATTTTACTTAAAAACATGGTGTACAATAATAGGTCTTATAAAATATAAATATCAGTTTCACATGTTTTGCTGTTAACACAACACGTAAAATATAAATCTTATGCGTCCCGTATTTCTTGTGCAATTTGGAAAAACATCCTTAGCTGTCTTAATAGAATAGAATAGAATAGAATAGAATAGAATAGAATACGTTTATTTCTAAGAATATGGTACAATTGTTGGAATAAATACATTTGGTTCAGCATACCCTGCCTTGATTAAATAGGTACATATGCCTTTTTACAAAAAGACAGGTCTCTAAAATATATACACATGGAAAGGGTAGAATTCTTACTTTTTAAGCATTGGCTTACATGATTTGCCAGAGGGTGCATCACAGATGGCTCGTATACTTTTTTTTGAGCAACAAACACACTATTTGAGCTTGAACAGTTGCCCCAACGTACTACACCATATCTTAAATTAGAGCTGATATAGCCGTGATATGCAGCTAAAGTGGTTTGCAGACCTGATGTACGCCTTAGTCGACGTAACACATAAGCAAATCTGTTGATCTTACTACAAACCTTTTCAACTTCTTTATTCTAGTCCAAAATATTTATCCAATTTCAATCCTAGGAATTTTACAGAATCCATTTCATGAATGGAGTCATTTTGATAGTTTATGTTCAACTTATGTTTTTTGCCTAGTTTTGTATTAAATTGAACATAATTCATTCAACCACGGTTTCTAACATTTTGTTTATTTTTAGTTCATGGTTTTTGATACCTTCAGCTTTATCAGTTGTAACGATTATTGATATATCGTCAACAAAAAGAATGGATTTAGCTCTAATTGCATCACTAATATCGTTTATATAAACAATAAAGAGTAGTGGGCCAAGGACACTACCTTGGGGGACACCGAAGTTATTATGTTCAGTTTCTGACTTTTGGTGAATCTCCTCGTTTCTGTGATTCATCGCGGGAATACTGACAAATTGTTTTCGCCCCAGTAGATATGTCTTAAACCAGTTTAATGCAGGCCCTCTGATACCATATCTATCTAATTTTCGCAATAGTAAGGAGTGATCAAGAAAGTCAAACGCTTTAGACATGTCTAAAAATACGGAAGTTGTGTGTTTCTTTTCGTCAAGACTTTTTGCAATATGCTGAACAAGAGTAAATCCAGCAAGTGTTGTGGATTTATTTTTTTGAAACCCATTTTGTTCTTGTTTTATGATTTCATATTTATTAAAGAAATCCATAATTCGCTTATGCATACACTTTTCAAATATCTTGGAAAAAATTGGTATTAGAGTTATAGGCCGGTAATTTGCCATATCCATTTTATTTTTATTTTTATACACTGGTATTACTTTAGAATGTTTTAGTATTACTGGGAAGCAACCGTTTTCAAAGGACTTATTCACTAGATAGGTAATAATCGTTACCAGTTGAGATTTGCAGCCTTTTATAACATAGGTACTTATTTTATCGAACCCAACTGCATTTCTGTTGTTTAGTGACATGATTATGTTACAAATTTCGATTTCAGAGAATGGCCTTAGGAATATGCTATTCTGTATCATTTTTTGACTATGTACAGAATTATGTCCTTGTGTTTTATCTAGTGTTACGTGTATTTTCTTTTTCTCTTGCAAAGAAGAGCTACCGCGGCACGAGCCAATATGCTAGCCAGAAGGTTCGCTAAATGCAGCGAAGGTGTCAAAAGACTATTTAGACTTTTCCTAAGCTATTGCACCAGCGTCTACACAGTAGAATTGTAGTCACACTACACCTGTGCCGCGATGACGGATATGCGAGTGCAGTATAATGACCCGTGGCGCGCCATATTCCTACTGCCGCGCTGGTGCAGCGCGAGCGCCATGTTCGCCGAGGGTCGCGCGCCGAGCTGGGCCGCACTGCTGCGCACGACGACAGCGAACGCCAGGAAGGCCATCTACACCTCCTCGAACACCCTGCTCACGGCAGTGAGAGAGTGGGATGCCAGCCCACTTCACCAGCGTTGGAGGGGCTACCACAAACCGGTAACCGCGAGGACGGGGTGATCCGTGGTAATCGGTTTTTATTTGTTGTTATCTCTGTGTTAATGTTTAGTTTGCTTAGTATGTAAGATTATTATTATTATTTATTTATAACTATGGACCAGTTCTGGAATAAATTATTTTCATTTCATTTCATTTCATGTAGTTGAGACATAAAATCATCGTGGTGTAATTTTTTTGTAAATATTTCGAAAACTCATGAAACCGAGAACTGATATTGTAGAAAACTAAAAAATAGTAGAATGTTTGACAAGGGGCTAAAATAAGCCATTATGACACGAAGTGATTATTTGGACGAGCTTACGAAGTGAGCGAGGACAAATATGTCTGAGTGTCATAATGGCTTTTAGCCACGTGTTAAGCACTCTGCTTTTCACTTCGACTGCGAGAACACAAAAAAGACTTAACATTAAAATTGTATATTTCATGAAAAACTAAAAGTACAGTTTAAGCAATTCTATCAAAAAGTTTGGCCAATCTGATCAGGTTTTATTTATTGATTTATTCATTAACCAACTTACATTAACAGCAAATTGCCAAACATGAAAGTCATAGGTCACAGTATAAACCATAAAATTATGAATAACATGATAAGCGTTTTGATAATATGGTTTATTTGTTTTTAATTATTCGTAAGGAGTATGTTTTTTTTTCAGTGTCATAGAAATTTGTATGGGATTATATGGTTTTTTTAAACCCTAGGAGGCTACATGTACTATTTTAGTCTCGCTTCACGATGCTAATATGACGTACTTTGTGAGCAGGATAAGTGAAAATGATTGTATATTGGGTTTACGCCCATACTACTCCCCTGTCGAGCGAGATCGGTGCTACGGTCGATAGTGGTAGTAGCCAGGAAAGAGCAAACTCGTCGTCGTCCGCTGAGTGTTGTCCTTGGTTCGATAGGCATATACAAGTAGGAGAGATTTTTTGGAACTATATTAATTAATATTTCTTAATATGAAACACATTTTTTTGTGTTTCTGTGTTTTTAATGCGGGAAAATTAACACCACATTATTATCTATTGTGATATAGATACAAGTCAAAGTTTAAAGAAAAATACGATTGCTCTCGCACGTGGTCACAACAGGACTAGAACCCGGTACCTCTCGATTACGCGTAGAGCGTGTCAGCCCCTCCACCAGCGAGTGCCACCCACCTCGAATTTATCTATCCGCTTTGACCCTACTTTAATAACTTCAGGTATAGGTTTGGTATAGTATTAAGCCTCATAGAAAGTTGGTGAAGACCTTTTCCTGCAATCCACGAGCATCGCGGAACTTCATGTATAACAACTTGATCGCCTTAAAAAACAACTACAGGATGCCCGCAACTTCGTCAGAGAAAAAAAATCATAACTCTCTTTTTTTCTTCAGTGTAGTCGAGTAAAAAGTATCCTATAACCATCTGTGGATGTCCAGCTACCTGTGTCCCAAAAAATTAAATAAGAAGCTTTGAACTTGATCGAGACATTTGAGTACCTAGTCGGGTTTTAGTTTCTTCACTTAATATTTGACATTCGAATCCCTTAGTAGACCGATTATTTACATAGGCACCTACAAATTTGTGCGACAGCCTGACTCGCACTTAACCGGTTTTTTATTGTATTTTGAATTCTAGTTACTCTACGTAATTTTAGATAAAATTTTGTAAATTGACTTTTTATATGGAATCATACGTATAAAATACTAGAAGATGCCCTGTTTTTTTCTTCACCGTAGTCGGGTAAGAAGTATCCTATAACCAACTGGAGATACCCGGCTACCCGTGTGCCAAATATAGCACTATATACCATAATAAATAGTTGAAATCGGTTTAGCCGATTTTGCGTGATGAAGCCACAACGACACATACAAACATACAAAAAATCCAAAAAAAATATTTTTCGTTTTAGTGAACTCCAAAAGGTCCGTTATAATATTTTTTTTGAAAATATCTTCAATGTAGGTACAGACATTTCATTTTTACAACTTTACTCGTAAAATAGTGTAGATAAGATTTTTCTCTGAATCTCAATTATCTTTAATTACTTACACAATTTTATATCGATGGCAAAAAGCAGAAACTTAGAAAAGTAACCGCCAATGGATTCAGTTGGTGTTTACTACGTTTCCGTTACGATAGATCACTTACCGCTACTGTATAACTAAAATTGTAACGGTTACGGATTGACTGAGAAGAGATATATTTTCCCCTGTCAAAGTTACAATTTGCGCAAACTACCCATTTCGAGAAAACAAATTTGGTCAGTCAACCCGTGACCATGGAAAGCTGAAAAGCCTCCGAAACGTCGGAAACTCAAATGAAATGATATACGCGATATAATCCGTTAAATTGTGTTATTTAAATGAGTAATAATCGCGGAAACCGAAGAACATTTTAAAATTGTAACAACTTAAGGTAAACTTTTTGTTGTTTCTCGAATTTGAGTTTTAACATTGAGGAACAAGGTTCAGATAATAACTTCACATTTAGATTCCACATAGATAGGAAATAAAAAAAATAGTGTGTAATTATTTTAATTTTACAAATTGATTTATATTCCACATAAAAGCTCGCAGTTAACTATTGAATATTACATTTTATAATACCGTTATATTGTGCATGTTAAGCGATATCGAAAATAAATGTATACACAGGCTGCTTGGGGAGGTAAGTTGAAAATAAACAAACATAAGTTATAATCACTACATAGAAACAAACGCTATTAGCTATACTAATAAAGTTAACCCATTCAATATTAGGTTTCTTCAGATTTGGATCTTGCTCATTTATTTCCCATTTGGTTAAAACTAAGTATCGGCTGTAATTATCCAACACAAAGTCATTGAAAGAAGTTATCCATACAGGCGGTTGGGTCCTCATATTTCCTAAACGCACTAAGCAAAATGATAACAAAAAAACAGTAACAGTAACAATAGTCGAGCCGCTGATAAACAACAATACAATAGGAGTCTTAGCGCTATGCTTTGGGATATTCTCACTTATTTCATTTGAAAAGACAAAGTGACTGACTAAACTTAAGCACAATATACCTAACCGGTTAAAATCTCTATAATCCAGCAGAAGAGCAGTTATTGTCAGCACAGCTATCACAAAAGCTGGGACTACTATAGTCGCTTCAATACCTTCAGCCATTCGTGCAAAATCGAATTTTACAGCGGATTGTATTCCAGTTGTTAAATTTTTGAAGACTTGTTCACGAGCAATCACCCATCCAGCGTTCTGATAAGCTTGCATCACGAATTTGATGTGACTTAAGTTGAAGATAACTTTCGTCTCCTGCCGTCTCCATTGGTCGAATTGAAGCGTGCAGCTCTTCGTGTCATACGGCCAGTCTGATAGATTTGAAGTGCAGAGGACTTTGTGTTCAGTCCTCAAAACACATCGAACGTGTCCCGTGCTGTTCAACTTACATTTCGTGTAGAAAAAGTCAAAGTCTTCTTCGTCTACTGTATTGACCAGCTTCAACCCAGGACTCCAAATATCGAAACTCAAAACTTGAGTCCATTTTATACCTTTATAATCCTCTGGTTGCCAGGTCAATCTGTCATCTTGCCAGTCGAAGTAATTCCAGCTGTATAATGTGAGTATTTCTTCGTTGTAATCGAATTGGAAGGATTGGAGTAGATATTCCATCTTCACCATAACAGTGTTGGAGTGTTCATTGATTGGAGGTTTGAGTATGTCGGTGGAACATTTGTAAAGATGATATTTTAAGTTCCTCTCTGTTTCCATTTCTGGGGTCCGGACGTTCAAAATACATTTCTTTTTGCAAAAGCCGAAACTCAAGGTGGAGAATATTATAAATGCGAACAGATTCATGTCTGGTGTGCGACTGCGGGACACATGACCGTTTACGCCCACTTTTAGTCCGAAATCCAACACGCGTGAATATCATCTTTCACTTTTGTAGGCCTATTGATTTTTGTTTAATAATTTTAGTGTTGTACATTTTGATATTTTTTCTTGGAGACTTTACTTGAGAGAGTATTTTAAAGAGGAGACGAAATAATGGCAACGAGGTAGGTACAAAAATAAAAATAAATAATGATCTTCATTCTGTAAGTAGGCTGCAAGGGCAATTTTTCAAATCTGGCTCCTATTTTATAAACGTGACAAGTGACAATTGACAACGACAATTCGCCGTACATTGCTGGGTTGCTGAGTAAATGTATGCCTGGCATCATGATGGAGAAGTAATGTATGCCGAATTGTCGTTGTCAACTGTCATCTGTCACGTTTATGAAATAAGAGCCTGATTCTACGGCATTAAAACCTGGTTGTAACGGACATAAAACACAAAGGTTGCGAATTAATGCGTGATCTCATAGGAATTTGGTGACAGGGATCGCAAACGGTATTCTTTAAATCTTCGAAGCTAGCGGTTCCGGGTTTGAGTCCCGGCCAGGGCAAGTATTTGTGTGATGAGCACGAATGTTTGTTCCTGGGTCTTGGATGTTTTCTATGTATTTAAGTATTATGATTTATCTATATATTATGTATATCGTCGCCTAGTACCCATAGTACAAGCTTTGCTTAATTTGGGACTAGATCGATTTGTGTAAGATTGTCCCTCTGTTATTTATTTATTTCTAAAATACACGCTGTATTTTAGAAAAAATAAATATTTTAAAACTGTATTTAGGAGAAGAGAAATTAATCACAATTTGTAGTTCGAGATTTTTAATCAAATATGTGAAAATCTCGTAATGAGGGTTTTCTAAAATGGTAATATCACCTGTTGGCGCCACTGTGAAAATCGTCTAAAATCTTGTGCTGTGATTGGTGGATGTTGACACTGCTTGACAGTTAGACCTTACGTCATTGTAGCGCCAACTGGTGATATTTCCATTGTGGAAAACCCTCATTCAACGAAATAAACGAATCTTTATTTCGGATATTTTGTATGAAAAAAATACCGGTTCAGATCCCTGTGGTTAAGATCTGTTTCAGCCATTTTCATCAAAATGTCTTACCAGCTGAATCATCTCATTTCCCACTTTAGATAGATCGTTGCTGGCATCCTCTTGCGAAGCCAAGAGGCGATCACATTTATCAAAAAGTGCCGATTCACCGGCGGTCCTACTCGATCAATCACTGGACCTAAAGAGTTACGGAATCCTACTATTTTAAAATTAAGATAACTATTCGGCTAAATGCAAGAAGTACGTTTATAAAAAACTAGAAGGCAATGTATTTTCACAGGTGATGTATTTCTGTTGCCGCTATAAAAGCAAATACTAACAGTATAATTTTATGTCTTTCTGTCTATATCAGTCACCAATATAAAATGATCGAACAGCGCGTACATTTTGCTTAGGTATAGGGATCTGCTAACGCTGGATAGATGGAAGAGGAAACCACGTAAAAGTGCGTTAAAACTGTCAGATGACTGTCAGATGTTTATATGAGGTCTTCCCACAACGTACGATGACTTTCACCATAAACGCTCCTTACAGAGCACAAAATGTGTGTTTGCTTCCTACTGATGGCATGGTGACAGTTCATCATACAATATCGTGAGCAACAGCGACAATAGTTTCATCGTAACTTTTGGTGATATCAGTATGCTCTCGACTTTACGTGAAATCATCATTATTTTATCTGAATTCACCTATTTAAATAAAACAATTTAACGGATTATATCGCGTATACTATTTTATATGAGTTCCAGACGTTACGACGACAACATAGGACTGCAAAACCTTAATTTCCGAACGGTGTCAAAATATCTTATCTGTTAAAAAGTAGTTTAGTAGTCTTTGTTTTTTAAAATATTATGATTAGTAATAAGGTACTCTGGGAGTTTTTTTTGCAGCGTTTCTTTTCTCCTTGGTACGCCTCATTTGTGAAATGCTGCTTGGTAAATTATTAAAATAAAATAATTAAGCCCTTCTAGCACACGTGTTACTGTCTTTACAGATTAGGCCCATCTGGCATGTATGTACATCTTTATTTGTTTTCTCAAAATTGGGTACTTTGTACAAATTGTAACTTTGACAGAGAAGAATATATCTTTTTCTCAGTCAACCCTTGACCATGGAGAGCTGAAAAGCTTCCGAAACGTCGGGAATCAAACGAGATAATATACGCGATATAATCCGTTAAATTGTTTTATTTAAATGAGTAATAATCGCGGAAACAAAAGAAAATATTATGAATTCACCTATGTTTTTGATGAATACTTTTCTCAGTGCGGCCGTTTGTAGCGTATATTTTGAGCACAACCCTCGGTGCGCGACTCCAACTCGCACTTGGCCGGTTTTTAGATTTATAAATAAACAAGTTCAACATTGTGACAGTGTCATGTCACTGTGCTCCTATTTTTCAAAGTAGTGTCAGTTTGTGGTGTGGGTCCTACCACTGAACTTCACAAATAGACGAGTCGGGATAATGTGTTCGCGTAGTGCGCAGCTACCGGCGACAGCGCGCGTCAGGTGGAAACACCCCCTTCATAAGGCATACAGTTCAAAGCTGAGCTATGATATGCACAAATATTCTTTTTATCTTTTCTGTTCGGAAAGATAAAAAATTTCATGGGTATTTAGCCGGGTGGAAAACAGCTTGTCCATCCCTAGGGTGGAAAGTAATTGAGTTACGTCATATTATTAAAATAAAAGATTTTCATATCGCGATTGCGATTGCGATTGCGATGACGATGACGATGACAATGACGATGACGATATGGTTATTACCCTCTAGTTTCGGTGTTCTTAAGGACACTCCAGATTCCATCTGGTCTTCGTTGCGGGGATCTTACGGCGGATTTTCCTCTCGGCAACTTATAGCATCGTCTCTTCCTTAAGTGTCAGTGTCCATGCTTTGCACCCGTACATTAGGATAGGTCGCAGAACGGTCTTGTAAATTTCGAGTTTAGTAGATTTCGTATAGAAGCTTGGACACCAAAACCTTGTGAAGGGCGGTACTGCACCGCAGCGTGTTCTGTATGTGGATACTGATTTCTTCGTTGCGGGTATTGGTATCGGTGATGGTGCAGCCCAAGTATTTAAGTTTTGCGACGCCTTTGTAGGTAGTATTTTCCACCCGTAACTCTTGGGTTGGACGCGAGTATTCTTGTAACGTCTCATATGTAGATACCCTTTTTTGTCTTGGGATATTCTTAAGCCGACTTTAGATGCTTCTGCTGCCAGGATATCCACAGCTTCACGTACTTTTTCTAAAGAAGTGCCTAGAAATGCCAGATCGTCGGCATAACCTATCACCTTATGTTTTCCATTAAGCTCGACCCCTCCTGGTGCTAACACTTTCCTAAGGGCAAATTCCAGGACTAAATTAAATAACATAGGTGATAGAGCATCGCCTCGTTTGAGTCCTGCCACTACTGTAAATTCCTCCGTAAGATCCATACCACTCAAACAATCATTCTACTTACTCCTGTAGCTACTTGCACCATGCGAACGAACTTCTTGGGAATACCATAGTTCTCTAAAATAGTAAAGAGAACGGCCCGATCAATACTATCATACGCTTTGTAAAAGATTGCTAAAGTTTTTTCTAGGAGGGAGATACAGCTCTCGCGATCTTTTAACACCGGTTCATAGTCCATTATGGCCGCCGTGACAACCGACCCGTAACACATCCTTACCCAGTCTCCCCTACAGACGATGCTCTAAGATGCAAATTTGAGTAAGGTAAAAACGGAGCCCATTTCGAAGGACACATATCAGGCTGCCCTAAATATTGGCTTTAATCGGTATTGTATGAACTAAAACTAGCATAGCCACTCCGTGAAGCGAACAACTTTCAGTGTGGCACAGCCCTAGCGCCTCCGAAGGTCATTTATCAGGCTGCCAGGGCTGCCACTCGGCCGCAGGGGGCAACCCTGCGGACCTCATTTTTGTTTTTTCCCCGGATGTTACAGGTACTTGGGTTAAATGTAACGATAAGGGATGATGCCGTAATTAGTGTAAAGAGACGCAATAAGGAAGTTGTGAAATTTGTTGTATAAAGGTCACATTATAGCTTTACTAGAAGGCCCTGAATTTTGCGCCAGTGAATGTCATGGTTCTCTTTTTTTGCTTTGTTCAGGTGAAAAACGTTCTGTAACTGTATCCAACCTCTTATGTCAAGCTATCAAGCCAAGTTATTTCCTACGATTATAGGTACTACTAATTACTCGAGGCTTAACTTAAAATGATTAAAATCAGTCTAGCCGTTAAGACGTAATAAGGGCTGCTACTTATGTATCCGGAATAGAAAAAATAAACAAGTATATATGACTAAATAGGGTTTTATTGTTTTAAAAATATTCTCCGAAATGATCGATGCACTTTTGCATACATTGAAACCAAATTTTAAAGCACTTTTTTTACTTTGTCTGAGGTATCTGCAAAACGTGCTGTTTGATCGTGTCGACGGCATCTTCACGGGTGGAAAATGGTTGACCATGTAATGTATTCTTTACATTTGGAAATAAATAAAAATCATTGGGTGCCAAAGAAGGGCGGTGTGGTGGATGACCCGGTAATTTGATCTTTTGACTTTCCAAACACCGAGTTGTTTCGGCTGACATGTGACCTCAACAACTTCCGGCAAACAAATGGTCCTGTACCATTCTATATTAACTGTTACGATTCTGTAGTGGCACTGTAGCCATGGCCATTTATTTGCAGGCCACCATTTGCTTCAGATTGCTTTTTGCAGGATCTACTTTTGTTGGGTTCGGTTCACTTTGGAACACCTACACAGTTGACTATTGTTTCAGGATTGCCCGCGTAGTTCCAGGATTCGTCATCTGTGTAGGTAGATGTTATAAACAGCTTTTCACTCACCACGGTTGTATTTTGAGTTTTGACAACATATTTTAGTACTTTTGACAACATATTTTAGTAGAACGGGAACAAATCTTTTTTACAGCCAAATGTTTGTGTCATATTTTAAGTATGCTCGTCATACTAATGCCTAGAGTTACCTTTTATCTCGCGATATTGACATGATGCTCTCGCATTATTAGTTTACGGCTGTAACCGTTTTCGGCTGACCTGATTTAGATTCGTCCGTGAGCATACAACACTGGTTTAGTGAGTTTAATCGTGGGTGTGTGTATCACTATACACAGTGGTTGTTGATGGTGCTTCATCAACAAAAGTTGAATTGAGTTGATCGATGGGCTGTTGTTGAGCCCACCCGCACCGAAAATCGTAATAAATCGTCGCACGAATATATTCACAAGATAGTTCCATTTTTAGTGACATGAAAATTCAAAGTCACAAAAGAAAGAAGAGCGTAGGAAATTAAGATAAAAAAACAAAGGTTCAGCTTTAGAAAAGATAAATTTTGCCATATCATGTTGTTGAAATAAAACAATTTAACGGATTATATCGCGTATATTATCTCATTTTAGTTCCCGACGTTTCGGAAGCTTTCCAGCTTTCCATGGTCACGGGAGGACCATGTTAAATTGTTTTATTTCAATGAGTAATAATCGCGGAAACAGAAGAAAATATTATATATCATGTTGTGTTTGAAATTCTAGTGTTGCCAATTCCGGATACATAAGTAGCAGCCCTCGTATAGTTAAAGTCATAGTCAAAAGTATTTATTCCATAAGATATGAACTAGAATAAGTCTTAAAGCATAAACATAACAATCAGTTCCATTAAATATTATGGATAATATACCTAACATTACTTACATTGCCTAATCCATTACATGTCAGTTTTCATTTTTGAAATCAATTTTGGAATACTTATTTGCATTGTACAGTACGTGTTCAGTTAGTTTATTTTTCAAGTACGATTAAAACTTAATGTCAATTAGTGAAGTTACACAGTCGGGTAGATGGTTAATACATTTTTAAGCTTTGGTAGATAAAACATTTTTTGGTTTTAGCCAATCGAATTTTGGAAGACACAACTTGTTCCTATATTTCGTGTGGGGTAGCTGTATATATCAGATATATATACACACGTACAAAAAAATCCTTCGAAAACCCCGTTTCTTTTTTTTAAGGGTACCACAGCCAAAATGGCATAAACGGCAGCCTTGTAGTTTCGTCATGTCCGTCCGTCCGTTATGTCACTAGGCATTTTACTCACAAACTACTTCTAACCAATATAGGTAAATTTTTCAAGGGCCCATTTCGTCAGTAGGTATGTTAATAACCTAGATTATTAACATTTTTGTAAGTAACTGTGTCACTATTGTTTTTTGAATTACGAGACAGAATGAAAATAAGAAAAAGTTTATCTCTCACAATTAATTTCTCCCGTAAAACACTCCGCAGACACCAAAAAAACTTTATTTCATTAGCGACCTTCCTTAATTGAGGCATTACCCTCTTTTACTAATTTGAGTAATAACTTTCACATTCTCTTATCTCTAAAATACGCAGAACTATATTCATCAGTAAGTAGCTCCTTAAGATAAAGTTAAATTTCAATTGAAAATGGTGAACGAAAAGTCGTTTTTATAGCGCTTAAACGTACTCATCTGGCAAACTTTTTGAATAGCAATTAAAATATTTCGCCTACTTGGGAAAATGTAAGAATAGGGAATATGCATAAATTTTTGGTTTTGCTTTATTAAAAGCTAATTCATGTAACAAACACTAGAGAAATATATATTTTCTAATAACCATAAAAATAACCAAGATATAGACCATCAAACATTTCATTATATCACTTTGTAACAAACCAGAATTTAATATAGACGGAGTACACTATGACGTAACAGTACATGTCGGTCCTCACTGTCATATCACTGTCTTATTAGTAGTTTTAATTTTCATTTCACGTTTTGAAATCATATTTACGGTATTTTGATATTTTGTTAAGAAAAGCGATAAAAAAAACTTGCTCGTAACTTGGGGAAGTAAATGAAGGATTGGCAAAAATAACAGAAATGCTTACTCTAACGATACAATAATTTTATGCTGTTATATAAATGGAAGGTCAGCCATTTTCAATCTGCAGGTACAGACAATTTGTGAACGGATTAATCATATCTTTTCGCAGCTGACTGTACCATAAAATGAAGAATGTTCGGTATATCTTGAACGGAATTTCGAAGCCAAGAGTCCATTTTTTATGAGCAGGCATTAAGTAGAGACCAAAAAGAAATTTAATATCTTCAATTATACAAGCCTGCATTCTAACTTTCTTTGTACATGTAGTCCGAGTATGCCTAGTACTCCGAGAAAATTAGGAAAATCTGCGGTAATAATTCGTCTAGTTGCAAAATTGATACAGGGCTTCCTTATAGTGTTCTAATAAACCTCTTAAAAGTCCCCACGAACCAAGTGACCCACTTAAATTTGCCACCCTGTATATTTCTTGCGATTGATGCTTAGTACGATTTCCGTGAGCACATTTAACTTCCAATTATGAGTTTCAGAAAATGTGGCTTTTTTTTCAGAAAATTATATCCGCCATCTACAATGTAATTACCGTGATTCTGGCGAATAAAAAACTATGACTATGACTATAAAAATACGATATGAAAAAGTGCACTAGCAAAAGAGCGTATCTTCACGGTACTAACGTCCTTTTGCTGAGAAGCCCAGTTTTTGACAACAACTCAAAAACGATATATCTGAATGTTAAAAATTATTTTCGTTGAAACTATTTATTAAGTTTTATCTGTGTATTTTTTTTTTCATATTTTTTGGACATACCGTGTGGAAAAAAAAGAGGGGTGCGGTACACGATTTATGGTACTTTCGGAGCGATTATTTCGAAAATTATTCACTAAATCAATTTTTTTTCAGACACTTCAAAGTCTTTTTAGAAGAAACTGTCGAAATATGTACCACACATTGATATTGACTGATTTTTTTATCAGTTTCGGTTACATGTATGTCGTGCTGTGTAGAAATATATTGTATAATTATTTAACAATCAAACTAAGTAGTGGCTCATACAAGACACATATACTCCAAATTTCATCAATATACATTATGTGGTTGTTAAGTAAAATGCCTATGACAACGGACGAACAGACATGCCGAAACTTCCGGTTTTGCCATTTTGGCTACGGAACCCTAAACGCTACCGTGCCGCACAAAAGTAAGTGTCATTTCTGTTATGAAAAACGGGTATAAAGCCTCGCTTAACTGTCTCGAATCAAGTTCCCCGCAGTCAAATTCTTGAGGTGTTTTTATTCTTTGGTGTAAAAACTTGAGTGCGCAGTTAAGCATTATGAAAAAACGCCTCGACTTCAATTCGTGCTTGCGTTATTTAAAACGCCACTCGTAGTTGTAAAATGTAGGCAGTTTTTTAGGACACTGGACACTTGACTTAGTTGAAGATTCTCAGTAAAGTTTTAAGATGGCGAAAACGAAATTATCCTTACGTAGGTATAGATATATAGATATTGTATATATTCGAAAAAGTGTTTTTTGGTTTATCACGATTTAGTGTTCTGAGTGTAATTACCGCAGCAACTTTAATTTTTCACACATCTATTTTAGATAATACCTGTGTCATATGGATCTTGGAATGCTCAGTTATGAATATATCTTAATGGCGGAAGAATAGACGAAGTATTTTTTATCTATTTCGATGTATGAAAATTTGTATATATTTATAACTACTAGGATTATCCCGCGGCTCCCAGAAGCAACACAATTACTGAAATCCACCGGCTAAAGCTTCACGGGCAATGCACAAAATAATGTGGCCATTAATTACCCGAGAAAAACACCTTTTTCCGTCTCAATAGATAGCCCGGAGTTATGGCCTCACCTAACCATTTATACTGGGAATGATAATGTCTGTTTTGTGCTCTTGGGGAAATTCTTTTTCACTTCTCATGCGCGAAAATGATCTCACTTTATACCGTTGGCGGAAATTAAAATGAAAGATTTACACTTAATAAGTATTCGTAATAAGTCTAAAAAAATAAAAAGACTCTAAAAGCTCGGCGGCACAATACAGATGATTTTTAATGGGTCTGATTAAAAAAATTTAACACATTATATTTCATTGAAATAAAACAATTTAACGGATTATATCGCGTATATTATCTCATTTTAGTTCCCGACGTTTCGGAAGCTTTCCAGCTCTCCATGGTCACGGGTGGACTGAGAAAAGATGTATTTTCCTCTCTCAAAGTTACAATTTGTGCAAACTACCCATTTTTGAAAAAACACAAATAAAGGGGTACATACATGCCAGATGGGCCTAAGCTGTAAACACACACATGTGTATGTGCCAGAAGGGCTTAATTATTTTATTTTAATAATTTACCAAGCAGCATTTCACAAATGAGGCGTACTGAGGAGAAAAGAAACGCTGCAAAGAAAAACTCCCAGGCTACCTCATTACTAATTATAATATTTAAAAAAAACTATTATATTTCAACTATGAAAAAAAAACTTTATAACAATGAGTAGTCTTTGCATTTTTATTATAACCGACTTCAAAAAAAAGGAGGTTCTCAATTCGTCGTTTTTAATTTATAATGTGTATCCGCGGGATCGACATAGCAAACAGGGTAAGCAAACTACAGTGGCAATGGGCAGAGCACATGGTTCGAAGAACCGATGGCCGTTGGGGCAGAAATATTCTCGAGTCGCGACCGCAAGGTGGTCGGACGACTTGATTAGGATTGCGGGGACTCACTGGAGGCCTGTGTCCAGCAGTGGACGTGCTATGGCTGAAATGATGATGATTAGAGAGGATTAAAAAATCTTAAAGCCTCGATTGATAAATAGGTAAAGTACTTAATCTTATTGTACAAAAAAATATAGCTTGACTCCAATCTATGAAACAGATTTGAGTTTATAGAACATACAAATGTAGGTACTGTTGTTCACATGTACCATGTAACTATCCAACTGCTTACATTTCAATACACGTTTTAGTTTCCCACCATAAATATTATCTTCTTAAGTAAAGTATCTAGAACACAATAGTGCAACTTATTCAGATAACTTTTCACTCCAAAACCACAAATCTACCCGCAATCCCATAAGCCAAGATAACAAAAAGTGTCTTCCAATTTTGACTCCAAGTATTATCACCCGAGTTTGGAAAATTTGCGGCAAAACAAAAGAATGCCGCAACTTAGCTAGTGTTAAACATTTTTCCATCGATATCTGTATATAATATTTTTTTCTGCATCCGCGATTATTACTCATTGAAATAAAACAATTTAACGGATTATATCGCGTATATTATCGCATTTTAGTTCCCGACGTTTCGGAAGCTTTTCAGCTTTCCATGGTCACGGGTGGACTGAGAAAATATGTATTTTCCTCTGTTAAAGTTACAATTTGTGCAAACTACCCATTTTTGAAAAAACAAATAAAGGTGTACATACATGCCAGATGGGCCTAAGCTATAAAGACAGTTACACATGTGCCAGAAGGGCTTAATTATTTTATTTTAATAATTTACCAAGCAGCATTTAACAAATGAGGCGTACTGAGGAGAAAAGAAACGCCGCAAAGAAAACCTCCCGGGCTACCTCATTACTAGAGACTGGCTAGCCAAATATTGTTGATAGATTTTTCCTTGTGGTATCACTAATTGTCTATGACTTAAAAAACGGCTAAAAGTCGGTTGTCAATTTAGTAGGTTGGTGCTCTATAAATATTTTGATACTTTGTGTACTAGTTCTAAAATTTGCCTATAACAATGATTCGGTACGTGAATTTATTAATACGTGAATCTCATACACAGGACAAAATGTGTAAAGAAACGGATAAACTAGAAGTTCTAGAAAGTTACTGAAAACCAATATTCAGAAGAAATCTGCGGACTCGTCAGTAGTAATTTGATATAAAAATATCTAGGCCAAAAATGTGTATATATGAGCGACGAGCGTGTCTATAGAATCCCCCACTTGGCCCATCGTGCCGGTGCAACATTACTCTAACCTAACCCATGTCTTGTCTATACCTACTTAACCTAACCAGAGACATTGGTGATGGATTAATATTATGGTATTATCGAGCTAGCTCTTATTTATTTTTCGCCTTGTTACAATGGTAAAGTAAGAAAGTGTAAACATATGTGTTTGTCGTTCACTGTACTGTACATTGACTTTGAGTGCACGTCAATGTCTATTTTATTTACTTACTAGCTTCTGCCCGTGACTTCGTCCGCCTTAAATTCGTTTATCGCGGATAAGGGTATTTTTCCGGGATAAAAAGTAGCCTATGTCCTTCCCTGGGACTCAAACTATCTCCATACCAAATTTCATCCAAATCGGTTCAGCAGTTTAAGCGTGAAGAGGTAACAGACAGACAGACAGACAGACAGACAGACACTCTTTCGCATTTATAATATTAGTATGGATTAGTATGGATTTCCTTAAGTTTAGGTACCTTACGTGAGCACAGAAAATTAAAAATATTTTCTAATATCAAAACTATAATTCCTACTTCACAAAATGTGACCAGCCCAAGATTTTTTGAATTTCCCGCCGAAAGTTTGGGTAATATTTCAGTAGCCAGACTCTTATAATCAGAGACTATTAAACTACTTTTTAAACAGATAACATATTTTACACCGTTCGGAAATTAAGGTTTTGCAGTCCTGCGTCTCGCTTGTGCCTTGATGAGATGTATTACAGGATCCCAAGCTGGTGGTAGTGACAATCCATCTTCTCTACTGAAATTTGGATGCTTTTTAATCTCAATAGCCTCGCGTAGCATTCTGAGAAAATATATTTTTTCTTTGGCAAGGATAGAAGGTTTATCAAACTTAATTGAGTGGTTTGGTTTGTCTATGACATGTTCACAGACTGCAGACCTATTACACCGACGGTGCTTGACATCTGCTATGAGCTCCTTCACTTCCGAAACTTTGAGAACTAAAATGAGATAATATACGCGATATAATCCCTTAAATTGTTTTATTTCAATGATATCTATATATTTAAAAAATCCTGCTGACATATTTACATTATTTTATTATCATTGTCGACAACTGCGAAGTACTCTTCGAAGTTGTACTAGACCGATATCCTGATTAGGGTGCATTGGGATAATTCTGAATGATTTTTGATGCAGGGTAGTTACGAAAATCACCTCTTTTATATCAGAAATAAAGTACAATAGGCTCTGCAAAGCTTCTTAGTGTCTGACACGTGAGCATTGGATGGCTCTAAGACGGTGAGCATTGTTAGTCTCTTGTATTATGTACCTAAATTTTGAGCAGTTGTTCGAAATTGCCCCAAATTCGTAGTTTTCCCAATGCATAATTTGAAAAGTTACGGGAAATATCTGAAAATCTTACCCAACCTGAACATCATACCAATTACAACGAATTTTATTAATTTGCTCTCTTGACGTCGAGTGAAGTTGAACGCTCTTTTTTTCTTATTTAGCATTCATAAATGGCTTTATAGTAGTGATAAACGAAACAAAACGTGTACTCTCAGAGAATGTTGAGAAATTAATGATTATCTATCTACTCCTATCACTATCAAAAGCCAAATAAAATGTCATGTGCTGCTGTGTGTTCTAACGTGGATTTCAAAGAAGAAATTGCACCTGTTTGTATAATATATCTTTATACGTTTGTATAAAGATATATTACTTATACAAACCTCACGTTTTTTTATATTGTATTTATTTTATTTGGTGGACCGATTTATTCTTCTATTATACAACTATCGATATCGATAAAAAAATGTTTTTAATACTAGCTATATTGCGACAGCCTTTTGTTTTGCCACGAAAATTCCGGGCTCTGATTATCACAATCAAAATATAAGAGCTCACTGATAAAGCGGTCTGATCTACGTATGCCCCGGTTTTAAACTAAACGGAATCGTGCGAAAACGGGCGCTTAAGTCACTTAGTATCGGATTTATATAGGAGCGGTGACAGTAAAAGCTTAAACGCCTATGTCTAATACAATCCCTTCTGTTATGTGTGTACGTGTATCAAAATAAAGCCGTATGTTTGCAGCTATCTTAATACCTGGGACAGTTAGTGTAGTGTCGGTAAAGTTATGGTTGTCGCTAATAATCGCTTTTGTTGCTGAGTTCAGTATATGTTAAAAGAGAAGTTCGGTTTCCTTTCGCGCACTAAAACTCATTTACCGTTTTGCAAAATTTTGAGCCGGTGTTTTTTTTTATTCTTCGGAATTGTTGCAACACCTGCAACCATTGCATACCGTGGCGTGGAAGATTATTACAGTAGTACCACAAATATAAGTTACATCGGCAATCTTCGGGCACGCCGACGAGTGCTAACAGTACCGAACGAAACCGAACGTGGACATTTCAATTAAGACCTTGTTGCAAGTACGTACGGTACATATGCAATGACAAGTGAACTCGTGCTCTCGCTCATGGCGACTGACGCGGCGTCAGACAAAATGGCGGGCGCCGGCGTCGCGCGCAAAATTTTGGCCAATGGGCTTTGGAGATTTTACCCGCGCAAACGCGCTGCCTTATAATTGGTTAATCTGTTTTCAAAAAATGCTTTCTGCGCGGGTACATCGTTGTAACTTATATTTGTGGTACAACTGTACTGTAGGTTATTATTAGGCATCGGAAATTCGGATGCTTTAATACCTAAACTTTGGCCTCAGTACCTACACCGCGCAGATGTTGACTAGCAAGGAGGCGGACTCTATTTAATTTTACTCACAAAGTTCCCAGGATTTACCGGCACACTGGAAATTAGTATAACAACAATAGGTACATACGTATCAAGATATTAAAAAAAAAACGATTTTAGTAGTTCCTGTTTACGAAATTGTATTTAATTCACATGTATTTCATTTAACTAATAGACATTTAACGTCGTAACCTAAATTATTTAAAAAGGACCTTTTCATGACGTTTTTTATAATCCCGGGTTCCCCGGAATTGAAAAATTAAAATATTAGTTTTAAGAAGTCCATACTTGCTTAGTTTTTTCCGGGTATTTGCTAGTTGTAGGTATAAAGGCATTTCCGATGCCTGGTTATTATCCTTACTTGTCCTAAATAATAAACGATAATTCTTACCTTGTCTTAAACTCCCATTTTGTCGTAAATAAAGTAACAGGAATAAATATTTTTATCACCACATTGCTAACTTCATACATTGCTAGAGGCGCCCGCAACTTCGTTGGCGTAGGTGGAAGAAATCATAATCATCTTTTTTGCTTCAGCGTAATCGGATAAAATGTATCCTTTAACCATCTGTGGATTAGAAAGTTATTAGAAAGTTGACATCTGTTTACCCGTTTTGACGTGATGAAACCACAACGAACGACACATACGAACATACAAAGAAATGTAAAAAAACATTTTTTTTAATTCTGTGACCTCCAAATCATCCGTTACAATATGTTTTTTGAAAATATCTTCAATGTACAGATATTTCTAGCGAGAAAACAGCTGGTATTGGAATTAAATGCATATTTTTAGGTTAGGTTAGGATAAATTAAATAGCCTATAAACAGACACTTTTGTAGTACAGTCACCTGCATTAATATTTGCCACAACAAAACGCGCATAAATATCTCACACGACTCTATTTCTAGGGCTGTTAGGACGTGTCAGATATTTTATTTTCGCCCGCTTTGTTAAGGCCGATAATCTCATAGGCCGATAAGCTCATATGACCGAAAACTTGCGCAATAACAAGAATCCTGGTCACTGCACACTAAACAAGCACTTGTTCCAAATGGGTATGAAACAGGACGCAGTATGCAGATTCTGCCAAGAGACAGAGGAGACTGCAATGCATATCCTCTGCTTCTGTGGACCACTCATGAGGAAAATAAGTATCTACCTAGGGCAACATGTCGTGCCCCCGGAAGAGATACAACATGTCACTGCACAAATAATCTGGAAATTCCTAGACTCAACGGGCCTCAGTAGTGAACTCTAATAAAGGGCTGCCACAATAGATCAATACTGGTCGAAGCGGCATACAGAACCCACAAATCAACAATAATAATAAATTGATGCTTGTGACTGTACTCGACCTTTAGTTCGTAGAAAACTCGTAGTCATATCTTCTTATCTTAGAAAGAGGTATAATCAGCCCGCTTCATGAAAATCTCACACTAACAGAAGCTTCGGTTTGAGTGGTTAAGATAGACCTTTCCTTGAATGTATTGTTTTTAACACGCTTTTAATAGGTCGACCTGTATGTATCTAACTATGTAATGGAATCTAAGGTAACTAATTTAACCATTTTCCAACGATCGTAGCGTCATGAAAATTGGCAGATGTATGTAGTTCTGATGACAATGGTATTGTCGAACTGATCTGATGAAGGAGCCGGAAGATATGAACTGGAACTTCATGATGGAACATCGTATCATAGCTGGGTCAATTTCCCAAGCAGTATTTTTTTATGGCAAGACTGAAAACGCAGGTGTGGAAAGGTTTTACAATAAAATACTTACCATTTTTTTTCGGAAACGGCCTCCGATTATCTACCTCGGGCATCAGCTAAAATTAAAATATTAATATATATAATTAATAAAAAAAAATATATTTAGACCGAAATTCTCATCAAGGTGGGTTGTCTGGCAGCCGGTTTTGTTTGGAAAATGCCGCATAGTTTGAATACCACGCAGGATAAAGAAAATATTTTCCCTTTATTTTATTACCACATAAACAGCTAATAAGCACATCATTTGTTTTATACCTCGTTTGTATATTCCTGAATATGTGCATATACGTTTGTCCGGCGAAGCGGGATTAATTCCACCGACAAAATCTGTAATCGATTTATTCGAAAAGTTTGTTTCCTTATACCCCCCGTCTCCTGGACACTTGGAGCAACAGTCAAGCCGCGTCACTCGGCAAGAAAGCACAGTGCGTAGCTACTGTACGCTGTCCTGCACAAACGTTGGTTTATCATCACGGTGGTGTGGGGACAAAATAACTTTTAATTACCGAGTTCGTTATATCTCTTTTCTTTTTTAACGGTTTTGTTTGAAATTTATATATGTCATGTAAAATATAGGTAGACATAGTTTCTGGAGTTGTAGTTTAGTTTTTTAAATGTTTTTTTACGTCGTTTTTCTCACTTCGCCATTCTCATTCCGGTGCTTCCGTTGGATTTTATCGACTTTAATATCCACCGGGATGAGGTTTCACCGGAATAACGTCAAATGTAGCTTCACTTCTCACAAATTTTAAAATAATAATATTTTTTATACGTTATATTTATATATTAATTAAGTATGTTTTATAACACGATACATATAACGCGAAAGTAAGTTGATCCGAGTATCAAAATTCCAGAGGTCGTATATGGTGTTGTAAACGATAAATAAATGCAAAACATGACTGACTAAGAAATTAAAAAACGATGTCGTTATTTTGTTTGGGTACAAATTGGACTAAATAAAAGATTTGAGTATAAAAATCTTTTTTTATTTTAATTTCGGTGGCCACATTTCATTCCGGTAGGCTGATTTTATCATACCGGTGTATATTATTCATTCCGGTGTGACTTACCTTTCATTCCGGTATGAGTATTATAAATTCCGGTGGAAGCTTAGATTTTGATCGCCAATATCTCGAAAACTATTTATGTTTTTAGGTTTCCTTTTAGATATGTTAATTCAATTTTTTAAATTTATTAATATTTAATTTTAAATTTAATAAAGTCTAAATTACATACCTACATTTAAAATTCTCAAAAAGAAACAGAAATAAATATTTACACTGGAATGATACAAAAAATGCGATCTGTTGAAATTCACCCAGCTGTGTTTGGATGTGTGTGTTTTTCTAGTGTTTTTTAAACTATTAATTTATTTTTTTGTACTTTTTTGTGTGAGGTGTGCAATAAATAAATAAATAATTAAATAAATAAATATATAATAATATTTTCTTCTGTTTCCGCGATTATTACTCATTGAAATAAAACAATTTAACGGATTATATCTTTGATTGTAACTGAAATTGTAACTTTGACAGCGGAAAATACATCTTTTCTCAGTCCTCCCGTGACCATGGAAAGCTGGAAAGCTTCCGAAACGTCGGGAACTAAAATGAGATAATATACGCGATATAATCCGTTAAATTGTTTTATTTCAATGAAATATATAATAAATAAAGACTGATTGTATTGTCGTGAATCAAGAACGTTGATGAAGCTAGCTTTCTTTTTTTTATGGATATAGAGTTTATACGAAAGATTAGTAAATGCATACAATACTCTCGAAAAAACCCAATTATGACTCACAACAACTTGCCCAACAAATTCTAATTAGCACCCCAGAAACTCGCGGTAAAACAAAATAAAATATTTTTCAATTAAAAAGTTTCGCAACAAATAAGCTGACATGTCCATTTTCGTCCTGCGTCACGCACAACCAATAAATGAAACAGCGGTGTTTCTTGAGCATTTCGACAAATTGTCAGTAGGTACTTTGGAAAAAAAAACTAAAAAAAAAGTGTCTCAGAACTATATTTGGCCAACAAATTCTAATCAGCACCCCAGAAACTCACGGTAAAACAAAAGACAATATTTTTAAATTAAAAAGTTTCGCAACAAATAAGCTGACATTGACATGTCATTTCCGTCCTGTGAGACGCACAACTAATATATGGAACAGCGGTGTCTCTTTATATGAGTATTTCTACGAAGTCTAAACTGAGCGAGCACTAATCAGGAATTAAATGAAAGTTGCCAAAGCGAAAGAAGTACGCACATCTCGTAGCAAGTGGATAGAGTAGTGGTTCAAAGTAGTGACGAAATGTTTGTGTATATATTCGTATAAGTACTCTAGTCGAGCCACATTAAATTTCACGAAAACCATTAATTTTCGTATTTTGTTACAAAATATATTTAACGATGAACATTATTTTCCATACTTAAGATTCTATCGAGAATATATTTTCTTAGAAAAGAATCAAAAACAAAAGCAATCAAGAATAATTAAAAATAACTTGGAACAAATGAAACATTCCTCAATTGAATTACTAACTATTCTAAAAATATACATACAACTTTTCTAGAAATTGACAAATGTTCGTTTCTTTTTAGAGTTTGGCCAGAGAAACATGATATTGACCTTGAAAGAGAATTCTTTATATGGCAACAATTTTACATATTGAAAAATCTGTCAAATTATAAAACCTACTTCGTTTCTATGCATTCCGTATTGCCAGGTCATGATTTTTTCAAATTTGCCGCATATTTCTAATGTCATGTTTCGCTTGCCAAACTCTAAGTAACAGCGCAACGTCACTAACGGGAATGCCATAGAGTAGAGTGAGAGTGACATGGTGCGTAAACACTAGTTAAGACGTTGTCAGGCGAATGTCCAGTATCCTTTAGATGGCTGGTGTGATCTCGTCATCCGGATAAGAGAGCACGTTTTAAGGATGTCGGATAATCCGACCTATTAAGAAGCGGCTTCTGTGGGATACACTCTTATAGGTTTTTAGCGGTGCAGAATTCGAGAAAAAACGATGGATGCCATTTGTATTCTTCACCCCAAAAACCTAGAAGTTTGCACCCGTTACTACTTTTATAAAAAACTGATCTTCTCCATATTGAAATCTAAAGTGGATGACATTTGCATGATTTGTATACTGATACCCATAAAAGCTTATTTTTTTATACAATAGAAAAAGTTGAGTGACAACCCTGAGCGATTTTGTATGACAAGATGGCAGTCAGTCTCTCGATGTCAATGGCATTGGCTCATCGTTCTTATTTTCAGTGTGGTACCTCTGTAATATCACTATGCTGTGGCAGAGGATTAAACAATTCAAAACAGCCAGGTGGCCATAATACGACTTTTTCGGTCACCGCGAACTTTCGCGGGACAATCGCTGTCAAAGTTATCAAACAATGGCGGTCAAGTGTAATTGGTTTATTTTGACAATTGGGATGTTGACTGTATCCAAATAAAAATAAAATTTTGATGCGAAATGGTAGTTTCTATGATAGAAATCTTATAACAAAAATTTGAGTTCGATACCTTACGTGTAGCTTGTATTATGAGCCTTTAAAGTTGGGTGGGAAAGTCCATTTGATGGGTGTTCATAGAAAAATACAGTCGGCTAAAATAAATTTTTTGACACAAACTATTTTTTTGGATTCCATACCCAAAGGGTAAAACGGGGCTCTATTACTAAGACTCCGCTGTCTGTCCGTCGGTCTGTCCGTCTGTCTGTCCGTCTGTTTGTCCGTCTGTCACCAGGCTGGATCTCATGAACCGTGATAGCTAGACAGTTTAAAATTTTCACAGATGATGTAATTATGTTGCCGCTATAATAATAAATACTAAAAACAGAATAATATAAATATATATTTTCTTAATTTTCAAATTCAGTCTTGAACAGTCCGGTTGCGTTAAGTTTGCACCTCATTTGTATGCAACGTTATAGATACCAGGTACAAACTTAACTTAAACGGCTAGTTAGGTTAGGTTAAGAGAAAGTTTGTACGGAACCCTCGGTGCGCGAGTCCTACTCGCACTTGGCCGGAGTTTTTTATTGTGGGATATATAGATACAATACAATACGTATAATCAAAGCGCAAAGAAAATACGACGTTTTCTCCCAAACCTAAAACTTTTCGCGGCACCTATTTTTTGCTTGTTCAAATTAACAAAAAATATATTAATGACAATTAATTATTTAGATATAGACCGAATATAGATTCAAATAAGGAATAAAATAGTTTTAATTAAACAACTCTTTGATATCTCTTGACCTCTGATTTAAGCAAACTTCGTTAAGAGATTGAGTGCTGAGAAACTAAGGCTGTGGTCTCAACGCCAGCGATCAGCGAAGCTGTGAGCAAGTCTTATTTTCGAGAAGTTGATAGTTTTAGAAAGAAAATGTTACAGATTAGTTTAAAAACATAAAGGCTGCCTCGATACAGAAACGTCGGTATAATCGCGAGTAGTTAGTGTGGGAAATGTAATAAGCGTCGTAAGCATGCAGCGAGAAGCGATGAAGATCAGCTGATTGTTTTCTAATCAAATCAGAACAACGATTAAGTGCCTTGTACCGCCAGTGCTTTAAACGAGAAACCAATTAATTTAGTCATTAATCTATACTATTATAAAGTTGTAAAAATGAAATGTCTGTACATTGAAGATATTTTCAAAAAATTGATTGTTACGGACTGTTTGGAGGTCAGTAAAAAGAAAAATATTTTTTTGGATTTTATGTATGTTTGTACGTGTCGTTGTGGCTTCATCACGCAAAATCGGCTAAACTGATTTCAGTCATTTTTGGTACACGGGTAGCTGGGTATCTCCAGATGGTTATAGCATACTTTTTACTCGACTACGCTGAAGAAAAAAAAAGGGGATGTGACTTTTTCTCCTCCGCGAACGAAGTAGCGGGCGCCTTCTAGTATATATATATATATTATTTCAGACCTAATACGGTAATATTAAGTTTACACACACAGCTAGACTTAATAAATATGTTAGTACAATAATAATAAAACTATAGCTACTTATACCTAACTCACAACTCGATTGCGTCACAGCAAAGCACCTAGTTAGAGAGGCAAACATAACTTTTGCTCTACTTGGCCATGCCAGGAACAAATTACCCAATATTTAGTTATCGGGCAGTCGAGACGCCCTTCCAACGCCTTAGGTAAGAGGCAATTCCGTTTCACCTACTGGCATAAAAGTCATCAATGTAATTACAAATGGCGGACATAAACGCCAAATGGCACTTTCTACCAGTCAACCACAGGGCACAAGCAAATAATGCATACATAATTACTTATCCTACATACTTTACATACATATATATATATATAATATCATAATCAATTAATAAAAACTTACTATTCAAATAAACACTTATTCGCCAACAATTTATTCGAACAAATTCTAGAATTACGAATAATTTAATCATCATATCATTTGATTAAATCTCGAATAAAAGTAAGACATACATTTTAGTTTGTAACTATAACTCAAGATATCTTGTACCATATAGAGATTGAAAACTAGACAACAATAGGGTATTTCGTGGAATTAGATACACCTAATAATGTTTTACTTACATTTTTATCTCTCAACATAATCGTACACAGATTTAAAAAATAAATACCTACCTTATTTGTTATGTTATCCCAGATTATTAATCTCATTACTAGAAGAAAAATAATTCACTGTTGATTTATTCGACGATTAATTTATTTGCTAATAAATTATTATAAACTCATTAGACTAACCCATATATGCCCAGTGGGTCGTTTTTACCCAATAATGCAGATTATAGAAAATGTGCCAGTTTGTTAATATAAACGCTAGTAACTAACGAAATATACCTATATAAGAAACAAAAAATAGTTTTGGGTATATATGGGCTAAGAAAAACTATTCGACATATAAAATCGTCATTGGCGATTAAGTCGTTTATTCTTTCTTAGTCGTTAGTCGATTACATTTTGCCCATTTCGTGTGTAGTTAGTCGCTGTGGGTTAGGCCGCAGCCTTAGCTTAGAAGTCTCACTCATCTCGACTAACTCAATAGTTGGATTCTGTACACAATTGAAGTAATTGAGATTCATTAAGCGCCTTTCAAAAGATTGAGAAAATACTGAAAATTCTATTTTAAGGTTAATCTCTTGAGGTCTTAATTTTTACTTAAAATGTAGAAATCTCTGTATAGATCTGAATAATAATTATTTGTAAAAATCTAATGGCTGTACAGACAGCCTCAAAAATAACAGGACCCTTTAATATTAACCATACATAGCAAAAGATTCCTATGAAAAATTACTTATGTATAGTCGCGGAATTAAAAGTTTCGTCAATTTTCGACCCTATGTGATGATATTAAGGTTCAAAAGTGATGAACCTTTTCATTCCGCAACTGTACAGTCAACTGGAAAAATATTTAAGTAATGAACATTGATAAATATCTAGGCATCGACTCTATTATTGTTATAGGAGCAGAGTTATGCAAATGAGGGTTTTCTAGAATGGAAATATCACCGTGACATAAGGTTTAATTGACAAGACGTGTCAGCATCCTGTACTGTGACTGGTGGATTTTGACACTTCTTGTCAATTAGACCTTACGTCACGGGGGCGCCTACTGGTGATATTTCCGTTGTAGAAAAACCTCATTGTTAAGATATTTCTGAATATAACATAAATATTTTTACAGCTGACAGTACCTAAATAGGCTATGAAGAGAAATGCGAGGTTAAAATCTTCCGGATTCCACCGTGTATATCCAAATAATTATTGTAAATTGTAAACACTTTATTGTACATAAAAACAATAAAACAAATAAAGTAAAGTAACACATTTGTACAAAGGCGAACTTATCCCTTTAAGGGATCTCTTCCAGTTAACCTTAGAGCAAATGAGAGAGAAGAATAAACATCAACGCAGATAGACAAACCAACAAGTTAATATGCACAATGACATTAAAACTATTAAAAGCTAAAGTAGTATACACATATACATAAACCCTGAATAATAAATAGTAATATAATAGCATATCCAGTAGAACTCCAATTATCCGAACTCCGACTATCCGAATCGCCGATTATCCGAATCACAAAAAATTGTCCAAAACAGCTTACATTGACGGAGATGTTTAAAAAACAATGATTTTTATTTCTAAACTTGTACATAAGTACATTTTATTTATATTTAAAACATGTGAAAATTTCATGTTTCTTTCATTTAATTCAATAAAAAAATAGTGCAATATCAAAACGTAGCTTTTATTCTCTCCAATGGTAATTTTTTTTTTAAAAATCCGATTATCCGAATATTTGATTATCCGAATGGGTCCCGGTCCCCATTAATTCGGATTATTGGAGTTCTACTGTATAGCATCTAAATAAATAAATACACTAACGGATAAATAGTAAATGACGAGGTCAGGGGTCTAAAAGCCATAACTTTTTAAGTTTTCTATAAATTATGCCACGGTTTGTGACTGCTTAACGGACACCGACAACGCGAAATTAATAATTCATGCCTGTATGCAATAAATGGAATGCGTATGTGGAAAATTAAACTCCTAAGGCGATAATTAAAATCTCACAATTAACTGCGAGTTGGGTGCGGATCGGATTCCTCAAAACATTTCTAAGTCCCGAAACTTCGCTGTGACCTCAATCAGGTTTGCGCAACAGGATCGCTAGGTTTCCGTAAATTTATTTATTTCAAAATTGACTACTGATGACTGTTGGTAATGTATGATGATTCAGTAAGAAATAAATGGAGACAAAAAACCGAACAAGAGCTATTTGGACACACAAGTTGCATATATGAAGGGCCTTATACAACCATATATCTACATATATAATATTTTGGGATATGTATGGAAGGGTCATACTAAAGAATGGTAAGAGATCACTGTTGCCCATAGATACCAGCAACACCAGAATAGTCACAAGTTCTTTGTAAATAACTAGTTAAGGCACACGTTACGTACTGTTTATTAGGTATTATTCATTTATTTATTTATTAGGTTGACCAACAGCTAAAATACTAACAAAGGTAAATAACAGAGGTACAGGTAAATATTAATGTATTTACCCAATTACAGGCAAACAAAACAGGCGAATGGCAAGTAGGCGAATAAGGTACTTGACTGACTTGACTGTTCCTTTTTATGAACTGTCAAAACGGTCAGAAAGAATGAAGTTTGAAAGGAAAAAATGTTTATGACGTCATAATTGTATACGGTCAAATTGCCGTCTTATTTTTTGATCATTTGAAAATCGCCAAAAGCTTAAAAATAAGTATTGATGAATGTTTTCTACGTATTTTCAGAAATAACATTTAACTGCCAGCGTGACATCATTTATGTTGACTACAGGAAAGTACCCGTTTATGAGGTATAGAAAACTATATTTTAATAAAAGTTCCATTGACATTGCTTTATTTTGATTACTTTAGGGATAGTGAGAACTCTTTAAAATGCTATCTTTCTCTAATCAAGCACGCTTATTTTACATGCAATGACAATCCAAACACGAGGGTTGAAGATATAGGTTCAAAGTCAAATGATTTGTACAGGAATGTAGATGCTAAGTTGTGTTGAAGATTTAGCCAACTTCATGCGGTCTCGGTTTGACTTTGAGAAATTCTCAGAACGTATAATTATGGACGTGGAGTGTGTAGAAATAAGTAGAGATCTGCGAAATATGTAGGTCATGTGCGCAAACATGGTAATGTTGCTCAAGGCTTTAATTACGTAAGTCGATTAGGTATTATAATATATAATAATAAAATCCTACCATTGCACCAATCGTTGACGGTCGGACGTCGGACGGTGTCATGGAGCACCTGGTTTTGTACCCTTGTGTATACCCTTCAACGGCCAAGTCACAAAACATCAACTATAATAGTAAAAAAATCGCAGTAAAGAACCTTAAAGTGCGTCCACATTTGTATCATTTGCCCGTATCAGATCATCGTCGCGTAGCATGATCGCGTGTCACGATCACGCGTTTGAACGTTGCGCCGATCCGATCACTCGAAATCCATTTGCTACGCGTATCACACACTTGTATCGGAAGACTGCGGCATTATCGGCGCGCCGACAGTAAGCGTCCAAGCAGCGCGATACGCAGTCATGCTACGGAACGGTGATCGGATACGAGCAAATGATACAAGTGTGGACGCACCTTTAGACGTGGCACGACTTTGTCTAGATTTCATTACTTTTTAGAGAGATACAAGCAGCTCCATCGAAACTTGGCTAGTTTTTTACAGAATGTTTTTGGTGGGATTTCACTTCTTTTTGTAGAAAAAGAACGTGGGTATAGACCTTCGATTTTGGATATCACATGAAGCGGCCCACCAAGTTGAATATTTTTTGTAAAGGCGGTATGTCGATCTCTAATAGTTTGGTCGGGCTCTTGTGGTTTCTAATTAGTGTCACCAGGTACACCTAGGGCTGCCATCTTGATTATGCCAGAACCCGGATAAAATCTTCAAAAACCCTGATATTTGAAGGAAATCGCATTTTTCCCCGGACATGTTAGATTTTATTCAGTTCAATAAGGTTTTCCCTGATACAAAAAGAGTTTACCCGGACACACCTTAAAAACCCGCCCGGACGGCCCCCGGACAGCCTCCAAACTAGGACAAATCCGGGGAAACCCGGACGGATGGCAGCCCTAGGTACACCAGATCTTCGATTATCTATTATTCGAGTTTTATAGTTTTTCCTTTATGTGGCCATTAAACCCTAACTCTGTACCAAATTTCAGCTCTCTGAGTTTATGGGAAGTACTAGTTCTATTCTGATGATCATGAGTGAGTGAGTGAGTGTCATAAATGCGAAACTTTGCTTTCGCTTAACTTCAGAACTAAATGACCTACAGACTTGAAATTTTGGATTTTAAGTATATGATTGTAGCTTACTGGATGACGAAAATTTCTGCGTTCTGGTCTTATCCAGAGGTTCTCAAATAGGGGCTGAAAATGCGGCGAAATGGTTCCAGTAAAGGATGGCACCGCAGTGTTTGCTTCGCGCTCGACTTGGCGGGATATTATTTATTCAAACAACGAGATTCATATTTTGTTAGTATTTTCTTATAACTATGTTAGTATTTCGTACTTAGCTAGCGACATTGTGTTTTTAATTAAGTGTTGCATCATGGAGCCTTCATTTCTTACAGCTCATAGTCTTCAGGAGGCTGTTTGAATTGTCATGAATTCTGGTCAAAAGAGATGCCGTCTTCTTGCGCAGTAGGTACAGCGGAGAAACTGTCCACTTGAGCTTGTATAGGGCTATGGGGGCCCGAAGAAGTCTTATTTTTAGGGTTCCGTATGTCACAAGCATTTTACTCAAAAACTACATAATGTATATTGATGAAATTTGGATTACAGGTGTCTTGTATGAGCCGCTACTTAGTTTGATAGTTAAATCACAAAAAATATATATTTCTAGGGGGACACTCCGTACATATAATTTGAGAAAATTTGAATTTTTTCGCATACTTTTTCGGAGATAAGGGGGTTTATCATTTTGCTTCATATAAATAAAACAATTTTTACGGATTCTATCGCGTATATTATATCATTTGAGTTCCCGAAGTTTCGGAAGCTTTTCAGCTTTCCATGTTCTCGGGTTTACTGAGAAAAGATCTATTTTTCTCTGTCAAAGTTACAATTTGTGCAAACTACCCACTTTGAGAAAACAAATAAAGGTGTACATACATGCCAGATGGGCTTAATCCGTAAAGACAGTTACACATGTGCCTGAAGGGCTTAATTATTTTATTATAATAATTTACCAAGCAGCATTTTACAAATGTGGAGAAAAGAAACGCCGCAAAGAAAAACTCCCAGGCTAGCTCATTACTAATTATAATATTTTATAATAAAAAGCAAAGACTACTAAACTACTTTGTAACAGATAAGATATTTTTAAACCATTCGGTTCTGCAGTCCTGTGTCTAAAATTGTTTTATTTAAATCAGTGATAATCGCGGAAATAGAAGAAAATATTATTTTGCTAGCCACGGACGTTATTCAGCAGCGGACGCCTCCCCTCTAGTTCGCCATAGAGTGCGATCCTGTGTAGACCGCATCCCCCAACTCTTCGCGACCCTCACGAGTTCATCCGTCCACCTAGTCGGGAGTCGTCCCACGCTGCGCTTTCCTATGCGTGGTCGCCACTCGAGGACTTTACTGCCCCAACGGCCATCCGTTCTCCGGGCTACATGGCCCGCCCATTGACACTTCAACGATGCAATCCTGTGAACTATGTCGGTTACTTTAGTTCTTCTGCGGATATCCTCATTTCTGATCCTATCACGCAGAGAAACTCCGAGCATAGCCCTTTCCATTGCACGTTGCGTGACTCGAAGCCGCCTTATGAGTAGAGTATTTTCCTGCATAAAACAAAATTAAAACACATAATACAATAGCCCAGATTGTCCCATAATGAGGCTCTGGACGATCCTCCACGCTGGACAGACGTGTTAGAGTTTTTTTATTATACCTACCTTTAATTTTATTTTTACCTTCAAATCTGTGGAAGTGCATTTTAATTTTGTTATTTAATTTGATTCAATTTTATCCATTATTGATTGTAAATATTTTAAGACCAGAATAAATAAATAATAAATAAATATCAGGGACAATCCTTACACAAATCGACCTAGACCCATACTAACCATAGCTTGTATTAAGGGCACTAGGCGACGATATACATAATATATAGATAAATTAAATATTTAAATACATACAAAATACCCAAGACCCAGGAACAAACATTCGCGCTCATCACGCAAACACTTGCCTTGGCCGGGATTCGAACCCGGGACCGCCGGCTTCGTAGCCGTTGTACAACCCACTGAGCCAACGTGTCGTCAATATGGCATTACGTATTACGACATTTAAATTTCCAAATTGTATTTTAATTACTTTTTATAGATATTTTATTTGACCAGCGTGTCTACATGTAATTGTTTCTCAAATGCCTGCAAATATGTAGATTTTAAGCCAAGTAATTAACACAAAATATGGATCTTTATTATCTACAAATAAATGATATAACTATTAAAAAAATGTTTGCGAATGTGCCACGCACTGGTTCCTTTTTTATTCACCTTTTGGTACGGAACCCTAAAACTGAACCTTACATTTTGCCGAGGGAGTTTTCTACTTTAATAAAATTTCACACTTATTCCTCCATAATACTAGTAAGCAGAATTTCTCTTTATATCTTGTACAAAGCACAATTGTATGGCGCATTTCATTTCGCTCCATTTATCACGCTCGCGTGCTAAATCCCTAGAATTATGAAGACGTTCTTTCGGTGAAAGTAATGCTTAATTATTGCCGTTCTAAAACGGAAACGAAAGAAGATATGATTATTAAAATAAATAAAATGAATAAAAATAACACAGAGGGACAATCTTCCACAAAAATGATACAACTGGGACGTTGACTGTAGGTAATAAAAAAAAAATGAGTTGATGCCTTGGGTGTACATAACTTGTTTTATGAGCCTTTAAAGTTGGGTGCAAAAGTCCACTTTTAAAGTATGAATGGAAATTAAAAAAGAGGACTTTGCCGGCCTAGGCCTGCATGATTTGTATGAAATTTCATTAACGACCTCTTGTCCTAGCCGCTCCTGAAACGTCATACTTCGCAGCCTATTATAAGGAGCATAACATCAATATTTCATTGCATGTCTGAGAAAAGACCTTAATTTCCCCATACCAGGGCACATTGCGAGAATGGATACGAGTCGCTGGACAACACGAGTCCTTAAATGTCCGAGGCCCAGAGTGGACATGTGACGTCACACACTTCTAGGGCGTTTTTTGGGACAGTCCAAAGATGAGATTTTAAAACTGTTGTATCTCGATGAGTTTTATGATATTCAAGTAGTTTTTTTCACCAATGTTTCTATTATTGGGAGATCTTTATATAACATACCATAGAAAAAAGTTGTCAAAAATTGTCAACATCCCAATTTAATGGATTATATCGCGTTAATCATCTCATTTGAGTTCCCGATATTCACTAGGTAGACTGAAAAAAAAAATATTTTCTCTATAATATTTTCTTCTGTTTCCGCGATTATTACTCATTGAAATATTATAATTAGTAATGAGGTAGCCTGGGAGTTTTTCTTTGCAGCGTTTCTTTTCTCCTCAGTACGCCTCATTTGTGAAATGCTGCTTGGTAAATTATTAGAATAAAATAATTAAGCCCTTCTGGCACAACTGTCTTTACAGCTTAGGCCCATCGGGCATGTATGTACACCTTTATTTGTTTTTTCAAAAATAGGTAGTTTGTACATATTGTAACTTTGACAGAGGAAAATACATCTTTTCTCATTCCACCCGTGGCCATGGAAAGCTGGACCAGGAAATTGTTTTATTTCAATATTTTCTCTGTCAAAGTCACAAGTAGGTATTGCAAACTATTACCCACTTAGCAACAGCAAAAAGTGGCAATGGGCGGGCCATGTAGCCCGGAGAACGGATGGCCGTTGGGGTAAAGTCTTGTAGGAGCGACCACGCATAGGAAAGCCCAACGTGGTACCCCCTACCAGGTGGACGGATGACCTCGTAAGGGTCGCGAGGAGTCGGTGGATGCGGTTTGCACAGAATCGCACTCTGCGGCGAGCTATAGGGGAGGCCTATGTTCAGCAGTGGACGTCTGTGGCTGATAAATAGATAGATAGCATTTCATAGAATGATGGTTTCTGCAGAGAAAAAATGCTCCAAAGAAAACCCCCAGACTACCTCATTATTAATTATAAACGGACGTCGGGAACTCAAATGAGATAACATACGCGATACAATCTGTTGAAGACGCTTCATACAAATGAGCGCTAATGACGGAATCAGAAAAAAGATTTTGTTAAACGATATAATATTATTTTCTTCTGTTTCCGCGATTGTTACTCATTGAAATAAAAAAAAAAACGGATTATATCGCGTAGGTTATCTCATTTTAGTTCCCGACGTTTCGGAAGCTTTTCAACTTTCCATGGTCACGGGTGGACGAGTGTCGAAGCCGGGTATCTCCAGATGGTTATAGGATACTTTTTACCCGACTACGCAGACGAAAAAAAGAGGGTTATGACTTTTCCCCCTCCGCGTACGAAGTTGCGGGCGCCTTCTTGTCCTTATCGGTACTATTATAAAGTTGTAAAAATGAAATGTCTGTACATTGAAGATATTTCCAAAAAAATATTGTTATGGACTATTCGGAGGTCACTAAAACGAAAAATATTTTTTTTGGATTTTTTGTATGTTTGTATGTGTCGTTGTGGCTTCATCACGTTAGATCCGCGAAACGGATTTCAACTATTTTTGTTACGGGTATCTGGGTATCTCCAGATGGTTATAGGATATTCTTTACCAGACTATGCTACAGAAAAAGAGGGGTTATGACTTTTTCTCCTCTATATAATAATAATGTATTCTCACTTGAATTCTCAAGCTTTTCTATAATTTCCAATAAGTATATCTTAAATTTAAACAGATACTACTTTTATATAAAAAAAACTTATTTGATCTTCTTGTGATCCTATGGCTGGCGCTGGCTGCGATCATCTTGGGATCATTTCCGCCAATGAGCGACCTTGGGTAGGTGGGTTAGTTATTTTTTCTTTATTATTGTTTCATTTAAACATGATTTAAATTAGTTAATATTTAATGCTGACATAAATTGTATGCCGCATTGCGGTTGATTGTGATGAACCAAATCTAACATATTATCATCATGATCATCATCATCATCATCATTTCAACCATAGGACGTCCACTGCTGGACACAGGCCTGCTCAATAGATTTCCACATGGGCCGGATAGAGGCGACCCGCATCCAGCGTGTCCCCACACCCATAACTAGGTCGTCCGACCACCTTGCGATTGACCTTCCCACGCTGAGCTTGCCGGTACGCGGTCTACACTCGGGAACCTTTTTTGCCCCAACGGCCGCAACACCTAACATATTATAAGATCACCTTCACTCTCAATAGATATATCAATAAACGATTTCAATTCGAATAATCGAATGCGTCATCCAATAGCTACCAGTTTTCAATTTATTTACCAAGCTTGTAAAAACCAGTAGACAATTTTTTTCAAAAACAGGTCTACTTTCACAATTCACTTAACCAACAGGGGGAAAACTGTCAAACAACATTCCAGACTCGTTTGAAACGCGAAAAATTTGGTTAAATTCGTTCAGAGTTTGGGAGTTGGTGAAAAATTCGTGGTCCGGCGCCAATTAGATACCTTTGGTGATAAGAACGTAGAATTATTTTTATCTCTCCTGTTCCGAAAGTTTATTTCCATGGGTAAATAAAAAAGCTTTTTTTATCCCTTGGATGAAAAGTATTTTTTTTACAAGTTTTTATTGAACTTGCAATGTAACTATGTATTTTGGGGTGGAATCTTGCAAATAAAATTTTTGACCTACTTCCCGGTTTCCAATTGAGCTAAAATTTTGCATACTTATGTAAATTCGGTGAGATTCAAGCTGATCTGATGGAGCAGGAAGGTGGTCATAGGAACTCTGTAAGGAAAAAATGTAATCCTACCGAGTTTGGGCTCTTTAGAACTTTTCGGTAAGTAGTTGATGGATGTTCAAAGAAAAGTACAGGCGAGAATAAAAGCTTGTCACAAAAATGAAATTTTTGACAGAAACTGATTATTGTTACGATTAGCCACGGAGTCGAACATAATTGAATTACGTCATATTATTATCTAAACTCAGCCATACATGTGGGATTGGTACTGGCTGAGCGTAAGGTGCTGGCTGTTAGACGACAAAAGTAAGTTTGAATAGAGCGGAATAAGGAATGTGTTCTGTTGACGGATGACAGAGAGTGTCAGTTGATGGATGGAGTGTATAAAAGTTGTACATAATTATGTAAATTTGTAAATATAAAATATTAAGAAGATCTTTGCGTTTTCCCTGCCCCATTCCCACATTTTTGGGGGTCATCCGGGATAGGGGCAGGATACACGACGAAAACAACACGCATTTAGACCAAAGTTGTAATAAACACGAGGAGCGGAATCGAAGAATTTGAAAGAAGGCAACGACGATGTGGGAAGACGATGTTGAAAGAATTTAAGTACGATGAAGACGACGGTTTTGGTTGGTGACGATGTTGAGCTGGCACGACGATAAGGATTGGACAACGAAGATGATGGCACTGTTAGAAAGACGAAGGGTAGTTGAAAATGGAGACGACAAGATAATAAGGTAGAGACGACGGAATTGGATGATGGAGACGAGACTAGCAAACTAAGACCTGAGAAAAGCGGTGGTGAAGACAATACTTTATAACGTCTGTAGTGTTTTCATATGATTTTTATGCAGGGTTTATAGTGAAGATGTTAGTAAGACGTGTTACTGATAACGAGTATGTGGTACGCTAGAGGGAGCATGTCTGGGGACAGACATGAGTGCAGGATGGCCGAGTGTGGGATTGGTACTGGCTGAGTGTAAGGTGCTGGCTGTCAGACGACGAAAGTAAATTTGAATAGAACGGAATAAGGAATGTGTTGTGTTGGCGGATGACAGAGAGTGTCAGTGGATGGATGGAGTTTATAAAACTTGTATTTAATTATGTAAACTTGTAAATATAAAATATTAATAAGATCTTTGCGTTTTACCTGCCCCATTCCCACATACATGTGATTATTACAGTCTATAGGTTGATATTAAAGTCATTTTACAGTTGGCCTATTTTATAAAATGTGCGTTTAGTATTTTACTTTCCTCACTGTTGAAATGAAAAGATAGAATGCGAAGAAAAAAATGCTGTTCCTCCACGATACCGCGCCTGCTCACAGCTCCGCAGTCGCCATGGCTAAATTGTTCGAATTGCGCTACGAATTGCTGCCTCATCCACCATATTCTCCAGATTTCGCCCCTTGCGACTTCTTTTTGTTTCCAAACTTGAAAAAGTCCCTCGCCGGAACTAGATGTGGGTCGAATAAGGAGGTGCCGCCGCCACGGAGACCTATATTGTAGACCTCGGGAAAACGTATTTTTCGGATGGGTTGAAAAAGCTGGAGCATCGTTGGGCCAAGTGTATCGAGTTAAAAGGAGTCTAGGTTGAAAAATAAATCACCACATTTCCCAAAATTTTCTTGTTTTTTTGTAGGCTAAGTATTTATTGTAAGGTACAGAATGCAAAGAATCTATCCTAATCATATTATTCACGAATTCACCACGAAACTTTTCAGTAATGTTGTTAAGACATCAGAATAACACATAGGCTATAAATTGCAACACTACGAGGACGAAGTCGCGGGCAACAGCTGGTAATATTATAAATGCGAAAGTAAGTCTGTAAAAAATAAATGTCTGTTTAATTGAAGATATGAAAAGTAAAAGCCGGGTATTTGACAAGATCTGTGCATTTTGCATTTTAACGGGTTTTTCTGCCCTTAGCGCCATGGTGAGCATCTATGCAACTAAATTTTCACCCTAACAGAGTGATCTTTACAGTTGCTAAATGTTAGGTAGAGATGTCGCTGTTGTGATTGTTATTAAGATCTTTGTATTTATAAGAATATAGTTTCTTAGTGAAGAAATTTACTTTAAAAGTCGTGAAGATCATGATGGTAAAACATCAAGATTTTCGTAAAAACACAATATTTTTAGGGTTCCCTACCAAAAAGGTACAAAAAGAACCCTAATGGTGCGACTCTGCCTGTCTGTCTGTCCGACTATTAGAGCGCCATATCTCAAAAACTACTTACGCTATCTATTTGAAATTTGGAATATTTATAAACATGTTCAGGCCACATATATTGCACAGAAAATATTTAAAAATACATTTTTATTTTCTAAAAAACGACGAATATAAGGGGGGTAAAAATGAAAAGTCTAGCTACGGGTCAAACGGGATATCATATGAAAGACCTTGACCTGCACATTTTTGATCAATACTTTTTTTTATTGTGATTATGTTTTGTTTTATTCAGGAAAATGTGAAAAAAACACCTTCCCCCCCCTTATCTCCCAAGTTTACCCAGCGAAAGTTCTGAAATTTTTACAATTTGTATAAATAAACATAAATATTACACGAAAATTATAGCTATGTCTCTCACTAGATATTTATTTTATTTGAAAAAAACCTATTTGAACAACCCGGTTGCGTTAAGTTTGCACCTCATTTGTTTGCAATGCTATAGATATCAGGTGCAAACTTAACTCAACCGTTACCGGGTTATAAAGTTGGGTAAAGGGTAAGTGAAAATTTGTACGGAACCCTCGCTGCATGAGTCCGACTCCCACTTGCCCGGTTTTTTTGTTATGATTATGATTATGACGGACTAATTAGTATAGAATAGAAGAATTTTGATTTTCGTACCCCGGCATTATTGTCGCGTCTCATTTGGTAGTTTTTAGGGCTCCGTGCACAAAAAGTACCTACTAACGGAACCCGGTTGGTTGGTACGGAGCCTTAAAAATAACTAAGCAAACCGGATATACTTTTCAAAGCAATAATTAAATAAATTAACGTGACCTAAAACATGAAAGCCTTAATTACACAAAGAACCACAAACTGGGAGACTCATTAAAAGTTGGAAGAAGTTTATTTTGGCATAAGAGATGACGCCATGGCGAGTTCACTGTTAAGAAGTTCACGCCTTGTGTTATTTAGGGGGATACAAGAGGTGCCCCTCACGTGGCATTTTTTACTGTACCTGTGCGAAACCGAGAAATAATATAATATCCACTGCACATCAAAAACAGCGAGTCCGTTTTAAATAGCTGAGGTAAAAACGGAAATAAACCCAGCGTCTACTAAATACCATATGATTTACTTTAAAAATGAAGTAGTGAAAAAAAACCAAAAAAAATACACGTGGAGGGGGGGGGGGAGCTCACCAAAGATCACCAAGGGGCAGGGGGGGCCTAAAAGCGGCCTGCGCGATTCAGCGACGCTGATGAGCAATCTTGTTGACTGACGTAGCCGATACAGTTTAATCTTACGTCATTAACATTGTTACGTGTTTTTCCATCTCTTTCTAGAAACCATATTCAGAGTATAAATAGGGCCGACTGTTTTGGACATCACACTCTAAAACGGATGCCCCGGGGAAAGACACGCGGCGACGGGCTCAAGAAGCCGGCCAGGCCCGCTAGCCGCTGGCCTCAGCGAGCACTGCTCGCGAGGCCCCCCCCCTCTCAGCTAGCCGCCGCGAGCCCCTGCTCGCGCGGCCAGCGACAGCCACGCTGCCCTCCCCAAATCGAGGACGCACGCCCGGCCCGTCGTCACGGGTCGCGACCCCGCCACAGCCCTAAGTGCCCACCGTGGTAAGCAGGGCCCCCCTGCACCCCCCCACGGGGGTGTAAGAGAAGACACGGTTAGTTAGGACATCACACTTCCCAGGTCGACGCCGGACCGTCAACATCTACATCTCCTGATGATTGCTCGTAGAGGCGAAACATATGTCGAGAATTATACTGTCTGGTGGATCTGCATGAAAATACTTATGTGTATGTGAGCACCATTGGTTGTCACATGTAACCAATACAATTACGCGGAAATGTAAAGGAAGTATCCTTTAATCCAATATGGAATTCCGCCAAGCAACGCTTGAATCTATCAATTATTTATTAAATACATTTTTGCTATACTTTGTATATAAATTTGGTGGCCCGCGACTTATATAGGTACAATGGACTAATGATTTTTGCCTTGTTCCTCTATTCATAGTTTCACAGATTTTGTGTAACCTAAATACATCTGACGGCGGTTTTTCTAGTCAAGCTAAAGACGTAACTTTCGAAGTACTATTTAACCTCAAGGAATTAGGTTAATTTCCGTCCGAATAAAGCGAGTTACAATCTTAATTCGTTTATAACAGTTTTCTCCGCGGCTAGGAACTGTTCCTGCCTTCATTTGAGGGTGGACTCTGGCGCAAGGATCGAGAGACGAGCCTTCGCAGCAAGAAGTTGTCCATATGTAGCATTTTACTCAAAAACTACATGATGTATATTATTTGAATTTGGAAGATAGGTGTCTTGTATAAGCCTAAACGTAGCTTGATAGTTAAATACCAAAAATAAATATTGCCCGGGGTGGGGGGGGGGGGGGTTTCTACTCCCTACAGGCCTACATGTAACCGAAACTAAAGAAAATATCAGCAAATATCAATGCGTGGCACATATTACGGTCGTTCTTTTAAAAAGGTTTTGAGGTTTCTGATTTAGTGAATGTTTTCGGAAATAATCGCCAAGTCCAATTTCTTAACCATATGTCCAAAAAATAAGAAATGAATTACAAAGATAAAGCTTAATTAATGCTATCAATTTAACATACGGACGGACGGACATGACGAAACTAAAAGGATTCCGTTTTCACTATTTTAGCTACGGAACCCTAATAATTATCGAACCTGCTCACAAAATGTCACGCGAATCAGTTGAGAAATGCGGACAGACATCCGCCGAACAAACAGAAATACGAAAGCTTTTTTTGTAGACATGCGTCAACCAGTTCTTCCCAAAGTAATCATATCTTATCACATCTCTCGAAACGTAACATCACAATGAGATATCACATCACTTGAAACATTACCTATTGCCAGCCACTATAGTTCGCCTTCGTGGCTGACAAAACGTAATGTTTCGAGTGATGTGATATTTCACTGTGAATGTTATAATACCGATCGCCGACTTCGGCCGCTATGATACCGCGTGCCGAGTCCGAGCGAGACAAGACATGTCTGAAAGAGATGCGGACGGTCGCCGCTAGGGTTGCCACCCTTGCTTTATAATAAAGTATATACGTTATTTCGTGGCAATTGTACTCTATACTTTATGAGGACAATAAAGTACTCAAAAATACTTTATTTCACATAGTCTGTTATTTCTCTAGAAATATACTATGATTTATTAAATATTGCCAAAAGCAATCAAAAGTATTGTAGTTTTGAAAGGTAAAAATGAATAATACTTTATTTCCATACAATGTACTTTCTTTTCTACCTGTAGCAACCAATCTGCTTTACTGGCACAAAAAAAGGTGGCTACCCTAGTCGCCGCGCCTGCGCTAGAGCAATATCCTATCGAGTGATGTTTGGTGTGATGCTTGTTTCTACCGAGTGATACGTGATATTGATATGCCTACGCGCTCGTGCAATATTACGTTTGTGACATTAGACGCATCACTCACACATGTCTACTTTATTTCAAGCTGAAACGGAGACCTTTAACTCCACTCGATCGAAAATATTTCTAAATTTTCCACGGAACGCAGTAGTTTGAGCCAGACGGCTAACTTAATTGAGTGAGCAGTTGAGAAAGCGGTCAGAGGCGCAAATGCGATTTGTCTGTTCCGGAGTCAGTTCGTTCAGTCAGATAGACATGTGCGCCGCCGATGGTCATTGGTGTGGGTTTTTTTTTATTTTAATAAAGTTTTTCCTTGGGCTCCGTCCGTATGGCACTGGCAAGGGTATTTTTTTATCGTTGAGAATTACACGTTTTTTCCAGACCATCGTTCGAACGTTTTCAAACTTATGGTTTCATTATCAAACAAATTTTATCTATACCGCCGTTTTGGCGTGATGAAGCCACAACGACACATACAAAAAAATTAAAAAAATCGATCGGGTCGCTCGAAATCCATTTTGCTACGCGTATCACACAGTTATATCGGAAGAGTGCGGCATGATCGCCGCGCCGACAGTAAGAGTCCAAGCAGCGCGATACGCAGTCATGTCACGGCACGGTGATCGGATACGAGCAAATGATACAAGTGTGGACGCACCTTGTGGATATCCAGCTATTCGTGTACCAAAAATAGTTGAGATCCGTTTAGCGGAATTGACGAAATGAAGCCACAACGACACATTCAAACATACAAAAACATCATAAAAAAATATTTTCAGATTTAGTGACCTCCAAACAATAGTCAGTACCAATATATATTTTTTGAAATATTTTCAGTGTACTGACAGATTACTTAACTTCACAGATTAAACGTTCCAGTAAACTATCGCCAATAAAAAAGAATGTTCAGAAATAATACGAACAATAAAAACTTATGATTGTATTTAAAAAGGTGTAAAAATTCATACAAACGTACAGAAATATTTCGTATTAAATTCAAAACTATTCACACTAATTATTTAAAAAAAAAACAGCATTTTAAAAGTACCTTCTAATGTTTTGTGCTCGGAAATATTTATCGGATGTTAAATCGAGTTTCGTTTCAAAAACTAACAAAGCCGAACACAGTACGGAAACTAGTTAAAACTAGTTAACACAATCAGCCAACTGACGCATCGGTGTACAGCAGTGGCAACGATGCAACGTTCATTGCATCGTGTGTTGAGTTCCATACGACACTTGCGAGGAAAAAAGCAAAAAAACATCTTACCTTACTTAAAATTGCGTTTACAAAAACGGAGTATTAAGAGCCACTCTACGAGCAAGTGTTTGAAAAACTGTTTTATTTAAACGAGTGATAATCGCGAAAACAAAACATACTATTAAATTAATAGTTAGTTTCACTTAAATACAGATGACGTCAAAATGGTTAAAAATCAATTTATATTCGAAATGAAATTTCTATATACCATTGGCGTGGCGTCCATATAAGCCACCTTTTTCTTTAAATATGAGTAAATAAATATACTTCGGGCTTTCCTTGTAATTTTCCTGACGCCGACGCCTCTGCTATAGGTATACAAAAAAGCCTATGTGGCAAGACATGCTACCGAAACGGCCTCTGAGCCTTAAAAACCTGTGAATCTTAACGGGTCATCAAGCGTTTAAAGGTGCGTCCACATTTGTATCATTTGCCCGATCAGATCTTCGTTCCGTGGCATGATCGCGTGTCACGATCACGCGTTTGGACGTTGCGCCGATCCGATCGCCCGAAATCCATGTGATACGCGTATCACACACTTAGATCGGACGAGCAAGACATGATCGCCGCGCCGACAGTGAGCGTCCAAGCACCGCGATACGCAGTCATGCCACGGCGCGGTGATCGGATACGAGCAAATGATACAAGTGTGGACGCACCTTAAGACTGCAATCTACCTCTAACTCACAACACTATCTGACCATCCTGCCCAGTCTAAGTCCATTTCGTTCCACTTCGCAAAATACCACCCTAAATACTGACATCACTGACATATATCATATCATATCAAGCTAACCGGATAAAATTATCCTTCCGTCTGCAGCTAAATCCAGCCAGCCGTCAGTAAAACTGTCAATATTAGAACCGTGGCCAATTAATCTGGGAATATGTCAGTCCTGTCAAAATGATCCGCGCCGGTGACTGACAGCCCGGATTTATGACGATTCTGAAGCGTCGGAGCGATAAATTTGTTTCAAAAGTAGATTTTGGGATTTGATTAACGTTGTCAATATCTGAAGGTTATAAATAGTCCGCCTCTGGCCGCAGCAGACATAGGATTAAATAAACGTCGGATTGCAGATCGAAAAAATGGCACTTGGACGGTTTTATTTAAGTTGCTTTCAAAGACAATTTCTGAACCAAGGAATACACCATTAAATTGAGTTGTAGCTGGATCGATTCCAACTATTTTAAGTACACGGGTAGCTGTTTGTCCACAGATGGTTATAGAATACTTTTACTCGACTAAACTGAACTACAAAAAAGGGTTATGATTTTTTTTGTCGTCCGCGAACGCAGTTGCGGGAATCTTTTAGTCTATTAGTTTAAAGTTATAAAAATTAAATGTCTTTACATTGAAGGTATTTAATAAAAAGAAGAAGGCGCCCGCAATTCGTTCGCGGAGGAGAAAGTCATAACCCCTCGTTTTTTCTTCAGCGTAGTCGGGTAAAAAGTATCCTATAACCATCTGGAGAGACCCAGCTACCCGTGTACCAAAATTTTTTGAAATCCGTTTTGCCTATTTTGCGTGATGAAGCCACAACGACACATACAAACATACAAAAAGTCCAAAAAAAAATTTTTCTATTCAGTGATCCCCAAATAGTCCGTTACAATCATTTTAATGGAAATATCTTCAATATACAGCCATTTCATTTTTACAAATTTATAATAGTATACAAGTGAAACGGTTTTTGGATTTGTAGGTACTTATGTTTGTATGTCTTAGTGGTGTCACTTTTTCTTAAATGTATTCAATGTCCTTCATTTTTACAAGTTTATAATAGTATAGAATTAAGAATGAAGATCTGTTGCGATGCGATATACTGGCAGCTTAGCACTTTGGATGCTAGAGATTATTAGATACTGTATAGCTTGCAGTAGTCGCCATCTTGGGTCCAGTCGTGCCGGACAGGACCCAAGATGGCGCAAAGTACCCGCAGTTTTGCCTCACTGTGTACGCTGACCCGATACCATCGGCTTCTGTTGGCTAATTTAGCATCCATTTGGATGGATATTAATATCCCACAATGCAATCTCGGATCTGATTCTATTACTAATGGCTCAGTCACGTACATAATGGAAATAACAAGCTGACATGAATGACTGGTGACTATTACCAGACCATCAGGGTCTGGTAATAGTTGGCATGAACTAATTTCATACAATTTAAGGAATTTTGCAGGCATTTGGGTTGATTTTCAACTTTTACGACTTTGGTCAGGTATCAACTGTTTTCGCGAAGATCTTCCATCCTGGTTTCTTCTTCACCAAGGCACAGATAACTCGAGCACCATTATCTATACCTTCCTATAAACCAGTAGAACCAAATAGAACGCAGAAGAACCAAAGTCATCGACTTAGCTTAGAGAGTTCCTTCCCTAGACTTAAGTGGCAGTGGGTAAGTTGCGTGTAAAACCGATAGCCGCTGGGGCACAAAGGTTTTTAAGTGGCGACCGCGTCCTGGATGACGCAGCGTGGGAAGGCTCCCCAGATAGACTGGTGATCTCGTGAAAATAGTGGGAAACCATTGGACGCGGGCGGCGTATGACCGGAAATAACCCCACATTTTGCTTATGAGCGGGGTCTCCTAACTCTGGACACTGTTTTTTGAGTTAATACCGAAAAACTGCGCTTCTCGACAAACGGACGTAAGTGCTGTGAAGATACGGCACTTTTTCACATCGTATTTTTGTCGTCAGTGCATTTGTTTGTACTAACGACTGCAAAATCACACTGAACATGGACTGACCGGTTTTTAATTTTACGTGGACGAAGTCGCGGGCAAAAACTAGTTAAGAATAAAATATGTATGAACATTCACCTACTTGATTCCTCTGACGCAACGACCTTACCACACCTTTATCCTTTCTGCTGCGTAATCAATGATCGAATTTCTACTAACTCCACGGTACAAAATGCAAGAAGCAGTACAACCAAATACGAATCATGCATTATTTTACATTCAGTATAAAATCAGGTTACAACCTAATTTATTAATATAAATTTACTTTCAAATAGCCAGACTCTAAACCGTCTCAAAGATGAATCGTTTACTACTAATCTTACTGCACTTATCTTTAATTCAATCAGACCTGAATATAAACGAAACAGTGAGCAAAATAAAATACATTTTAAACAACAGACACAAGAAATGTGTGAATTGTCATACAGACACGTTTTTTAAGAAAGCCCTGAGTTTTTTTCATCGTACGGAAAGTTTCGCGGAGTTTCTGAAAACGTATAACGTTAGTGAATGTAGTGATGGGGCTACCGGCTCCAGTTATGTTCATGATCATATTGTGGATGGTCTATTGACGCATCATGAAGTTCCTGAGTCGCATTGGCATGAATACAAGGTATGTTAACATTATATTCCCTTCTTTGATCCCTTGCAGTAGGAGAATCAGGCTGCCGACCGCCCAAAATGGAGGTCTTATGATAAAAAAGAAACAGATAAATTTGAATCCCGTAGACTTATTAACAGGTTAGTTAGTTTGTATCAAAACCTTGTACTTTGACTGAGAATAAAGCCATATGATAATAATAATAATTAACAGGCATCGGATAATCGGATAGATATTTACTTAAAGTACCTAGCCAAAAACCCGGCAAAAGTTGGACAAATATGGAGTCAATTTTTAATAAAAAAATTCTAATAATATAAGTTCCGGGATTCCGGGATTGCATAAAACGACACGAGGAGGTAAAAATACACAAACATGTTTAATTTATTACTATTTTGGTAAGCACGTACGTTTTTATGCATATGTAGATAATGTAATAATGTATGTATAAGTATTTGTTGTAACCGCGGTGTGAATTGATGTAATTTCAAAGTACCTATATATAACATAAGAGCATAATTGACGACAGGTTTAGCTCAGTGGGAGTAACGTTGCCCGCAAAGCTGAGGTCCTGGGTTCAAATCCCGGTAAGGGCAAATATTTGTGTGATGAGCATAAATATTTGTTCCTGAGTCTTGGATGTTTTCTATTTATATACGTAATATATCTATTAAATATATCGTCGTCTAGTACCCATAACACAAGCCTTATTGAGTTTACCTTGGGGCTAGTTCGATTTGTGTAAAATTGTCCCGTAATATTTATTTGTTTATTTATTATTTAATAAAACAAACTTTGATTTTCATAAAACATTTAGAAGTCTAATCTTGAATCTTGAATCTCGTATCGCGCTGCTTGGACGCTCACTGTCGGCGCAGCGATCATGCCGAGCTAGTCCGATCTAAGTGTGTGATACGCGTAGCAACATGGATTTCAAGCGATCCGATCGGCGCAACGTCTAAACGCATGATCGTGACACGCGATCATGCCACGGGGCGAAGATCTGATCGGGCAAATGATACAAATGTGGACGCACCTTTAGGTAAATATCTATCCGATTATCCGATGCCTGGCTATCAGCTATAATTATATAAACGGTGTGCTTTGCTTATGTGTCCGTTGTGTGCGCGGGTCTTCACGACTAAGATTGGCTATGTGAGCCACAAGCGTAGCCAACTACAAAGTTGAAGCGGTCGCCGTGGCCGAAATCGGTCAGGTGTGTGTGTGTGTGTGTAGTTTCTTCTTTATCCGCGATTATCACTTATTTACTAACTGAAGGCAAAAGCGAGGTCGTTCACCAACAAGATGGACCGATCAGTTGAAAGACTCGTCGTCCTCCAGATTCTACACGGTTGTGAACAGAAAGAAACAGATGGAGGCAGATCATCCGCTCCAGGTGCAACCCTGATTCTGACCACGATCGTCTGACATGAGGGACCGACCCCAGAGAGAGAGATCACTTATTTAAATAAAACAATTTGAACGGATTATATAGATAACTATTAAAAAAACTGGTTGCCAGGAAATCTCGTTGTACAATAAGTTGCCTCTTGAGTTAAAACAACTGTCGAACGCAAATCTCTTTAAAAACAGACTAAAATCATTTCTGCTAAGGAAGTGTTTCTATTCAGTTGATGAATTTTTGACGGACTCATAGAAAGAATTTTGATTTTTTTATTTGTAAATTGACATTACTATATACAATTAGTTGCTATTTGATCGTATTTTATTTTAATTTATTTTATGTGGATAAATTTGTTTGTAAGTTGACAATATTGTATATAATTAGTTGCTGTTTGTTCTTACTTTTTTTTAATTTATTCTACGTGGATTTGTTTGCGAGTTTATAACCTATTTCAAATGCAATGTATATTGTTAATTGAATAAATAGATGAAAATGAAATGAAATGAATAAAATAAAAAATCTAGGGGGTGCACTCCATACATGCAACGGGACTAAAAAAAAATTTAGCAAATACCATTTTCGGACCATATATCGACAGATTTTTAAAAGCATTATGGGGTTTCTAAACAATTTTTTTGATTTAGTGGATATTTTCGGAAATAATCGCTCCTAAACTAGCAAAAATTATGCCAAAAAAATATGAAAAAAATTACTAAGATGAAGCTTAAGGGGCTTATAGCTCTGAATGACCTTCGATCTGTATCTCTTCGCTTTTCCGTGTTATGTCTCATCATATTGACAGTGATCGTCTTTACCAATATACTGTTTCAGTTTATCTTCATGAGTCACTGGAACCAAGATAAATGCCATCAAACTTTGTTATTTTGGCGACAAAAAACCAGTTTTTACTACTTTTCTTAAAAAATACACGCTTTTCAAAGAAAATGCTTGCGTAGCAAGTTATGTCTTTTCATAACGAACAATTAGGCATAAGTTTCGAGTCTATCAAAGTTTAATTGATAGAGTAGATACGCAATTATTATTTTTATACACCTCTCTTTAAAAATCCATAATTAATTACTAAAAAATATATTCTAATTTTCGAATGCAAGAAAGTGTTAAATAGAAACTGAACTATCATATAAACAATATTTCTAAAGTTAGTTTGGCCGTTCCAGGGACTAGATACAGAATAAAAACCATGAATAATCGTACATTTACGCTTGAAGCCCCTTAATATTAATTAAGGGGCTTTCAACGAAAATTGTTTTCAACATGATCAGATATGTTTATGAGTTTATGAGTTATTGCCGAAAAAAAGGCGATTCTCAACAACAGGACGTAAGTGCCGTGGAGATACGCTCTTTTGCTAATGCACTTTTTCATATCGTATTTTTTTCCATCTGTATTAGTGCATTTTTTCGTATGGACGGCTGAACCCTACACTGAGCATGGTGCGACATGCTCTTGGCCGGTTTTTTTTTACAACTTTATAATAATTTGCACCAAACAACTGTTTGAAAAAGATAAAAAATAAATTTAAGGAAATTTTCTCCCATTTCGGAGCTAGCTACCAAAAATGGCTAGGATATGGGACTTAATGATCTCGTTGCGTAACAAGCTTCGAATCGGGATTTTTTTTTCCATTTTTAAGCTAGCTGTCAAATCTGACTACGAGATGGGACTAAAAGGAAAAGGATCTATATCGGAATCCCTAACGTCATTTGTCCTAATGTATCATTTGTCCTAATGTATCGTTTGTCCTAACGCAGTTTTTACGAAACTGTAAACTTTTCAGGATTGTTATAAAACAAACCTAACTTAATCTATACGATGACCTCTTAAAAAAACGAATTGCTCGCGTTTTGCGCTCGCGCAGTATATACATGTGACAATATTTTCCTCAGACTGTCTACGGTAAGGAGTTTGAGTCTCAAACTCACGAGATGGCAGCACTCCAGAAATGGAAACAAAACGTGCGCCGAGTTGCGGCGCACAATCAAGGATATCTCGCTGGTAAACATACGTACTCGCTGCATCTCAACCATTTTGGGGATTTCGTAAGTATCCGTACCTAAGTACGAAAAGAGGAACGTTGCGATTAATTATACTTTTATAAGTTTGATATTTTTTCTTGGAGATAGGCTAAGTACTAATTTTGGGGCAGAAAGGCTCGAGTGGAGACCGCGTACCGGCAAGCGCAAGGTGGTCGGACGACTTGGTTATGGTTGCGGGACTCGCTGGATGCGGGTCGCCTCTATCCGGCTCATATGGAAATGTATTGAGAAGGCCTGTGTCCAGTAGTGGACCTCCTATGGCTGATGATGATGATGATGATGACGACGACGACGACGACGACGACGACGACGACGACGACGACGACGACGACGACGACGACGACGACGACGACGACAACGACGACAACGACGGCAAATCGTTCGAATTTGATTCCAAGAAGCCACATAATCTCCATATTATAAGAAGCAAAACCAAACAATTTTTTTAATGCTAAAAAAAAAAGATAATTTCAGGCTCCAATGGACTATTTGACGAAAATCCTCAAGTTGAAGACCACACCGCCGCTCTTTGATCCAGCCCTCGACTTGTTCAGGCGAGACTTCCACAAACATACCCACAAAAAATCACCTAGACAGGTATATATATTGATAAAAAATGATTAGTTCCTTTTAAAACAAGCTAAGTAACATAGCATTTAATAATGGAGATGCCATATGAAAACATTCCTCTCTGCCAAAGTAATCGCGAAATCGCCCGTTAGGTTATACGGTAAATAGGGATGATGACTAAATTTTAATAATTAGTCCGTCATGTAAATTAATAAAAAATATTGGACACGTATTTTTTCTTTTTTCACAGCATCGAAAAGTAAAGGCGATACATTGAGTCAAAATGTCACGTGACGTCACTCCTAAGTACAAATTTTACTTAGTGACTTTAATGCAATTTATCTTTTTTGTTTTTTATTATTTTCAAAAAGCAAAAAATACGTGTCCAATATTTTCTTAATATCTTGCTGACGGAAAAATTAGAATTTTGATTTTCATACCCTGTCATCAATCATCATGCCTATTGTAAACTAGAAAAATCGGACGACAGTAAAATTCCTTGTAGTGCACAATCGCCCTTAGAGTCCATAAATTGGTTACGGAATGAATGCGACAGAAGAAATAAAAAGATTAAGTTTAAGATTTAAGTATTCTAATTTATTCATATAAAAATCCCAATATAATATATACATCAAACTCACATTAGGAACTGTTTTACTTCATTAACCTAAACATTTTCATTCATTATACCATACTTAACATATACTTAAATCAAACAATCTCATTTTCATTATCATACATCTATCTATACATATAATAAAGTTGAAGAGGGTCAAAAGTCTGTACATGGAAGATATTCGAAAAAAAATTGGCCGGGGATACTTAGAATCGATAACAGAACACGTTCCAACAGTTTTTGGAAGTTTTGTCTGTTTATCTGTTTGTCTGTTTATTCGTACGCGCATCACGTAAGAACGGCTGAACAAATTTTGGTGCAAAGTTTACTAATCTGTTGAGAAAATTCTCGGCCGGGTTATAGGGTATAAAAATTCAACCCTTAAAAGGGGGGGGGGGTAACCACTACACTTGATTGAGTTAAGTTTGCTCCTGAATCTTATGGCGCTACTTAGGACGGAGGTGCAAACTTTTCTCAAATATGTGCTACACGAGCCGACGACTACTATTGAGTACCTTGCTAAACTAACAGGTGGCGCTAAAATTAATACCTTGGCATTTTGCCAAATTAACTCTAAGTTTAGAAGAGGGGGTACGGATATGAACAAATTTAAATTAATAATACAACAAAATACGAGATAAGTGGCTCAGTGGTATCAACAACGAGGAGGCTCTCATGTGCAAGAATTTGCCCAGGTACTGCTTTAGGTTGGAGAAGGACTTCTGGAGGAAACCAACGGCCTGATTCGATTACCAGAGATGTTATGCAAGATCGTTCTGTCCGTTGAAGACCAAATTTGGAGCGTAAACGGAAACCTGAGCCAGGTGACGCGATGTGAGGACTCTTTGGTTTGTGAAAGAGCCGTTAATGCGCGGATATTGGCGGAAATGGAAGGTGAACAGGCGGTATATAATTCCATTAACACTGTTTTGGATGAAAGCTTCGTCACAACATACTTGATGGAGTTCCTAAACTCATTGAGCGCTTCAGGACTCCCAGCACACACATTAACCCTGAAAGTTGGAGTTCCGATCATGCTTCTTCGGAATTGGTCACCTCCAAAGTTATGCAACGAAACCAGGCTAAAAGTAGTGCAGCTGCAGCGAACCTCATTGAGGCGCAAATCCTGATGGGGTGCGGCGCCGGAGAAGCCGTGTTCATCCCCCGCACCCCCCTCATTCCGAGCAACTTCCCGCTCCGCTTCAAGCGCCTACAGTTCCCCGTGAGCGTCTGCTTCGCCATGACCATCAACAAGTCGCAGGGACAGACGCTGCACGCCGCCGACGTGGACTTGCGCACGGGCAGCTACGTGGCGTGCTCGCGCATCACCAGCTGCACGGAGCTGTGCGTGCTGATGCCCGCCGGGAAGACTCACAATGTGGTGTACAAAAAAATATTGTAAAATGTCAATGTTATGTACTTAAATATACTTAATATTTTCTTCTGTTTCCGCGATTATTACTCATTGGAATAAAACAATTTAACGGATTATATCGCGTATATTATCTCATTTTAGTTCCCGACGTTTCGGAAGCTTTCCAGCTTTCCATGGTCACGGGAGGACTGAGAAAAGATGTATTTTCCTCTGTCAAAGTTACAATTTGTGCAAACTACCCATTTTTTTTGAAAAAACACAAATAAAGGTGTACATACATGCCAGATGGGCCTAAACTGTAAAGACAGTTACACATGTGCCAGAAATAAATATACTTACATACCTACTTTTGGAGTATGTAACTGTTTAATTATATGTTTATATTTAGTTGTGCATACATAAACATAACTGTAAATAAAATGTAAATACTTGGCCTCAATATTTATATGCACCTTTCCTCTAATCTTACTTCTAAATAATATTAGATCTAAATTCGAAAGGTTGTTAGGAAGTATGGATGTGTATACTTCTTACCTTTTCATGTTTAGACTGATTGATTGGAGGACCGATTTGGGTGAAATTTGCCATGGACTCGATTTAGATAGTACTACAGTCAAGGACGTAAAAATAGAAGTGTTACTGTATCGTCCGATATACACCTCTAAGTATTACAGCTTATATACTCTATGTCTTTTAAATCACGTCAAAAATTTAAATAAGTGCAAAAAACTATTGATTTTGGAGTGTAGTTTTATTTAGTGGTATTTGTTTAACATTTTATCTGGACTTTCCTTCAAGTGTCGGCTCCAGGGGAGAGGGGTGAATTAGCCGCTTACTGACACATGACGAATTCCACGCGGGCGGAGCCGCAGGCACAGCTAGTACTATTATAAAGTTGCAAAAATGAAATGTCTGTACATTTAAAATATTTTCAAAAAATTGATTGTTACGGACTATTTGGAGGTCAATAAAACGAAAAATATTTTTTTTGGATTTTATGTATGTTTGTATGTGTCGTTGTGGCTTCATCACGCAAAATCGGCTCAACAGATTTCCATAATTTTTGGTACACGGGTAGCTGGGTATCTCCAGATGGTTATAGGATACTTTTTACCCGACTACGCTGAAGAAACAACGATGGGTTATGACTTTTTCTGCTCCGCGAACGAAGTTGCGGGGATCTTCTAGTTAATAATAAGAATTGCGCATAACACCAAAAATAATAATTTTTAGGTTATATATTAATGTAGGTGGTTTACATGGATTTTTGTTATTTAGTTGTTAATGAAAAGATAATGATCCCGTTATGGACAGCCTTTGTCCAGCAGTGGATGTCCTTGGGTTTATATGATGATGATGAGATATAATCGAAACTGAATTAAAATAAATTTAAAATGCAGGCAGCGTTTCCTCGCTGGACACTCACCATCATCAATGTCAGCCATAACAAAGCATACAGAAATTTCTGACACGTTTCAAGCCCTAGAAATAGAGTCGTGTCAAATATTTATGCGCGCTTTGTTGTGGCAGATATGAATACTGGTGACTTGCAAAGAAATAGCTTAATTCAGATGGAATCTCAATACCTATGTACAAGGTTTCCGTCATCAGATGGTTTTCACAGTTGAGTGTAGTTAAATTCTCGTTTAAGAGTCCCCGGTAAGCTCGGTTCTCCAGACAAACGTAGTTACGGTCTCGTTTTAATACGACTAGCTAGTTTGCTTTGAAACTTTGTACTTAGAATAAGTTAAGGTGTATCTTTAGATTATGTAGCTGCAGATAACATAGTAGAAAAAATACAGCCAATTTAAGTTTTTCATACAAAACTTGTTTTTGCTGTATTTCGTTTGTTTTATAAACTGCAGCCTTGTAAACTAATTTCAGGCCTACATATACCTCATGTCATTGTATATGAAAAGTTTCTTTACAATCCAACACGCAGTTTTAAAATGAGAACGAAACTCTGTTTGTATTGGGAAGGTGAAATTCGGCCGAGCTTACCGTGGACTCTTAAACAGACAATTTGTTAATAAGGAAGAGTAGAAGTGCTTAAGAGGCAGAACGGTGCTTACGGTTTTGCTCGTGAAAGAGTTAATAGTGATATCCTTGTGCCAGGTCGATTGGCGAGCTGCGGGCTTCAAGCCTGCGCGGGAGCAACAGCTCAAATGCGGCGCGTGCTACGCATTCGCCGTCGCGCATGCGCTCCAGGCGCAGCTTTACCGGCGTCATGGTGACTGGAGTGAGCTGAGGTACTCGTAATATCAACGTTTTCGTAAAAGTAGTCGTCAGTGTGTATAGTATAGTGTATAGTGACGTCATAGGGCGTCTCAAACTTTATCTCTTAAATGTTTACTCGCCTTAATGTTTGATGCTTCTTGAAGTTTGGACAGTCCACTGCTATATGATTACGCTAATTGTTGAGGTATATCAATGACTTTAATTTGCCATTGGATCGTCTCATTACCGTTTAGATTATTTTGAAAAACTATCTTTCTTTCTTTACTTTGAAATTATATTTAAAAGCAAACCACCTTCTCAGTATTTATCTGAAGTAAGCTACTTTTGATAACATTGAGTACGCTCTGGATGTTACTCGATTGTGACATCGAAGGCCTTGGCTTGAGAAAGGTTTGAGAAACAACCTACACAGTTGGCGCTAATTAATTTTAATAAGCTAATCACTGCTCAAATTACCATGTTTCTCGGTATCGTCGTTTGTCATAAGAAGTCGCACCGTCGGTCATATATGCTAATATTTTATTCACAGTATCTTTTACTTCCTCAATCGATTTCTTTATTTCTTTGCTTGAATTTTCTAACAGTTTTATTCGGTTTTGCTTTGTTAAATCAGATGGTTCCGTTCCTTCGCTAAATATCAGTTCATCTAATGCATTCGAATCGCCTCCTTGTCTATTATGTTCTAAGTAAGGTGGCAATTTCATTAATGTATTGTACATAGCATCAAATTTATTTTTCTTTTCGTTTTTCTTATGATCATCATTCTTCCTTTGTGCTTTTCTTTTTGCTACATCAATGATGGCATTTTGAAGATTAGTTGTGAGACATTCTTCATAATCGTCAACATTGTAACTATGAATTCCGTACCATACTTTCCACTTTTCATCTGACTCAATGTCCTTGGAAATATTGTGATGAAATTTTATTCGTGATAATCTTTTGAATAATTTCAAAAGTGCAGTATCCACAAGAAGATCTAGAGTGCTCTGTAATTCTACTTGCTTTTCTAGCCTCCTTATATTGCCTATTTTATTCAATTCATTGATGTCGCTAACGGCGACACCAATCATGAAGTTCATTAACACTATAGCGATGAAAATGACAAATATCACGAACAACACACGTACGAGGGCCCTCGTATGTTTGAGAGCGTCATCATGTTCTTGGGCAAATAAGTCTTCATAATCGAACTCCGATGACATCATGACTAAAGTCTTCACAAATGCAGCGCTAGGACCGTCAAAGGGTGATTCTGACCGATATTGGATCATAAAGCAGAACGAAAATCCAATCACCAGGCATATCGAAGTCATGAGAATCTGTAAAAAAAGAAAATATTTCTGGAATGATTTTTACTTAATACTAAATAATGTAAATATAAATAGCAAAGACTTGCTACGTCTAACAAACCGGTAAACAAAAAAAAAAAACAGCATTTCCTCTCATTTTGGCTTCATTGTATTAGTTCCCATAACAGTTTCCAGTCTTAACGACAGTAATGGCACAAACCTTGAATATATTGTATGCGACTCTCTCGAACATGAGCACGTAGTATCCCCAGTCCGGAAACCGTGAAAGCAGGAACATGGCTTGTAACCAGGACAGCAGTAGAGTGACGCAGCAGACGTTGCGAAGCCAGGGTGCTGGCTCTCCGCATCGCAGGCCCAGTGGGACCACTGTGGCCAGCACCAGCAAACATAGTTTCATCCATGATTCTAGATGGTCGAAGTAGCGACGCCTTTGCAGGTACATGTAAACGAATTCCTGGAAATATATTTGAAAAAATTAGCCACGAAACTATTACTAATCAACTTAGAGAAGAATCAGAAATATTATGTCAATTAGGAATAGGACATGTGAAATGAGGAGCATGACAAAGAGAGAAGTATGATTTCGAATTCTAAATATTAACATAAGTTATTACACTTAATGTAAAGATTAAATAAAAAGGGCATATTAAGTAGAAAATTGGTAAAGTGCTCCTAGCAGTATGATGACATTAAGAACCTTTAAAATGCAATGAAATACTTATTTTTCTTGCTAGCCTACGAGTAGCAACTCTTCAGGCTGCCAAAGAAATTGTGAATTGATTCATTTTGGCTCTAGTTTCTCTCACCTGTCCAAGGAGCAAACAGATGCTTAAATAAATTATCGTGATCCACAACCAGTCACCCCATCCTTCGAAACACTTATGACATTGTCCTTCGGTACTGTTTAAAGATATAGAACAATTACTTGCATCGTAATCTTTTCTGTAAAATGTGGTGACCAAAAACGTGTTCAAAGATAGTAGAAATAATGCGTAGATTGCAATAATTGTATATACTACTGGCAATAAACAGCTCCACTTCAAGTATAGCAAACTTTCTATTAATGGGTGTATCAATAGTTCGCTTTGGCCACATCTCACAAGTTCTTCTATAACTTTAATTTGACTCATACCTCTGCCGTCACTGCTAGCTAGCACGTTATAATCAACATGAACCTTTCTTTCTTTACACATAGCAGAAGAATCATTTTCAATAATAAATTCATCGAAGACATCCTCTAAAAACTTTAAAGGATCAGCGAATCTGCTTGCTATTTGTTCTACAGCTGTTCTGCCATGGTTTCCTTTGTCCGATAATACAGCTCCGTGTTTAAGTAGCAACGCTGTTAAAGCCTTATGTCCATGTTTAGCAGATCTATTTAAAGGAGTTTCTCCATTGTTATCTACATGTAAATTGGACTGATAAAGATTCCTAAGTAGAATTTTAGCTACTTCACTGGAACCATTTTCTGCTGCCACGTGCAATACTGTCGATCCGTCGAAAGTGAACCAAGTTAACTGTTTCTGCCCAAATTTTTTTATAAGTAGCACAAAAGATTCTACTGCGTCGAATTTAGCAGCTGCATGTATTGCAGCATAACCTTCTTTATCGACAGAGTTTTCAATGTCGCAATGATTTAGAAAATATTTTAAAACGTCAGGTCGTTGGACTGCTACGTGAAGTGCTGTTTCATTTTTATCAGACACGTTTTCAACGTTAGCGCCACTTTTAATAAGCGCTTGAACCACTTCGAAGAAGCCACACTCAATTGCTAAATAAAGAGGTGAACGGCCATCTTTGTCCGGGCTGTTTAAGATATGACTTTTATTTTCTGCTTGCTCGGCCGCTACGAGTATTTCTTGAATAATTTCCATTTCTTCCGGTAAGCAGTTAGACCGGAGTACTTTATGCTGAAATATTAGAAAAAAACTATTTATGGGTAATTAGGCAAAAACCGGCCAAGTGCGAGACTGACTCGCGCACCGAGGATTTCGTACAAACTTTCACTTACCCTAATATTATTACCCGATTCCAGTTAAGTTATGTTTACAACTGATATATATATAAAGCATTGCATACAAATGAGGCAAATTAACGCAACCGGGTGTCTTTGAAAATTAAAAAAAAATGGCAAGTTAGGGACATAGTTAACAGTCTGACAGACAGACAAACAAACAGAGTCATACGATAAGGGTTCCTTTTTACATTTTTTGGTACAGAACCCTAAACATATATTATCATTATTAAAATAATATTAAAAATGTTTTAACAAAAGACTCTGATAATACCCGAAACGAGAAAATAAATGCCTATTACATTAATTAGGCAAATGTCAGATTATTTTAATAAGCAGCAAAAAGTGGAGCGTAGTTTATCAATAAATAAGCAATTATCATTAAATTTGGGACATAGTATTTCGGTACAACGTGTAATGTTTATAGAGATCATATTTGCGATTCTCCATAATCTCGCTTTGATGTTTTGAATATTTTTGTGACGAGCATAAATATTCCACAACTTACAAGTGCGTGGCAAAAATGAGTTTTATGCCCGTTTATTCTTGGGCACTGTTGCCAAGGGCAAGGAAGCGATTAGCTATCGGCAATTTTCTCGCCTAAGAAACGAACAACAGATATCCCCATAGAATAGTTAATCGTTGGCTGTTCACACTGCCGACGAGAACTCTCTCATATATGTATCTCTTTTATTGGCACGGAGTTTACATCTATTGGGCGTTTCTTGAGCGAATTGGGCGAGAAAATAGTCGATAGTTGCTCGCTTTCTCGCCGGCGGTGGGACTAGTGCCTTAGGATGCCAAGCACCCAGATAGTGGGGATGTATATTGTTCCTGAGGCAGCAGGTGCGATGATAGAAACGTGACGGTGGCACCAACTCAAAAAGTTCCTCTTACTTGGTAATTCCAGTAGCAATACTGCTGTATACTCAAATGCAGTGGCGTCATCTGTACATCGTCACGGCAGGTAAGCGAGGTGCCCGCTGTCAACAGACGTTTGACTGTCTGTACGTCCCGCAATCGCACTGCCTCGCGTAAGGTACAGTCCCTTTAAAATAAGGAAAAGGTTATTTATATACAGGTGTTATGATATAGATACAAAGGCGACAGGTCTCTGGAACAGTTTGTGATCCACGAATGCTCCTTAAACTTAAGGGGAAAATCTATAAAACGATCATAAGACCTGTCGTAATGTATGGATCAGAATGTTGGGAAACGAAAGTGATGGATGAAAGAAGAGTGCACGCAGCCGAGATGAGAACGTTGAGATGGATGTGTGGAGTGAAGAGAGATTGGATTAGAAATGAGGGAAGTTTGTAAGTAGCACCCGTGACGGACAAAATGAAGGCAGTAGGTTAGCGTGGTATGGGCATGTAATGAGGAGGGATCAACGTCATATTGATAAAATAATGTTAGGGATGAATGTCGAAGGACTAAGAGCGATTGGTAGGCCAAAAAAGGAATGAATGGAGTAAGCGCTGAACTAACGAATAATAGAGATGAATGGAAGAAGAAAACATGTTGTGCCGACCCTACATAAGTGGGATAAGGGCAGGGAGATGACGATGATGATACAAAGATCAAAGCACAAAGAAAAACACGATTGGTCTGGCACATGGTCACACTGGTGGTACTGGTGGTGGATTTGGCACTACTCTAAAGAAAGAATGAAATCGGAATGTGAGCATGTGTAAAACATGTTCTTACAGATGGCGCTAAGGTAAAAATTGCATTCATCGTTGGTAATATAAATGGTGTACAGTAAAATACGTAAAGAGGCAGGGATTTAGAAACTATGGTCAAGCTTTTAAACGTCATTGTCACTATCTGCCACTGACAGTCATATTGCAATTATGTTGCGTTGGATTTCTTGTGGTCTTTTTGTTGTTTGCATTTGTGAACTTCTTATTATTATTATTGTTTTTGTTGAAGTTTATAGTTGTAGATGGTTCTATTGGGCTATAAAAAGAAATACAAATTTACTTAATTACCAGAAAGTAGTGTTACAGACCCTTATTATTGACACAAGGTAACATTACAAGTATGAGTTCGAACACATGGGTGGGTTATCAACTATAATTAGCCCTCACACTAGGTCGAGTCTGTATCGTGAGGGCTTATAAACACACAAACAAGATAATGCGTATAAAGAAATCAAAGATTAGGAAGGTTTGGTACTCACATCGCCTTAATGTCTTTGGATGGTGAATCGTCATGGGTGTCATTTTCACCGATAACTGAGGAATCTTGCTCATGGCTCCTTTGATTGGTTGCTTCGTAATTGGTTTCACAATCATTCTCCACGATGACGGGTGGGGTTCCTTCTAGTTCTAATTGAATCCCATTACAGGTCATTGATTCAGCGCTGTCTGCTTTTTTAGACATTGATACCGACGACCTGGTAACATTTAGAGTTGCAATATTAAATTAATATATAATAACATTAAAAAAACCTCCAAATAGTATAAAAATCATAATAGTTCCGCAACTTAGTCAAACACAAACAAGTCTCAGCACCGCCCACGATTTTTCTTCTTAAGGACCGTATCGTTAATTATGGGTACACAATAAAAGTTACAGAATTGACTTATTTTAAAACATTTATTAAATTTTATTTAATATTTATAATGTAAAATATATTTGAAAACGAAGAAATAAAAAAAAACTACATCTACTTATTGACCTTTTCCAATTTTTCGCACTTTGCTTTTAATGTTTCGCATAAGGTTTTGGACAACGCTAACACCGAGGTTTTTGGCCACCAGATTCCAGTCTCGCTTGAATTTTTCTAACGAAGTGGCAGAACGATCTTTTTTACGCAGATCCCTCTTCATCAATGCCCAAAATTGTTCTATGGGGCGAATCTCTGGGCAGTTTGGTGGATTATGCTTTTTGCCCACAAAGTCAATTTTTTCTTTGGCGTACCACTTCAGTACTGGCTTAGCATAATGGCAGCTGGCCAAGTCAGGCCAAAACAAAGTTTGACCTTTATGCTTCCTTATGAGTGGCAAAAATCTCTTCTGGAGACATTCCTTCTCATAGATCTTTGCATTTAATGTTTTGTCAGTGAAAAAAGGTGTTGAGGTCATTCCACATTGACAAATTGCTTGCCAAACTAAGATCTTTTTACCAAATTTTTCGCAAAAAATTGCTTTTTCGGTCTTACTAACGGCTGTTCCTTCCTTCACCGTATAATATTGTGCTCCGGGTAATGTTTTGTAATCCAACTTTACGTAGGTTTCATCATCCATCACAATGCACTGCTTCTTTTTACTCAAAATCTCTTCATATAACTTGCGGGCCCTAGTTTTTACGGTAGATGACTGTAAAGCTGTCCGTTTCGGCTCTTTTTGCTTTTTATAGCTCTTTAAGTTATTACGTTTCTTAGCTCGTTGAACCATACCAATACTAGTTCCCGCTTTTTTGGCACAATCACGAACTGAAAGCCCTTTTTTTGCGGCAAACAGCTTACATATCTTTTGGTCCAAATTAGGCATCGAAGGACCTGGTTTTCTGCCGCGACCAGGAAGATCACTTAACGAGTAGTGGTCGCCGAATCTTTGGATAGCGTTTTGAACAGCATGAACGCTAACACCTTCCTCTTTAGCCAACTTTCTGTATGATATACCACTTTCAGTGCACCATTTGGAAACAATAGATTTTCGCTTTTCGATTGAAAGGCCTTTCATTTTAAAAACTATATGCTAATTATACAACTTTACACAACAATCCTGTTATTTAATAACGTACTAAAATTTGACAGATGACATATATTCTCTTTTCATCACTAAACCTCTTTTTCTAGCCAGTTACATGTGTACCCATAATTAACGATACAGTCCTTAGCCCTAAGGTTGACTGGTAGAGAATTAAGAAGCACTGAGTTCGCCTTTTGTACGATATGTTTTCGTTTGTGCAAAAAACATTAATTCAATAAATAAATAAAACTAAGTTTGTGGAAGGGAACAAAATTATGACCCTCTCTTTTACTTCAGTGTATTCGAGTAAAAACTATCCTCGGATATCCATCCAGAAGGTCAAAGTCTGTCCAACCGTTATGACGTAGTGAGGCTTCAACGACACAGACACACAGGCAAAAACTTGGGTTAAGACTTTTCTTCTCCACGAAGTTTCGGGCAACTTCAGGAAATTAGGTATATTATAATGGTGATCTTATCAAGTACGTCACTAAGACGTGGTCACTCGCAATGGGTCTGATAAGGATGCTTAAAGTTACTAAAAGGGCAATGGAGTTATGCTTGGAGTCTCCTTGCGTGAACGAATCAGAATAGTAGGAGATCCGCAATAAAACCAAGGTCATCGACAGAGCTCAGAGAGTTGCTAAACTTATCCCCTCGTATGCCGGAGCCGTTTCAGAATTGGCGGTGCGGTGGTTAACTTTACGTCAGTAGAGGCGTTCAGCGTAGTCGATTTGGAACGTATCGGTGCTTACGCAGTTCATGAACTGGTATGGTAAGCGTCTAAGCAAACAAGGGGTTAAGTGGCAGTGCTCGTAAAGCCGATGGCCCCTGGAGCAGAAAGGTTCTTGAGTAGCGACCGCGTACAGGACAACACCGCATGCGAAGCCCCCAATAAGATGGAGCAATGATCTGCTCTCTATGCCAGATCTTGGGAAACAATATGAGGACGACGCAAGACCGGTTGCTGTGGGAAGGCCTTTGTTTAGCAAGAGACGTCTTCAGGCCGATATGATGATGATGATGATCTTATATTATACTTACGGATGGATCTGCGATGTGGTCTGCGCCGGCGGCGACGGCAGAGGCAACAGCGGTATCGCCTCGCTCGCTTTCTTCACTAGTCCATTCTCCATAGTTTACTCAATCGACATGTCTAGAACATTTTTTTATGTAGATTTGGCAAGCATTTGTCTGGCAACCGACGATGATCTTTAGAGAAGATATATTTTGTCTCACTCACTCACTCACTTCTTATATGGAGGTTTTCAAACCGAAATTATTCACTTTTCGATGCATTTTTTAGTATATTTTCTCACGTACAAACCTTGTCCAGACTGTCCACATTACAAACAACAAAAAATAATAATAATACAAGAATAATTATACAATTTTAATGTTAAGTCTTTTTTATTTTCTCGCAGTTGAAGCTAAAAGCCATTATGACACACAGACATATTTGTCCTCGCTCACTTCGAGAGCTCGTCCAAATAATCACTTCGTGTCATAATGGCTTATTTTAGCCAAACAATCTACTAGTTTAGTCTCTATAACCAGCCTATAACCTATACCTACCTATATCCATTTGTGAATGCCCAGCTAGTCGTGTATCAAAAATAGTTGAAATCCGTTTATCCGTTGTGACGCTACACACATAAGTCGCAACACACCATACGATCATACAAAAAAATTAAATAAAATATTTTTCGTTTTAGTGTTCTTCAAATAGTTTGTTGCACTTATTTTTTTGAGAATATCTTCAATGTACAGACATTTCATTTTTACAATTTTATAATAATAGGATGAAAGATAGATGAAATTATCTCAGACTCACTTAAACGTTGTACCAGCTCTATACTCAAGAGTATTACTAAATGACGTATGGGTGCATTAAGTTGATAATCTAAAAATAGCTGTGACTAATATTGGCCGCTATGTTTTGCATTGCCATTACGAGTATATATATCACTGACTTGAAAGGATATAATATTTTTTCCTCTTTTAATATGTAGGTATACTAGTATTTATTCGTGGCTTAGCCCATGTTGTTGGCAATAAGAAAAAAATAGGGGTAATGTTTTTTTTACCTCCGCGAACGAAGTTGCTAGCACCTAGTAATAGTATATAAGTATACTAGAAAAAGCCCGCAACTTCATTCGCAGAGAAGAAAAAGTCATAACTCCTCTATTTTCTTCAGCGTAGTTGGATAAAAAGTATCCTATAACCATCTGTGGTTACCCAGCTACCCGTGTATCAAAAACAGTATGTTGAGCCGATTTGGCGTGAAGCCACAACGACACATTCTTACAAACACAAAAAATCTAAAAAATATAGTTTTCGATTTAGTGACCTCCAAATATCTTCTATGTACAGATATTTCAAAATTCAAATAATATTTTTGTACAATATTTATATCTTAATTCTAAATCCATACTAATATTATAAATGCGAAAGTTTGTCTGTCTGTCTGTTTATCTGTTACCTCTTCACGCTTAAACCGCTGAACCGAGTTGGATGAAATTTGGTATGGAGATAGTATGAGTCCCGGGAAAGGACATAGGCTACTTTTTATCCTGGAAAAATACCCTTATCCGCGATAAACGAATTTAAGGCGGACGAAGTCGCGGGCAGAAGCTAGTATTAAATAATTAAATTACAATTGGTCACAATATGTCAAATAGAATAATGCCTTAAACAGAAATTAGTAATCAAAATTGCAAATGTATGAGTATGGTAATTAAGATATTCAAATTGAAATATTAATCTTTGAGTTGAATTTATTCAAAGTAGCACCATCCGGTCACTCATTATAAATAATTATTCAGAAATTAGGAATTCAGATGTACTGTATACAATTACACATTTGTTGATAAGCCAGTTAAGGAGTTTCCTCCTAAATTCTAAAGATGGTAGTTTTTTTAAGTCGACTGGCAATTTATTGTATATTTTTGTGCTCATACACATGACACTCTTTGTGAAAACCGCTGATTTTGATTTTGGGCATACTACATCATAACCAAATTTGGATTGTAACCTTTTGGCCTTGGATTTCTACTTGTAAACGTATTTATGTTATCTTTCACAAAGAGGCTAATTTGGTATATATATAGCGCAGGAAAAGTGAGTATCCGGTTTTTTACAAAAAATGGGCGACATGACTCTGTTTGAATCAGACAATATATATATATAGCTTCAATTCGTTTATCGCGGATAAGGGTATTTTTCCAGGATAAAAAGTAGCCTAGTCCTTCCCCTGGACTCAAACTATCTTCCTACCAAATTCAATTCCAATCGGTTCAGCGGTTTAAGGGTTAAGAGGTAACAGACAGACAGACAGCCACACTTTCACATTTATAATATTAGTATAGATATATCGTCATCTGGTACCCATAGTACAAGCTTTGCTTTGTTTGGGACTAGGTCGATTTGTGTAAGAATGGTTCTATATCTAGACGATACGTTTGGCTCAGTGGGTTGCACAACGGCCTACGAAGCTGGCGGTCCCGGGTTCAAATCTCGACCAGGGCAAGTATTTGTGTGATGAGCACGAATGTTTGTTCCTGGGTCTTGGATGTTTCTATGTATTTACGTATTATAATTTATCTATATATTATGTATATCGTCGCCTAGTACCCATAGTACAAGCTTTTTCTTAGTTTGGGACTAAGTCGATTTGTGTAAGATTGTCCCTGTTTCAGGGCCGAATTTAAATGTGTGGAGGCCCTAGGGCAACAAAGGAGTGGAGGCCCCCTAGGCACTTTGTTATTTTTCAAATAAAATGCACAATTTGTTTTCAGTGAAGTTTTTCAATACATAATTTATTGTGAAACCAAATAAATTATTTTAAGAAACATATATAAATATAATCAAAGATAAGAATTATGTGAAATTAAATTTTAGCGTTAACGAAAGGAATCTGCCGAGCTTTGTAGATGAAAAATTGTTGATGATTTCGTCGAAATCAAGTTCCCGGAGTAAACTCTCTTTCAATGCTCAGAAAAGAAAGCTTTGATAGACGGTTTACGGTTTTGTCCTATCGTAGTTCATTATTTTGAACAGAACTTTCGAACGCACAGTTTCATATGCAATCTTTCAGTGAGAAATACACATAGCTGGTCGACCACTGGAATAAAGCCGGATACTTTACAACGTTGCTAAGGTTTTTAAAGACGTAAAACTGTGGCCGCCCTTTTTTCCGATAATTTCTTAATCAGAATTCGGTATTTGTACTTGCTGTGAAGTCTATTTTGGGGGCCCCTCTTTTGTGGAGGCCCAGGGCCCTTGCCCCGGATGCCCTCCCCTGAATTCCGCCCTGCCCTGTTTGTTTATATTTAAAATCCGTCTAAATTGGTATTTTAATACTATCGTGTTGTTTCCAGTCCCCAGCAGATAATCGATTGCAGTACCCCTGACGGCAATGAAGGCTGTGATGGAGGCTCCTTGAAGGCTGCCATGCGTTATATCGCTAGGGAAGGACTTATCCTGGAAAAGGCTTACCCTTATAAAGGAAAGGTAACTATGAAATCGTCTGTTGACAGAAACTTTACTAACAAATACCTACTTGAAACAAAACTCATATCTAAAGGCCAAGCCACACCGGATGCGTGCGCAGCACGTGCACGTGCGAGTGTGCGTGGCGTGCACGTTGTATCTTATGAAATGTTATCTCTTATATATATTCGTACTTTACAACGCGCACGCCTCGCGCACGTCTACATGCACGCTACGCACACGCATCCGGTGTGGCTTGGCCTTTAGTATCGTTGCAGTACCAAGTTCTCCAGTGATAACTATAATATGCTGTGCACCTTTCTTTAAATCATTAACGATCATAAACGCTACCAGCACTTTACCTATTTGAAGTATTAGCAAATTTAAAATAAACAAAAGGTACAAAAGGAACACTTATGGTGCGACTCTGTCTGTCTGTCTATCCGACTATTTAAGCGCCATATCTCAAAAACTACTTATGCTAACTATTTGAAATTTGGAATATTTATAAACATGGTCAGCCCACATGTATTGCACAGGGAATATAAAAAAATATATTTTTATTTTCTAAAAATACGACGAACGGGGGTAAAAATTAAAAGTCTAGCTACTGGCTCAAATGGGGTATCATATGAAAGGGCTTGACCTGCACATTTTTGAACATTTTTTTTTTATTGTGTTTAGTTTTTGTTTTATTAAGGAAAATGTAAAAAAAACACCATTCCCCCCCCCCCCCCCTTTATCTCCGAAGTTTACCAATCGAAAATTTTGAAATTTTCACAATTCGTATTAATTAACATAAATATTACACGAAAATTATAGCCATGTCTCTAAATAGCTATTTTTTTTTTAATTTGCCAGAAACCTATTTGAACAACTCGGTTGCGTTAAGTTTGCACCTGATTTGTATGCAATACTATGGATATCCGGTGCAAACTTAACTCAACCGGTACCGGGTAATAAAGTTAGGGTAAGTAAAAATTTGTACGGAACTCTCGGCGCGCGAGTCCAACTCGCACTTGGCCGGTTTTATTTGAGTATATTTCTTCTCTAAGAAACTATATTTTTATAAATACAAAAATCTATATAATGAAAAAATTACAAGACTTGGATTTGTACCAATGCTTTGTGCCTTGCCAGGGCGTTGACGGCAAAAAAGCCGGCAAAAATGCAAAAATGAAAAAAAAAGTAACAAACAGTGACAAAATTTGAAGACAAGCTGATTGGACTATGTTGCTCAATTGGCAGCGCTCGCGCCCCGGAAAGGCACAAAGCACTGGTTCAAATCCAGCCGGAGTCTTAAAATTTTTTCATTAAGTATTTAGATCTTTCTATTTATAAAAAATCCCTCAACTATTTAAAAAGATATTTCAGCAATGCAGGCTACCAGTACGCCCTCAATATGAAAATAATTTTTGCTGTAATAAAGACAAAATAACCCTTCCGTAAGAGTGTACTTGTAATGTCACCTAAAATCTATATTATTATAAGTTTGTAAAAATTAAATATGTGTACATTGAAGATATTAAAAAAAAAGTGATATAGTCGATTTAAAGATCACTGAATTCAAAAATAGTTTTTTGATGTTTTGTATATTTGTACGTATCGCTGTGGCTTCATCGCCAAATCGGCCAAAAATAGTTGAAATTCGTATTTCAACTATTTTTGGTAAACGGATAGCTAAGTATCCACACATCTAGTACTTTTTACCCGACTACGTTGAAGAATAAAACAGGGTTATGACTTTTTTCTCTTCTGCGAACGAAGTTGCCTTCTTATAGAATAAAAATTCCAAAATAAAATAAAAATGTTGGATCGTAATGAATTTTAAAAATAAAAATAATTGCCAACATATCTTAAACTACAACTTATCTTTAGCACTGTGTACATATTTCCCACTACCCAAAGGTTGCCTGGAAGAGATCGCTGTTCGGCGATAAGACCGCCTGTGGTTTACGTCTCCTTGAAAATTTTTTTTTTTCTGAACTCCGTTTTGTGATAGATGTGCAATAAGAGTTATTGCATGATATTGTGTCCTTAAGAAAAATGTTATCATTGGTTGAAAAAATACCACGTACTTTTGATTACACGGACTAATTATTATTTAAAAAAAAATCGGTACGCCAATAGGCTCTATGTTCAAAGTTAAGATCTTATTGTACCTACTATCTGTGATTTACAAATAATACAACTCTATTCCATTTTATTCAGTGATAAAGATACACAGATAAAAGAAAAACTTGATTGCTCTCGACAGAAAGGTCACTGCCGCTACAGCAGTCTCCTGGTCCGAGCCAGACCTCGGCGCTGGGCGCTGTTGCCGGCTGGCGACGAGGCCGCTATGGAGTTAGCACTGGCTGCCATCGGCCCCCTCGCCGTCGCCGTCAACGCTGCGCCGTTCACCTTCCAACTCTACAAGTAAGCTTCATCATCATCATACTTCATGATTGGACAAAGTTCTTTCTCAAAAAACTCCTCAACGACCGGACACGCGCTGAGTTTCCTGCGTTGACCAGATCGGCGAACCACCTTATTGAGAGGCTTCCCAGATTGCGTTTTCTGGTACGCAATGGCTAATCAAGAACCCTAGCCTCCTGGTCCTCGTCAATCCTCGACGCTGTGTTCTCCTGTACACACCTTCCAACTGTTACTGTAGGTCCTCAACTTGTACTACTCCAAAAAAGCTACTGCCGCTATAGCGGCCTTAAGGTTTGATCCTAACTCATTTTCCGACTTCAAAATTAGGGGCACAAAATCATCGACAGACTCAGTTGCGTGCTTCAGAAAAGTCAGTATCGTCACAACATGCTTTTGGCCCGCGTCAGACTGCGCCTTGCCGTTAGATATTCTTACTACCGAATGACGAAGGTGGTTCAGCAGAAACACACATAGACATAGTTCTCCTACTTTTCTGAAATTTACAGCAGCTTATTTTTTCACGTCGCGGTGCTAGGCTCTTATACAGTCTTAAGAGCTTCACATACGAGTATATAGGGTATACATTCGAGGTATTCCTACAACCGGATGATGAAAGTGGTTCAGCAGAAATATACCAATATAGACCCTTCCCCTACCTCTCTTCTGCAGTCCTAGCTTCTCATGTACTCGTATGGAGAGACTGCAGAAGAGACACAGTACATTCACAGATTAAACTCAGTCCCCTTACCTTTAGAAAAGTTACTACTGCCACAATTTTCTCGTCCGTAAAGTCAAACATGTAGAATTGATAAGAGATCTAACATTTTTCGAGGGGCGGCGTGTACGACGATCTGTTCTGCACGCCTTGGCAGCTGAACCACGCTATGCTCCTCGTCGGTTACACCCAGGAGTACTGGATACTCCTCAACTGGTGGGGGAAGAACTGGGGAGAGGATGGGTACATGAGGTATGGTTCTTTTACTATTTAACTCGTCGCGACCAAGGAGAACTGCTCTGGATCCAAAGGTGGCAAATAAGATGACCAGCACGCTGTAGCAAGTGAACCAGCTTCAACTGGTTAGGAAAGATCCAGAGGGTGGACGAATACCTGTGGTGTTCTTCTAATATTGCAACTGGTCTGAACCCTAAGGAGGCGTATACGATGAACAGTTCTGCACGACCTGGCCGTTGAACCATACGATGCTCCTCGTCAGCTACACCCAGGAGTTATACTGTGCTCAACTGTGTGGATGACTGGGTCGAGATTGGATAACGAGTACACTGGGGTAAGGGAGTACATGTACAAGCTTACTTTAAAAATCTCCCTTTTATGAAACTAGAAACTTCTTCAAACCCGGTTAAGAATCATAACAAAGAAACCAGCTAAGATACAATACAATATCCATTCAAGATTTGACCCGTTTGAGCGCTACGATGTAACAGACACACTCTAAACATACAACTTAACACTCCTTTTTATTTATTATAGAATTTAAAAAAGGTTTTCGGCATTTCAGACCAAGATTGCCATTCAAATTTCTTATTTTGCAACATTTCTGGTTGGCTTACATACAAAAAAATTGTATTTGTTTTAAAGGCAGTAGAATACATATTCCTTAAAAGACTATTTGGTTAAAAAAAATCCTTCCGAAAAGTGCTCTAATGCGATTTAATGGGGAATGGATGAAAATTTTCAAAAATCTTGAAATTTTTTATATAGGTAGGAATAAGCCTCCTTATTGTCAGAAAAATATTAACGGCAAGAATAACAGTACATTTACAACCATTTTAATCGAAGCTATCAATGCTGCATTTGCCGTAGCGTATAAGGCAGGTATATAGGGCCCATCAACACCTTTTCATCTTTTTATTTTTTCTAAGCCAAAGAAGAATTATATTATTTTTTTCTGAGAATAAAGAGGCTTATTCCTACCTAAAAACAATTTTCACCCATTCCCCATTATTGGTTAAGCGACATCTGTGGGTGATTTCAGCAGGCGAGGAATTATATTTTTTTTTTTCAGGATACGAAGAGGTTTCAACAGATGCGGTGTGGCAAACATGGCCGCCTATGTGCAGTTATGAAAAAAAAAAACATCAAAAAGAATAAAATTTTCAATAGATATAGTAATGACTTTAATTTTACTATATATGAGCTAGGCCGCACTACGGCTAAACGCGTGACTTTTTAATCCAGTAAAACGATAGCCACCAGTGCCGCCGCTTGCATTACCTATAGTTTTACTAGATTATATAGTCGCGCGGTTAAAAATCGCGGCGGTTTAGCCGTAGTATACGGCCTAGCTCTTAGGCTACTCGTATTTTTAGAAGGTACTCTTGATGGTTTAAATGTATTATTATTATCCCTTTATTTCGTTATTGTCTTAAGTTAGGCATTTCACAATATGAATTTAAAAAAAGTAAAATACAAAAAGCAAATGCAAAATATAAACACATTATAAAAAACCTAACCTAGGGTTGCCGCCGGCAGCGGGGCAGGGCTCAAGCTACCGGTGGTTAGGGCCGCACAGAGAGCAACCTCCTGACAATGCGGGCCGAGTCCACGATTACTGCCTTCTGTATCTGACCCTTGATCCAGCCATCTAGCGAGAGTCATGAGGTGTTGGTCGAGACTCTTCGCCATAAGACCGTTTACGAAAACGACTATCGGGACAATAATCGTTATTATTTAAGAGTTACACTCTTGTCGCTGCAGTTCTCTCCAGTCCGTTGTTCTTTGACTTCTCGATACGACACTTAAAATGTACTGTTTCAAAGAGTTGGCAAAACAAAACCGTTGGCAAATGAAGTAGTTTAGGAAACAAAAATTACCATACATTTCATGGATTTGACTTTGACTTGACTTTGAAATTTAAAGGGTCATAAACCAAGGTACACACAAAGCATCGAATTTAATTTTTTTTAGGAAACTACCATTTACAATTTTTTTTCTAACATCCCTATTGTAAATAATAATTCCTATACATAGAGGCGTTGTAAATATCGGAGAACGAGTTTTTGTATAGTGCTTGTCAGTTCTTTCTTGTTTTAATGGTCCTTACTAGAAAAACTTGGAACATGTAGAAATAGAAATCGGTATCTATTCCGTGTCTACGAAGTTATACATGAACGTGTAAAATTAGAAATAGAACTGTCAAACTGTTCTAAAAGCGATTTGCGATTAAGAATTCATAAAACTGAGTCTAGAATTGAAAAGACTTATGATAGTAAGAAAAGGACGTCGCTTCCGTCTTTTCAAGATGGGTAAATTAGTAGGCAATCGGATATTGCAGCAGGATTAATATTAATACGAGGTAATGCGACCGGTGATGGGTCGCTTAAGGAGAATCGCTTTAAAAACTAACGTAATTATCTGAGATATATGAGTAGGGGTACACTTTTTTTAATGCTGATAACTCTTACATTTTTATACAAAAAAACCCTCACTTTGATTTATCTATCCTTACACCACATACATATTATAGACTATCTTAAAAATGACATTACGTCAGGACTTATTGTTGCTGTTTTTATATATTTTTATATCGCAGCACTGGTTTTAGGAAAACCAGAGCTGCAATAAATGTGTTTTTAGGGTTCCGTACCCAAAGGGTAAAACGGGACCCTATTACTAAGACTCTGCTGTCCGTCTGTCACCAGATAAAGCTATCTCGTGGACCGTGATAGCTAGACAGTTGAAATTTTCACAGATGATGTATTTCTGTTGCCGCTATAACAACAAATACCAAAAACAGTATAATTTTATGTCTGTCTGTCAATGTCATTAACCAATATAAAATAATCGAACACCTCGTACATTTTGCTTATTAGCTTGTAGCGTATATTTTGTAGGGAAACCTCGGTGCGCGAGTCCGACTCGCACTTGGGCGGTTGTTTTTCTTTCCTTCTTAGATTTTATACTACTCGGAGAAACCGCATTAAAGTTCAGGCGTAGGGGCTCGTGACGTCACTATTAAGTAAAATTTGTACCTAGGAGTGACGATTACGCGACATTTTGACTCAATGTACCTATTGCTTATATATTTTTTGATTACGTAAAAAAAACGTATCCAATTTTTTTTATCAATCTAATATGAATATGACGGACTAATTATTAAAAGTTCGTCATCATCTCTATTCTTTCCCTATTGCATCTCGATACTGAAGCATACGAATGGGATGGTAATTGCTTTTTTTTGTTTTTTAGTTTATTTATCATAAATAATCTTAAGTGGTATATACAAAATTATACTCCGCCAAACTGAGGACAGTTTGTTGGCGGATAAAGGCAGCTTTTTTGTCGGCACATTCATAAATCGCACTTCCCCTTAACCGGAAGTGTGGAATGCAGTTAGCGTTAGTTTTGACGTATACCGCATACACCGGAAAGCACTCAGACGCCATCTGCGCCGCGCCAATTATGAAAAGTCGCGACGTCGCTGCTTCATTTGCTTTTGCTAATTTAAAAGCCGGTAATAATTTTACAATGAGTTTTCTTAGGCCTGGAATTGTTTTGCACGGCCTAAGTATGACATTCTATACTATTATAAAAATGAAATGTCTATACATTGAAGAATTAAAAAAAAAGAAATATAACGGCTATTTGGTGGTCACTAAATTGAAAAATATATTTTTTGGATTTTTTGTATGTTTGTATGTGACGTTATGGCTTCATCACGCCAAATGGACTAAACAGATTTCAACTAAGATTCAAAGATTTATTTGCCACGAATACAGTTACACAGTTGTTACATGTAATTAAAAAGTACCATGTATTCAGCCTACAAACAGGCATGCAAATGTTTAGGATAATTAAAACTAAAGACAAAAACAATTAATAATAGAAAATAAAATATAGAATGTCAATAATAAAATTCTACCTAATTCTACATGACTCGAGAAAAACTTTTACACCATAGAAACAACCGTCGAGCAGCCAGCTATTTAATTTATTTTTAAAACTATTTCCTTCTTGAATTCTAATGTCATTAGGTATACGATTAAAAATGTCAATGAACATGTTAAAGACATTTTTCTCGTATAGCATAGTATGGCAGCGAGGTCTTTGTAGCAGATGCCTATCCTTCAATCTCGGCTGCCTTTGCGTAATTTCTCCACGTAATTCAAAGTAATGTGAATTAGATTCTACAAAAGTGCACACTTCTCTGATATATAAATAAACACGGCAAAGGCAGAATTTGTAACTTTTTGAAAAGTGGAACACAACTATCATCAAAACACAGACCGCAAATGACTGATGCATTTTTGGGACTATTTTTGGGACACGGGTAGCTGGGTATTCACAGATGATTATAGGAATTTTTTACCCGACTACGCTGAAGAAAAAATGAAGGGTTATGACTTTTTCTCCTCTGCGAACGAAATTTCGGGCATCTTCTAGTATAATGTCATACGACCTATAAAGGTGAGTCCCACTTCAACGTATCATATACGAGTATGACTGTATTTATATCGACACACAAAAAATATTCAAATCATTCATTTATTTCAGTCAATGTGGCCCATATACATAAATTCCTTATAAACCTACATATTATTAAACTAGAAGATGCCTGCAACTTCGCTCGCGGAGGAGAAAAATCATAAGCCTCTTTTTTTGACAGCGTAGTCGAGTAAATAGAATCCTATGAACATCTGGGAATGCTACCCGTGTATCAAAAATAGTTGAAATCTGTATAGCCGTTTTGCGTTATGAAGCCACGACGACACATGTAAACACAAGAAAAATCCATTTTTTTCCCTTTCCGTCAAATAGTCCGCATCACTTAATTTTATGAAAATATGTTCAATGAACACGAACACACATTAAATTTTTACAAGTTTATATTAGTATTGATGTGATTTGGGAGAAAATAAATTAAACAAGGCTAATAATTATAAATTTCTTATTTATTTGCCAAAATTCATGCTAAAATCTAATACACAATGGCATCACGTATCCTCGTACAGTAAAACGTAGTAACCCACAAACATGAAAAATCAACAACTCAGAATAGTCATCTAAAACGACCTAGGAACAAAATGGCTAAAATAAAACATGTCACAGACATAATTATACAAAAATATCACATATGAGATGTTTAGGGTTACTAAGAAATCGGGCACTTCTCACTCACTCTATAGAACTTAAAACCGTTAAAACTTTTTTGGAGACCACAATATTGTTGACAACTTTTTTCTGTGGTATTTTATAGAACAACCTTTAAATCACAGAAACATTTGTGAAAAAACTGCTTCAATCTCATAAAAGCTCTCCGAGATACAATTATGTTTTTGAATTTAGAATTCGAACATTTTTGGACTCCAAAAAACGATCCATACTAAAGCCACAGTCTAGAATTAAATTCAGTGATCCGACGAAGCCGTCTAGACAGAGCAATCGTGCGGGGTGCAAGGGGCGAGACGCGGGAGGGCGAATTAGTATTTCTATCATAGAAACTACCATTTCGCATCAAAATTGTTTTTTATTTGAGTACAGGCAACATCCCTATTCTATAGAACTAATGAAAAGTACTCGAAATATCTTGATAAAACTTTGACGTCATCAATGGATGTAACACAATAATAATAAGGACTAAAGTCCAATATATTAGAGAAATACATTTGTCACTGTTCTACCGCGTATGTCACTGGATATCGCCCGCTAAAACCTTAATAAAATAAAAGATCCATTTTGCTATCTAAAATAAATACTTCTTAAAATATTTATTTTTACTGGCCGTTTTCAAATAAAAGTGTACCCCTCACTTGTTATCTTAGATTAAAGAATACTCAGAAGCAAGAGAACTATTGACACTCGAATAAAACACTCTCCAAAAGTTATATGAAAAATCACATCGTCAGTCTTGTGAGGCTCTAAAGTGTATCGAAATAGTGTTACAAAACTGACTTTTTTCGGACAACTTTTTTATTAGAAGAATCAATAAGTACTCTTGATTTTTAGCAAAACGAACTTAAAACTTTATAATCTGAGACAACAATAATGGGTTACACGTTTTTGTGAAAATGCCCTATTAGGATGCCTGTCTACTGAAGCGAAGTGGAGCGGAGCAGTGCAAAATTAACCAACCACATTCCGCATATTCAAATTCGCTCATGTTAGTTTCAACAGCGACGCAGCCTGATTAGGCCATTTCGCACAGCTCCGCTCCGCAACAGGCGTAATCTGTCAGACGCAATCACTCGATCGATGTCTATGGTCAATCACCGGTAAATATTTTAGAGCTCAAAGAAAACTCTACAAGGTTGTACTGGCGTTTTAGCCGGTATCAGTTAGTGTTGTGCGTTAGGGCTAGATACAAGTTTTAAAGGCTCGAGTCGTAATAACCTTTAAGGCACGGAGACTATCAAGGCAACTTTTACCTAAGATGTAAGAAAATAAGTCTCGGCGTCTGGAATCGTGATGACTCGCAGACCTTTAAGGCTCGGGGACTATCAAGGCAACTTCTTGCAAGTCTTGTGACACATATACGAAAGTTGTAAGAAAATAATAAACGCTCGTGAGTCCTTACGACTCGAGTCTTCAAGGCTTGAATCTAGCTCTTACTCTCTAACAACACTATTATCAGTACCCTGTTGGGTATGTATATTCAATAACCAATATTGAACCATAATAATCGTAACAGGAAACTGGTAGCGGTTAAAACGCCAGTATATTAGTTCCAAGTTCTAGAACTATAGATATAAGACCCCAAGGGGCCTTCAACCCTGGTAGGAGAATGTTGTAGACATCTCTATATTTTTTATTAGTCATCCCTAGATTTTGCCACAAGTAATAGGAAATTTTCACAAAAATGTGTTCCAATTGTTGTCCCAAATTATGCCCTTTTAGGAATCATTATTTTGAGAATCAAGAGTATCGATTTTATTAATTGAAAAAATGTGTCTGAAAAAAAAATCGGAGAAATTTTTCAGTACATTTTGCAAGAGCGTCACGAAATCCTTGCTATTTTTAATTTACATAAATGACCTACCTGATGCTCTCACAAATGATTGTGTTTTGTTTGCGGATGATACTACCATTATCATAGAAGGGAAAGATCTGTCTACTTATAATGATAATATAAATATTACTCTGGCTCAAACAATCTAAAAGTCAACATCACTAAAACTAAAATCATGCAGTTTTGTTCGTCTCAGGCCAAGACTCAGCCTTTGAGTGTAAACTATGGCGCTGATAAAATTGAAGAAGTGTCGAACACTGTATTTTTAGGCATAACGTTGGATCGCCATTGTGATTGGAAGGCACATGTAGATAATTTGTGCTCCAAAATAAATAAATTTGTATACGCTCTCAGAAGGGTCCGGCAGCTCGTATCCCTTCAGGCCGCTATCACTGCCTACAACGGGTACGTGGATTCTGCCCTACGATATGGTATAGTAACATGGGGGAACTCCACAGATACCAATGATGTATTTCTAATTCAAAAGCGTTGTATAAGAGCGATATTTGGACTCAAAAGAGATGAATCATGTCGAACATATTTCATTAAACAAGGCATTCTACACAATACACAGCCTCTATATTTTGGAGGTTTGCTTGTTCTTACGTAAACGCAAACACTTATTTCAAGAAGTTCAGGCAATATCCTCACGGGCTGTACGACAACAATATATGTATAAACTATACAAGCCTCGTGCTCGTCTCAAAATTGTATCAAAGAATTGCTATATTATGTGTATTGACACTTTTAATAAATTACCTGACATTTTTAAAACAATGACTGAACAAAAATTTTAACTAAATGTAAAATCATGGCTTTTGGACAAGTGTTTTTATAGTTTAAAAGAGTACATGGAATCGAATTAACTTAATTGCGACATTGCTAATATTCTTGTATGACTTGAAAAATATTGACATTTATAAACATAATATTTTCTTATGTTTCCGCGATTATTACTCATTGAAATAAAACAATTTAACGGATTATATCGCGTATATTATTTCATTTTAGTTCCCGACGTTTCGGAAGCTTTCCAGCTTTCCATGGTCACGGGAGGACCATGGAAAGCTGGAAAGCTTCCGAAACGTCGGGAACTAAAATGAGATAATATACGCGATATAATCCGTTAAATTGTTTTATTTCAATTTATAAACATATTAATTCTTTTTAATTTAAGTTTCTGCAATGTATTTTATTGTATAAATTGTAGCGTGTATGCCTGTAAAGGTAGGGTTCAGAATGACTATTTTTATGTGCTACTTTATCTGCAAATGTAATATTATGGAACTGAATTCCATACGCAATAAATTCATTCATTCATTCATTCAAAACTGACGTTCTGATTTTTCATACAATATTTTTGGATAATTTTTTTATTCGTGAAATCGATAGTGCTCTTCATTTTGAGTCTACTTTTTTACAATCATGTAATCATAAGTGTATGGATCCAATGTGTATTTACGCCTGGGGTTGGAAGATAGAAGCTTTTATGAAAGTAGTGACTACATTCGTGGCAAATTCTAAGGATAACTAAATAAATACAGACCTAGTAATTGTGTACAGTAAAACCAAAGTGTTTAATAATCGGCTGTTTATTGCTTTCCCTATCTCACTCGCACTTGACAAATATATTTGTCACTCTTTTGCAATAGAAACACTGAGATTACCGAGATAATTATTCTGGTTTCACTGTAAGCTAACGATGTTTGCTTATAATACAAAAAAAACCAGCGTGCGTGTAATATCAATGGTACAGCATTCGTCACTACCGCAATATATGAAAGTGACGATAAATAAATGATTGTTTTATCATTTTGCTTATTTATTTATTTATATCGCGTGGTAATCACGGCTATCACATGCACACTGATTTTTCTTTACAAGTCTATTTAATAACATTCAAACGAGCATATCATTTCATCCATAATCAATACATTATAAATTAACCGTGTTATTTAATAATCTACCTTCTATGTCAGTTAGGAATAGGGTTACATGTCATGAATATATTTTTCCCAGGCAGATAACAGATCAAGAAAAAATATATTTTAAACTTACACTACTTTGGTGCCAGCACCGCTGTATTAAACAATTTAAGCTCATTTTTTATACACTGAGTTATTTAATGTCTCCATTAATATTTTTTCCTGTTCAGTATTTATGGATCGAAATAAACCCAGGGAATATTTGTGAGCGGTAGCGAAATAAACATGATTCGATAAAAATAAATAACATGCGCTAACTCCAAATATAAAAAAATAAACATGGAATATATTTCATGTTTCGCAAAGAATATGTTATTTTATTTCCATATACTTAAATAAAAAGGGTTATTGTAAATGTCAACATATAAGTTTACAAAAAATGGTAATGGGATATAAGCTTAAAACACATCAAATTGGCGTACCATATTTTTATAAAATTAAAACATTTTGATATACCTACGTCAAACCCTATGAAAAAATAAGCTCAATATTTTTGACATGGGGTTTTTATGCAGCGAACAGATAAAAATTTGTGTCATAATCATAAATGATTGACGGTTTGAAATCACATTTTCAATAAATGCAAAAAAACATTCAACAACTAACTATTTACATCAAACTGAAAACGAAATTGTCTACTTAAAACTATAATAACCACTAGTATACCTAATAATACTCATATTAATACCTAAATATATAAAATATTTCGACTAACGAGCTTGTTCAAGGTTATTTAGTATCATGAAAAAAAAATGATACCCTAATCTAATGTAATCGTATCTTGGGTACATAAGGTTTGCAAACAGGCAATATTTAGGAGCATCCACACCCCTAGAAATTGCTTGCTATAATGATGATTTTCCTAGAAGATTCTATGGGTTGTCAATAAGATTAAAGTCTTAGATTTTACACATTATGTAATCCGTGGCAATCTCTATGGATGTCGAGATCCCTAGAAAATGCTCCCATAAAAATGGTTTCGCCAGAAGATTCTAAGGGTCACTGATATTAGAGTTGCCAATATTCACATGATGTTAGAATGGGTGGCAGCGTCTTCATTATAGTGATCATTTTATATATTATTGTGCAACAACAAGTTTGAGCATCTACGGTTTAGTAAATACCCTTTTAATTATAAAAATATTTGCTGAAAGACCAATGTCATAAAAAAGCAAAGAATATGATAAAATATTTCATTCGAAATATTCGTTTGTAACATTGAAATTAGTTTCCATTCCATTTTTATCGACCAACCAACGCAGGGAATGATGTATCCATTCTTTTGAATGCATGTATGCAATCTTTATATATAAAACCTTGAGGACGAACATATTTTTTTGTCAATGAAATTATAACTATCTCCACACATAAATACTCTAACGAAAACTGGCAATCCCACTATAAATAACCATCAAATATTATCACGGGCATGGCACAGTCTAGAAATCAATACAGTCATCCGACGAAGCCGTCTAGACAGAGCAATCGTGCGCACTGTATGCTTTTTACCCTGTGTTTATGGTGTGGTTGCCAGATAATTTCAATACAGAGTTATGCAGGCAGAATTAACTTGATAAGACTATATATACACTAACATACAAATTTTCATCTTTGTATATGTAGTAAAGCTGGTCTAGGGAATCAATATCAATAACGTATCGATTTTATATAATCTAAAAACAACACGGAAATAATAATAAGTTATGTCTACGTTCGACAAACTACGGTTTAAAAACAAAGGGTAGAACTGCCAACATTATGAATTAATAAAATCTCCATTGATGAAAACAGCTAAAATGAATTAAATCTCTAAAGAATTAGTAAAACATTAAAGCGTCATGCTTTTCATATGAGCATTTAAATCAATATTTTACTGTTTGAGCATTTTATAAGGAATTGTAATTATGACCACGTTAAATCGATAAAATGCATTAAAATTATCACATAATTTTAGGTTGTCGTGACCCCAAGCTCGAACAAATAGTCAAATGAATGTATATTTAATAAAAAAGAAACGACATAATACATTTTAGGTAAGTATACCAATTGTATAAAAAACTCAAACAATATAATACACACTAATTAAATAAAAATATGATTTCAAATCGCCATTATACGACACAAATAGGTATACAAAATATTGCTTTTTACAACGTTGAGCTTCGAATATATTAAAAATTATCAAAAATAAATATAATAACTGAAATGGTGATTAAATCGTAGGTACATGCCAAAGATTAAGTTCTTAAAACTATATATACAAGGTTTAAATCATTCACAGCACTTGAAGAAGTGATATTTTACAAACTCCATTTTCCAATATATTCCACGAAAATAGTTTGTTAGTCGTTTCGTCAAAAACTATTAATTTATTAATAATTCTGACTTTTCTACGTAAAGCTCCTGGTAGATTTTTACTGGCAAAAAAATGTATTGATAAGTCAGTTTTGCTTCTGATGGTCAGTGTCTTTAGCCACGTAAGTGGTCGCAAGTGTGACATAATAAATAATATATCATTGTGTCTTGTCACAGTCGCCAATTATAATAGTCGAACTGTGATCGTGACGTCATGGAGACTTCAGTTATAGTGCTTATCGTAGTCTGAACTTTGCGTTATTCCAGCTTTGACTTTTTAGGTAGGTGTCTTCAAGAAAGCTTTCTAAAGGTTTGAAACCGACAGAAAAATGTGACTTTTTTTACAGACTATACGTGCTTGTAATCGCGAAAACCGAAGAAAACGTAAAAACCTGCCAAGTGGTAAGTGGTCGCCAGTGCGATTTGGTCATAGTCGCCACTTATAATCGATGTGAAGCGTGACGTCATAGACACTAGTTATAGTGTTCATCGTATTCGAGTCTTCGAGCCATTCATGCTACGAAGTTCAGTGTATGGTCGAGAGAGGAACTTCACGTTTTCTCCAACAGACGACAGGGGTTGGTACTCTCGCCGCTTGCGGTACATCAGGATCCTGTAAAAAAAAAAAACATTTTATTTAGAAACAAAGACAATATACTTGCTTGTTTTATGAGACATTACTACTCTAAAAAAAAACCCGCCAAGTGCGAGTCGGACTCGCGCACCGTGGGTTCCGTACAAAATATACGCTACAAACGGCCGTATCTATGAAAGTCCAGCGTTAGCAGAGCCCTACTCCTAAGCAAAAGATACGGTGTTCGATCATTTTATAATGGTTTGCTAATATAGACAGACAAACATAAAATTATACTGTTTTTAGTATTTTTTGTTATAGCGGCAACAGAAATACATCATCTGTGAAAATTTCAACTGTCTAGCTATCACGGTTCATGAAATACAGCCTGGTGACAGTCGGGAGTCTTAGTAATAGGGTCCCGTTTTACCCTCCTGGTACGGAACCCTAAAAACTAATCAAATTGGCAGTATTTGTATGAAATGAACAGGCAGCGCTATTAAAATTCCTTCACATTTTATACACTTCTTTATACACATTTTAACTAACGGCCCGACCACCGCAACGGCGTCTAGTAACTTCCAGGGAAAACTGTGGCAGGGAGGTCATTCCACAAACGAATTTATAAAAATAATTCATATCTCAAAAATTACGAGTTTCCGGACTACATGTTACATAAAGCGAGTTGACTTTGCCAGTTCGTTTTGTCAACTCACTGACGTGTTTCAGATATTTTATCAAATCACTAAACAAATCTAGTGAAATGAAAAAACTAGTTGCATTTTTTTGTCTGATTGCATCATTTTACTAAACAGATTCAGGGGTTTGACCAAATGACTGATTTATTCTAGACAAATGACAAAATGGATTCACCATTTTCAGATCTTGCGTGATTTGATCATATCCCTTAGATATTTATTCAAATCTCTGTTTTAACCATTTCCCTGCGACACATGTATCAAAGGATTCCTTACTTATCTCCTACGTATTAAGCAAATGTTAGTTCTGTGTCATATTATCGTTCTGTAAATATTTTTCACACCTCCGTTTAAATTCTGTTCGCGTAGAACGCTTTTATTTGCTGCTGATATACATTTCTATCTGAATGGCAATGACATAATATATAAATTTTTATAAATACAAATATCTAAATAATTAAAAAAATTCAAGACTCCGGTAAGATATGTTCTTTCAAGATTGTTATCAGCCGCGTTCATTCTTTTACACGAAAATATCCGATTGCTTCCGACAGTAGCCGAATTTTGTTCACGGACTGTATTTTTGATGTTTTCAATTCACAACAATATCTACTATACACTCGACTCGTTAATACCCGAGTATCTATACGTCCGTGACATTATTCTCTATTGTTCGCTACTACATTCCCCAGATCACAAAAAGCGAATCATCATAACATATTTGTGGCACATACGGCCTTCTGAACACGGAGAATGGCGGACATATCGGCAAGGCTATTCTATAAACACGGGTTTTATCACCTGAACAAAGATGCAGGTGCCAACAGTATGCGATGCGCATGCGCATATTATTTATTTATCTGTTAATATGAGTTGAAACGTTCAAACGATTTTTTTTCAATATATCCTTACTTTCCTTATCCTTACTATATTATAAACGTGAAAGTATGTATGTACGTTCCACTTAATCTCAAAAACTACTAGATGAATTTTTATGAAACATTCCAGTTATGTACCTAATATATTAGAATAGGACATAGGCTATGATGTATGTCAAATTTCATCCCGTTTAGGGACGAAAAAGGGGATGAAAATTTGTATGGACAATAAATATTTTTTTACGCTAGAAACTTGAAATCTTGGTAATATGCTTCACATTTAAATTAGTAACACATTGAGTTTTGGGGAAAGACATTATAAGCTACTTTTTATCCCGGAAAAATACCTTTTATCTACGATAAACGAATCTAAGGCGGACGAAGTTGCGGGCGGCCGCTAGTATATAGATAAATTATAATACCCTAATACATAGAAAACATCCAAGACCTAGGAACCAATATTCGTGCTCATCACACAAACACTTGCCCTGGCCGGGATTCGAACCCGGAACCGCCAGCTTAATAGGCTGTTGTGCAACCAAATGAGCCAATAGCATCGTCGAATAGTTTTTGGACGATGGAATATTATCATAAGTAAGGTGGACATCCCAATGCTTCACATCTTAATACCAATAATTTATATTTATTATTAGGGTACCAACCCTATGTGTCACCTCTATAGCTACAAATAAAGTACGAAGGTGTCAACTCATGGTACTGTGCAGGGCACTGGAAAAATAATGCATTTTTTAAACGAGTACTGCCTTAAGAGAAAGATCTTTGCCTTCCAATAAAAAATACCCTTTAACGCCATTAGTATAACGCTAGAATATGCCCGCAACTTCGTTTGCAGTGAAGAGGATTTTTTTTTATAGATACGGCCGTTTGTAGCGTATATTTTGTACGGACCCCGCGGTGCGCGAGTCTGACTAATAGTAATAGTTAAGAAATATTTAAGAATTATTTTGAAAAAATGACTGACTGTTGAGTTTATTAATAGTTAAGAATTATTTTGAAAAAATGACTGACTGTTGAGTTTAGTAATAGTTAAGAATTATTTTGAAAAAATGACCGACTGTTGAGTTTAGTAATAGTTAAGAATTATTTTGAAAAAATGACTGACTGTTGAGTTTGTTTCGGCTTTCTTCCCAATAGGTCGCCTCTTGGGAAATTCCGCAAAGTCAGACTTGTAAAAGTGCCCTTGTGATCTACTTACAGTATAACCTATTTGAATTTGAATTTCGACTCGCACATGGCCGGGTTTTTTTTATCCTCTATTTGATTTCATCGAATAAAAGGCGGGTTAAAAAAAATTAAACATTGTCAATTTTAGCTTCGTGATGGTTATCCGCGTATAGGCAATTTGTGTGCCTGGTACTGTACGTCTGAAGAGCCTATGATTAATAGTTATTCAAGAAGGAAGCAACAGTTACTCAAAGACAAAAGAATTTAAATAAATAATGGGCACCGCTTAAAGTTAATAGGTTTGACGCAAACACTTGCAAAAACAATGTGTACCTGATCGGCGAAAGACGAAGTCTAATATAACGTTAACCTACTAAAACTCAGAGAATTAGCGTACAAACGTGAAGTTTTTATTGAAATTGTAGGTTTCACAAAGTTTTTTTTTGTTTAAATTGGTAAATTGCGTTTAGATAGAAGACCCAAAAATCTATGAAATAAATAACAAATTTCCATAAGTGAAAAATGACCTCACTCTTAAGTATCACCTGTTACTTAAAGTTGAGTATGTGATGTCGACTTAATCAATTTGATTTTTAGCATCAAGCAGGTACCATAAGATTAGTATATTATTATGATAAATATACAAAACGTTCCACCTTCGTTCGCGGTGGAAGAAATCATAATCCTCTTTTTCGCTTCTGCGTAATCAGATAAAAAGTATCCTAGAACCATCTGTGGATGCCCAGCTACCCGAGTACGAAAAATAGTTGCAAATAATTTAGCCGTTTTGACATGAAGCCACAACGACACATACAAAAAAAATATTTTTTTATTAAATATCTTCAATGTACAGACATTTAATTTTTATAACTTTATAATAGTATAAATGTCACTACTGCAACTAAAACGAATCTAACGATACCTCTTACGTCAAAACCCATCAAGCCAACAGGCTGCAGAGCGTGCCAAAGAAATAGACATACATACTTACATACTCTTGGAAAAATATACCCCTTCTTCTGACTTTGGTCAGATAAAAAAATATCTATATTATTATAAAGTTGTACAAAATAAAACGTTTGCATGTGTCGTTGTGGCTTCATCACGTTAAATCGGCTAAACTATTTCAACTATTTTTTGTACACGGGTAGCTGGGTATCTCCAGATGGTTATAGGATACTTTTTACCCGACTATGCTAAAGAAAAAAAGAGGGGTTATGAATTTTTCTCCTCTGCGAACGAAGTTGCGGGCGCCTTCTAGTTTGTTATAAAAGTATGACCTTTATAATACATATGTGATAATATTTACATCAGTTGTAGCGACTGCTATTTTAAATAACAAAATAATAATAATTAGGCATGTAAAAATGTAACAAAAGATTTTATAACTTCAGATTAAAATCATATGAGAACTTTATACTTCAACCCAACATCAATGTTAAAACCTTCCAATAAAATCAAATCCCCAATACAAATTATGTGAGTTGGTACTTTTTAATTCTACAATTCAAGACTCACGCGTACGCAAAACGCAGCTTGAAATAAAAAAAAAATTAAATACGAATAATACTATATTATTAAGTATATCTGATAACAGTAACATTTCATTATGAAATGTACCAAGTCAATAAGGGAATTCATTTTAATTTGAACCGTACCGTATTACACATACGGTCCCGAATGAAAGACGTTCAAAATTCATATTAAGCTTATTTAAAACGAGTTATATGTGGATCCGGAACGTCCTGTTGAGGTGAAATAATTGAATTGCGAGACACAGCTTATATCAGTGAAGGCACTAGAAAATAAACGCGCTTTATGAATAGCTGCTACTTCTCGTCCTAGCCTATATATTTTACAGGCGACATCGGCAGCTGTACAGGCAATGCGGTTAAGTTTTAATGCTCGGGTGACATCAAAAATACACGCCCTTAAGATGTTTAGTACAGATAAACTTTTTTTTAATTTTATAATTGGCTGTAATTGCAAAGGTAATTATTGAATCTAATTATGCGAATTTATGATTAGACTCCGGACTCTTGTCGCGATGACATCATAATAGGGTAGTCTGGGGAGTAAATGGATAGTGTTAATTAATACGGAATCCTAATCTAGTAATGTGCTACGGAATAAAATTTAATAACTAGGCATTCACGATATAAATTACCTATAAGTCAATTGTCATTATCGCACTATAAACGTAAATAAGACCGCTGAAGTTTTGCACAGATGTAGATCAAAGTAAGTACAAGTTTTCGAAATTCCCACGTATCACGGAGCCACAAGCTTGTTCACACAAACAGCATTTATTGTGACCTCACTGTTATAAGCAGAGCTGTGGCGGAGGTGCGCATACGCAGCCTGACTCGCGAATGTGCTCTAGTCGTGTTGAAGCTGTCCGACTGTTCACCCGTTGTATACATATGTCTATAGTATTTATATGTTATATATTTCAAAAATACATACAAATAACTAGTGATATTAGATTCTACAAAAATGCGGGCGACTGTTAAGTGACACATTTGAAACTTCTGGATTTTGAAAAATCGTAAGTAATATTAAGTAGCAATTTTGAAATTGGGTACTTTATTTTTTATTAAATAAAACAGATTTTATTAAAAGCACAATGACGTGAATTTTAAGTTGAGTACTAAAGTAGGAATTTATGTATATCCCTGTTATTGCTATTTAGAGGAACGGAAAGGAAATTTTATATACCGAATAATGGGACACTTAATCTTAAATCAGAACCGAACAAAACTTCAATTTTAACAAATAACTTATTACGACGTTATTTAATTAGCAAAACAAAATATAAAAAAAAAAAAAACAAAAGCCGAATTTCGTCGACGTCTTTTGGTTCCTTTTCCATAAGGCACGTATAACCAATTGAATAAATGATTATTTAAGACTCTATTCAGAAGAATACCAGGCTAATTTATTATCTGGAAATAAAAAAAAACAGTTAAAAGTAGTAAAAAGCAGATAATTCTTGATTTCTCGGAAACGGCTCGAAATACTTTTTTTTGTTTCTAGATAATGTTTTCTACTTAAAATTAAAAAGGTCAATCATCTAAGCCACCCATTTAAAAGATACCTATAGTTAATTGAGTGTATCATATGAAGAAAAACATCGCAACTTATGAAAGAAAATTTATTTTTGTCGCAGATCGAAACTCAACTCCTACTGAAGAATTGCATCTGGATCTACAAACACACATTTGGAATAGTTGTAAAGTTTATTTAGTGTACATAAAAATCCGATAGGTCATAGGACAAGCGTAAAAATATCTGACACAGACGATTCTATAATAGGCTTGATGACAGGGTACGAAAATCAAAATTCTAATTAGCCTATCAGTTTAATAAAAAATATGGGACACGTACTTACACGACGACACGTTTGGCTCAGTGGGTTGTACAATGGCCTACGAAGCTGGCGGTCCCGGGTTCGAATCCCGGCAAGGGCAAGTGTTTGTGTGATGAGCACGAATCTTTGTTCTTGGGTCTTGGATGTTTTTCTATGTATTTAAGTTTTATTATTTATATTATGTATATCGTCGCCTAGTACCCATAGTACAAGCTTTGCTCAGTTTGGGACTAGGTAGATTTGTGTAAGATTGTCCCTGTGTTATTTATTAAAAAAAAAGACAGAAACTTTTTGCTTTTCAAATTAACAAAAAAATACCAAGTTAAATCGCATTGAAGTTTAGGAGTCACTCAGGACGTCATAGCTTGTTACAAACTGTACTTAGGAGTGACATCACGCAACAATTTGGCTCAATTGCCTTTATTTTGTGATTGCGTAAAAATAGAAAAAATACGTGTCCAATATTTTTTATTAATATTAATTACATGACGAACTAATTATTGTAATTTAGTCATCATACCTATTGAGTTGTATGCAATATTTTGGAACACTATGTCTCTCAATTTTTAGCACAACTGTGATACGTGATTCTATCGCGCGAGAATGAAGGCCTGTCTCTTTCCTTTCAATGCAGTTCGAGAAGGACAGGTTATGATTTGTCGCGCGATAAGCGAAATCGCGAAGAGTTGCACTAGCCCGACGGATATTATTTGCAGATATCGACGAGAATCATTTCACAGGAGTCATTTCCGACAATGTGTATGTGGATTTACAGAAGAAAATAGCAAGGTAACTTTCATTTAGGTATTAAGAAATATTTATAAATAACCTTGTTTCTTAACCATTTTTAGGGTTCCGTATTTTTCAAATAAAGTTATCAACTGCTTGGTGTTTCATTTGATTAAACCCAATATAACACTCGCATTAATTTAACCCATAATACAACAATTATTTATTTTACTAAAAATACTTAGAAATAAAACAATAGTAAAGCTAAAAGAGAAACATAAAACGATATATACAATATATACAATTACTATAAAAAGAAAACCCCGTCTAGAAGGTCGGCCTTTTATTTAACCCAATACAATTTTAATATATTAATAATATTTAAACAAGTTCATCAAATGGGGCGTTCCAACAGAATAAGAACTTTGTCGGATACGTCATGGCCATGTCAGCTAGCTTATCAAATATATAAAACCCTAAACGATTAGTATGCTATGGTAATATTTCAAAACACAAGTTATGAAATATTACCATAGCAAAAATCGCCTCCCTAACAATGTCAAAAGTATCAAAAAAATTGCGTTACGTTTTTTATACTGTTAATCATTTACATTTTTTCAAAAGTTACAAAAGAGAGCACGAAAAATATGCAAGTGCTACAGCTAAGGTGTGCGTGAAGTGCATTGCGTTATTTTAGAATTAAGGATAATTACGAATCATTATTCATAATTTTATAGACGCCAGTTCTACGTTCTTTTAGCCGCCACATGCTCAGGTGGTTGCAGAGCCTTTCGTATCTAGGCTTTTTGATTTATGTTGGAAATACCCGTCATTTTCGAAATTACACTACATGAATACTCATACAAAATTATCCCAATGCACCATTGACAACAGATACAATACACATACTAATATGAATGTGAGTATGTAACTTGGTACATACATAAACATACGTCAACATCAGATAACGAGATCGCTAGACAATACTACTGCGCCAGTACAAGGTTACTTTTGTTATTTTTTCCATTTAGCTTATGGTACAAGTCACAAACAGAGGTCTTTATCCATTAAAAGTTCTCAGTCCACCCGTGACCATGGAAAGCTGGAAAGCTTCCGAAACGTCGGGAACTAAAATCAGATAATATACGCGATATAATCCGTTAAATTGTTTTATTTCAATGAGTAATAATCGCGGAAACAGAAGAAAATATTAAAAATAGGTTGTGAAATAGCACTAATTACTATACAAGACAATAAACTCTTTATTGCACACTGCACAAAACAGATAAAAGAAAATAATACCTTAAATTATAATTTTAATCATCTCTAAAAGGTATGAACATAGTATTTTATATATTTCGATAATTTTGATGACAAACATGTATGATGTGTTGAAGGGCACAAAGTCTTAAAGAAAAAGATTTCAATTCTTAATTTAAATATTAGATATATAACTATGATTAGATTATATACCGCAAGGTCGCGGGGTAATTACCTACGAGGTTACTTTTCCTACATATAAAACCCATTTTATTAAAGTAATAATTCTTAAAAACCGACACCTGATGATTACACAGCGAGATTAATATTATTATGTCGATAAGGATTTAATAATTCAAGGGTTTTAATGAGTGAGCAAAGTAACCTCATAGGGTCAAAGTAGTCCAACCTTGGTTTAGTTTACATAACAAAACAAACATTACTATGCATGAACTAAATGGTTTGTATAACAAAAAACCTTTTAGAAAGCAACAGTTACTTAATGCTGTGCCGGAAAGTAACAATAAGAACACGTTTAGTTTTTTGCTCTAACAATAACAATACCATGAGTGAAAGTAGGCCACGTCTTAGTAGGAGCAAAAAAAAGTGCCAACTTATATTAATTATCTTATATATATTTTTACGTTCGATACCTTCGGATATTTTTATCAAAAGAAAAATACTTATACAAATTAATAAAATGTTTTATTTCAAGTATTGAGTGTGTTATTAGGCTTTACTTAGATATTTTCCAGATTCAAAGTCGCAGTCAAAACTGCGTGTAGGCGCGAGAGATTCTTCAGCGCTTCTAAAATATCGATGCCTTTAGACTCAAAGGACGAAAACACCACACGAATCAATGGTGGATACGTCCTTTGAATTCATATATTTTAGTATTTACTCGTAGGCACTATTCGAGACAATTTAATGCATGAAAAAGAAGAGAATACCAATAATATGAATCGGATAAGGATATAGTTTATTTAGTCCGGTGGATAATAAAACCGCTGTCGCTTCCGTCTGTGCCCTGTCCCACACGAATCCCATATTTCAGTGTCACCGAAGCAACAATGAAGGGATGCGCGTTGTTCCAAGGCCGTGGCCCGTGATAATTGTGAATAATTTGCACTAGGGCATAGAAACGCCTTTTCTGTACTCATATAGTAGCCCTATAGTTAGCGCATACGCCAACTATTATGACAGAAGTTCTAATGACGTCGAACACTACACGGTATTTGTCAAATATGTATTGGTATATATTCGTGTGGTGCGCGACTTGGTACAGTCAGCGTCAAAAAATCTGTAGCATTCAAAGCGCCAAATATATCTTCACACAACTTCATGCCCATAAGAATAAAGATGTGTCTCGATATTTTTGACACTTTAGATACTACAGTGTATTTGACGCTGACTGTACGTGGTACAACAGACGCAAGGATACGTGCTATGGCTACACTACGGGCGTGCGAGGCGGTTAGGTCTCTCAATAATTAGTGCGTCTACTGTCTACTACTGTCGTCTACTAAGTCTAGTGGCACATATGTACAACGGAGAGGAGTTCCCTGTAGTTTGAGTCGACAACAAGGAGATGTATGAACTTTAGCATTCAGGAAAAAGGTAAGAAGAGGATATCTTTGTGTGGGCTACTGATGTGTGAGCACTGCAGAGAAACGAAGGTAACGCAAAGGTAAATAAAGGAAAGTAACTCCCCGCTATAATTATATAATTGGTAAGTAACTTTTACGAACTATTATAACTATATAAAATTAAAAATTTTAAAAACCCCCGACTTGTTCCACTAAAAGCTGAATATCTTGGAGACGAGTGCTCCGATTTTCATCAAATAAAGCTAAAAACACTTGGGATAAAATTATCTATGACACAAAAAACCGCACTCAAATCGGTTCATCCGTATGGGCGCTACGATGCCACAGACAGATACACAGATACACAGAGTCAAGACACGTTAAACTTATAACAACCCTCTTTGTTGTCGGGAGTTAAAAACGAAGGAGTCGAGGGCGGGAGTGACAGAGTTGATAGGGAGGGTCACACTGATCAACTTTTTAATCGACTCCCAAAAAAGGAGGAGGGTCTTACTATGAGGCCAACCTAGATTGACCTCATCGTAAAAGTTGCTCAATATGTCGCTGTGACAAAAGTGCAAAAAAAGTCAGCCGTTCCATACATTTGGGATAATTGAATTGAGCTCAATTTTTATAAGATATGGTGATTAAATAACCATTTCGAGGAATAGGTTTATTAAGCTTGCAACTATCAGATTTCAAAAATATGATTTCTGGGATAAATGAATCGTGTTTTTAATTTTGGCTTTTTGTCCTTGCCAAACCCTAGTACAGACGTCAGTCAGTAGTGACGTCACTGTAAATATCTCCTAGGCAATAAATAAAATAAACGTATCTATAGCACAAAGCATGAAATTAGTATCTAAGAATAGCCTATTTTAACGAAAAAAATCGATTATTTTTATTGCCTCATCCCAATTAGCTTAGGATTTTAGCTGATTTTTTTCGCAATTTCGTGGTTGGCCCTATAGGTAAAACCCGGATAGTTGCCCCACTTTTTGAAATTAATTTATATCTCTTGGTACAAAAAACAAGATTTTTTATTAGGATTTAGTAGGTACTTTGGTTTATTATCTTCAAATGTGTGAAAGGATACATTATCTTTCATATTTCCAGAGTCTTGGCGATTTTTACGGACCTCTAAATTTTGGGGCAAATATCCCATAGTATAGAAGATAGTTCATAATCCATGTAAATTACGTTTAGGATAGATGCCCCGTTGAGAAAGAGGACATTTACTCCGTAAAAACTTAGATTGCGCCTAGCTGTCCCATGCAATCGCACAGAGACATGCAACAGAGACAGGCCAGACGTGGTCCCTGTATATTGATATTTGTTTTTACTTGTATAAGTCTGTGTTTTGTTGGTGTGTCTATTAAATAAATAAATAAAACACAGTCAATTTAGTTGTAGTTGCAGTCTCTCAATAGATAAATAAAATTACGTGTGTTTCATTCGCGAAACTAGAGTTGCAAGCGAGGCAACTATACCCCGGGGCAACTATCCGGGTGTTACCCTAAAAGTTGCTCAGGGTGACTCTTCCCATAACCCCTGTTACTTCCGCTCATAACTCGTGCATCACCTTTGTATACATCGTACAAATAGAGGCGACAAGCGGACACACCAGTACTAAAGGTTGAAATAAAAGTCGACAATAGGTATGATGACTAAATTTTAATAATAAGTCCGTCATATAGATTAATGAAAAATTTTGACACGTATTTTTTTTACTTCATCAAAAAATAAAGGCGATACATTGAGTCAAAAGCCCTAACCCCTAAACTCTCAGTTAACAACAGGTGAGATTGCGATCAAATGCCCGTCTATCATCAATAAAAAGAACTTTAATGCGATTTATCTGAGTATTTTTTATCATTTTGAAAAAGCAAAAAACATGTGTCCAATACATTTTTTATTATCCAACTGACGGGATAATTAGAATTTTGTTTTTCATATACCGTCATCATGCCTATTGTGATCGAACAACACCAACATCTACGTGTTATATTAACTTATATCAAGACATACCTTACTAGAACCAGAAAAAAAGACATACCTTTAACAAAAGTTCGTTTTCTATTGTTATTATTACTGAAATGCCCCATTTTCTGAGATGTATTGCCGCAACAATTTTTTATCACAATTCGTGACATTGTATGGCGTTGACAGATCTTAATTGCATGTAGGAAATAAGTAGATAAGCAGGTAATGTAACGAACGTTTTTAATTACAAATATATACCGATACTTTTCTGCTATTTGGCGCGAGGTCGAGTGAATGCTTAAAAGTAAGTTTTACAGCTTAAAAACTCAACTGGATATTACAAGGTACCTTAAATACATTTTTAAATAAGTGTACAGCAAGAACTTTTATGTGTCTTGATTACAAACTATGTACAAAGATACAGGATTAAATCGAGGTGAATTAACAACAATATTTTTTGAACCAGGTTATTTTGATGAATAGATAATTTTAAATTTACTTTTATTGAAACTAAAGTTTTAATCTGTATGATACAGAGTAAATTTTTTTTAAAATATCCCGATTTCATATTAAAACAAAAAACAATGTTATAAGTCCTTTATTTTAAAAGAGCTTAAGTATCAAGTAGGTGACAGTCACAGCGTAGAACATCATACAGAGGCACTATTAAGGCAGATTTAGTATAGAAATTGCACTGCTAGCAGTGACTGAGGAAAGGCTTATAACCACATTTTTCTTTATATATGAGTAAATTAACACGCTTCGGCTTCCGTTGTAATTTTTACTAAGTATATATACGATTTTTCAAAGCTTACCCCTTAAAACAATGAAATAAGATCAACCGGGACAATTCCGTTTATGGGACAAATGCGTTTTTTTAAACCTGTGACCCTCTCTCTGTCTCTCTCTCCCTCTCTGTCTGTCTGGGAGATGTTTAGTTTTAGTTTATTTTATTTACTACAGTTTTAACACTAGGTTTAAGTTCATTGTTACTAACAAAAATATGAATTCACACTCTGAAATAAATGATTTTTATTTTATTAATTTTATTTATAGATTTCATAGAATCCGAACACAACAACTAACTTCCATAATGTTTAGTACTATTAGTATTAGTAAAGAGAGCCAGGACAGTTTTAAAGTGTTTAATATCTAAGATATTCCATATTATGGGATAGGGAGGCTGATGAATGAACGGAAGAGAGTGCTAGAAAGAGAACAACATAAACACCTTGTAGTTGTAAATTAGTTAGTTTTTAGTCATTAGTTTTATGTACGTTTGAATCATTGTAACAATTTGGATTGTAAACTGTTATGTTACATTATTTGTGTTTCGTTTAATAAAAAAATAGAAATCATTTCTTTGTCAATTCGTTACAAAGTTATAATTAAAAAAAAAAAAAACAAAAATGTTTATTTGGTAAATTATACTTAATTGGTACACAATATAGTGACCGGTCTCTCCTGGTAAGTATGCCCATACTGTTCTTAGGAGGTTGCTTCCCCGGAGTTGTTATTAATTAATGAGTAGGTAGATATAGGTAGGTATATAACATTAATATAATTACACTGAACTTTTTGTTTTACAAATATCATGATAATAATCACAATTTTTGCAATTTATTAGTGGATCACTCCACTAGCGTTATTATTATAAACAAAGATCAGAAACAAATGAAAAAATTTTTCGACGATACTGGACTTGAACCAGTGCCTTGAGCCAGACCGGGGCAGCACGCTCTACCATCTGAGCTAATCGTCCACACCAGCAGTCGACGAATTTTGTCATCTGTTCTTGCTTATGGATCTCTGTATGGTGCAATTTTTTCATTTGTTTCTGATCTTTGTTTATAATAATTACACTGAGTTAAATATAAACTGCAACAGAATGTTACGTCAAATCAGAATTGGGCGTTTATAAAATATTGCAATTATATATTCTAATGCATAACATTAATTTGAATCATGATTAGCTTATACTATTATTATACATTTATAAAATAAATGTTATCAAAAGACGCATTTCCCGCCATACACGCAATTGCCCCAGATTACCTTAGTTGATAGATGTCACTTGCATAGAAACATTTATCAACTATTCAGCACACGACTGTTGTTATTATTGTTTAAAGGAAGAGGAACATGACATAGATCTTCAAGACTTTCAATATAATATATTTATAGCACATGTAGAACATAAATAAACAGTCGAAATCTTAGAAATCTCAGTGACCAAATACATGTAATCATTTAAGCTATGACAAGCGCCTTCTAATCGAAAAGGCAAATAAAACCGTTAACAGTACTGAGAAAAATATTTAAATAGGTAGATAGATTATATGTATGATAGTGAGGTGTTAGGTTAGTCAATGCCGTCGACACACACATTAAATGGCTTAGATTTAGTTAAAAGACTTAAAAAAAGGAGATGTTCCACGCGGTCATATACTTTCATATAAGCTATCATCTCTTTTCGTTTCATCTTCCTTATAGTTAATTTTTGGAAACCCCGTTTGACAAATTCAGTATTTTAAAACATGATACACCACGCCGCTTACAAGTGAGAATGTTGCTTGCCTATCTTGCGTGCAAAAATTGGTTGTGTGTAAAGTCGGATTACGGACGATAATTTTACGTGATAACGTCATAAGAAAACATTGATGAAAAATTGCATACTTCTATGAATTTACAAGCCGAACGCTAAGGCCGATCGTGCCTCTATATCGCTTGTTCCGCGCTCTCGCTCGCACGCTCGGCTCAGGCACGTGACAGCGGAGCGTGACCTTGAGTCATCCTTTTTCGTGCGTGCAGCCGGCGTTCATCGATTTATAAGACGTTATCACGTCAAAAATATCTGCACATGTATATGTATAGCAAGACAGAATGACAGTGATTTAAAGACGAACCACGTAGTCACATCACGTTTGAGCAATCCCTGTCATACGTCCTATAAATAGCACGTCCCGTCCTGTATAAATCTGGGATGTCCTACAGGAAGCACTACAGTTGATTAACTCGAAGGAGCCACGTAATATTGAAAGGCAAGTATCATGAACGGCGGAATAATTGATGTCCTTTAAAAAGGACGTCAATTTCTGTGGATTGGTGGATGTGTGGGTAATATTTTCTTGGACTTTGCGCGAAAAAGTATCCGTAGAAATGACTTTACTCTACCGATTATTCATAGGGCCAATCAGAGACGGATCTAATACAATGATAAAGGCCTAAACACATTCGAGTTGAGGGCAGACGAAAGTTTCTTGCTTATAACCTATGGATTAGAAAAAGAAAGAAAATTTTATGTTATGTATTCGGTAACAATAAAGAAAACAAATTAAAAAGAAACAAACAATCAGCGGCAAGGTTGCTCTGGTTTTCTCAGATAAATACTTCTGTACATAATTTCAAAAAAAATATTGTAACGGACTATTTGGAGATCACTGAAAAAATATACTTTTTAGGTTTTTTGTGTGTCTGTATGTGTTGTGGCTTCATCACGCCAAATCGGCTGAACAGATTTCAACAATTCTTGGTACGCGGTTAGCTGGGTGCAGATGGTTATAAGATAATTTGTTAACCGACTACGCTGTCTAAAAAAAGAGAGGTTATGACTTTTGCTCTTCCGCGAACGAAGTTGCGGGCACCGTCTAGTAATGAAGAAAAAATACTGGATATAATGTTATACCGAAATAGACGGACGTCGACGTATGTCCAGGAGGAAATTACGAGAGCTGGATATATTCTGGTATCTAATTCACTGGATATTTTCTGACGGAGTTAATAAAGATCCAGACCGAACTAGACGTAAAAACCCGCAAATTGAGGTTTAAAAATAACCGGACGGACGAGTGTCGGTCACAATTAGCCGACACGTTATGTCCTGCACTTTTCATGGAAGTAGATACTTATGTCCTTAATAAAGGATTAAATTTGTCACTCAATCTCCACGTTACTTTGGTTACTCAATTAGCTTTTAAGAAACAAATGGTAGGTACTCGTATAAAGAATCGTAGACATAGCAAACAGGGTAAACAAACTGATGTGGCAACGGGCAGGGCACATAGTTCGAAGAACCGATGGCCGTTGGGGCAGAGAGGTTCTCGAGTGGAGACCGCGCACCGGCAAGCGCAGCGAGGTGGTCGGACGACCTCGTTAGGGTTGCAGGGACTCGCTGGATGCGGGTCCGCCCATGTGGAAATCTATTGAGAAGGCCTGTGTCCAGCAGTGGGTGTCCTATGGCTGAAATGATGATGATGATGATGACTCATATGGTCTCACCGGAATATCAGCGCAGGCTCCCGAGATACCATTTCGGGGCATAGTTTTAGTTTTTTTGTATGTGAATATATTTTATTTTCAATAAAGTTTATTTTCTTTCTTTCTACAAAATAAATGAGTAGCGGCTCGTTGTTAGTTGCTTAGAGGATACTGTCTGGTTCTGTCTGTTTCATCCAACGCTATTTTAGTCTTCTAAAATAGATTGACGGTCAATCTTCCGAATACAAACAGCATGAAATAGTCAGTAGCATCCACAGTGTCAAACATATGGCAAAACAGCTTTATTCCTATATGTCTTAAAATACACGGTGATATACACGGTGTCACGGGGAATGGGAAAGATTTTAACCACGCATTCCGTAGGTCATTAGGAGAAAAAAATGTTACAAGGATAGTCATAATGAGATTGGCCGCAGATCGTATTCAAGGACACTTATTTTAGTATTTTAACAAAAACCTTTTGTTGTTGTTGTCAGAGTATTTTAATAATAGTCTAAAGGAAGCGGTAAGTTACATAAACGTCGTATACAATAATGAAGCCAGTTTCAATGTCAAGACGTCACATCCGCCTGAGCCGGTAGCATCTCACGATATGTGCTCAAACAAATCGTTATCTTCGTGCATCCACAGGTAGGAAGTATGTAGTTCAATTTAATTGAATACATTAACATTAAGACTATAGTTTTTATATTTAAATGTGTTTAATAATGGAACTAAAGATAATGAGGCTAAAGTGGGACTGGGCCGGTTATGTCTGTCGCATGCATGTCTGTGGAGGTCACTGAATAAATGCCACGAGATGGGCTACGCAGACGGGCCTAGGCAGAGATGGCTAGACGATCTGGACGCGTTCCTCGGCTACAGGTCAGAGGAGGCATCTGATCGGGAGGATGCAAATCTAACGAGAAGACTTTGCTTAGGTGTGGAATACTCTACAGGTTGAAGAAAAGAAATTGAACTAAAACCGCCTTTTTGCAATTTTTGCACCGATTTTATTAGATTGTAGTAGTATGTTTTCATTGGCCTTGTAATATTTTTTTGTACACACTACTGTTTTCTTTGGTTAATTTTAATCAACGTTGATAGGACAGGATGATCTAAGTTGACGTTTGTTTCTCTTAATTAAAAACAAATGAAATTAATCCAATCGATTAACGGTTTTACAGTCTGAATCTTTTGAAACTACACCCAAAATAAATCTTTTAGTCTTAAGATTGTGTCCAGATATACGAGTATTTCTTATTTTTATTTATTCACCCTGTCCTGATTTGTAAATATGTAATACTAGCTTCTTTGTACCAACCAAGGCTCCATACAAAAAAGTGTGATGGTGGTGTAGATGACGCCTCTCTCGCGCTTATTTTCAACAACTAATAAAGATATATAAGTGCAAAGCACCATAACGCTATTATATCAAGTATTGTAAAGACAACGTAACATTTAAAGTAAATTGAGAACCGTGTAATTTGGACCCTAATCAAGATGATGGTAAAGGCAATAGTAATATTTTAGTTCGGTTTTAGTTTAGAATCTTTGTTTTTTTTTACTATTTCATCTTACGCGGAACCTATTATTCCATTTTCAATTATAAATACGTTTGTAGAGCTCATTGAAGTCTTGCATGCGTCGAGCAATCAAAGTAAGGGTCAATTTGCAATTTCAAAATTGATGTTTCCTTCAATGTTCTCGGGCAAATGAGTGGGGGCCGTCCGACGATAATTGGCCCACTGGCCCGCCATTTTATTAATTTAACCGATATAAAAATTGATATTTTTATTCAGGATTTAGTTAAGGTTAGGATGCTCGCTCGCACAGCGGGCGAATGCCTCTGTTTCAGCTTGAAAAATGTTGATGTCCGATTGATGTTTGCCTCTAAAGGTCGCATTTCTCAACCGGGACATTTTGTGAGCTCGTTCGATAATTATATTGAATTATTTTGTCGATACAGTCTTTTCACAATAGCTGTAATATGGGGGTTGAGAGAATCGTGAGGTCTAATGTATAGCTCAAAGCCTCTAGTATAGAATTGCGCAAGATTGGGCAGGGGAGTCCCACATCTTTGCTCTTCGCAAAAAGTAGGATGATGTGAATTGATTTGTGCAATGAAAATGTATAGCCACTTGAAAGGGATGATAAATATTGTTTGCATGTCTAAAAGTCCGATTGACAGCCCTTCGAGGCGCGTCTTTCATCATAATCATCATATCAGTCTAAAGATGTCCAATGCTGGACAAAGGTTTCCCCCAAGGTACTCCACAACGACCGGTCGTGCGTCAAGGTACTCCACAACTACCAGTTTCCCGCGATCTTGACCAGATCGTCGGTCCATCTTGTTGGGGTCTTCTGCGTCGTTCTGCATGCGGTGGCCACTCGAGAAGCTATGCCCCAGCGGCCAACGGTTCTACGAGCAATGTGCCCCGCACACTGCCATTTCAGCTAGTAACTCTCTTTTTGTCTGACGACAATTTATTTCGAAAAACTCGAAAATTTGTCAGCAGATTTAACTTCTCATGAGGTTTACACTAACGGGTAGCTCAATTCTTCCAGAAGTTTTTTGTTTACCCATGTGTCTGGTAAACCATGTGAGACATGGGGTAAGTCGCCAGTTAGAAATATATCATTCAGAAGAAATAATAGGGCAATCCCTAAATTAAGTCAGTGACTCTCAAGGATATGTTCCTTTATATCATCATTATCACTAGAAAAGGTTTTTTTATCCAATATTACGAAGTTGTATTAAATGTAATTAAGTATGTTCGTATTTATTTCACTTATTGGACATATTAACATTACGTACTAACGAATTAATTTACTGACTAAAAACTAAATAAGTTATTATTCTAAAATAACTATCAAGGTCATAGTTTTTATTTTAATGAAGCTGGGATCAAATACTGAATTCAATGGTATAGTATGCAACAATAAAACGCAACAGGGACGCTATGACCAACTAGGCTACCGAAGCTATGCTCGAACTCGTATAAAACAGTACCCATTATTTATATACTAAGGTGGCAAACAAGAGTACGACCTGCCTACTGCCTGTCTTAAGCAGTCACTGTAGCCTATATATAGCTAACCTTAAAACCTTTGAAATACAAATTAAACAGCACCTATGACTTTGATAGTTAACTTAATTTTGTCCATAAATAGGGTACATAAATGTATCATAAATCATAATTTAATATATGGAATACTGATAATTAAATTGTATCACAATAGTTGGTAGAGTACGACACAGGTAAAAATGCGAGCGGGTTAAGCAATTATAGCCTCTTAGTCAACGTCTTAAGAGCTTTAATGCGCGCCTTATTACCGGTCTCTTACTATAATAACAATATCAAAGCAGCCACGGTAAAGTCTGCAACAAAAGTTACGCAGATCATGCTCAAAACAATCTGAATAAATTTTATTCCCTTGATTATAAAGTTGTAAATCATTTTGAACACTGAGTAGCTACTTTTGCTGTTGACTGTACACCCACATACTTCAAAGCCATAGTACTATTATATTTAAAATTAACTCAACTATAAAAGTTACAGCTACTATAAAATATTTATTTAAAAAGTCAATGCAAAATTTTATTTTTCTTGTGTAGTTTACTTACATAAATATATATAAAACAATAACATTGACATAGCCTTAGTCACTAAGGTATAAAAGTTGTTATTTTCAAAATAATTTAACTTGCAGTTATTTATAAACTTTTATTTAAATATTCGTTATGAATACAATCACACAAATAAAATACATAATAGCCTTTAGATCCTACGCACTGCCTTTCACGTTTTTTAAACGCGCCGACGACGCGCGTTGGTTGCAATACAAACGCAATACGCACGCGAGTCAGTATACCTACTGCTCTAAATCAAAAACGCGCTGCGACTGCGCGTTTAGTTAACGTGGTGTGAATGAGCCCTTAGGAAAATTATTAAAATATCTAATATTATTATGAAGTGTGTATATTTTGTATTCATATAAAGTAATATAATTTAACTTAACTACGGCTAAAACCTAGTGTTATATTGGGTTTTACATAGAAAAATTTAAATAAGGCAAACGTGCCCATGCTAGTCAGTTTAATTCCAATAAAGATACCCTGTTTGTCAACTCTATTGATACGAAATAAAGTTGAAGCTGAAACATTTACCTTAATAACATTTTATACTATAAAATAAATTCGTCACTGGAATGTACCTAAACTATACTTTTTCTTTCAGACAAATTGATAATGGATGATGATTAAATTGAAAAAAAATTGGAGACATATTTTAAATTTTTACGCTAGTTTGGAAGTCGGTTACAAATGTCGCATGACGCCACGTCTAGATACAGTTTACCTCCACCTCCTACTACTTTAGCCACGCCTAAACTGTAATGCGATTTAGTATTTTTAGTCAGCAAAAAATACGTGTTGAATATTTTTTTATTATTTAACTGACATACATAGGTCATTTTCATTAGGCAATTTCAAGGTCAGCATCATTGATATATTCATTAGTATTACAATAAAATTTCTGTACAAGCATATTTGATATTAAGCGTTTGATATTTTCATGTCATTTTTCCATGGCAATGGGGTACAAAAAGATTGTTGACCCTTCTGCTCGATATACTTCCAAATTTATCTACCGCGATAATTCTATTACACGAATATACCTGGCAGTAGCCGAATCCTATTCTAACTGATCACGGACTGTAGGCACAGTCGCAGAATGAAAAGGTTCGTCACTTTTCAACCGTACAACCATTAAATAGAGTCGAAAAGTGACGAAGCTTTTCATTCCTCGCCTACACAACATTTTGGTCGTGTCTGAATAGCAAAGTCAATATCTCCGTGATGTCGCCTAAAGTCTCACCGAAAGATTAGCACTGGCTTTCAAGCTAGCATTCTGCTGAGGTGGGACCTTTTCGTCGCATTTAATTTTTGGTTATGCCAACGAATAAAAATGTTTTTTTTCTTTCTTTCTTCAACGTTTATTTTCAACTGTCATCTGTTTGCTGTCGAAGCAGGATGCTTAAAAATTAAAAACCAATCACTTTATTCTCACCAGAAAAATAAGCAACGATTTGTGTAAGTCATTATGTTTTCATATTCGTTTTAGGGTGCCTACCGACCCGCGACCTTAGTACGTTTTTATCTTCAATCCTCTAATAGTTAGAACGGAAAGTCTGTAGTCTGTGTGAAGTTGTCTGCCTACTAACCGATATGCGTTCATTTTATCTATGAGCGCCGCCGGCAAAAATTCTTTACCGCCGCTTCCGCATCGGCGGCGCTCATAGCTAGTTCATTTACACAACAATTTAAACATGTAAATATTTTGTACTATTGTTTTAAGGTAAATGTCTGAGTGCTCGACACCCACCCTTTATTTGGCACCTTCACCTATTCATAGCAATAGAGGTGACAAACGGTGCCAATTATTGAAATTACGGTGTCAAACATTGCGACGTTTACCTTAAATAGAAAATATAAATAATGGAAAGATCTTACTTTATATTGGACTCGTGCGGGTTTTAGGAAAATAGTTGATATCTGAAACAAAACAAACAACTTAGAGTTCCGTCTATTAGTGTTTTGTAAGAGCATTCTTTGACATTTTGGAAAAAAAACTGGTTCAGATAAATAGTAATGTTATGCGTCAAATTTTTGAATATATGCGCCACTGAGACACACGTCTATTTGACATGACAAGATGTACCAAAATTCACTAATCATATCACAGAATATGGTTTTGACGTTTTACAACTAACCTAGACGTCATAGTGGCATTAGTTATCGTTTTTTTTAGTTTTTTTTTTAATACCTACCTTTATTTTCTTGAAATTCAAAGATCCAAATAATGAAAAAAAATTCAAGACTCCGACCGGATTTGAACCAGTGCCTTGTTGTCTTGCCGGGGCGCACGCTCTGTCAATTGAGCTACAGAGCCCAGTCAGTTTGTCTTCTAATTTAGTCACTAGGTACTTGTTACAAGGATTTTTGCATTTTTGCATTTTAACCGGCTTTTGCCGTCAGCTACCTTTATTTTATTAATTACTTGCCACGCCGCCGGCGCCTAAATACGCCAACAACTTCTATGAAACCGTTCTTTACTGAACTCACCCTGTGTCTACCGGTAACAACGCCAGCACCGGATTGCGGTGGGTACGCCGCCGGCGGCTACATTCGCTAACGTCATCTATTAAGCTCTCGTTCGATGCCACACCGTCATGTACTCACCTCACCCTAACGTGCCCGCCGCTAGCGACGCCAGCACCACGAGTACCGCCGTCGCCACGCCGCCGGCGCCAACATGCGCCGCCACCGCCGCCGACTCGCCGCCGCCGGTGCCAAACGCGTCCGCTGCCGACATCGTGTCTGTGAAACGGACACCGATCACGACATGCTCTACCACCCGAAAATTGTGCAATCCAATCCAATTGCCCGATAATATAGCTAGCTTTCGCTCTGCCCGAGAATTCGCTCAAGTAAGGAATTCAAAGAACGTGGTCTCTTCTATACTATTATAAAGTTGTAAAACTGAAATATCTGTACATTGAAGATATTTTCAAAAATTGTAACTAGGTAACTATTTGGAGGTCCCTAAGTCGTTTTTTTTTTTTTTTGTTGTTTGTATATGTAATTGTGGGATTTGTGGGGTCATCACACCAAATCGAATAAACGAATTTCACCTATTTTTGGTACACGGGTAGCTGGATATTCACAGATGGGTATAGGATACTTTTTAATCGACTACGCTGAAGAAAAAATGAGAGTCCCCCCCCACCCCCGCGAATGAAGTTGCCTATTGTCTGTAAAGGGAGCTTTTATACAATTCCAGCCTACGTTGGGTTTAAATTGGGCGATGATCTCTTTTTATATCAGTTTTAGACAAACAGACCCTCCAATTGTTTTTTGATTCGAGTCGAGACCATCTTGTAATTAAAGAATCAAATGCAAATGTTACAATTAATTAACTGCAACTTGTTAATTACGTAACTGTGTCTCGTTAGAACAAGAACGGAGTAGACCGTTGTTTCGTAAAAAAAATATACTAAAGAGTATAAACATTGGACATAAGATAAAATAGTAGGTTTTAATCTTATCTTTGTACTAGAAGGTGCCTTCGTTCGCGGTAGCGGAGGAAATGCCATTACCCATTTTTTTCAGCAAAGTCGGGTAAAAAGTATCCTATAACTATCTGTGGATACCCAGCTAACCCGTGTACCAAATATAGTTGACATCCACTTAGCCGATTTAGCGTGATGTAGCCACAACAACACATTTAGTGACTCCTCTGCACACAGTCCGTTAATTTTTTTTTATATTTTCAGTGTGACAGACATTTCACTTTTACAACTTTATAATAGTATAGATGGGGTTTACATTTCAAAAAAATGATTACTGAAATTTTCTTCATTAATTTGCCTGTTATTATACGCATTATTGGATTGGATAAGACAGTTTTCTTATATTTTGTGAGCCGATACGTGTGGAGCATGTTTTTTAACACCTTCACGACCGAGAACCCGCTAGGCGGGCGCTCTGCTCTTAGTAAGTTTTTGGTGCATACTCATTTTCCTATGCCATACGGCTACTCGGTCGTGAAAGTGTTGACCGGTGGGCGTCTCGTTTGGGCTTATGGTTTTGGGTACCATTAAACTAACCTCAAAAACACTGGTTTCAATCAAATAAAAAAAATCAAAAGAGGTTCTCAAAAAAACTTCTTCGTTATCGATTGTGAACCGATCCTATTGATTATCTCTGTCAGCTATAATTAATTAAGGCGGGTAATTATTTTATCTACTTTTTACCCGGCTGCGCGACAGCAAGGACCGGGTTGTTTTTTTTTATATTGAAAAATGTAACGCAAAAGATGTTTTACCATAATTATACTAGCAACTTTTAAGAGTATTACTTATTAAAATCTCAAAACAAAAGGTATTTTCCAGTAAAATAGCAAAATAATAAACATAGATTATGCAAAGGAAATGTAAGACTATTAAAGAGCATAGATAATTATTATTAAATGTTAGTATTTATAATCTAACCAAGTGCATTATACATCTAGCTAGGTGACAAAATTACAATAAATATTAAACTATACAATCTGATTACCAAATAAATGCTTAAAACCAAGTACCAAAAATAAGATATACCAAAACCACAATACCCATTTCCAAGGTCACCCACCGCATGCAAAACCATAAAATCAAATTAAAATACAATAAAAAACGAAATATTAAATAAATAAGTGCATATTCTGAACAAGAAAGAAATTGTGAAGAAAAAATCTGAAATAAAGTAACAAATTAGACATTATAGTTTTGTAGCAGATATATAATTGTATGACGTGGTCTTAGTTCGTGTCTACAAGTACAGTCAACGACAAGTATCCACTTTTGGGACATTTTACCACGCTGTTACATTATGTTAACATTAAGACACGAATATGAGAACGTTCATGAGTCATGACATTTAAAACAGTCAAATTCATTTATATCACAATAAAACTGGCCAAATGCGAGTCGGACTCGCGCACCGAGGATTCCTTACAAAATATACGCTACTATACAAAAATACAAAAAAATACAAAATGGTTTATTTATCAAAAGAACTTAAATACATGATCAGGGTTATCCATCAGAGACCAAACTAGGCTGAGCCTGTATCTTGGCCGTCTGCGAGTGCGATTAACAATGATGATTTGTATCATATGCTTGAAGATATGACATAATGTACAGACACCGAGCGATGTTTTATTCATACAAAAGGTAAGGATAACTAAGGTGTGTGAAGTGTGTGTGGGAGTGTGAGTGTAGGTTTGTGTATGTTGTGTGCGCATTTGGGACGCCCTAATTTATTTTCTGGACCTTCGTACCAAGAAGTTACTAATGGCCGTTTCTATGAAAATCTAGTGTAAGCAGAGCCCTACTCCTAAGCAAAATGTACGCGGTATTCGATCATTTTATATTGGTTACTGACATAAACAGACAGACATAAAATTATACTGTTTTAGTATTTGTTGTTATAGCAGCAATAGAAATACACCATCTAGGAAAATTGCAATTGTCTAGCTATCACGGTTCATGAGATACAGCCTGGTGACAGACGGACGGAGAGACAGACAGACGGACAGCGGAGTCTTAGTAATACGGTCCCGTTTGACCCTTTTGGGTACGGAACCCTAAAAATTACTAATTAGTAGAGATAAGTAATTTTTCTAACAAAATGTTTGAGGATTTGCAAATCTAGTAATTTCATGAGCTCGTAACTCGAGCTTGTAACTGGATTTGGGCTAGTTATGTTTACAACTATTCCAAATTTTTAATGGATATCTTAAGTACTTCCTGAGCTTTAACAGTCGAACAGATTGACAGACAGATTCGCACCTTAAGGTGCGTCCACACTTGTATCATTTGCTCGTATCCGATCACCGTGCCGTGGCATGACTGCGTATCGCGCTGCTTGGACGCTCACTGTCGGCGCGCCGATCATACCGCACCCTTCCGATATAAGTGTGTGATACGCGAAGCAAATGGATTTCGAGCGATCGGATCGACGCAACGTCCAAACGCGTGATCGTGACACGCGATCATGCCACGCGACGATGATCTGATACGGGCAAATGATACAAATGTGGACGCACCTTTATGGGTTCTTTTTTATTTCTTTGTTACGGAACCCTAAGAATGACAAAAGTTAATCATACAATTTCAATTGTACACTTCCTCATGCAAGAGGCATTAGTTAAGTATTTCAATAATCCTTTACAAAATAGGTGGTTTCCTGGGTTAAAAAAATATTCTAATCAGTCCGACAGTTAAATTATCAAAAAATATTGGACACGTATTTTTTGTTTTGACAATCGAACAAAAAATGACAAAGATCAAGCGCGTCAAAGTTTGGGAGTGGGGGCGCATGACGTCACGCCATGTGAAAAACGGTCGCATGGCGTGACGTTACGGAGATCTTTAACGGGCTGTATCTTCATAATTTTTTGTTTATTTGACCAAACAAAAAATACGTGTCCAATATTTTCTGATAATCTAACTAACGGAGGACACAAGCCTATACTGGTTACAAGTACACGAGTAAAATACAAAAGCTTAATCATATCAAGTAGCTAATAAATCTAATTTTAACAGCAGTATTTACTAAGATGCCCAGTCCTTGAGCATTTAGAATAGAATTCGGGCCTTTAAGTAGGTACAAATTGTACCTAGGAGTGACGTCATAAACCCCCACATCCACTCCTAAACTTTAATGCGATTTATCTGAGTATTTTTTATTATTTTGAAAAAGAAAAAAATACGTGTCCCATATTTTTTTATTATCTAACTGGACTAATTATATCACGGTATAATTATAATTTTGATTTTCATATACCCCGTCATCACGCCTATTCCAAAATAGAAAATCGAATACCTTGATGTTTCATCACGGATATTAAAGAGAGCTGTGAAATCCCCTTCTAGGCAATAATAGCTATGGAGCTCGGTAAAATAATCGCCGAGTATTAACTGCTCCTTAAACTTCCAAGATTGTCATTTGCTCCGATCATTTTATTACCAGAATATTTATGACAGTAGCCGAATTCCAGTCTAAAAGCTCACGGACCGTAAGTAAACCCATAAAAAATATATTTTTACCTATCTAAAACCTTCTAGCGCACACTGTAACAATAATATACAGATTATATATATTCATAAACATAAATATAATAGAGACACCACCTAAAATTTCATTCATTCAATATTTTTACTTAGGTACTAGATATAGATATAATAGACCATGGAGGAATGAAACAAGTGGACTGTAATAGCTATTCTTTGGATTATGCGCCGATACAAAGGGAAAGCCAGTATTAAAACAAAATGGCGCTTTCAAACTAAACAAGACAAATAGTAGGTGTACGATAACAATTATTTCGTAAACTGCCACAGTAAATAGTCAAATACTGTTTCATAATTAGGGTTATGATAGCAAAAAAAGTATGTGGTTCAAATATTTACTTTATATTGTAAATATTTTTTGTTGCTCCGCGCCTTAATATTTTTTTTTTAGAAAGTATTGACAGTGACAGTGGCAGGTGAATGAAGGAAAAGTATAAGTCTGCGTTCCGCTTTACGCATAATATAGTGGTTTCGCCTACTATACATTTGTTTAGAAATATAGTATTAAATCCCCTGCTATACAATATTATATAGTAGGGTTGGCAACCCTATTCATAATATCGTCGGCAAAGAAATTGGTCTTCAAAAGTGGTACAATTTCTTGGCTAACCGTACCAATACAAAGCGCAAGCAAAGTCGAATCGCAAATAATTATCTTTATAGATGCCATTGTACATATCGATGGCAAAAAGCGGAAACGTAGTAACCGCCAACTGAATCCATTGGTGGTTCGTACGTTTCCGCTTTTAGCTGTCAATATCGGGCGGCTTTGACGACGATTAACAGTCCACGTGTCGTGCTCGTCCATGTAATAGACTAGTAAGAATTAAAACCACTCAGACAACACCGAAATAACGAATGACATACCTATATCACCAGCTGCCTCGGTGAATGGTGAACGAGTGAATGGAAAAGATGAATAAATGAGTCAATAAAGTGAAATTATATCACCCCACCTGAGTTCTTATTAGGTCAAAAATTATTTAAAACATTTCATTAGTCTTCATAAAGTAATTGAAAATGATATTTATATTAAGGTGATATCAGAAGGTTCACTTGAATGAATGATCACTCGAGTGAAAGCTTCGAATCTAAATATCCAACACTGTTGGATTCATTCGATATTCTGACGGGTCACTTTGAGTGAAAGATGCAGAATTAAATACGATAATTAACAAAAAATGTACCGTCTGATATCACCCTTATAGCCTAGATTCAAAGGTCGTTTGACTCTAAAGGATGATATCTATATAATATCTCGTTTAGTTTATATAAAATCAAGCTTATTTATTTTGAACTAAAATAAACTCAGGTGTTCGTTTGGTACTGTGAATCAACATATTTGATTAATTAACTAAGTAGAATCTAATCTGCATCCAAAAGTAAAAATTGAATTACGAGAAATTTTGTCTATTTAGAATGAGCACAAAATTTATGTATGAATCTTTAAAAATTAAATAAAAAACTACATGTAACTTTGATGCCATCAGACTTATACATGTAACACTGTGAACAATAGGGTACTTGACTGAAAGATCAAATCAGTTCCTTTTTATGAACTGTCAAAACGGTCAGAAAGTATGAAACGTCATAATTCTATACGGTCAAATTACCTCCTTATTTTTAGTTTTTGATAATTTAAAAATCGCCAAAAGCTTAAAAATAAGTATACATGAATGTTTTCTACGTATTTCCAGAAATAACATTTTACTGCAAGCGTGACATCATTTATGTTGATTACAGGAAAGTACCCAATTCAAGACATGAAGATTATCGAGAAAATAGACTAATCTGTAAATTTTATCAAACATGTCAGACCTCTTTAGATGACTTATACCTTGTCTGCATGGAGTATGGAGGTAAGGAGGGCAATCTCATATTGGAAAACAGACGAAAAAGTGGCTAGCGGTAGGCAGTAAATTATAGTTCGAAATCTCTCCAAAATGGCGCTAGTGTAGCAAGATAGTATCAAGTCAACAACCAATAACAAAACATATTTATCAAAATGCTACTCAATCCTTCGTTCTTCTTCCAATGTTAAATAGTGTTTAGATCGTGTTATTTTTCTTGCATTGTTGTTGATTTTTTTGGCAATATTATGGTAATTTATTTAACGCACTTGCTACAGTAGCGCCACCAATTTGACGCCTTTTGAAAGACACTTTGTATATATAGATGTTTCTCCTTATTTTTCAACGCTCCATACTATTATTAACATTATCTTCATGTCCATTTCCTTTGACCAAAGCTCCCTTAAATAAAGATAAATAAATTAAAAAAAAAAACATTATCTTCATTATATTTTCTTCTATTTCCGCGATTATTACTAATTTAAATAAAACAATTTAACGGATCATATCGCGTATAATATCTCATTTGAGTTCCCGACGTTTGGGAAGCTTTTCAGCTTTCCATGCTCCCGGGTGGACCTGGACATGGAAAGCTGAAAAGCTTCCGAAACGTCGGGTCACGTCAAATGAGATAATATACGCGATATAATCCGTTAAATTGTTTTATTTAAATTATCTGCATTGTTAAGTGTGGCCGAAAGTACTTCTTTATAAAATAAAAGGCATTATAACGGCTCCCGTATATCAACACCTAATATGGATTTTAGACCAAATATCACGGGTCAGCGCAAAAACAGAAATTTTGCCTCATAAAAAGTTACAACAGTACGCAGCAGCAGTTACAGTATCAGTTTTAGACACACTTTAAAGAAGCAGTAATCATTTTAAAGTAGCAGTTTCAGCCTTACTTTAAAGAAGCATTTTTTATTTTATAGTACCTGTTTCAGCCACACTTAACAATGGACATAATGGGTATTGTGTACTAAGCTAAGCGGGAAAAGTTTACAAAAATAATTCTTACTATAATCTAAACATGTCAGATTCCTAAGGTTTCTGGTTAAATCAACTCACCTCCATATTTAGTGAGCAGCGACATGACAACCCCGTTCGTCCATCCAAACCCGGTCTGGAGCTCATACTCGCCACCGCCGCCGAAGCCTCCGAAGACTGTTGCGTCGTACTGCGAACATGGGTGGACGGTTTAAATTATAAATAAAATATTATGTATCATAACATTATAAAGATGGTACATTAAAGTTTTTCCTATGACCACTCGGCCAGAGCTGTCTCGTTGAGTCGGTTACAATTATGCTACGGCCAGACTTGATTGAAGATTCGTATTTTGTTAGCGTTGTCACGATAAAAGTTCGTGTTTGATCCATGACGAAGTGCTTGGCCACATAAAAAAAAACCTTCACTACGTCGCGATAATCTGGAACGTGAAGAGCACGAAGTGCAGCCCACCGCATGAACTTTGTCGCGACAAAACCCTTTGATGTGCGGCAATTGGCAATGTGCAATTTACCAACAGCGGCGCGAAGGGCTTTCGTATTCGCGAACATGATTATAAATAGGACGAATTCTTTGGCCACACGTGTCGCGACAACGCAAATTTTCGCGTTATCGCGATAGTGTGACCTCAGCATTAGCGAAACATAGAAAATCCGACACTGTTACGTGACGTCAAAATATATTGGTATAATGTACCTAATATGGAATTTATGGATATTGTAAACCATTGTAATTCCAAATTTATTGGGAAATAAACTAATTTTTATAGACTAGAATGAAGGTGTATTCGTGAGGGAAAAAAACATAACCCATTTTTTTTAAGTAGGGTGGCCGGGCTTCCACAGATGGTTATAGGATACTTTTCACCCGACTACGCTATGGTAAAAAAGTGGGTTATGGTTTTCTTCTGTTCCACGAACAAAACACGTTCATTCTTGGCTATTAAGACCCAGACTAGAAATAGTTGAAATTCGTTTAGTCGTTTTGGCGTGATGAACCCACAAAGACACATACAAACACACAAAAAATATTTTTTGTTCAAATCTTCAGTTTCACTTTTTTTTCTTACAACTTTATTATAGCTCATCACACAATCTTGCCCTGGCCGGGATTCGAACTCAGGACCGTGAGTTTCGTAGGCCGTTGTGCAACCAACTGAGACAAACACGTCGTCACATTTTTATTTTTTGTTTTATAAATAAATATTACAGGACATTTTTTACACAAATCAAACTAGTCCCATGGTAAGCTCAACAAGGCTTGTGTTATGGGTACTAGACGACGATGTATTTAATAGATACATTTACTTATATACATAGAAAACAACCAAAACTCAGGAACAAATATTTACGTTCAACACACAAAAATTGCCCTTACCGGGATTTGAACCCAGGACCTTCAGCTTCGCAGGCAGCGTTACTCCCGCTGAGCCAAACCGGTCGTCACAAAACATTGACATACCTTTTCTAACATGGCAGTTTTCTGCTTCCAAACAGCGAAGTTGGACCGGACCCACTTGGTGGCCATCTCGTTGGCCAATCGGACCGCGGCCGACTGGCCAGTGCTGGCCAAACCCTCCACCACGATATACTGGAGGGGGGGCCACGCGTTCGGGTAGTCCCATTGCTCTCCGGAGTGCTCAAACGTCGTCGGTATACCGCCTTCGTAAATATCCACCTGGAGAAATAACAATTAATTGGGACTAAAAGATGCCCGCAACTTGGTTCGCGGAGGAGAAAAAGTCATAAGCCTTCGTCTTTTCTTCAGCGTAGTCGGATAAAAAGTATCCTATAACCATTTGGAGATACCCAGCTACCCGTGAACCAAATTTTTTTGAAATTCGTTTAGCCGGTTCTGCGTGATGAAGCCACAACGACACACACAAAGATACAAAAAATCCAAAAGAAATATTTTTTCGTTTGAGTGACCTCCAAATAGTCCGTAACAATCATTTTTTTGAAAATATATCTTCAATTTACAGACATTTCATTTTTACAACTTTATAATAGTATAGATTCGTCCGTCGGTTAGATTATTAAACAATATTGGACACATATTTTTTCTTTTGTCAATCAAACAAAAAAGACAAAGATAAAGCGCGTCAAAGTTTGGGGGAGTGGGGAAGCATGACGTCACGCCGCGCGAAAAACGGTCGCAAGGCGTGACGTCACGGGGATCTTTAACGGGCTATATCTTCATATATTTTTGTTTAATTGACAAATTGCCCTATTTTTTCTGATAATCAAACTGACGGAAATAGCCCCCTGGTACAATAAAGAGAGGGTCCTTTAAGTAAGATTAGGAGATAACATTTAGAGGATTTGTACAATTTAGGATTTTTAGGATTGTGTTATTTACTTTAGAATACGTTTGATTTATTTTAATTTCAGCTGAACTGTAAATATCTACTATGCTCAATAATAGTACATTACTTACCAAGGGCTGTCAAAGAAAGAAAGCCCGAAATCGCAGGTGTTTGTGACCCGAGCTGCAGGCAAGAAAGTGCGTGCGGAAAAACTCACATTATGGCGAGGTGGGACGTAAATGATATTTAACTGACCTTACTAATATCCAAGTAGTTTATAACCCTGTTGACATAATACTCCGTCCTCGCGCGATCGTAGCTCCCAGTCCACAGCGGGGCCACATTGGACGGATAGAAGTAGTCTCGCCGCCGTCCTGACTCCATGTTGAAGTCCAACCACGCACCAACGTCTTCGTGCCACAGCACCTGGAAGAATTACAATACTCTTTATTGCACACATCAACAAAATAAGCATAATCAATCAATCAATCAATTCATTTATTTACAGAGAACTACAAAGGTCCATTGGGTGTTAGTAAACTTACGAGTAGTAGAGTTAGTACTTAATTATTAACAATGATTTTGTCTTTTGGCTGCGATTCCACATCAGAGGACAATACAGCTTACAAGCTAATAATAATTATTAAGGATGCTGTTGCCGCTTCTCCGTACCCTGTCTAGCAATGAGGCAATTTTCTTATGTATAATGCTACTGCTCCACCAGCGTTAGCGTTAATGTTAATGTAAATTTGGAAAACTACACGTTAATTGATGGACAATAAAACCTGTGGCCACATTAAAGGAACTGCGTCGTTACCGCCGTAAAAACGCTTTGATGTGTCAAACCGCCACCCGAGCTATCGTTTAACTTCTAACGTCACTAACAATGCCACATCCCTTTTAGGGCACTAAACTGTTGGCCACATTTGTGTAATGTAGTTGCATAATGCTCACCGTAAGAAAACGGGTAGACAATATGCATGTACTTTTATTTTTGCTTTAACCCGGAGTAGGCGTTAGACGCACAATTAAGAACCTACTTGCTTCATTCATTGATTGAATTTTGATAAAAAAATATTTTGACATAACGCTCCACGGGTTAATAAAGGTTAGATAATTTTTCAAATAACGCTTTATCAACGGAGCGGAGCGAGGGGTGTATATAAATTGGGGTTTGACTTCACTTAGTTGACCGTATTGAAAGTAATACAGTGATTCAAAGTACTAATAGCCTCCATAAGCCTGGCACGCACTGTCTTGTATTGGACTACTAAATTATCGACCGAGCGGAGCGAGAGTTGTTTGCTACTGGTTTCCTTAGCTTCAACGACCTTGCGAGGGCTGTTTGTTACTGGTTTCCTTAGCTTTAGCGACCGAGCGGAGCGAGGGGTGTATATTACTGTTATACTTTGTGGACCGTATCGATGGTGGAAGAGTGTTTTACCGTATCAATGGCCTCCATAAGCCTGGCATGGGCAGTTTTATAGTACTCCGCCTTGTCGATGTTCCCGAGTCTCTCGTGGAAGCCGCGCATGATCTCAGCGTTCCAGCACATGATGGCGTTCAGGTCGACGGGGATGATGGAACGTGTCTTGAGGTTTGTGAGGTTGCCTGGAAACAATATACTATCATCAGCATCGTCATCGTAACCATACTCAGCCGGATGTATCATTTGCCATGACTACTCTTGTTCACATAATTTCGGAAAAAAAATGTATCAAGGACGATCAAAGGAAGAGGATTGTCAATCTTCGTACAAAAACCTGTTCCTTGTTATGTACAACGACATTTATGTATAAGAATTATTATTTACAATTATTCAACTTTGCAAGCGTGACACAGTACTTATTGCAATGTTACGATTTATTTATTATTAGCTGTTTACAAACTAATTGTTACTTTAGTATGTTCCTTTGTTCAATTATAATAACTTTAAATATTTAGTTTTAAAGTCCCATCTAGCTTTTGCCTGAATATCTCTTTGCGATCGGGGTACGATCAAAAGTATGGCAATTGACAGTCCTCTTGTTTTAATGGTCCTTGGTTAGTACAGATATTTATTCGTTTTCAATTGCTTACATATTATTGTGTGGCTTGCTCAGATGAACATTACTGGCGAAACGTGTAATATATTTTCGATTGTTAAATCTGCACAGATGTATGGTACCTTTCTATGTAAATTTATTTTTGAAGCCTTGAGCATGCTCATATATTTATGAACTGTACAATAGAAACGGTTACCACGCTAGCAATGTTGAATGATTACAATTAATCATTCGTATACATAGATGGCGTTATCGTGGCGTTATCTTTTTGTGCGAGGAATGTACCACGTGGCCAGTACCTTTGTTGGTTCCGTTCAGGATGAACCAGCGCGAGGAGAAGTCCCACCCCGACTCTGCTGCAGCCTTCAGCTCCGCGTATAACTCTTCCTTCTTGTCCGGGCTATCCAGGTTTCTGAAAAATAATGACAGGGAAGACGTTGGATTAAATGAAATTAATACAGACGTGTGACTTCGACAACACAAAAACGCGTAATGGCGCGCAGCGAAGAGTGCGAGTGAGGTGGGCAATCAAGTTTGAGTAGTGGGCTGTAATCATGTGACTGAGATGGGATCACCTTGCGTTCTGCTGCTTTGTAAACTTATATAATCGTCTTCGGTGGAAGCTCGAAGTATAATTTAATTTTTGCAATGTGAAAACGTCATACATTTTATTTTTATTCCAATATTGATACAAAGATCTAAATAGAAAGAAAAAAAACATGCGATCCACTGCAGTCTAAGCCAGAATCGAACCAGCGTCCCTGTTCATCCGGAATAAAGTCCTTTTTCTTTCTACTTAGATCTTTGTATCAATATTGTTATCAGGAGAATTCTAAATGTAAATATTAAAGCCAAAAATTGAAAAAAGAAAACAGTCAAGTGCGAGTCTAACTCGTGCACCGAGGATTCCGACTTTCACTTATTCCGATTTAACTTGCCGATTGAGCTAAATTTGCCTCTGGTATCTATGGCGTCACATACAAATGAGGGGCAAACTTAACCAAAATGGGTTATTCAAAAACGATTTTTGGTGATTGAAAAAAAAAAATAAGACAGATAGATATTATAGTTATAATTTTCGTGTAATATTCATATTACATAATTCCAGAAAATACTACATTTTTCGTTTGGTAAACTTCGGAGATAAAGGGGGGGAATGGTATTTTTTTCCACATTTTCCTTAATAAAACGAATGTTTTTAAATATTTGGGCTGACCATGTTTTTAAATATTTCAAATTTCAAATAGATAGCATAAGTAGTTTTTGAGATATGGCGCTCTAATAGTCGGACAGACAGACAGACTCGCACCATAAGGGTTCCTTTTTTACCTTTTTGGTACGGAACCCTAAAAATATGATAATGTATAACACGGCGACCTACCTATTGGTCTATCGAAGCCCCGAGCTCACGCATCGAATTTTTCAACCCGTTGCTTCAGTTTCCTAATAAGCCTTAGGGCCGTGTTGGTCCGAAGAGCCGTCGGAGACGTAGGTTTGAATCCCACTCAAAGCATACTTTTTTTCAACTTTTCGCTTTAAAATTATTAATATTATTTTCAACATGATTAACTATTTGAATCTAATGTGTAAATTATATTGTACATAGGAATATGAGTTGGCTAAGTACGGAACTTGATCTTACCTTGCGACATCAACGTCTTCTTTGTAACTCTCTGGTCTCGGCCCTTGTGACATGTCGTTGTACCGGAGTAACTTATACCTGGAATAAGACGAAAGTGTAAAATTAGTCTCAATATCGAAAAAAAAGTGTAGGTATTATTTTAAGACCGAATTCAGATCGTTATAACATTCAAATATATAAGGGGCTGTTTCGCAGATCAAAATTATAATATAATTTAATGCATCCTGTTAAACAATTGTTAGAATATAAAGGTACGTATCACAAAGACCCGGAAGGGTCTGATCGTTCCATTGCTTCAGGAATATGATATTTAACCCATAATTTATTTTAAAATTAAAAGAAAAGGACCGAGCTTACCCCATAATATAATTCTATATGGCTCCGATGAGAGAGCATAAGCGTAATAAGAAGCTGTAAAGCTTCGTGAGAATCGCTTATTTACGGGACGTCTTGGTGACACAGCGTCCAGTGGTGAATCACCAGTTATGTCAGATATTCTGATCAGTAAATGATCAGTTATGTCAGATATTTCCGTACCAAACCTGAACTAAACCTACCCCATATTATGATTCCATAACTCAAGGAGAACTGAGCATAGGCATATTAAACAGAACTCTAATAAGGTTTGTTATTTGATAATTTCTTGTATTTTTTTTTCTTCTACGTGATGTCTTGATGTATTAGGTAATTCAGTGAGATAGAGAATAGAAATGTGGACTGCGATTGTTACACTCACTTGTGGTTCTTATGTTCGACCTCGACGGTGTGGTTAGTGACCCAGAAGTCGTACTCCTTGTCCAGCGTATGGATGTGTTGCCGGAGGAACTCCTCGTCGTAGGAGTCTTGCATCACCAGTTGCACCATCGGGATTAGCAGTGGGGGTTGAGATCTGGAAAAGTAATATGGATTTACAAGTAAATTTAAAACCATAAATACTTTTAAAGCAAATCTATGTTTGTTCACGGTGGTACTCATGAGACGCCTCTGAGTCCCGCAACGTGCAATTGAAAGGGCTATGCTCGGAGTTTCTCTGCGTGATAGAATCAGAAATGATAACCGCAGAAGAACCAGAGTATTGACATAGCTTACAGCATTGCACGGTTTAAATGGCAATGGGCAGGCCAAGTAGCTCGGAGAGCGCATGGGTGTTTTGGGACTACTTCAGGGCTTACTTAGATGTTGTTAATGATTTTATTTACATCTGTATAGTAAATCTTCTTTAATGTATTCAAAACCCATAGGTAACGACCAGCTTTTCAATATCAAATTAAATCAAATCAAATCAAAATATCCTTTGTTCAAGTAGGCTTAGATACAAGCACTTTCGAATTGTCAGTTACAATGAGAGAAGTCTTTGCTGGGAAACATACAATATGATCCAACATTTGTTGCAAGGATTAGGGAAACCCAGAAAAACCTAATCAGATCATAATAAATGAATAATAAAAATAATATTAAATGTAACTGTTATGATATCCGAGATAGCCCGGCGTGCAGGCCGCACTGCGGTCATAACTACACCGTATACGATGCAGTTATGATATAATTATAGTACAGATACGGGCTGTTATGATATCTCGGTAAACATGGTTCCTGTCTAAATGGTTGCACATTAAACACATGAAAACAATTTAATATATGGTTGTGTAGATAAACTAGTGTATGCAAGTGTTATTTTTCTTCAACCGCCCTCATGTTTAAGGCCACCCATTATGCGTCAGTTGCATATACCATAATTGTTGTAATGATTTTGTATGGTGATGAACGAGTACACCTCCAAATAAATGTTTTTTCTTTCTTTCTGTATTGATATTCATGGTAAAAAAATGCGTCAGAAGCCAAACGCTTAGGCCAATCGTGACAGAGCGAATGTGACACATTTTCGTGCGAGCCGGCGTTCATAAATTTATAAGACGTTATCACGCCAAGAGCACACTAATGTGACACTGTGGACTAATGTCACACCGCCGCCCGCAAGCTCGACCCACCCGCGCTCTTCCCGCTCACAGTTCAGTTACCTCGGCCGGTAACTGCGAGGTAACCGAGCGCGGGTGGGTGGAACTTACAGGGAGTGTCCATACTGTACGTAGTGCTCTTTATTATACTATGCTAAAGTAGTAAACTCACCTCATTACATAATATATCCTGCCCCCATTAGGAATGAATCCGATCCTGTCGACTATGTCCAGGAAGTTGGAGATCATGCCTCGCGCCGTGGAGCGCATCTCGGAGAGCAGCAAACCCTTGATGATCCAGTAGGAATCCCAGTAGTAGAATTCGCGGAACCGGCCGCCTGAAAACAAGGGGTTAAGAATAAGACAGATTACAGTACCGTAGTGCAGTCGTGAATACTGCAGTACTGCGAATATGTCTCCAGGGCTTGTAACCAGTTACAAATAAACCGGTATTTATTTAGGTTTACCGGTTAATTATTTACATTACGTTCGGACGAATTGATTTGGGAACTTTATTTCGAAGCGCTCTCTAACCGGTTATTGCGTGTGCGGATACGGGATCAGTGACCGCTGTCGCGCGGATAGTGGCGCAACGACAGTCAACTACATGAAAAATTTAATCTAATACCATAGCAAGCAAACTAATCCTGTCTAAGCGAGCGGTTATTCACTCTAGACTCCACTCACACGGAGGAACCGCTCTCTAACCGGTAAATGGATTTCGCTCCGTTTTGTGCTCCGAGTTATTAACCGGTTAGCGCAATGTTCTTGCGAGCGTAACCTTTATTATGGGTTAGGCTCTCAGAGTGTGGCTCTAACCTGTACGTAAAATAAACCGAGTTACAAGCCCTGCATGTCTCTAGGCGGGCTAACGACTAAATAGTATACAATGGGACTCAGAGTCACGCAACGTGCAATGGAAAGGGCACATAAGTTACTCTGTGTAGAATCAGAAATAAGGATATCCGCAGAAGATCCAAAGTAACCGACATAGCTCAGTAGATCTGTAGACTAACGAGTGAGTAGTGTTAGTGAGTAGAGTTGAGTTAGTGCCAATCTCGGCTCAGTTGCAATCATTTGAATGGGAGCGTGACACCAGTATCTACCTAACGAATCAGTATTGAGTTTTATAACCATAGTTTTTTTTTATAATAACCCTAAATTAATTAATACAATACGTTTTATAATAAAAAAAACGAGTCGAGATGAGTCAAACAATTTTGACTCATCTCGTCTCCTTTGTTTATTTCGACCGGCGCGGGACATTCATTTGAATCACAAGCGAGAGCGACCAAGTAATATTGTAGATGAGATACTGAGCGACTTGAATCTTTAGTGAGCGAAAGAGCGATTGAGCTAAACCTATTGATATAGTTCATTTGAATTACTCACTCGTGAGCAGTGGCAATGGGCGGGCCATGTAGCCCAGTGAACGGATGGCCGTTGGGGCAGTAAAATCCTGAAGTAGCGACCACGCATAGGAAAGCGCAGTTGGAAGGCTGCCCTTTCGAATCACCCCAGTGGGTAGTTGATGGATGTTAAAAGAACAGTACAGTCGGGCATAAAAGCGTGCCACGATTTTTTTTTGACAGAAACTTATTAGGGCTCACACACCCCGACTCGAAGGTCCGATTCCCTCTCGAGTCAAGCCCATATTTAAGCCTCTGGTCGAGCCTATTATCTCTTCAACTTAGTCTTGAGTAAAGAAAAGTTATTGTGATATAGATACTAATCAAAGCGCAAAGAAAAATACGATTGCTCTCAATACTCTCGCACGTGGTCACACCAGGACTCGAACCCGGTACTTCCTGATTACGCGTCAGGTGTGTTTCCCTTTCACTAGCTTTCCGGGTTCGAGTCCTGGTGTGAGCACGTGCGAGAGCAATCGTATTTTTCTGTGCGCTTTGTTTTGTATCTATATCAGAATGGATAATAATTTGGTGTTAATTTTCTCGCATTGAAAACACAGAAATACAATAAATTTGTGATTTAATATTAAGAAAAAAATTAAAAAACTTACCAGGCACTATTACAGGATGATCCACGTAGATGATGGAATATAGATCTTGGTTGTCTTTCACGTCTTGCTTCATTTTCCGGCCCAGTTGCAGCCAGAGCTGGTGCAGCTTCTTTGCCCACTCCATCAACTGAGGATCTTTGATCAGCTTTAGGAATGCTGGAACAAGGACAAGAAGATTATTTATGAGGCTGCTCAATAATAAGCAACCGTTTATCTTAAGGGGACATGCGCATTCATCGGCGGCTGGAGACAACTGAGGCACGCGCGTGTCTGTAATCTTCACACACTCTCCTCTTGGAGGAGGAGTCTCCTCCAAGAGGAGAGTGGGGATGCCTTTTCTATATCTCATACACTTAGGCTGTTTCGGGTGCGCAACCTGTGACAACAGGTTGGGCTATTTTGCTGCTTTCGGTGCAGTCAGTGGCTTCTCCTTTGGCTACCTGGTGGGCCGGGTAGAGCCCCTTGGTGGACTTGGTGTTGTTTTTCTTCTTCTTGATTTGGATTGTTGGCCAGTCTGCGGCTTTCAGCGGCGCGGATGTGGTGCAGTAGCAGCTTTTAACCACTTCACGGGGGAGGCAGAAGATCCCGAGGAAGTGGTCGGCGCACGCGCTTGTTGGGGTAGATTGAATTCACTCGTTATTTTCCTACCTATCTAGAGTATGCTTTCATGTTTGTTTTCTTTCTGTCTCACTTTAGTATATGTCTATCTCATGTATTGTAATTAGTATATAAGGAATTGATTTTTATAAATAAATGTTCATTATTTTACTGCTGTCGCTGGTCTTAATACTCACCTGCATACGATCTCCTATAATCTATTACCTTAATTAAACGATCAGTTTGTATATACATACAATAGAAAGTGACCGGAACTTCGTCAGCGGAGGCGAAGAAAGCCATAACTCTCACTCTTATTGACTTTAGCGTAGTCGGATAAAAGTATCCTACCACCAAGTGCCAAAAATAGTGGAAACCCATTTAGCCGATTTGGCGTGATTAAGCAACAAACAAACAAAAAAAACGTTTTGGGGTCCTTCAATCGAATAATCCGTTTCACTTTTTTTCTAATATCTTCAATGTACAGACATGTCATTTTTACAACTAAATATATAACAGTATAAATATATATACAAAAACCGGCCAAGAGCATGTCGGACCATGCTCAGTGTAGGGTTCCGCAGCCGTTCATAGAAAAAAATGCATTACAGATGAAAAAAATCGGTATGAAAAAGAGCACTAGCAAAAGAGCGTATGTCCACGGCACTTACGCCCTTTTGCTGAGAAGCGCAGTTTTTCGGCAATCACTCAAAAACGGTATATCCGATCATGTTGAAAACAATATTCGTTGAAAGTATTTATTAAGCTTTATCTTGGTAATTTTTTTCATATTTTTTGGACTTACGATTAAGAAAATAGACACACAATTTATGCAAGTTTCCGCGCGATTATCTCCGAAAATATTCACTATATCAAAATACTTCTATTAGAACATCAAAATGTTTTTAAAAAATCTGTCGAAATATGTGCAGCACATTTAAATTTGCAGATTTTTTTTTTTTTTTACTTTTGGTTACATGTATGGAGTGCCCCCCTAGAAATATATTTTTTTAATATTTAACTCAGTCAGATAGAAAAACCCCCGTCTATACCTGTTTCCTCGATTTGTCCAAGGATCGAAGGAAGGATTTGATCGAGAAAAGATCTGCTTTGGCAAAAATTGAGTGAAGCAGGTGTACCGATGGAGTGTGAAAGCTCAGATAAATCGCATTGAAGTTTAAGAGTAGGGGCTCGTGACGTCACTCCTAGGTACAAAATGTGCCAAGAAGTGACATCACGTGACATTTTGACTCAAAATGTGTCGCTTTTATTTTTCGATCACGTAAAAAAAAGAAAAATACGTCTCCAATATTTTTTATTAATCCACATGGCGGACTTATTTTATTATTTGAATTTAGTCATCATCCCTTCTGCTCTTTTATCGTAATAGGTTAGAATTGTAGGGTTAGAAGCTGGAAAATTAAACGTCATTTCCGCATTTTGGCTTGAATAAAGAAAATAACATACATTATACTAAGTGTGTCATTATCATTAATGTCACGGCTCGGCAGCCGCGAAATCAGTGTGACGGATGTGATTTTTCATAATTATCACAAAGTTAACACATGTCTTTAATTGTGTTTGGTTAGGTGATAAGCAAAAGCTGTTTACTCAATTTGAATAACATAATAGAGGTAATAATTAAATATTTAATTGTCACATAGCAACATAAAACTTTATTTCAATAAATGTACAAGTTAATAAATAATTGTATTAACACTTTAACGACCGCGAACCAGCTAGGTGGGCGCTGTGATAAAAAAAATCATGGGACAATTTTTACACAAATCAAAATAAGCTCAATAAGGCTTGTGTTATGGGTACTAGACGACGATATACAGCTGTGTGCAATATAATAACAGTATGTATGTACAATAGTAAGTAGCTTTTAAAACAAGGTAGATGCAAAAAACTGCTCCTAAATAGAATCTATGTATCCAAGGACTGTTTGTACTGGCCACCGAATCAATTTAAATCTCTAAATTAGTATAAAAAATCACAAATTTCAAAAAGTACATTCCGTATAAATAACAGTGTCTTAAAAGTGTCTTTCTTTTCGAGGCACCCGCCATATAAAGAAATTTGGCAGTGGAATTTGAATCAAAAATGTAGGAAATTCAGTTGTATTGCCTTTGTGTTAAATTCGAACGACTAAAAGCTAATGGAACTCTATTCTGATATAAAATGACTCAAAGTTCATTAAATAGGAGAAGTGCTTTTAATAGCCCTTCGGGCGGTTAAAGGTTATTAAATTGCTGTCTTCGAACCTGACCTGTTAACTCATACCATGATTATAACTAAAATCTTAAGTCACATTTACATCTTGATTCTGCAAATCCGACTTCACTGCTAGTATTTTGCACACTACTGTATTTAATAGGTATAAATTACATATATACATAAAAACATCCAAGACTCGGGAACAAATACTGATGCTCACCACACAAATATTTGCTCTAACCGGGATTTGAACCCAGGACCATCAGCTTCGCAGGCAACGTTACTCCCGCTGAGCTAAACCAGTCGTACCCATACGCATTTTCCCACGGTAAGGGCTACGCTACTATAAAAAAGCGGCCAAGTGCGAGTCGGAATCGCCCATGAAGGGTTCCGCAGCTGTTTATACAACAAAATGCACTGCAGATGAAAAAAATACGATATGAAAAAAAAACATGTATCTCCTCGGCACTTAAGTCCTTTTGCTGAGAAGCGCAGTTTTTTGGCAATAACTTAAAAACGGTATGTCCGATCATGTTGAAAACAATTTTTGTTGGAAGTATTTATTAAGCTTTATATTTGTAATTTTTTTCACATTTTTTGAATATACCGTTTAGAAAATAGAGGGGGGGGGGACACAATTTTTGCTACTTTCGGAGCGAATATTTCGGAAAATGTTCACTAAATCATTTTTTTTTAAAACCTCAAAGTTTTTTCAAACGAACTGTCGAAATATGTGTCACACATTGATATTTGCTGAATTTTTTTTTTTCAGTTTCGGTAACATGTATGGAGTGCCCCTCCTAGAAATATATATATCTTTTATTTAACTATCAAACTAAGTAGCGGTTTACAAACGACACCTATGCTCCAAATTTCCGTAGCCAAAATGGCAAAAACGGAACCCTTATCGATTCGTCATGTTTGTCTGTCTGTCTGTCTGTCCGACCGTATGTCACAGGCATTTTACTCACAAACTATAAGATGTACATTGATGACATTTGGAGCATAGGTGTCGTGTGTTAACCGCTACTTAGTTTGATAGTTAAATAAAATTAAAAAAATATTTCTAGGGGGGACACTCCATACATGTAACCGAAACTGAAAAAAAAAAACAGCAAATATCAAGGTATGGCACATATTTCGAAAGTGCTTCTAAAAACACTTTGAGGTTTCTAAAATAAGATTTTGGTTTAGTGAATAGTTTCCGAAATATTCGCTACGAAAGTAGCAAAAACTGTGTCCCCCCATCTATTTTCTAAACGGTAAGTTCAAAAATATGAAAAAATTTACAAATATAAAGCTTAATGAATACTTCCAACGACAATTGTTTTCAACATGATCGGACATAACGTTTTTAAGTTATTACCAAAAAACTGCGCTTCTCAGCAAAAGGACGTAAGTGCCGGAGAGATACGCTCTTTTGTTAGTGTTTTTTATTTCATTTCGTTTTTTTTTATCATTTGTAGTGCATTTTTTGTATAAACGGCTGCGGAATCCTTCATGGGCGAGTCCGACTCGCACTTGGCCGCTTTTTTGCATATCTATATATATATATATAGAATAGAACCTGTAGAGTGACATTGGCTACTTTTTATCGGGAAAGGTGAAACCGCCGACAAAATCTAGTACGAAATAAGATGCTTACCTGGGTCATCATGCCAGTCCGTGGGTATCCACTTCTCGAATTCCGAACCCTCAGGGTCGAAATTCTGCAACACAAACTCCATGATGTCAGCTTTCGTCGGGCGGGAACTTGTCCTGAAGGAAATCGATCATTTATATAAATGTATTAGAGTTATCACATGATTTCTTTAATTACCTTTCATTGGTAATTCTTCGACGGTTCGGGTAGATCGAAAAACTCGCGCGGCTAGAAGACGTTGAGTCACCGCTCCAGTTTCCTTCGAGACCATGGACGTAACGCGACGTCCGAAACGTCGAAGAATTTACCAATGAAAGGTAATTAAATAAATCATATTTATACGCGATTAAGCCCTGTTTTGTTGTGTTCGCTCTAGTCCCATGGTAAGCTCAATAAGGCTTGTGTTATGGGTACTAGACGACGATATATGTAACAGATATATTGCTTATATATATAGAAAACATCCAAGACTCAGGAACAAATATTGATGCTCACCACACAAATATTTGCCCTTACCGGGATTTGAACCAAGGACTTCAGCTTCGCAGGCAACGTTACTCCCACTGAGCTAAACCGGTAAATGTATTAGAGTGCCCGTAATTTCCTTAGCGGAGCAGAAAAAAATCACAACTCTCATTTTTTCTTCAGCGTAGTCGGGTAAAAAGTATCCTATAACCATCTGTGGATGCCCAGCTACCCATGCTTTAGCTAGCTCTTAATGTTAATGTGTAAATAGTTAAAGTCAGTTAAGACGTTTTGGCGTGATGAGGCCGCAATGACACATACATACAAATAAACAGAAAGATCGATTGAGACCTTCAAATAGTCCGTGTCACTTTTTTTTTAATAAAGTCAATGTACAGACATGACAATGTGCAGATTGGCACCAGACCACGGGTAAGAAGCCCAATACGATGGTGCGATCAGATATCCGACCAACTGGATACGACACTTAGCAGCGCGCTCCACAAAGCAACCGACAGGGAGACGTGGAGAGATGCCATTAAAAAAAATTATCGGCGGAGTCACGATCCTCAGCAGTGAGGGACCGACTTAGAAGAGAGAGTACAGTACAGACATTTCATTTTTACAACTTTGTGGGACGGCCCCCGACTAGATGGACGGATGACCTCGGTGGATGCGGTCTGCGCAGGTTCGCACCCCGTGGCGAGCTATAGGGGAGGCCTATGTTCATCAGTGGACGTCCGTGGCTGATAGTATGTGTCGTTGTGGCTTCATCACGCAAAATTGGCTAAACGGATTTCAACTATTTTTGGTACACGTGTAGCTGGGTATCTCCAAATGGTTATAGGATACTTTTTACCCGATTACGCTGAAGAAAAAAAGAGGGGTTATGACTTTTAACCCTCCGGAACGAAGTTGCGGGCGCCTTCTTTTTTTATGATATAGGAGGCAAACGAGCAGACGGGTCGCCTGGATGGTAAGCGATCACCGTCGCCCATAGACACTTGCATCACCGGAGGAGTCACACATTCGTTGCCGGCCTTTCAGGTGGGAGTACGTGGAAAGTCTGTCCTAGGGCAATTTTTCCAAAAGTATCCTCCTTGTTTTAAGCTACTTTTTACGACATCTCTGCTGTAGGTATTCATTTTTTTAGTCTCTTAACAACTCAATTTCATTACACATCCTAGCATGTTATACGAGATAAAAGGAGTAGAGGTACTAACTTGTTCATCATCTCCTGGAAGTGCTCCATGGTGATCTCGGCGGAGACCTTGATCTTCATGTCCACGAAGGTCTTGGAGTCGTTGTACAGCCCCGCCATCTGCACCGTGTCCAACAGCGGGCCGTGGCAGTATATTAAACTGGAAACAGGAGAAAGAGAAACTCAATAATGAACCTGGGTGACTGAGCTTTCCTCTATGGGTGGATATTCTTACAATCATTGATAAATTCACGCGTTACTTTGCGGGATTACATATAAGATTAATATATTCTATTTCCTTTGCGTTTCTGCGAAATATTGTCTTGGTTAGATGTGCCAATAAATTGTGCTCACATGTGCAGCTTCCAGAAAAATGCATGTAAATACACCAAAGAAATTTTTTTCGCGTGGACCGACCGTCAACATCTCCTGCATCTCCTTATGATGCCTCGTAAAGAGGCGAAACACGTGTCAAGGATTATACTGTCTGGTTGTATTTTTTTGTGGAAACTGCATGAAAATAGGCGCATATGAGCACAATTTATTGTCACATCTAACCAGGACACTATTTCGCGGTAAAGCAAATGATCCATTAATTCTTATAATCTCTCCCTCTCATTAAACTTGCAACGATCAGGGACAATCTTACACGAATCGAGCAAGTCCCAAACTAAGCAAAGCTTGTACTATGACGACGCTATACATAATATATAAATAAATTATAATACTTAAATTCATGTCCCATGACCCAGGAAAAAACATTCGTGCTCATCACACAAACACTTGCCCTGGCCGGGATTCGAACCCGGGACCGCCAGCTTGGTAGACCGTTGTGCAACCAACTAAAAATGTGTCGTCTAATGTAAGTAAAGTGTGGTTTAAAAATTTTGCTAACCACTTTTTGGTATCCGATTGCGCTGTTTGGCATACTTTAAGGACGTTGTACCATAGAGCTGATCTGACGATGGAGCCAGGTATAAGAGTTATATATTGACTGCCATTAAATCGAAACTTGTAAAGGTGCGTCCACATTTGTATCATTTGCCCGTATCAGATCATCGTCGCGTAGCATGATCGTGTGTCACGATCACGCGTTTGGACGTTGCGCCGATCCGATCACTCGAAATCCATTTGCTACGCGTATCACACACTTGTATCGGAAGAGTGCGGCATTATCGGCGCGCCGACAGTAAGCGTCCAAGCAGCGCGATACGCAGTCATGCTACGGCACGGTGATCGGATACGAGTAAATGATACAAGTGTGGACGCACCTTAAAGTAATGTTTGTCAGAATTTCCGTATCATAGTTGCGCTATTAGAGATGCAGGATGAAAACTGTTCCGTCATCGCTCGTCGAGTAAGCGAATCTTCATTTAAAATACCGTGCCTACATATTCCTGAGTGGTTTACCCTTCAGGTGTCAGAAAAAAGATGACTTCAGGTCGTCGACCTCCGGACCGGAGTTGCCAAAAGTCGCGGCCAAATTTTGACTGGGGTATCATGGTTTTATCGCATGTGTAAATTCATTTAAACCACATTATATCGAAATAACAGACAGATGTAGAAATGAGATAGGAGTAGCAGATTCAGATTGGTAGGTAATTTGTAGACTAGGGGTATAGAAATGAATTCAAAACTGATAAACTATTTCTTAAAACTTATCTTAGAAAAGGCGAACTGAATGCCATAAGGCATTCTTTACCAGTCTTAGGACAAAGGAGAAAAAAATAGGCGGTGCTGAGACTTATGGAACTACAAAAACACATATAAATACTTAAATACATGAATACCATAAATATATAAATAATACATATACAAATATACTTAAAATAAAATGTATATAGCGATGAAACGTATTAAGCGGATAGACGAAGAGTCTTCGGTTTTGCCAGCAAAGAAGTTGCACACGGACTTTTTGAATGCAAACTTATTCGGGCCCAGTTTGATTCGGTTTCAAGAAACTGTATTGTCTTAAGAAATTACAAAATTTCACTTATAAGACAACTTACAAATAGTTATAATGTCTAGAATAATTCTAAATTTACGCAGTAACATTTACACCAATGTTTACACAAAATTGTTCTATTTAAATTTAGGAATCGACCCTATGATCTCAATATAAGGATTAGTTTTAAGTGGTTAATCGTATGGCAACAGGAAAACAACATGCATATGGGTAACTTTTTTTGCGGCTCTTATCTACTGGATTAGGGCCAGTTAAGAGGGTGTATACCTGCTTAACTGGCAACGTCGCAATTTTTTTGATTTTTCTTGATTATTTTAAGAAATGTGTATGTAACTTGAACATGTTTTCAATTCATTCATTACGTTTTCGGTACTTAAGCTGGCACAATGCAAAATTTCATGATATTGCCACAACCAAAGCTCTAAAAATGAATTTAAGTCTATATCTTGTTTTGTAAGAAAATAAACGCAAAAGCGATTAGTACATGAATTAAACGCAATATATATGCTAAAAATGTAGGGTATGTATTGAACATATCTTTCAGTTTCATTCAAATACCATAAAATAATGAAGCAAGAAGAAAAAATATGCGACGTTGCCAGTTAAGCGGGTAGAAATGCTCTTAATCAAGACTTTTAAACAGTAGTTAATTTATCGGTTACAAAGAGATGTCACATAAGTGATACATATACAGGGTGTATGGCAGATCGTCTGCCAAAAAACTAGGGTAGGTAGGTAGGGTCACTTGCAACACATTTTGGGCCAATTAACACTTGTCCTGTCCACGGTCTTTTTTTAACTATTTTTTTTAATTTTATTTCGGCATTTGCCAAAAATTCACATTTTTGCTTAATTATCTTTTTTTTAGTTGAGCGCGATGATTTTTATTTTCTGTCCTTCACACTTTGTCGGCTCATAACTTTTTTTTATTTCCTTTCTAAATGAAAATAAATTTCAATAGGATACGCATGCATTAGAGATTTGAAAAATACAAACACTTTTGTGCAGTCACGTTTAAAAAAAAAGATAAGTAAGCATTAATGTGATTTTTTGGCAAATACCGAAATAAAATTTAAAAAAATAGTTAAAAAAAGACCATGGGCAGGACAAGTGTTAATTGGCCCAAAATTTGTTGCAAGTGACCCTACCTACCTACCCTAGTCTTTTGGCAGACGCTCTGTCATACACCCTGTATATATTTTAAACATAAGGTACCAGCACTAGCGTTTAATCTTAACATGAAATGGGTTTTAGTACCTCATCAACTGAAGCTGGTTTTAGTTGTTGTAGCTTATTAGTACAGTTAGTAGGTACATAATTTATTAGTCTAAATTGAGTTGAAATGTTATTACATAAGTTAGAGCCAATAGTTGTAAAATATTCATTGAAGTACTCGCAGATGTCTTGTGGGTCTGTTGTTATTTTGTCCTGATACTGGAGTTTAGGGGGAATGTAGTTTGATGTAACTTTATTTTTGGACAAAGCATTTATGAGACTCCACATTTTCTTCGAATCATTTTTGCAGTTGGCAAATGCACTATGGTAAAAAAAAACTTAGTTTTTTTAATGCTAACAGTTACTTTGTTTCTTTCCTGTATGAATTTCTTGCGTAAATCTTCGTTCTTGGGTTCTTTCCTTAGTTTTCACCATAGTCCGTCTCTTGTATTTATCGCCGATGTAATATTTTTGTTAATCCAATCCTCCTTGGGAAGGTTCAATATTTTGGTTTTTACAGTCTTTGATCGTTCTATAGCTGCCTTGATGTACTCTTCTAATCCAGAATAAGCATGGTCTTTGTTTACGAGGGTTTGTTCCAGCATTATTTTGTTAAGTTTATCATAGTCCACTGCAGCATATTCCGTTTTATTTTTGATTTGGAGTGGAAGACCGTCCCAGAGGCGGGCAAACTGAATGGAGAAGGAATTGGACATGAAGCCAGTACAGTGAAGTGGGATAGTAAGGGTCAGATTGCCGGAAGAGCGAAAATGACGGTTACGAGTGGATTTTATGTAGCTGAAGAAAGTTTTATTCACTTGAAGTTTTTTTTTAGAACCTGACGGAACTGTGTAGGTCTGGATAGGCCTCCATTCCAGTAATCGGATTCAGTAGGAAGAGCGCAAATCCACACACGGAAATGCCGCGGCCACTGAGAGTAGAGCTATGCTCGGAGTTTCTCAGAAGGAAAAAATTCGGAACCAGGATATCTGACGGAGAATCAAAGTCCGACATAGCGCTCAGAATGAGCAAACTGAAGTGGCAGTGGGCGAGGCATATTTGTCGGTGAGTCGATGGTCGATGGGACAGACGAGTTTTGGAGTGGAGACCTCGAACGACTCGCCCTGTGGGACGACCCGTCAGATGGACCGACGACCTGAAGAGACTGGCAAGCGGTTGGATGCGCAGAGCTGAGGACCGGGTGTGGTCGCGTGAATTGGAGAAGGCCTGTTCAGCAATGGATGACTCCGGGATGATGATGATGGATTTGAGTAGGGTAGGGACGCGGTGCGCAAGGCACAAGGACTGCAGTAGGTTGTCCCGGTCCAACCTGATTTAAGGCGTGGAAGATAAAGAAAGAATCGGACAAAGGCCACCTGACTCCTGACGACACTAACAAACTACTCCATACAGGAAACTTCCTATATCACACTATACCCTACCTAGTCCATATACCTCATTGCATAAAGACGTAACTCACACACTTCCCCAACTAACATACGTCATTTTATACACAATGGCACTCGATGCAAATTGTCATAATTCAAACGCTAAGCGATCTTGACATTGTAAACACCAGCTTCAGTATTCCACTTCAAGTCGCATTGATATCATATTACGGTCTAGATTAGCATATATCGAGTGGATAATGCATGAATCCGGTTTTAGCCAGTTCAGCTTTTATTCTGTTAAGTAACATTGACATGATACCATCTGCAGTACTGTAGATGGTATCATGTCAATGTTTGGATATCGTCTCGAGATTTCTTATCGAGATATCCATCCATACTATTATAATATTACGAGAAGGTGCCCGAAACTTGTAAAAGTCATAAGCCGTCTTTTGTTCGTCCGCGTAGTCGGGTAAAAAATATCCTATAACCATCTGTTGATGCCCAGCTACCCGTATAGGTACCAAAAATAGTTGACATCCGTTTAGCCGCTTTGGCGTGATGAAGCCACAACGACACATACAAATATCAAAACTTACAGAAAATAAAATAAACAGTCGATTCAGTGATCTTCAAATAGTACGTATCACATTTTTTTAGAATATCTCCAATGAGCAGACATTTAATTTTCACTTTAAAATATAATAGCATAGATATTTCGTTAGTTGCAAGCGTTTATATTAACAGACTGGTACTTTTTTTATCATCTGCATTACTGGATCAAAAACGACCGACTAGGTAGCATATATAGGTATGAGTAAGAAATATAATTAATGAAATAATCTTAGAAAAGGTGTAAACGAACCCAAAGCCAGAAATGACTAGAAGTCAACCCACTGTTAACCTGCGCCCGTGTTGCCTAACGCGTTTGACGCTCGCAATCGCAATCAAGTGTCATGATTTTGTATGGGCTATGACAGTTGATTCCGATACCAAGTGTCAAAATTTCGTTAGGCAATAACCCCGCGGATTGACCTTAGCTTCTATAATTATAAAGTTGTAAAAAGAGCATGTCGGACCATGCTCAATGTAGGGTTCCGCAGCTGTTCATACAAAATACTGCACTACTACTTACAGATGAAAAAAATTGTAAAACTCAGAAGCGCAGTTTTTTGGCAATAACTCAAAAATGGTACATTCGATCGTGTTAAAAACCATTTTCGTTGAAAATATTTACTAAGATTTATCTTAGTAATTTTTTCATATTTTATGGACATACCGTTTTTTAGAAAATAGAGGCGGGGGGGACGGGGGGAGGACGGGACGGGACGCCGACACAATTTATGCAACTTTTGTTTTCAACATGATCGGACATACCGTTTTTAAGTTATTGCCAAAAAACTGCGCTTCTCAGCAAAAGGACGTAAGTGCCGGGGAGTTTTCTCTTCTGTTACTGTTTTTTTTTCATATGTAGTGCATTTGTTGTATAAACGGCTTGACCACTTTTTAATATATAATTTAAGTTTTATTTTATAGCCTTACTTTTAGTTATTTATATCTGCTGCTAGCCTTGTAAAAACTATATTAATAGTAATAAATAAAATCATTATTAGTTAAAAAAAATACTAACAAATATCTTCAGATTCTTCGATTACAGTCTATCCGTGGACACGGAAGCTTACAAACTTCCAAAACGTCGGAAATAAGTAACTGTTTTTCGTAAAATACTGTATAAAAAACATAAAAAAAAACTTAGACCTCGTCGACGGTCCTTCGTTTTTTGGTGGATTTTTGCGCATGTCAGTGACCGACGCATGCGCAGCACACGTGATACGTGATGCTCACGCGCAAACGTGTCGGCAATGGGTGCTAGTGTTACTAGTTATACATTTATACTTAACTAGAAGATTCAACGCAGTTGGATAAAAAGTATCCTATAACTGATTTAGACGGCAGCATGCTTGCTGTTACCGTTATACATCATACATATATTGGGCTATTAGCACTTTTACGACCGGGAACCCGCTAGGTGGGCGCTCTGCTCATAGTAAGTTTTACATACGCATTTTCCCATGTGTGTAGCACTACGAAAATCTAGGTCGTGAATATGTTAGATTTTTCATGATCATTTAAGAATTCCTTAGTTGTCATATTAGCCCTAAGTATATGAAAAAAGGGTTACAATCTCTATTGCCGTTTTTGGGGTTCCGTAGCCAAAATGGCAAAAACGGAACCCTTATAGTTCCGCCATGTCCGTCCGTATGTCACAGGCATTTTACTCAAAAACTACTACACGTATATTGATGAAATTTGGAGGATAGGTGTCTGCCTAAGCCGCTACTTAGTTTGATAGTTAAGCAATAGCTTCACAGCAAAAGGACGTAAGTGCCGTGCAGATACGCTCCTTTTGCTACAGTGCGCTTTTTCATAGCGTATGTTTTACGTCATTAGTGCATTTTTTGGTATAAACGGCTGCGGAACCCTACACTGAGCATGGTCAGACATGCTCTTGGCCGGTTTTATTGCGTAATATTATGGTGGCAAACCTTATTTATTACCTATATTATAACCTAACTAATATTGCAATAGTTAGTTGGTACACGCATATAAATTGTTTTATATAGTCTGACATGTAGAATTTTATTCTAGACACATCCTTTTGGGATTTATCTTATTCATTATTTTCATTTTTAAAATGATGTTTTTATCAATAATACCTATTATACTCAAGTTAAATGATCTGATTAGGTTTTTCTGGGTTTCCCTAATCCTAGCAACAAATGTTGGATCATATTGTATGTCTCCCAGCAAAGACTTCTCTCAATGTAACTGACAATTCAAAAGTGCTTGTACCTAGGCCTACTTGAATAAAGCATATTTTGATTTGATTGCTTTGATTATCAATGTCATGCATTTGTCATTTTGAGCATAAATATTTGCTCCTGAGTCTTGGATGTTTTCTATGTATACACTATGTATGTGTAAACTAGAAGACACCAGCAACTTCGTTCGCGGAGGGCAAAAAATCATCCCTTCTAATACTAGAAGCTGGTTGCTGGTATTTATATACATAAATAGACAAGATATAGACCCAAATTAAGTAGATACTTATAAGTCACAAGTGTTGGCGGCCCTTCCATTCATCTTTCCGATCATGAGCCGCTGAATCAGATCTATTTTTACCAGGCCACGTGAGTCCAATGAATGACCTGCGTATGCCCAGTGGGGCAATCTGGCGGCCATTGAGTAGCTACAGCGGTATTATTAGGGATACACAATAGGATTGTCTTTTTGGGGTTCCGTGCCCAAAGGATGTGCGGAGTAGCATAGCATGACTCGATAAAATTCGTAACGAATATGTGCGCTTTGTATCCGTGACATCACTGATGAGTTGCAGGAAAGTCAGGTACGATGGTATGGACGTGCAAAGAAGGCCTGCAGACTATATTATTGGCTGCGGTGACTGCTTAACATCAGGCAGGCCGTACGATTGTTTGCCACCTTAGTAATATGAAATAAAAGTATTGGCAAAATCGTTCCCAATCCGAATATCTCAGGATATGCACCGAAGAAGCGATGATAGGCAGTTATAAGATGCGATTTCAGCTTAAACATTCACAAAATGATCGTCAACATCGAACGCAGCGCTAAAGGACTCGACGCAACTATACAGGGCCGGATTTAGGGTTCTGGTTGCCCTGGGGCAACGAATGAGAGGAGGGAGGCGGGAGGCCCCTAGTAAATTTGCAAATATTTTAAACATTTGTTTTGTTTACAGAAATTTCATTTGTGGGGGGCTCCTCACTTGCGGAGGAGGCCCCTAGTAATTTTACAAATATATATATATTTTTTGAAATTTAATTTGTGAGGGCTCCTCACTTGTGAAGGCCCCTAGTAATTTTCTAAATACAATAAATATTATACTTTCTTCTGTTTCCGCGATTATTACTCATTAAAATAAAACAATTTAACGGATTATACATCGCGTATATTATCTCATTTGAGATTCCGACATTTCGGAAGCTTTTCAGCTTTCCATGGTCACGGGTTGACTGAGAACCGAAACGTTCCGAAACGTCGGGAATTCAAATGAGATAATATAGGCGATATAATCCTTTAAATTGTTTTAATTAAACAATAAACATTGTTTTTTGTACTTTTTGTTTCACAAATATCATGATAATAATCACAATTTTTGCAATTTATTAGTGGATCACTCCACTAGCGTTATTATTATAAATTTCATTATTGTTTTTTATAATTTCATTTGTGGAGCCTCCTACGAGTTTATACTTAAAACATATATTTAAGATAGGCTAAGTACAAATATTGTAAAGATAAGAGTTATTTAGAAAAAACCGGCCAAGTGCGAGTCCGACTCACGCAACGAGGGTTCCGTACATACTTTCACTTACCCTAACATTATTATACTACCCGGTTAGGGTTGATTTAAGTGCACCTGATATCTATAGCATTGCATACAAATAACAATATGATATTACTCACCTATCACAGGTCGGGGGTAGAGTACTCCGGTCCGCGGTCACCACCGCGACCCCCATCACAAACCACCACAAACTGATCATTTTCACTAATGGCACTATAACTATAAACTAATATCACTCTAAAGGAACTTTACACTAATGCTATCTCACTTTGAAAGTATTTGGTTTGTAGTTTGTCTTTTTACGTGTTTAGGTAGGTGTTTGTTATTTTAAATGGCTTTTTTCTGAATGGTGTGCTGGGCATTTTTGGTTGGTTGCGTGGGGCGAGTCAGGCAGAGATGGAGCACATGGCGGATTTTGATCTGTAAGAAAGAAAAATACAGTTAATCAATTATAAAAGTTTTTTCTATAGCAATCGAAAAAGCTGGCTTAAATTTGTGTGATGAAAATATGTACTAATATGAAGTAAAAAAAAAAGTTGTAAATATGAAATATCTGGACATTGAAGTCCGCCTGTTGTCTACCGTATTTTATGTTACGGCTCTATTGTACTGTTTCTGTTGTTGGTGTGCAATAAAGAATTGTTGTATTGTATTGTATGGTATTGTATATTTAAAAAAAATAAGTAAAACGGACTATTTTAAGGTCACTGATTCGATTTTATTTTTTTGCTTTTTTGGTATGTTTGTATGTGTCGTTGTGGCTTCATCACGTCAAAACGGCTAAAAGGATTTCAACAATTTTTGGTATAGGTACAGGGAGCTCGGCATTTACAGATGTTATAAGGATACTTTTTACCCGGCCAGGCTGAAGTAAATAAGAGGGTTATATTACTTAATTTTCTTCCAGGAACTCAGTTGCGAGCAGCTTCTAGTACATATCGATGGCAAAGAGCGGAAACGTCGTAACCGCCAACTGAATCCATTGCTGGTTACTACGTTTCCGCTTTTTGCTATCGATAAATAATATATATAGCTCTCAAGTGGTGCATAAAATACATGCCGGCTCTTATTTTGAGTCTCCAGCCGGTAGCAATGCGTCAGGCATATCGGGTAAACCGCTAGATTATTTATTTTAGTTTCTTGTACAGCGGCTGACTTCTAACTCTTTATTTGAGTGCAGCTATTTATTTCACAAAAACTACAGTATTTATGTAGTTTTTGTGACATAAATATTATTAAAATGTATAGAAACACTACAACAATCAGATCAGAACAAATGTAGTATGTACAAAGCAGCGCGCGATTGTAGCGCAGAATGGTGGATTGTCGGATGGATTAGCGCATCCATTGTTCTACTGGTGGCGCAAGTTACGCGAGATATACTTTAAAAGTAATAGTCGGCAAAACAATAAAAATACCTCAGACACACCTGGAACAAGTATATCTTCAGTAGAACACTGTAAGCATCGAGACGAATCTAACGACACATCATACAAAAAACCAGCCAAGTGCGAGTCCGACTCGTGCACCGAGGGTTCCGTACAAACTTTCACTTACCCTAACACTATTATATGACCCGGTTCCGGTTGAGTTAAGTTTGCACCTGATATCTATAGCAATGCATACAAATGAGGTGCAAACTTAACGCAACCGGGCTGTCCAAATATGTGTTTTGAAAAAGACTTTATTTTTTATGATTTAATTACAAATGTATAGTTTTCAGATTTTTGTATGTATTTGTAGTATGTCACAATATTACTTGCCAAATTTCATAGCTCTATGTCATTTTGATTACCTTGAGTATCGAAATATACGTTTTGTACGGCATAAATGGCCGTATCTTTTTTACGTTAATGTAGAAGTTTGATTTTTTCACAGCTTCATGGGGCCGTAGACCTGAGTATATGGCGTTAATTTCACCTCGATACCTCCACGCGTTCTCGAGATAAAGGGTCGTGACAGACAGACGGAGGGACAGACGGACAAAAAACTCATCCTATAAGCGTTTCTTTTTTTCCGATTGAGGTACGGAACCCTGAAAAAGTGTGGATGGGTGAACTCTCCTGCCTGCGCTATATGCCGTCCTCCTGAAGACCTGATCTCCCTCAGTGACGAAGCCATTTAATGGCTAAAGGATCTTAAACTGGATTTATAATATTAATGTATTCGACCTGTTTTAATCATCGTGTAACGCCATACGATTAAATAAATTTAAAAAAAGTGTTGAGTAGCTAGATGTGACATACTTATCCCCACCAATTTTTGCCTACAATCGCAACTTTACATAAGAGAAACAAACAACGATGTCATAGAAGTGTATATATGTAAAAAACTTAAGTAAAGCCCCTCTTGTATGTAGTAGTGTACAAAATTGATATGGAACTTATGTCATTTTCTAATATGGAACGTCAAATTGCGTATACGGATACGCTACCACTATATACAACAGGTGACTTACTTAAGTTTTTCACCTATACTCGCATTAACAATCAGAGTAAAATTGAAGACAAATCCATGGTCATTGACCGAGCTCCAGAAATACTCAAGGTTTGCCAGAGGGCAGTCGCAAATAAACCAGAGTTAAATATCAACCTACGTTCCAATCCTCGTTTTTGTTGAAAGTTGTCAAAAACACGTGCCAATATACTTGAAACTGTATGAGATTTGGCAGTGTTCTTGATGTGAGAACAAATTGTTACAAACGTTTACTGGCGTATATATGTTTGAGAAACTAAAGAATTTAGATAAATGGGTGGATCAAATTTTAAACCCACACAAATCTGTCCGTGTTACGATTATTGTGTCTCACTTTTGCAATAAATCCGACAGGAAACTGATATTGAAACGCCTGTAGAACTACTCATTTTCATTTTGTCGACATTTTTTCCCCTAAACCGTTTGGTTAGTTACGTTTGTTTTATGTTTTAACGGCTTTAGATAAAATGCTTTCGATGAAATGATAAATACGTCATCAAAATGAAGATAAAATATTTATCGATAAAACAACACCGAAAAAAAAAACAGATTGAATCAAACAAGAAACTTGTTTCCATCAGAGCATATCAAGTGCAATGGTTGCAGCAACAATTTTAATTTGATTACTGCTTCATTATTAAAGATATCAGAAAAGTTGTATATTGTATACTGCTGTCAAGTTTAAAATTGATTGTCTCAAATAAGATGTTTGCATGCGAAAGAAACAATTGGATTTCGCTAAACAACTTTATTATAAGTTCAATCAAGTTCGAATTACCTTGTGATTGAAACAAATATCAGTTTTGGTATAACCCAACATTTTCAGCGTTGTAGAATCAAACATTTGAGCATTTTACTTAGTTGACCTTAAGAGTCCCCGGTAAGCTCGGTTCTCCATACAAACGTAGTTACGGTCTCATTTTAAAACGACTAGCTAGTTTGCTCCGAATCTTTGTACTTAGAATAAGTTAAGGTATATGCAGGCCTGTAATTAATTTATGTAACTTTAGATACCATAGTTAAAAAAAATACAGCGAATTTAAGTTTTTCATACAAAACTTGTTTTTGCTATATTTCATTTGTTTCATTAACTGGAGCCTTATAAACTAATTACAAGCCTAGATATACCTCATGTCATTGTATATGCAAAGTTTCGTTATAATCCAACACGTAGTTTTAAAATGACAACGAAACTCCGTTTGTATGGGAAGGTGAAATTCGGCCGAGCTTGCCCGGGACTCTTAAGGTCAACTAAGTAAAATGCTCAAATGTTTGATCATCATACAATCATGTATTTAAGTGATGAGTTAGTTCATATTGTGACCAAGTCTATTAATCAATTTCCAAGCTAAAAAGCCACTTGGTAGGCTCATATTTTTATCAGTAAAGGTCATACAAAGGTGCGTCCACACTTGTATCATTTGCTCGTATCCGATCACCGTGCCGTGGCATGACTGCGGATCGCGCTGCTTGGACGCTCACTGTCGGCGCGGCGATTATGCCTTGCTTGTCCGATCTAAGTGTGTGATACTCGTATCAACATGGATTTCGAGCGATCGGATCGTCGCAACGTCCAAACGCGTGATCGTGACACGCGATCATGCTACGGAACGAAGATCTGATCGGGTAAATGATACAAATGTGGACGCACTTCAAGCCAAAACAAGTTTATTGTGTTGTCAATACCGCTACCGCCTGCGTTTTGAGCCGTGTTCCAATACACGTGGGACCGGGCAATGGCGAAGAGTGGCAACGTCGGAGTGACGGGTGACATTCTACGACGACACTTATTGTCCTGTGTTACGACACTTGGTAACAGCGTTTCAACAAGGACCATTAAAACAAGAGACTGTCAATCTCCACACAAAAAGCCAGGATTCGAAAATATCCGATATCCATACTAAGTAAGGGCAGAAGCTAGTTTATAGTAAATTAGCTTTCTCTATTACGTCTTCACGCTTAAACCGCTGAACCGATTTGGATGAAAGGTATAGAGATAGTTTAAGTCCCGGGGAAGGACATAGGCTACTTTTTATCCCGGAAAAATACCCTTATCCGCGATAAAAGAATTTAAGGCGGACGAAGTCGCGGGCAGAAGCTAGTATTATATAAATATAAAAGTTATATTACTTATTACAGGGTCCCGACAGATGGTTATACAAGTACTTTCTACGAGTCTACGGAGAAGAAAAAAATAGGGACAATTATGTTTCCTCCGCGAACCTTTTAGTTCATTAATATGATATAAACAATAAAAAACAATCTGCCACGATATCTAAAATACAACATCTGAACGGTCAGCAGCAAAATGACAAAACGTACGCGTCTCTTATTCTGTATACCTGCTTCTTCTAAAAATAATATTGCTATTTTTCCAAACTGATGCCATATTCGTATAAGTATTATCCGTTACTAAGCAAAAATTGCAAGTAAGTATACAATTACCTAGCCATTTTGCTAAGTCACATGTAATAAGGTAACAAGTACTTTGCAATAACAATTTGCTGCAAAATTAATAAATTTAAATAACATGATTAACATTAATTTTAACTCAACCGGTATACCAAACGACTACCAAACATGGAATGAAATGATCCATGAAAATGCGTCTAAAATGCACTCCATCCATACACTCTACCCTCACACCTCAGTTTATGATGCCATCCACTCAGCCGAGGATAGAGTGAGCTGGCGCAAGATATACCACGATAAAGTCCTTCAGAGAGGCCACGACCCTCAGCATTGAGGATTATCGAAACTAGGAGGAGGACCTAATTTACTTTTTACAATGTTATTTTACACAAAAGCAGACGAAACAGAAATTGAAATGTCAACGTCCAAAGGCTTAGCGGAATACTGGCAGTCTCGACGCGTTGCTTCCATTAAACCGTTACAAGATCGTTCAAGATGTCATCAACTACAAAATTAGTGACCGAACGTGCGACAGACATACTTGACGAGACGCCAATAGTAGTAGAGAACGATAGATCAAATCATCAGGTGCTTGCGCTACGATTCATTGAAGTCATGCCGTCTTTAAGAACGGCCGGTCTAGCATAACTTATCGCGCGAGATAGCATCACCGTTTTTTTTAGAACCTGACTTTGAAATGGATAGGTCTGGCAGACATCCTGACCAGTAATCGGATTCAGTGGGGGGAACGCAAACCCACAAACGGGAATGCCATCCGCGGCCACTTAGAGTTGGGGTGAGACGCAGTGCGTATAGCATCACCTATCTTTCTCACATTGTATTGAAAGGAAGTAGACAGACAATCTTTGTCGTGCGACAAAGAGTCGCATATCACAGTTGTGTTAGAGGTACTGGAATAAATTCCGTTCACTATTTGGAAGAGAAGGCACAATATACAGCCCTGAGGAACGCACGCTCAAATAATTTAATTGAGACACAGACAAACTCAAAAAAGGTTGAACTAGTAGTGTATATCGAGATTTTATAAAACTTTATCGAAGAGGGGGTACTACCGTACCTCCTACATATAGTTGATACAGTACTGCTATAACATTAGCAAATATGCGTCAGTGTGGAACGCAGCTCATTCGTTTACGTAGATCTCGCCCTTGTTTTGGTTTTGACAACCTGCTTGACGGACCAATATATTTTAACCTGTGATCTGGAACATGTACCACTATTTCACGTGTCTAGTTATATTAGGAAAAAACTGCAGGAGGTCGTATGCGTTTAAGAATGACACACCAGCACTGTGCAACGGTTGCACGAATAATTCTTATTTCGATAAAAATGGACTAGGGAACATTTAAATGGGGGAATACGAGATTCAAGTCTATGACAGATGGCCTTGGAAAGGCACAAATATTAGCGATGTTACGACTCGCCTTGCCTCAAATCGACTGTTACAAATGTACCTACATTTGTAACTGTGACGATCTTTGAACTTTGGATTGGAGAACACAATGCGACTTCTTACTGGAACTAAAAAAAAAATTTAAAACAATTGAAGTAAGATCGGTTTGCAGACCGTTTCGGATATATTGGAGTCACCTATATCGGTTTAACCCCTCTCTAACTAATTTCGTTTGACATTATCAGTGATGTAGAAAAATCTGGGTCTTTAATAGTCTTAAAAGTTTCGCTAATTTCCAAATGAAGCCAATCTCAAATGAAATTCAAATTCAAAATGGTTTATTTGTTAGAATACAGTTATATACATGGTCTGAAGGTATAATATAAAAGCCCTCGTATTCAGCATGCAAGCATGCGTACAAATGTTATGTGTAAATAGGCTAAAATAACATTTCAATTTGGTATCATTAATTATTACAGTAATTGCGCAATTTGCACATCTCTAACATTTTTTATCATTTAAATAATCCTTGGCACTGTAAAAGCATTTGTCTCGTAACCATTTCGTCGATTTTCGCTTAAATATTGGATAATCAGGTCAATTTCAGAGCGTTGCAACCGCACTCATTAGTCACCGCATTAATGGTGCCTTCTATTACAGATTCGAATGAGACAGATTACAGATTCCTATACCTCCTGCGGAGAGGTTACTCTACTTCTACACAATATCTCAAAATGCCATTCGAATCTGTAATAAAAGGCACCATTGATGCGGTAACACTAATGAGTGCAGTTGAAACGCTCTGAAATGACATTGCGATCACTATCTGGAGTCCGTCGAAAGTTCTAGGTCCCAGATTTGCTAATGACGGGAACGGAACATTTCGTGCAATATTGTAATCAAACCCGTAGGCGTCTCCCTCCGTCAGGTTCGCAATGCGTCAATTGCAATTTAGCAGATAGCCAATTGTCTCAATGACGCAGTGCCAGGACGTGGGGATCGTCACGTTGGTGCCGCTTTGTTTTTGTTTTGTTCGCCAATATGCTTTGATCGTGCCAATTGCCTAATTGCGACAATAGACTCAGCTTGTAGTGCTAGTCATATGCCTCTTGATTGGATTTCCATTTCGATATTAATGCGATAGTTTCCAGCGTCTTCGAAATCATAGAACCGAATTATTTCACTTTTAAAGCTAGAGTGGATTTTGTATTAATTTTTGTTGCATTACTAGAACTGAATTTACAGATTTCCTCACAGACTTACAGGCATGGGAAATATTTTATCGTAGTATAGTATAAACTTATTACCTAGAATCACATATCGAATTATATCACATCTCTATTTGAAATGTAGAACGAGATTATAAGTCGAAGTTACTATTCATTCCCCATTATCGTTCTTTTTAGCTTGTTTTATTTATCCTATCTTTGTTTGTTTTAAGATAGTGTGCAGCATGAGCTGAAACTTTCTAGAATTAATAAGGTAAACATCCTTGTTACTCGTACAATAATTGACAGCATGTCTGTCACCTCTATTGTTACGAATTAAGTTACGTAATAACTATACTTAAGCACACTATCAAGCATGGGACACTACAAATGTTCCTTTAGTAAACATTAATGAGTCAGTTATTTTGTTGCTTATTTCAACCTGTTATACGATATTAATGTATTGCTAATAATTATCTGTTTCACGGATCCTTTTTCATCAAGTTAATGTGGAATTGACGACTTTATAATTATATGTAATTGGATCTGTAAAATATCCGTAAGGAACAAAGGTCACCTCTATCTAATAACAGTTCATAGAAATACATGTACAGGAGGAAACTTGATACCATTTAAAATATGAGCAATCAAAGGTCACGGGCAGACCAGAAAAGATTTTCATAAAAAATGTGGATCACCTTCATCAAGCAACTATCCTTTCAGGGTCAAGAAAACCGAGTTCAAAAAGCTTACGTCGACTCTGAGGAAAAGAACCACCAGGAGGCGCGGAAAGAAAGGAGTGACTAAGGATTTAAGCTAAAATATACGGAACTAAGTGCGAATATCCGTTGCACGATATACGGCAGGACAAATGGTCGTTTATAGCTTTATCAATTGGAAGATTGCTAACGCTAACCTTGGTAACTGAACTGAACCTTGGATAGCTCAAATGTCGCCAATCTAAGGACTCTTTGAGAAGATTTGTGCATCGGATTATTCCAAAAGTTCTGTTTCTGGACCAAATATACATTTAAGAGCCCTTTGTGTATCGAAAGTCACAAAAAATAGAACAATGATGAATACCAATGATCGCTCTAGTAAAAGGATGGACAGAAAAAATGTGAGACTGTTCCTTAGAGAAGCTTTTGGGAAGATCATTCAGCAGTAGGCGTCTTAAGGATGAAACGATGAAGTGTAGGAGACTATGAGTTATGAACATTGCACTCACTTTATAAAAATATTATGTCTTACAGAAACAGAAGCTTGAAAATCCTGATCCAAAGGCAACTAATGAGGATGAGAAATGCTCAATGAGTTAAACAATCGATACTAAAATTAAACATTCCTTAACGAATAACTTTTTTATAGAAATACGTCCTGCTATTTATTATATTATCACCTGATACAGCACTAGTAAACAAACCCGTGTATGTACTCACACTACAACGCAAACGCGTAAGGCCTTCATCTCCTTATTACCTATGCTCTATAAATCTCAATTTCAACAATTGTCAAGCCAATTTGGGACCGAGATTGGATGCTTTAAATAGAACTCCTAAATTGTATTGGCATAGCACATCCTCCACACATAAAAAGGTCTTAACTGATGACCAGGCACGCTATAATGTGCCCTGGGCTGTTCATTTGTTAATTAAGTAAGGCAAGTTTACCCACTTTCTGACCCCTCCTCGCTCCATCTTAAGTAAGATTTAGACAAACACCCCTCCTACCTGCCCTTTGAAACTTACGTAAGATAAGTTCTACCAAGAATGTAAAGAAACAGTAGCAAAAATATTAATAAAACACGGGTTATGTTATAAAAAGCGATACTCAAACATTATTTGGGTTCAATTTATAATTACAATTAAATATAACTTTTGTCACCATACGTAACAACAACCCTATTCCTTACTCATTGGTTGTTTACTTTGCGCCATCTCTACTACCTTAAAGTTGTCTGGAAGAGATCGCTTCTTAGTGATAAAACCGCTTGTTGTTCACCATTTCTCATACTGTTTTAGATTTAAGTGTCTGATTTTATTTTCTTTTGATGTGCTATAAAGAGTATTGTATGAACCCTAGACCCCATTGTAAGAAATAATTAGGTTTGTTTGGATCCCCTCCCCAGGTCCCCACCTCAATCATAATAATGTAATAAATTAATTAATTACATCCCTTTAGAGTTTGAACTGATGTGTCCCATTTCAAACGCTCATAAAACGGTCAAGAATACCATGTCAATCATCAGTGTTGTTTTTATCCGTCTAAAAACTACTTGTGACGTCACGAGCACATGTCTCGGACGTCACAAGGTCACGTGAGAGCCCCGCCCACGGAGAAATGGGACGGATATGGTGGTCGTGCGCGGGCGCACGTCTCGGTTGCGATTCGAAGGAATCACACCCTCGATGACAATAGGTACGTGTGTGGTGTTGAGGTAAACCACAGCCTGTGTTTACCGAGTTACGCGTTTATTTATATGCACATATATATATGAGTGTGCAATGCAAATATGCAGTTAGCATATGAAACTCAAGATAATTCCCGGTTTCAACGGGAAAATTAAATGAAAATTTGTAATGCAAACGAATCCATGAACTCGAGTATGAAAAAAACAAAAATATCTAAATAAACTCAGAAACTGCATTTTATTGGTGTTTGTTTACTTATGATCTTTAATAAGAAAGCAACTGTTCTGAAAAGACTTTCAATGTATACAATTTTCATAGCTAGGGACGTGGCCCTTGAACAGACACAAGAAAAAAACTGATAATCTTAAAACGGCTGAAACGTTTGTCTTGCACTATGGATAACACGAAAAAAACTAGTTTTAAATTGGTTCACCCATTCAGAAGCTACGATGCCACAGACAGACACAGATACGCTCTTTTTTGGGCAGAGATTAGAAATAGTTATTATGCTATTTATGAGATTCTGATTGGTAGTGGTCTCATGAACAAGTGCAGTAGGTACTTAGAGAGTTAAACCCGACCTGGATGACCTCTACAATGACCCTACAGTCCATAAAGGGGTCTCTATAAATACGCTAATTAAGTGGGTGTGTCTTAAAGAATACTGTCTTACGTTGTTCGTTGCGTAAGAAATATGTATACATACAAATGTTGCAGAATTGGCAGCGCTCCTGTCGGTGATCTTCCGTGACGGTTAGCTAAATGTGGAACGATACTGATAGTGTTGTGACGGTGATTGCTTTGGCAAACGAGTAAAACGGTTTTGGTTCATTCAATGGACTAGACTTTAAATTTTATTTGAAGACAGTAAGCAGAGATTTTGTTTGCATGGCGTTTGCAAATTTTGTGAATTCACACCATCAAAAACTAATAGTCAAACTCTATGATGGTGATGAAAAGTGTAGGTCCATCAAACGCTATATGTATTGTCTTCTTCAGACAACGTAACTTGACGTCTATGAAAACAATAACTCTTAATTACATATCTCACAAAAGAGAGTACAATTGTAAAGATATTAGTAATATTTTAGGAAAGGTACACAATAAGAGGATCTTCTCTTTTATTTGGGTTAAGTGATATCTTTGGCGTACTACTTCCTCGCTCGTCTTTAACCTTTCCTTCTTATGGTAGTCCAAAATTAAAATCGGCGTTAACATTGAAGGAGCACTCAAGATACCCCAAGTAAGAGATAAAGAATAGAAGAAATGAGTGCCTGTCAATTTGAGACTTCGTAACATTTAACTGTACCTGGCATAATGTAAATCGAGGTACCAGAAGAGTGATCAGCGAGAAATTACAAATTTAAGACAAGCAAAAATGTCCATGTCACCACTAATGCTTAGACTACAATTTAAAATGTGTATGCTATCATATTTATCATCAATCAGGGGATGTTATCTCTCAAAAACGATTTACTGCTGTATTGGAAGACGTTGTCATGACTCTTGACTGGGTTGGACTAGGCATCATCATCAGCGACGAGTACATCACTCACCTACGATTTGTGGACGATATATTTAGTCATGACCGACGTGGAGAACTTAAGTTCGATGCTCAATGATCTCGGAAGAGTCTCCGAGTGAGTTCAAACGGAAATCATGTTTAATACCCATGACTTACCAATCCTCGTGAATATCGGCGATGTAGGCTAAGTAAGAGCAATCAAATTGGAAACAGATATGGCGGAGAAAGAAGAAAATATGACTATACATAATTCAGGAATTTAGACTTTTGTTTACTTTTAATAGGATTACTTTGATGACTTGATCGAAGCGATGTGAACTTACAACTTACAACGATATACATAACGTTTCTCGTATGTCATTATCATTAATATTGCAAATCAGTGATATCGCTCAAGGCCGCGTTAGAACCTTGTCGGTGTACTTTCACCGAACAAGGTTGTAAGTCAGCATTCGCAAGCCTTTTTGACAAACTTGAAGGTTGCGAATCTATGGGTGACTTTTATTTGGCAACGAGGAAATAAGTTTTGGAAATTTGCGCTCTAGTGAGTCAAAGTAATTCGCTCAAATTAACTCTAGGCAGTTATATTATACATTACGGAGGCATTATCGACCTAGATAAGTAAAATAAAGAATTAGGCAACAGGCATTTTTCACACGGATAGAATAGAGGGTAAGAGATATAAATATATGCGATCTAATATATACCTATCGTTGTATACCTACATATATCTTCATGTAGTCTATTTGACATTGACAAGAGTCACGCACTGTCAAAGTCCCGAGCTGTGATTGGTGGATTAGTAGTGAGTCGATTAAAAAAAACCTCAAACTCCTTCACACATTTACTTGGCAAGGAAGCAGTTTTTTTCTAGCGTAGCAAACCAATAGTCATTATACTTTATAATCCTAAAGATCTAGTAAAATAATAAAGGAAACATTAGATAAAATAATAAGCACTGCATTACTGACAAGCTGTGTAAATATGCCTCCAATTAGAACTTTATGGTCTTCTAGTATAATAAACGTTGAGTTAGTTCTTTAACATTTCGGGCAATAGCCAGGCAATAATTGCATATTAATGAACTTGCTGGACATTGAAGCAATGATGTTGGTATATAACTTGATTATCCTAATACTGCCCGTAAAGAGTCATCATGCTGGGCCAAATCCAAAAGGTGGTTAAACATCATGAAGCTTGGTTGCATTTACAAGCAAAGAGCATTACTTTTAACTGCATTATAGGTTCTTCTCAACAGTTATCTCCCGGAAATGCTGGTAGACTACTTATTCAATATTACATTTCATTATTTCACTAATGAGAAATCTCCCATCATTTCTACAAGCAATGTGTCTCGCAAACTGCCACTAAGAGCAACTTTTTGAGCAGTGTCGTTTACGGAACTACTTTACTGTTAATTCGATCTCGCAAAGAAACTCATACCTTTCTCTTTTACTCTTGAATGTTAAGAAATAGGTACAGCACGCGCGTGACGCGTGACGCGTCTGTTACTTACGTAGCTGAAAATCTAGGATCCAGATGCGACTTAGGTGATTTGCGCCTGTCCTGGCATACTTTCATCTGTCCAAGCGCGTAACAAACTAGTATTTAGTCTGGTCATTAGTCATGACCTGTTATATAACCTAACCTTAACAGTCTAGTTATTCATATTAGCAATGATTGCATTGTGGAGGCTCCAGAATTTCGAAGCAACAGTTGCAAAGTAATAAAGCTCAGGGCCGTATTATCCATAAGGCATGTAGGCCTATGGGTCCACCCGTCCGCCCAAGTTACCATCTATGGGTAAAAAGGTGTCCAGAGAATCGTTTTGCCAGAGGCCTTTGAATGGCTTCCAGCTAGATTTGAGGTCGCGTCTCCAATTTCTTTCAGGCCATAAACATAGAGTAGTCCCTTCAAGATAATGCGATGTCCGCAACGAAGAAGTACCAATGCAAGGTACATAATTAAATAAATCACGTTTTGTTGTGTTGTGATAATGTGAGAAAATCTTGTAAGTTTAAAAAGTATACCTGAACATTTAAGTTTCACTAACAGACGTGTCTGTTTTAATAACATTGCCTACATGAGAGACCTTATGGGCCATTGGTATATTTTCTGCTATTTTCACACAAATAAAGAAAGGTGCATACCTTGTAATAAAAGTTTCAATAAACCTCCCTATTTGCCTTCGCTTCGCTGTGAATAATAGCCATGTATATTGCCGAGTCACAGCGATGACGAGACTAGTGGCAGAATGATGTATGTATGTAGAAAATTGTCAGATCATTACGGCAGTTTTATATTGGACAGCGGCATTGTACAACAGGATATGGAAGCGGTTTGAACCGACGGAAGATCGTGTTGGATCTGTTTATCGTCCCAATCTAGACGTAGGAAAATTTCGCGACGCTTCTGCCATTGCACAAACAACGTAACAGCTTATCAAACATCGGTAACTGAATGGTCTTGTTTAATATTGTCAGTGGCGGCACTTTTTGATTATGCCGTGCAAAAGGACCTATGGGTGGTCTCAGACCTGCGGCCAATACTATAGATACAATAGGTTATATTCCAGAACATTTGTCGCCTACAATAACAGGTCGACACCAAACCAAGAGTTTGCTGTGAATGGCACAATAGTTAGCTTATAAAGAAGAACATGTATGAGATACGAATATGAAATGACTTTCAAACCATTCTTTTAAGCGATGGATTATATTTTATATCATATTTAATATGTTAAAAAACATACCGCAAGTAGGTCGCCTAAAAAATCCTGCTAAAGCTGTGATATGATTAATTTACCATCCAGTTAGGCACTTATATTGTTATACAAAATAATTATTTATAAAAAATGACTGATGAGTTTGTTTCGGCTTTCTTCTCAACAGTGGTCTCCCCTTGTGAAATGCCGGTAGACCCGGACTTGTAGAAGTGCCCTTGCGACCTACTTATCATTATTTCATAATTATTTCGAAATAAATATTTCCCAAGCTTCTGATCTATAGCATAAAATAGATTTATTTAAATCTTCATTATAATTTCCTTGAAAAAAGGCCTAACATCAAATTGTTTGTATTCTTGAGATATATGGTTAGTTGCTAATCACTCAGTTGATGGATTAGTCTAGGACGGCTTAAACTGATAACCTTAAGTGCCTTGACTCAAGTTGCTTGTCTTCTCAACAAGTATCTTCTATAAGATCTAATACAATAATCAGAAAATTGTATTCTCTTTGTTGACTGAAGTTTTTGATCTTTTTCATCTCAGATTTACTCAGGTTTTTTTTATTTATTTATAAAAAAGTCCTAACCTCTCTTTTTTTCAGCGTAGTCGAGTAAAGAGTATCCTATAACCATCTGTGGATACGCAGCTACCCGTTTACCAAGAATAGTTGAAATCACTTTAGCCGATTTGGCGTGATGAAGCCACGACACGTACAATCACAAAAAATAAAAATAATTTTTTTTTTCGATTCAGTGACCTCTAAATAGTCCGTTACGATCATTTATTTTGAAAATCTCTTGAATGTACAGACATTTAATTTTTTCAACTTTATAATAGTACAAGTACATACCTACCTACTCATAATACAAAGCCTTATTGAGCTTACCATGGAACTAGTTTAATTTGTGTTAAATTGTTCCCTAATATTTATTTATTTATTCTATAAGTTGCTCTAAGGAGCAGGCAACTTAATTTATATTAAGCTTATTTTTACTCATAGGGAAGAAATAGGGTTTTACAAGGCATTTGATCCGGCTAAACTAGTCAAAGGTTCCAGAATGGAGATCGTGATAAGGTGCGTCCACATTTGTATCATTTGCCCGATCAGATCTTCGTCCCGTGGCATGATCGCGTGTCACGATCACGCGTTTGGACGTTGCGCATATCCGATCGCTCGAAATCCATGTTGCTACGCGTATCACACACTTAGATCAAACAAGTGGGGCGTGATCGCCGCGCCGACAGTGAGCGTCCAAGCAGCGCGATACGCAGTCATGCCACGCCACGGTGATCGGATACGAGCAAATGATATAATTGTGGACGCACTTATACAGGTACAACTCCGTATGGCCGAATAATTGAATTATTTGTGAACAGATGGAAAAAGCAGAATGGTAAACGACTAAAATCGGTCTCAGAATTGCTGAACGCGGTCGCAAACGGGCGCAAATTACTCCAATCTTCTTGTTACTCTCTGCCCACGGACGCTGTGTCTCATTGTGGCCAAAATTGAGTCCCGGCCTATGTATAGAACATTCTGAATCACGGGATCTATTCCTGACAGCGTTCAGTTATGAAAACATAAATAGGAAAATTCCCTGATTACAAATAAGGTAACAATATTCCACCTCGTTATTTCCAACTTTTAGATACTAACTTTAATTATCTTTCGAGATGGATTATTGTGTCTATGTGTGTCTGTTTTTTTTATGGACCGATTTTGATTTAGTCGGTTCTGAAAGCTTATCGAGGGTGTTCTTAGCTGTAATAATCATTTTTAGATGCGTGGGAGTTTTTTTGAGCTCGTTTAACGCCCGTATAGTAAATCCTATTAAATATTGAAGATATTTTCAAATTACGTCACGCGCCTGGCGCCAGGTCTATTTGTCGAAAAGTGTTGAAATCCACCAAGCATCTTGGCACAGGATTCTCCAAAAAATCTAATCATTTGTCCGAAACGGCCGTACTTCCGTTGGGACAGAAAGGTTCTTAAGAGACGACCGCGCACAGGAGGAAGCTGCGCAGGAAGGCCCCAAACTAGGTGGACCAACGATTTGGTCAGGATCGCGGGAAACCTTTGGAGACGGCGTCACACGACCGATCGTTGTGGAAATTCTTGAGGGAGGCCTTTGACCCGCTGTAGACATCTTTAGGCTGATATAATGAAAATGATGAATAAATAAATAAATATTTACACAAATCGAACTAGTCCCATGGTAAGCTCAATAAGGCGTGTTATGGGTAATAGACGACGATATATTTAATAAATAAAACATCCAAGACTCAGGGACAAATGTTTATGCTCATCACACAAATATTTGCCATTACCGAGATTTGAACCCTGGACCTCCCGCTTCGCAGGCAACGTTACTCCACTGAGCTAAACCGGTCATCGGTATGAAATTCGTTCTTCCGAAATTTTGTTTTTCTGAGAGCCGAGTTCCGTTGAAGGAAAATTTCGTAGTAGATAACGTCATAGAAAGGGCATTGTCATGTCATGGCCGTCATAGTACAATGACACTTGTTCAAGGACGTTTGTCAGAAAGTCGCGCTAGGCTTAAGAGCGCTTTCGTATTTTTGGTAGAAAAAAAGCGATAGGAACAGATTTTTGACGTAGTATTTCTAAGAAACAGAAAAGATATATAAGAAACTGATTAGTTCGATTTAAACTTACACGATCTTCACTCATAACTAAATTGTACCCGATTACTGACAGTACTTTTCTGAAGAGCGCCCGAAGTCATAAGTTTGAGCTCTTGAAACATTATGATGTCATATGAAAACCTAGTTGTTTCAATGTTTATTTATAATCGAAATATATCCTTCTTTTACACTACGGCCTCAAATCTTCGTTATTTTGTCAAAACTGTACGTTTTTTGTACGTTTACAAATGTAAATCGTTTTTATCATAGGTCAAAATCTCACTGACTATTTCTCTGGCTTCTCACTGGCTTTTATAACTTGTACTAGAAGGCGCCCCGCAACTTCTTTCGCGGAGGAGAAAGTCATAACCCCTTTTTTTCTTCAGCGTAGTCGGATAAAAATTATCCTATAACCATCTGGAGATACCCAGCTACCCGAGTACCAACAATAGTTGAAATCCGTTTAGCCGATTTATCGTGATGAAGCTACAACGACACATACAGACATTTCATTTTTACAATTTTATAATAGTATATATAGATTACAAGCTGTAATGAATCACTTTCCAACAATATTTATTAAAAAGAGAATTTAACTTTAATACAAGTTACAAGCGTTTATGAAACGAACTCCTGGTCTAGACAGTCCACTGCGTTGAGCTCAGCGCGGGCGTCTGCTCCGGCTGCGTTTCCTGTATATTCGCGTGCAGCAGTCGATCCGCCAAAAGCAGCGGTGCTCTATACAGGAAACGGAACCCGGAGCGGACGCCCTGATTATACATTTATTTCAAGAGGTTTGTTACGATTGTAATTACAGTTTCTATTTATATGTGACAGTCACGATTCTGACCGTATCCGGATAACACCGTTCCGTTTGAAGATCAAGGCGAGTCGGGTGATTCTAAGACTTATAACAGGAAGAATATGTCATCAAACGTTATCTATACCTAATATAATAAAGTTGTAAAAGTGAAATGTCCATACATTGAAGTTATTAATAAAACATTGAACGGACTATTTGGAGATCACTGAAGCTTATTTTTTGTATGCTTGTATGTGTCGTTGTGGTTTCATCACGCAAAATCGGCTAAACCGATTTCAATTATTCTTGGTACACGGGTATAACTGGGTATCCACAGATGTATATAGGTTACTTTTCACCCGACAACACTGAAAAAATAAAGCGGTAGTGACTTTTTCTCCTCCGCGAACGAAGTTTAAATTTTTTCTAAATAACGTTTTGTGTCAGGTAGGTCAGTTGCCTACTCTGACTCGGCAACAACAACCAGACATTAAAATGACGTCGGCGCACAGATAATAAATTATACAAACTGATATCTGCAACCACCTGCAACATCTAGCTTACAGTACCATTACAGAGTACAGGCAGTTTGGAAGATTTTTAGGAGCTATTTTACGACGAGGAAATATCATCATCAAGAAAAGAGCGTACTCCCACCTGAAAGGCCGGCAACGCACTTGTGACTCCTCTGGTGATGCAAGTGTCTATGGGCGACGGTGATCGCTTACCATCAGGCGACCCGTCTGCTTGTTTGCCCCCTATGCCATAAAAAAAATATCTCCGGGATCATGCCGCGGAGGCAGTTTTCTACACTCATTTTAATTTTATTACTTTTATTAGAAATACATTATTTTGTTACTTTGGACAAAAAACCGGCCAAGATAGAGTCCGTACGAAATGTACGCTGAAAACGGCCGTATCGTACCTTTATCATCCTGGATCTCCAAGTCCTGACTTAACTGTGGTTGTGTATGGACTTGGCCATCTATGATACGGCGTTAATTTTGTAGGTTGACAGTGTCGTTCGCAAACGTTTTATGACTGTTAACTTGTTATGCCGGTTTGATATTTTGCTGTAGATTTTTTAATGTTATGTCCTAAAGTGAGGACCGGGGGATCCAGGAGATTGTACCAAATTCCAAGTTTGTAGAAATAGTGGAAGTAACCCACACGCATTCCATGGACGGCACTTTGTATGGAAACACCTTTTTAACCGACTTCCAAAAAAAGGAGGAGTTTCTCAATATTACTCAGAGACTATTTGACCGATTTCAAAATTTTTTTTTTGGTTTTATAGAAGGTACTTTCTAGTTGGTCCCATTTAATTTTGGTGAAGATCTGATGCTGGAATCCATGAGGAATTGAAGGAACTCCTCAAATATTGTAGGGATACATATAGCGATTTTGGTATTATAAGAAACATAATAAGCATTTGCATTCAGAAAGTGTAAATTAGTGAAGTGGAACTGATGCAGAAGACCACAGAACGCCATCGGAACTCCTCAATGATAAATGATTCACGGTTGGCGACAAAATATCTTGATTAATTTAGCTAAGCAACTTCATAGTCACAAATTTAAATGTTCCTGATGAGAATGGTACCATCGAATTGATTAGATGATGGAGCCGGAAGGTAGGCACCAGATCTATGTAATAAAATAATGTATCCTAGCTGTGTTTGGGCTTGTTCGAATCGTCACGAGATACACTTTTAAGTAACGATTAACTAAAAAGTGTAAAATAAATAAAATTTTAAACAAAAAAATAAAACCGACTCCAAAAAAAAGTAAAAAGTAAAAAATAACGCCATAATTCAGTTTCTTCAATTTACTTACAAGTAACCGTTTGTATACTCAATCTATACAGTATATACAATTAATGTTATTTTGGAGTCGGTGCCATCGTGTCACAACTTACTAAAATCTACAATTTTCAATATTTTACACATTCTTTATATGGCACCGACGCCAAAATAAGATTAATTGTATATACTGTATAGATTGAGTATACAAACGGTTACTTGTAAGTAATTTGAAGAAACTGAATTATGGCGTTATTTTTAACTTTTTAGTTTTTTTTGGAGTCGGTTTTATTTTTTTGTTTAAAATTTTATTTATTTAATGACTGTATCTTCGGATTACGTTGACTTAGAAGCTTGATTTTTTTTACAATTTTAAGGGAAAGAAAACGAGTCTTGTCAGACAGACGGATGGGGATAGACACACGGACAACAAAGTGATCCTATAAGAACCCCAAAAATAAAAACAAAAAAAATAACATGCATAAATTATACATGGTCAGAAAAACAATTTAACCTAACCGCTGCTATTGGCAAGTAGTAATTTAATTAAACTTAAAATATGGTCTAACATCTTGATTATTGCCGAACCCGGACAAAAACTTCAAAAACCCCGAATATTTGGAGTACCTAGATCAAATTTTTCCACGGACGTGTTAGATTTAATTCGGTTTTTAAGGATTCCTTGAAACAAAAAGTGTCCGGATTTTACCCGGACACTCTTAAAAAACTTCCCCGGACGGCCCCCGGACGCCCTCCAAACTAGGACAAATCCGGGGAAACCCGGACGGATGGCAGCCCTAGTCTAACGCGATATCCATACCTTATTTATACTTTTAAAGTGAATATATACAATAACTTAATTTACTTTGTACCTATTTTTCAGTCAGTTTGTGACACGTACACGTTGCTTGTTTGAGATTAGAAATAGTTCAGTGGATTACAATTCGTTTCGCGATGAAAACCACGAGTTAGTTCCACGTGCTGCAAGGCTGCTGCGCACTGTCATGGTCATTACCAGACGCATACCGTGCAAAATACGGTCAGAAATGCCAGCTGCTGCATTCATCTAACATATATACTCACTAAGCATTCAGATATTCACAGTTTTAATACTAGAAATAAAAACAAAATCGCCATTAGAAAGTTCCGCGTTCGTAAAGTAGCCAAATCATTCGTAGGCCAATGTATACATTTTTATAATAAGTTACTAGATGACGCTTTAACGTTTTCCCGCTCTCAAAAAGTACTTAAAAAAGACTCTAATGGCAAAGGCATATTTATTATGACGACCGGTTTGGCTCAGTGGGAGTAAAGTTGCCTGCGAAGCTGAGGTCCTGGGTTCAAATCCCGGTAAGGGCAAATATTTGTGTGATGAGCATAAATATTTGTTCCTGAGTCTTGGATGTTTTCTATGTATATAAGTAATATATCTATTAAATATATCGTCGTCTAGTACCCATAACACAAGCCTTATTGAGCTTACCATGGGCCTAGTTCGATTTGTGTAAAATTGTCCCGTAATATATATTTATTTATTATCATAGGGTAGAGGACTATTTAACAGACAAAAATCCATGGCCCAAAACAGAAACCAAAGAATTTACTTTTACCGGGACACGTTTCTTATAAGGTGGCATATCAAACGTACTTAATAATTAAAATAAAAAATAATATTTTGCTTTTTTATCTTCTATTACTTTTTTACTTTTACAAGTTTTGATATGTTTTCTTGGAGAATCGAGTTTATATTTAAAAAATATATTTACTATAGGCTGATTACAAATATTGTAATAGATAAGTTATTTAGAAAAAAAATGACTGAATGTTGAGTCAGTAAATTATCAAAAAATATTGAGCACTTATTTTTTCTTTAGTCAATCAAAACAAAAGGCAAAGATAAAGCGCGACAAAGATTGGGAGCGCATGACGTCACGCCGAGCGAAAAACGGTCGCAATATTTTGTGATAATCTAAATAAGTGACGTACTAATTAGATTTTTTTAGGATACAAGCCTATTATTAGGACCCGACTACTCGTCTTAGGCATACACATTGGCCATCGCATCATGTTACTAGATTTAATTAGATTCTATACTCGACTACTCGTGTAATATTTATTTTCTTCGTGGCAACCATTTTTTTTAAATATTTCCTTCCGTTTCCGCGATTATTACTCATTTCAATAAAACAGTTTTAACGGACTATATCGCGTGTACTATCTGTTTTTTTTTATTATGCAAATGACAATGTGAAGTAACAAATGTTAATAGCGGAACCCTTACAGAAGATTCGTAGAGACAAGTCAAGCTAATAAGTTAGATTTTAAATTATTAACTTGTTTTCATATACTTTGGCAGTGCGTCCGATGCCAACTCCAGTGGTTAAGTGCTCTATGCTTGGTACGTATCACAACACGTGAGCGTCTAGTACATTACCTATGTAGTAACAATAGTTTGTATGGTTCCGTAGCCACAATGGTAAAAACGGAACCCTTATAGTTTCGTAATGTCCGTCCGACCTCCGTATGTCACAGGCATTTTACTCAAAAACTAGAAGATTATACATTGATGAAATTTGGAGTCCTACACTCCAAATTTCATCAATATACCTACATCATGTTTTGTATAAGCCGGCATAGTTTGATACTTAAATAAAAATCTAGAAGGGACACTTCAAGTAACCGAAACTGAAAAAGTGTGTTTCTGCAAACATGAATGTTTAGCACATATTTCGTGAGTTAAAAAAAAAGGTTTGTACAATTTTTTTGTTGATTCAGTAAATATTTTCGAACATAATCACTCCGGAAGTAGCATAAATTGTGTGTCACCCTTTCTATTTTCTAAAACTTATGTCCAAGAAATATGAAAAAAATTACAAAGATAATGCTTGATAAAAAAACTTTCAACGAAAATTGGTTTCAACATGATCAGATATATCGTTTTTGAGTTATTACTGAAAAACTGCGCTTCTCAGCAAAACGACTTAAGTGCAACGAAGATACGCTATTTTGCTGGTGCACTTTTTCACAGCGTAATTTTTTTATCTGTAGTGCATTTTTTTGTATTAAAGGGTACGGAACTCTACACTGAAAATTGTCGGACATGCTCTTAACCGGTTTTTTTAGTCTTAACATTAGCGTTTTAACCAAATATCAATTCATTCATTTATTCATCGTAAAAGCAAGTCCCGAAAAAATTTAAATGATCAATCTTAGTGTCTCAAATCTACTGTCTATAGCCTCGAGATTATCCTCCTAATCTTTAGAAGCGCGCAAATTCGTCTAAAACGTAATTAATCACTTAGCAAATTAGCTGTCAATAACATAATCTTGTATTAACATTTAACATTATAGGAAGATTAAATAAAATCGGATGATCAGAGGGCTGGCACTTTCTTAACCCCGAGAATCAGCATCGCCATTCAGCGTGGCAATGCTGCCAGCCTTCTGGGTACCCTGCTATCCAGGAGAGTCATGAAGGAACTTTTTGATCTATATTATGTCTGGCTGTCTATCATTAACCAATATAAAATAATCCCACGCCGCGTACATTTTTCTTAGGAGTAGGGCTCTTGCTAACACAGGAATATCATAGAAAAAAGGGTTTTTAACGTATTTCTGTACGGAACCCTCGGTGAGCGAGTCCAAATCGCACTTGACACTTGGTTTTTTTATTTGACTTTGCAGCCACATCACGTCTAAATGGCTGAACGAAATTCAACCATTTTTGGTATAAAGATAGCTGAACATCCGAGGATGGTTTTTAGAATACTTTTTACCCGACTACGCAGTAGTAAAAGAGGGTTATGACTTTTACTCCTCCGCGAACGAAGTTGCGGGCATCTTTTAGTTCAATATAGTACGTGCATTATAATCTTTAGTCGCGTCTTCGATAGTGAAGGGAACATGGCCTTATAGTTAATTGCATTGAGAATCTTAAAAGCGATTTAATTATAGGAAGGCATATTGATATAGATAACGAAACAACAGTGGCATGCGGTCCATAGGTATAGGCACAAAGGCAATGCTTAACCCTGAACGACCATGGCTCCATACAGACACACAAACTGCCTACACTGAAACCGTGAACGACCATGGCTCCATATAGGCACAGAAAAACTCTCTACCACGGCCAAAATCCCAGTGCATGTCACTGCGGAACACTTATCTAGACTAAATATATATTCAATTACAAAAAAGCAGAAAATATAAAAGATACGGCAAGAGAGCATAAATTAAAGTTGTTTTCAAGATACAGAAAAGTGAAACAAGGGGCACATCTTTGCAAACTTCAGCAACACGCAGGTAACGCCCCTGCAGTTACAAGGCTACACGGTGACTGCTTAACATCAGACAGGCCATACGCTTGTTTGCCACCTTAGTAGTATAAAAAATGAAAATGTAGCTTAAATAGTTGCCAGACTTAAGTGGCAGTGGACGGAGCACATTGCTCGTAGAATCGATAGTTATTAGTACAGTAAGGAAGAGCGTGCTGGGAAGGTACCTAACACGGTGGAACAAAAATCTAGTCAAGACCACGGAAAAAAAAAATGCGTTAGGGTAACGCATGACTGGTCGTTGTGGAAATTCATGAAAGAGACCTTTGTCCACCAGTGGATGTCTTTCGACTAATATGATGGTGATCAGTCACCAGTGTAGCATATCTCGATTCCCAATCTTAACGATAACTTGATATGATAACAGCAATATGCAACAAGTGGTGTAATAAAAGATAAAGGTACATTATTTATAACATTCATTGCACTTGTCGCGTATTCAGAAGTGTCGATAAAATATTAAGTATTCACAAGAGGCTACTAAAACGTGTTTTTATTGAATCGTAAACTCCAAAAACGTGTTATTTGATTTAAATTTCAATGAATAATGGGATGATCAGCCACGGACGTCCACTGCTGAACATAGGCCTCCCCTATAGCTTGCCACAGAGTGCGATGTTGCGCAGACCGCATCCACCGACTCACTGTGACCTTCACGAGGCCATCTGTCTATGTAGTCAGGGGCCGTCTAACGCCGCGCTTTCCTGTACGTTGTCGCCACTCCAGAACTTTACTGCCCCAACGGCCATCCGTTTTCTGCGCTACATGACCCGCCCATTGCTATTTCAACCATGCAATCCTGCGAGATATGTCAGTTACTTTGGTTCTTCTGCGGATATCCTCATTTCTGATTCTATCACGCAGAGAAACTCCGAGCATAGCCCTTTCCATTGCACGTTTCGTGACTCTAAGCCGCCTTATGAGTCCCATTGTGAACGAGCATGTCTCAGTGCCGTGGGGTATATTGATATCAACTGACAATTAATTGTGTGTAAACATGTTCCAAGAAAAATTAAGACTACTTTCCTAAACTATTCGATCAGATACGAGGTTAAGAAAGTAAGATGGTATGACTGACGATAATGACAGTTAATTAAGTCTAAGTAGCAAACTTCTTTTGTGAAACAGTTTTTTTGGAAATAGGTTCTCGGATTCAGTGAGGGGAGCGCAAACACACTAACGGAAATGCCATCCGCAGCCACTGCTGAGATGGGTTGAACCGGTTCCACCCGACTTAGGGCGAGGGAGAAAAAATCGAACATAGCGTGGAATATGACACATGTCAACTGAAAAATATGGCTACTGAAGTCACAGTTCTACGACATCGATGAATATTTCTGTTAATTTGGACCTTTTAATTATATTAACATGGGCGTGAAATGGGGGTCGGCTTAGACAAAAAGGCGAAGACCCTCGCTCAGAATCGTTTCTGGTGCAAAGGCTGTTCTTAGCTATCCAGCGAGGAACTGCCGCCAGCATTATGGGCACATTTGCACCAGGACCGGCAGGGGAGTTGTTTTTCATATTTTTGACTGACATTATTATTTTGATGTTAATTTATTGTACGTTTTGACATTAAAACGAATATTAATTATATAGTTGCCAATTATAATGAATTATATTAATTAATTAACAGCGAATAAAAATATTAATGACCTTAAAACATGTTATCAATAAATATTATTTTATTTTCTTCTCGTGTCGTAATTTAAAAGAGATGGCTGGATGGCATTTTTTTTCTTAACGATGATTGATGAATGATGATTTGCATTTTACGAGGAAGACTACGCAGACCTTTTTCTTAAGAGTAATTTACAAAATTAAATGTACTTATATGTTGAAATCTACATATAAATATACAATGTGTCAACCTGTTTTGTTTTATCATCATAAAATCTTTATCACCTCTATCACAAGTACTGTTTATTTGGACATGTTCCAAGATCACTTTAAACAAGCAGAAACAACTGCGGTCTATATCATATTAACATTAAATAGTTTAAATTCTCTACAGAAACACCGGTACGGACACTTTAATAAATCGTCACTATTAAAAAACTCATTTATCGTATCTCATTTAGCTCCGATGAAAAACGTAGTAACTATATATGGCCCTAGTAGGCACTAACTGCCCTTCTCCCGAAGTTGGTTTAGATACAAGCTTCTTTCAAAGTGAAAACGAAATGTGATTATATTGTAACTCTACTGGAGTATGCAAAAAATATGACATTTGAAGTGGCAAAAAATTCAGGAATTCAATTTCAACAGTTATGTTTTTCTAGATACTAATAATGTTATCTGGAAGAGATTGCTTTTTTTTCTCAGCGATCGGCATATAGTTTTTTTCTCGAGATTGATAGAGTTACGTGGATTCAAAATATAGAATTAGTTCATTTAAATTAATTTGTTTGAAACAGCGGGACGGGTTGCGAAGCTTGCGAGCTTCTTAAAGAACTCGGCCGGCGAATACGAAACAGGGGTGGCGATCCCCGCCTTGGGTCATATCTGGCTCAACAGGTCTCCATAGCCATTCAGCGAGGAAACGCTGCTGGCATTATGGGCACCTTTGAGCCAGGTACAATACAGGGCGGGGTCCTTTAAGTACGGTTAGGTTAACTTTTGGAGGATTTATACATTTTAGGGTTGATTTATTTAGCTTAGAATACGTTTAATATTTTCTTCTGTTTCCGCGATTATTACTCATTGAAATAAAACAATTTAACGGATTATATCGCGTATATTATCTCATTTTAGTTAGGGAACTAAAATGAGATAATATACGCGATATAATCCTTTAAATTGTTTTATTTCAATTAGAATACGTTTGTTTTATTTTAGTTTTAGCTGAATTGTACATATTTATTTTTATGCAGTATTAAACTATTTCTTTGAAGAACATTAATGAATTCTGTAGATCATCGTTTAACTTACGGCATATGTTTATTTATATGTTGTTATGTTTTTTAAAACCTCGATGTTTCGCGAGACTTTTACAGCTATTTCTAGATCCTGTGTTCACATAACATATTATGTATTCTTCTAGAAAAGTTAATGTTCCGAAATGGTATTTAAAATATTCAGTTTCCTTGGTAATTTCGTGTTGGTGTGGTGTAAAATAAAGCATATTTTTAAGAGTGTGATATACAAACGATAATATTGTTAGTTAGTCTGACCAGCGTCACAAAAAATGCGGAAAATTAGTAAAATAATCAGCTGGCAATACGGAACGCATAGAAACGTGGTAGATATTATAATGTGACAGCTTTTTTTATCAGTAAAATTGTTGCCATATAAATAATGTTAATAAAAGCCTTGTGACACCACTCGATGGTCAGACTATGTACTGCACTCTTTTAGCAATACCTAAAGATCCTCTGATGCAATTCAGGCAAATTTTAACAAATACGGTTTGTTACTTTAGCAACGTGGATATAAGTATTAATACTACTTATATGTGTACATATAGTTTCCAAGAGCTAGGTTCCCAAGACTGGCTAGTATGTATAACATTTACTCAATACATAATGTATAATGCGTTTTCAAAGTTCCAGCATTTAAGTGCATAAAAAATGACGTGATAAATAAGAGAGACAAAACATCGTTTTAAATTCAGTGTCCGGAATAGTTTAAACTTCGAATTTGTTACAATAGTTCAACTGTTATTTAGCCATTGACAACGAATCTAATTTCAAAAGAAAAAAACAATTGAAAAAAACAGTGCTCACACATTGACGCAAGAATAATTACCACACAATTATAACAGAAATACGAAGCTGCTAGCAAAACTTGGAAATAATTGCAATAGGAATTGAAAATAAAAAATTTAGAAGTAATTTTAGCACGTCAAGGATGGAGAACGGAGCGGTTGCCAGTTTTATTTCTGTCAACAATTCAAGAGCGTTAGACTTACCAAGAAATCGTCTTATAATCACTACACAACACACGCACTTAAACACGAAACACGGTCGTTCTACGCCACGACCAGGTAACAACTGAAGCCAACTGTTGATTTGATTCGCTTCGAGCGACGCGTGACGTAAAGTTTGAATGACGCGTCCGCGAAAACTGACTGAACATCGACGCCATTTTTTTTGTTACAGTTACGTAACGTAAGTGATGGTGCAATTAGGTTGTTCTTATTGTGATGACTAGGATTTTTGAAAGTATTGGCCTAGTTATGTATGTGACATAAGCTGGATTTTTTACAACGACGCGACGCGTTTAGAGAGGTAATTAGAGCAATTCATTAAAAAAAGGTGTGTCAAACAGAGCTATAATAGTACTAGTAAAAACTTACATGAGCAACACACGAGGCCAGTTGAATCATCAAATAATTATCACCTAAACTAACCATAATTAAATGTGTTTGTTGGCGGAAACCTTTATTTTATCAAGGATTCTCAAGGATGTGGTACTCAAATTGTGTCGATTACCTGAACTAATGATAAGCTGTGAACTTGAGTTCTAATCATGAATTATCTATGTACCATCAGTTTAGTTCAATGAATCAACAGATAAAGAAGGCCGCGACCTAGACTACTAGACGTTGAAGAAGGTGCAGAAATTTACGATTCGCGATTGCCCCACTCAAAAAAACTTAAATCATATGAAGTCCTAGACTAGCTGGAAGACGGTTCCAGGTAGAGTGTATCGTACCAGAAAGTAACAGCATTGGAATGACGGCAATTCGGCTCTAGTTCGCTCTTATGCTCTACTTTTCTCATAAGGACAGCGCTTTGCATAAAATAAAAAATGCATTTGGTTACAGCCTTAGAAGTTAAAAATACAATCTCCTTTTTAGAACTCCGTTTAAAAGATGTGTGCAAATGCAAATCGGAGGACTAAGTAATGCTATTCTTCGAAATGTTTATCTACATGTACCTACTAATGTTAATATTACAAGGATAATAAAACGGTTTTCCTTATTACTGAGTTACTTTATTTTTTGTATGTTTGTATGTCGTTGTGACTTCATCACGCCAAATCGGCTAAACAGATTACAACTATTTTTGGTACACGGATAGCAAGGTATCCACAGATGGTTATAGTATACTTTTTACCCGACTACGCTGAACAGAAAAATATGGGTTGTGACTTTTTCTCCCCCACGAACGAAGCACCATCTAGTATAGATATAAGATTTTAATTTGCTCCCTTTGAGTTGTAACAGCCATTTCTAGATAGCATTTATTTTGTAATCTGCAAAACGATCACTACTCCTCTGGCAACCACCAGGTATCACTATAAACCAGCGTCACGAAGTAAATTCCTTTACTTTGAGACATTAACACGTTCGGTGCCTCACGTTTGTGATCAAAATATTCTTAATCCTATGCCAGTGACACGCTTGCGTGATTTTATGTTTGAGTGCCAGTGACACCACGCTTGAAATCAAAAAATTCTTAAGCCGATGCCGGTAAAAAGCTAGAGTGATTTTATGTTTGAGTGCCAGTGATACCACGTTTGTAATCAATAAATTCTTAATCCTATGCCGGTGAAAAGCTAGGGTGATTTTATGTTTGAGTGCCAGTGACACCACGTTTGTAATAAAAAAATTCTTAATCCTATGCCTGTGAAAAGCTAGGGTGATTTTATGTTTGAGTACCAGTGACACCACATTTGTAATCAAAAAATTCTGAATTCTATGCCGGTGAAAAGCTAGGGTGATTTTATGTTTGAGTCCCAGTGACACCACGCTTGTAATCAAAAAATTCTTAATCCGATGCCGGTAAAAAGCTAGGGTGATTTTATGTTTGAGTGCCAGTGACACAACGATTGTAATCAAAAAAATCTTAATCCTATGCAGGTGAAAAGCTAGAGTGATTTTATGTTTGAGTGTCAGTGACACCACGTTTGTAATCAAAAAATTCTTAATCATATGCCGGTGAAAAGCTAGGGTGATTTTATGTTTGAGTGCCAGTGACACCACGCTTGTAATCAAAAAACTCTTAATCCTATGCCAGTGAAAAGCTAGGGTGATTTTATGTTTGAGTGCCAGTGACACAAGGTTTGTGATTAAAATTTCATTACGGTCGACATTGTGTAGGACTTCGTGGATCGTTGCTGGCGCCGAACGTGTTAATTTGAGTGGCGACCTTGTTAGCACTTTTTGTTTTACTTTTTTAATTATTGTTGACAAATTCTGACTATAACGGTGCTATATAAAAATATTTATTTCTTTCTTTTTTCTTCTAATTGCAGTTTGGTAGAAGCTGATTACTAGTGACCGACTGAAGTTTCGGATTCGGTTTCGACCAAACAAATTTCGGCCTAAGTTTCGGTTTCGGCTATAAAGTTTCGGTTTCTGATTTGCTAAAAGTAAAAGGTCATAACTACACAATACCAACTCCATAAATAACTATTTCATTTCTAGAGTGGTTTTTAGCAATTATTTCCATTTTAATAGCCTGCTCGTGGATATACTAATTTTATTTTTTTATTTTATTTTATTTATTCGGAGAACCAACAGCTAAAAGTAATACATTTGCGGCATAGAATAAGTATCAGAAAGCCAATTACAGGTTCCCACCGGTAGTAACATGATACAAAATAGAGACGCTCACATAATGCACAACATCGCAGAGCCTTCTAGTGATTACTATGACTAAGTGAAATAAACTGCAACAAGTTTAAACTACAACCAAATAAAATTAAATTAAATTCAACAAACAATGCTCCGGTCAAGGCACGCTCAATCAAAGAAACCGTACGTTATCCTACGCCGCACAGTTGGGATATTACTATTGAAAATATCGATATCCAGCTCTTTAGTTAGGTTATTCAAACTTTTGCCAGCACGTAACAGAAAGCTATTCTTCCTATAATTACGCGAGGAAAAGGGAATTGAGAGGGGAGGGAAATGTCTTTTTAGCCTGGATGGAGTATTGAAGGAAAGCCCAGAGAGTAATTTCGGGCAGTCTACATTGTTGTTCGTTATATTAAGGATGTAAACAATATCTGCAATTTCCCGGGGCTTATATAATGCATACCAAGTCAAGAGGCTTTACGTTTTTATAAGGAATTATTATGAAACTATTAAGTAGTTTCTTCAAGTTCATTAAAATCAAAACCAAAAAATTCAAAAAATAAAATTTTCGATTCATTTATTTTCAAATAGCCTCCGTAACACTTATTTGTTTGAAAATATATTTAATGTGCAAACATCATTTTTACAACTGTAAAATAGTGTAGATTACACCGAAAGTGAAATGAACAGACGTGTTTTTCAGGCAAGATATCACATAAACAAATCTAGGTAGATATTTCGTTTGTTTTCAAATATAATTTTAGCCATTGAATATAATTATACCCTACACACCACTCCGTTGCATTCCTTTTCTTGACGTTCACTTCCGTTGTATCGTAAGACTCAGCTGAGCCAATCAGAATTCTGCGCATGGACACACCAATACTCTGATCTAGAAAGACTTAAGTATAGTAAGTTTTCAATGGCACTTACACCCTTTTGAGGTTTTAAGAGAATGCACAGCAGAGACTAGAGTTTGGGCAGAGAAACATGATATTTACCTTAAAAGAGAATTCTTTATATGGCAACAATTTTACATATTGAAAAATCTATCTAATTATAAAACCTACTTCGTTTCTATGCATTCCGTATTGCCAGGTCATGGTTTTTTCAAATTTGCCGCATATTTCTAATGTCACGTTTCGCTTGCCAAACTCAAGCGCATTTGATCGCGTGACATATCCCTCTCACGTAGTGTGAAATGGAAATATATATACTTATATTTTGTCGCGTCACAAGTATTGTAGTATGTACCAAATCACAGGATTAAGGTATTAAGGAAATTTGGAGTTATAATTTGACTACGCCGTTATTTTTCTTTAATTTTAAAAGGTGGTAGCCGTCAATACGAACAAGTTTCCTATAGGGACATATTTCAGAAACGAATGCCATTTCATACTACATAGTATGAAATGGGTGAGTAGTATAACTAAACCGAAATGTACAGAATGGCAGATTTTTTTTCATTTCCGAAATGTCTTCAGATTTGAAAACAGTTGACTTCTTATTTAAGACAAGAGAGGGGTTCAAAGACAATGTTTAAAATACAGATTTCCCGAGGGAAAATTTTAATTGGATAATTTTTTTCGGATCTTTCCACGAGGAATTTCGCATTCTCAAAATATCCTGTACCAAGTAGAAGAAGAAAATTTTCTTTTAATTCCATATTTTTTTTGGTACGTTTGCTGCTTTCTTAACATAATTGGAGTATTCGCGGTTAAAAGTTAATAGATTTTAGCGATATCTTTATAGATTGCATCAATAAATCTGTCAACACAATCAGTACCACATTAAGAGACGTAACGATTGTGGCTTGGGTCTGCATAACTAACAATATTATATGCGAAGGCGGCTGGTATATGATGATTCCAAGTAGTCGTGTTAGGCGTATGGGAAGTATCTGTATCAGTACCAGAATCACTAGTCATTGATTTAAACTTACACGATCTTCACTCATTATCACAACACATTAAATAAATCATATTTATACGCGATTCAGCCCCGTTTTGTTGTGTTGTGATAATCAGAATCACTAGTGTCAGGTGGTTGAAGCAGTGACTCGAAATCAGCATATATCACGAATGGAACATTCTGTTTTTGGTCGAAATTTTTGAATTTAATTACTGTTCCCCTTTCTAGTAAAACAGTAACTATACCCGTACACAAGTGATTTGCTTAGTTCCTCCTGTTTTATAAAAAATAACTTAAATTGAGCACCAATGGTGAATAAACTATACCTAAAATTTTGTCCTTTCTTTCTTTGTTACCGAAAATGTCTCTGGAGCTACAAAGAAATCGGGATTCTAATATGATATTTTCCTGTTCATTTGATTTAACAGATGGGATATTCCACGTATTAAAGTACACCATAAATTTAAACAAAGATACACCATTATTTAAAGGCTCTCGTTATTTACAACAAAGTTTAACCTTTTGAGCGCCACAGTCAGCAAATCACGTCATCAAAAATTCTTGCCAATGCCGATCAAAAATTGTTCAAAGACTTGGAGTATAATATCAATACCTAATAATAAATAAATAAATAACACAGGGACAAACTTACACAAATCGACCTAGTCCCAAACTAAGCAAAGCTTGTACTATGGGTACTAGGCGATATCTGAAGGTATACAGGCCACGTTACAGATAGTGGTCAATCCAAATAGGTCAATATGGAGAACTCAGAAACTATGAGAGGTAGTAAATCTGTCCTTAGGAACCATGGCGTCGATTTTAAGTTTAATACTATAATAATAATGGCATTCATTTTTTTTACTCTAGACAGAATTACTTTGCATCCAGGATAATGGCTACTTTATGAACATACAGTTAAATAAAATAATTATCTTATTATTGAGTTTTTCTTTCAATTTTTCAAACAAGAGTCCATTAAAAATGTGTTCCTTGTGACTTTGATACTTTGAACAATAACAACAAAAAACTTACAGAATTTGTAACATTGTTCACAGAGATTTTGACCAGGTTCAATTCTCGGTTATGTATGGGTTGAAAAAATGAATGCCATTATTATTAAATTTAAAATCAACGCCATGGTTCTTAAGCACAGATTTCGCTACCTCTCGCTCATAGTTTCTGACATCTCCATACTGACCCATTTGGATTGATCACCCTGTATATATGAAGGTACGTTATTCTGCAATCACAATTTCTTTTTAGAAGGTTCATTTTATTTAACGGCTGTGGCGTAACGTCTGGGTCACATCGTATTACTTCGCTGCTTGGCGGTCAACATATTAAAAGATGTGGTGGACAGATTTGTGTGCGTCAGTTGATTCACCCGGGCGCCTATACGTTTCTAACCTCCAAATATAATGTTTACTGCTTTTCAAGGAAACCCACGTTATTCCGGAATGTAATCCTCTTAAAGAACGTCATTCCACAGCCTCAAAGGGAACGTGATGTTTTCAGAGTGCCTCGTGCGATAGCGTCAAAGTGGAAACGGGTTTTATTCCGAATGACAGATGATAAAAACGAGGTGATAACATTTATATAAAACAATTTGAACGGAGTATATCGCGTTATCTCATTTGAGTTCCCGACGTTTCGGAAGCCGACCCCGTGAATACGAAAGCTGAGAAGCTTCCGTCGTCGGGAACTCAAACGAGATGATAACGCAATATAATAAATACGTTTAAATTGGTTTATTTAAATGACTGATTCAGAAGAGGTGAGCGCGGAAACAGAAGAGGTGATAACAGTTCAGAAAGTTTCTCAGAATCAACGTGTCTGCCAGATTTCAAACCATATCCAAAGGTTTACCTATACTTATAAATTGGGTCTAAGTATAACACCAAAAGTAAAGAAATCTATTGCGCGTCTACAATTTAGCACAGGTGCAAAACAAGCAATTAAAGGCCTGCAGTTGATTCTAAGGAATGCATATAAGCGCAAGATCGAATGTTTAATTGTTCACTACTAAAACAACGACATAAGCGTCATCAGAGTTCTTACAAAGTAACGCTGTTTCAACTTAGTACGGGAGACTGGCAACCCACACATGGGCAGCGGCCATGACAGTTGCCAAGCCTCTGGAATCCACGACGCTGATTGGCCAAAAGCAACGCGCCTCCTGACGTCACGCACTCCGGCGCAACTAATGGCGGAAAGCGGGCGACGCAAGTTACAGGCGATAGCGGGTACAAGGGCTAGTATTACAACACAGCAAAACTCCTCCGAGACTATGGACGTAACGCGACATCCTAATCGTCGAAAAACTACTAAATCAAACATAAATAAATCATATTTATACGCAATCAAGACTTGTTTTTGTTGTTGTGATAATGTGTGAAAATTGTGTAAGTTTAAATCAATGACATGTGACATTTTCCAGTTGAGCGACATCTCTAATGATTAGAGAAATATTCAAAAAGCAAGGGGTGGTTTCAAAATGTCTGCAACCGTAAGTTACGTAGGTAAAACTCTGTAGAAGAACAGATGTCAGCGACATTTTTACGTTAGTTATAGGTAGTTTATGAATTAAAAAGAATGTGGTCGATACTACCGATCATTAGTGTTATTTCAATTTGGGGCACTTTCTGTAGGTGGTTTCTGTCCAGGAATTATAACAAAATCATAAGATTTATTGATAGAAAAAAGCGTATTTCCACGTCATACCTACTTAATTTTAGCAACAGAAACTCTTTTAACTTAGAGTCCCTAGGAAGTCTATTTTTTGGAAATCATGCCTTGCCTCCATCAGAGGCTGTTTGTAGTCGTTTACTAAACCCCACAGAGCTTCATGTTTATTTAAAGTCAACGTCAAACATTTTCATGTTTTTTTCAATAATAACAGGTCAAAAGTAACACGAAATTTAATCCAGTCGTAACTTTGTGAAACCCGTTAATTACACATGTTCGAAGTATTTTTGATTGTAGATAATACAAATCCAATCAAAATATTCTTTATTCAAGTAGGCCTAGTTACAAGCACTTTCGAAATGTCAGTCACATGAGAGTGAATGTTTGCTGGGAGAAATACAATATGATCCAACATTTGCTGCAAGGATTAGGGAAACCCAGAAAATCCTAATCAGATCATTTAACTTAAGTGTAATATTATTGATAAAATCATCATTTAAAAAATTAAAATAATCAATAAGATAAATCCCAAAAGGATTGTCAATAAAAAATAAATAATCTAGAATGTATCTTGAATAAAATTCTAAATTTCAGAGTATATAAAACAATTAAGATTAAAATAATAATAATACCTTAGGTATTCGTTATAATAATTATTCATATACCTACATTTACATTAATCCCCCGCGGCTTCATCATTCATGTAGTCTTGTGTGCTATAATAAGCTTTAGAAAATAATTTTCGTTTCACAATATTTTTACAATATATGTTTACAAAGATTTCTCAGTCTTGTTAGTCCAGCTAGTTAGTCTTCCAACACTCTTCTTCCCCAATTCAAATAAGGCTCCCCCTAAAACTAGGAGCGATTGATAAGCCAATCGTATGATATCTGATGATGGAGTCGGATTTATCATTGAATATCACCATCATCTTCACAAACGCTTTGATAATACACTCATCATCATTTACAGAGCATATTTTTTATGGCTATATTGTCCACTACTTTTTTTTAAAATATATGTGTAACTTTTGTCGCGACTTTGTCCGTTTAGAGATGCAATTTATAACTTATGTGTTATTCTGATGTCTAAGCAACATTACTGGAACGTTTCGTTGAGATCCGTTCAGTAGTCTTTAAAAAGAGGAACGTACATACATCGGCGCAAGCAAGCAACTTCGTTCACGGAGGAGAAAAAAATCATAACCCTCTTTTTTTTCTTTAGCGTAAAAACGTCAAAACGTCAAACGTCACTTTACTACTTTTGGAGATACCAGCTACCCGTGTACCAAAAATAGTTGAAATCCGTTTAGCCGATTTAGCGTGATGAAGCCACAACGTAATACATACAAAAAATAAAATAAAAAATATTTTTCCTTTCAGTGACCTCCACACAGTCCGTACTGTTCTTCATCATTCATTTTTTTCTTTGAAAATATGTACAGATATTTTTGCAACTTTATACGGATCATTTGAGTTCCCGACGTTTTGGAAGCTTTACCGCTCCCATGTTCACGCGTCTACCCCGTGAACTGCACTAAGATTAGATAATAAGATTAATAATATGCTCGACATATGTGTTCGAGCATTTATAGGTAACTAGCTCTTGCCCGCAACTTCATCCGCCTTAAATTAGTTTATCGCGGATAAGGGTATTTTTTCGGGATAAGAAGTAGCCTATGTCCTTCCTTGGGACTCAAACTATCTCCATACCAAATTTCATCCAAATCGGTTCAGCGGTTTAAGCGTGAAGAGGTAACAGACAGACAGACACACTTTCGCACTTATAATATTATTAGCTTCTGCCCGCAACTTCGTCCGCCTTAAATACGTTTATCGCGGACAAGGGTATTTTTCCGGGATAAAAAGTAGCCTATGTCCTTCCCCGGCACTCAAACTATCTCCATACCAAATTTCATCCGAATCGGTTCAGCGGTTTAAGCGTGAAGAAGTAACAGACAGACAGACAGACACACTTTCGCATTTGTAATATTATAGTATAGTATGGATAGTATATATGGATACATGAAAAGAACGTGTCAATTACTTCAAAATGCAAATTTTCCTCAATTACAATTACTTAACTTCTGAGAGGGTTCCGTATAGTAGTTTTCACTTGTATTCAATTAACTGCATGGTATGACATTAGATAACCCTTGACCCTTCCGTTTCACTATCGCATGAAATTATAATGAAATTTCCACTTCCTTTCACTCTATTTTATTGTGTAGAAATATTTTCAATCAGGTTTACCCTGTACCATTTTCCTTTACTTAAATTTCATTTACATTGATTATTGACATTACATGTATTCATTTTTTAAGCAGCTGATGGAGAAAAAACGGGAGTATGGGCAGAGTATTCATTCGGTATTCGTGGATTTTACTAAAGCGAATGATAGTATTGATCGGGCCGTTCTCTTTGCTATTTTAGAGAACTTTGGCATTCCCAAGAAGTTCGTTCGCATGGTGTAAGTTGCTACAGGAGTAAGTAGAATGATGGTTCGAGTGGGGAGTGAGGAATTTGTAGTAGTGACAGGACTAAAACAAGGCGATGCTCTATCACCTATGTTATTTATCCTAGATCTCATTTAGTCCTAGAATTTGCCCTTAGGAAAGTGTTAGCACTAGAAGGAGGGGTCGAGCTTGATGGAAAACATAAGGTGATAGAACAATTTAACGGATTATATCGCGTATATTATCTCATTTTAGTTCCCGACGTTTCGAAAGCTTTCCAGCTTTCCATGGTCACGGGAGGACCTGTTTTATTTCAATGAGTAATAATCGCGGAAACAGAAGAAAATATTATAAGGTGATAGGTTATGCAGACGATCTGGCATTGCTTGGCACTACTTTAGAAGAAGTAAGTGAAGCTGTGGATATCCCGGCAGCAGAAGCATCAAAAGTCGGCTTAAGAATATCCCAAGACAAAACCGAGTATCTCCATATGAGACGGTACAAGAATACTCGCGTCCAACCCAAAGAGTTACGGGTGGGAAATACTACATACAAAGGTGTCGCGCAATTTAAATACTTGGGCTGCACCATCACCGATACCAATACCGGCAACGAAGAAATCAGTATTCGCATACAGAACACGCTGCGGTGCACTGCCGCCCTTCACAAGTGTCCAAGCTTCTTAGGAAATCCACTAAACTCCAAATTTACAAGACCGTTCTGCGACCTATCCTAATGTACGGGTGCGAAGCATGGATACTGACACTTAAGGAAGAGACGATGCTATTAGTTGCCGAGAGGAAAATCCTCCGTAAGATCCTGGGCCCGCGACGAAGACCAGATGGAAACTGGAGGGTCCTTAAGAACGCCGAAATAGAGGAGTTGGCGGCCGAACCTAATATCATAGCAGAGACGAAAGCTCACAGACTCCGTTGGCTTGGCCACCTTGAAAGGATGGAGGAAGATCGAAGCATAAAGAGAGCATACCTGGGCCACTCGACAGGCCGGCGTCCTGTCGAGCGTCCCAGGTATCGCTGGAGGGACATGGTGGAGGCGGATCTGCGCGAGCTTTGTGCCATAAATTGGCAGGAACTGGCGCAGGGTCGGGACAAGTGGCGAGCTCTCGTGTTGGAGGCCAAGACTCATTTTGGGTCGCTGAGCCAACGGAGTAAGTAAGTAAGTACATGTATTCATTGCCTTGTCTTACCAGGGTACAGCTTATTCATTTTTCTATATCATTTACTGTTAATTTATTTCTTAGAATTGTTTCGTTTTTCTGATAAACCCAACGTTTACTCGTAGTTATTTCGCGTCTTGTCTTACAATTACCTCTCCCTCTCTCACTCTTCATTATATGTCTCACCTTCTATAAAATATTTTTATCCTGTTTTGGATAAGGTTATATTTACATGCAAATCTTCCTTTCACATTTTCGCTTTCAGAATGGCCAATACTTAGTCAATCTTCAGCCGACGTCCATAATCCATATCCATACTAATCCATAATCCATACTAATATTATAAATGCGAAAGTGTGTCTGTCTGTCTGTCTGTCTGTCTGTCTGTTACCTCTTCACGCTTAAACCGCTGAACCGATTTGGATGAAATTTGGTATGGAGATAGTTTAAGTCCCGGGGAAGGACATAGGCTACTTTTTATCCCGAAAAAATACCCTTATCCGCGATAAACGAATTTAAGGCGGACGAGGTCGCGGGCAGAAGCTAGTAGATGATAAAATAAAAATTAAATTATAGTTTTGGGACTTCTTGGGAGTTTGAATGTGGTCACGGATTTTTTTATGCCGTGTCACTAAGAGCAGTGGTTTAGGTTAACATAGGTTATAGTCATGAACCTAATAACTATTACATTCACGAACTATATACCGCCATCAAACTGCGCATATACGACTAAGTCTAGATCCAGTTAAAACCAGCCGACCCCTCGTTTTCCCTGACTCCCACGCCTAATAACTAAAGCAGCAGGCAGCCATTACTGCAATTGATTCTCCGCGAGTTACCGGCTGCAATTACTAATACCCCAGACTCGTGCACGTGTTTAAGAGCGTTTATACCCGCTTAGCTGGCAACGTCGCATATTTTGTCTTCTTACTTCATTATTTTGTGGTATTTGAATGACACTTAAAGATATGTTCAATACATACCCTAGATTTTTAGCATTTATATTGTGTTTAATTCATGTACTCATGGCTTTTGCCTTAATTTTCTTACAAAACAAGATATAGACTTAAATTCATTTTTAGAGCTTTAGTTGTGGCAATATCATGAAATTTTGCACTGTAGCTTATCTACCGAAAACGTAATGAATGAATTGAAATCATGTTCAAGTTACATACACATTTCTCAAAATAATCAAGAAAACCAAAAAACATGCGACGTTGCCATTTAAGCAGGTATACACCCTCTTAATCCTTTGTACGAGTACATAATAGGCTTCCTGTTACTCGAACCTAGGGAAAATTACTCGCGTCCAGAATAATATTTTGAGTGTGTATGAGTCCAGTGGAATCTTTAATATAGTTACCAGCCGGTATTGCAACTACTTAAAACCTTAATATTTTCTCCTTTTTATGCGATTATTACTCATTTAAATAAAACAATTTAACGGATTATATCGCGTATATTATCTCATTTGAGATCCCGACGCTTCTTTTCTCCTCAGTACGCCTCATTTCTGAAATGCTGCTTGGTAAATTATTAAAATAAAATAATTAAGTCCTTCTGGCACAGTGTACTTTACAGATTAGTATCTGGCATGTATTTATTTGTTTTTTTTTTAAATGGGTAGTTTGCACAAATTGTAACTTTGACAGAGGAAAATATATCTTTTCTCAGTCAACCCGTGACCATGGAAAGCTGAAAAGCTTCCGAAACGTCGGGAACTCAAATGAGATTAATATACGCGATATAATCCGTTAAATTATTTTATTTAAATACTTAAAACCTTGTTTCATCATCTTCATAAATCAGATCAGATGATATAACATTAAGCCTTTACGACGCTCATACAAAATGTACTGATACAATATCACAAAAAGTTTTTTTTTTTTTAGGAAACTGTTTTTGTAATCATCACAAATCATGGGTCTTTTGATTCTGAGCAAAATTAACCCAAGAAGTCCATAATCTAAGACAAAAAGTGCGAGGTACAGTCGTTTAGGTTCACTTCGTCCACATTCCCATTTTGTCAACTTCCTAGTTCGTCAGTAATCCTATTTTGTCCACAATGAATTCCCAATTTGTCCGCTTCCTATGTTGTCAACATTCCAATTTCGTCCATATTACACGTCACCAGCAAAAATATGAAATAATATATTGATTTTTTTCTTCTTATTTTCGCATTATTCCACTTCTGATTTTACTTTACGCGTGTTAGCTAAGCTAGGAATGTTGACGAAGTAAGGTTGTAGACGAAGTAGGAATGTGAACGAAATGGGAACGTGGATGAAGTCAACCTAAATTGGTACAGTCACCAGCATTAATACGTGCCATAACAAAGCGGGCGAAAATATCTGACACGTCCTATGGGCCCTAGAAATAGAGTTTTCTCAGATATTTATGAAATATTTCCAAGTTTTCGTGAAAATGCCCCCATACTCGATACTCGTACTATTATTTATTCTGTGCCAGTGGATGATGCCCAGGGCTGACAGTAGATATCTGGTTTTTTTTTTTAAACCAAGGTAGGGTTAGTAAAATCAGGGCTTAGGGGCTTCAAGCCAGTTGAAGCCATACTTTTTAAGATAATGTGTAGGGTCAGTAAAGTCAGAGCTTGAGGGCTTGGCTTTTCCTGGGATCTGATAACTTTTTTACAGTGAAAGCGGTATGAGCTTGTAAGTCTTGGCTGCCAATTTTACATTTAATGTTTTTGGTGGGATTTTTAATTGTCAGGATACAAACCACACACGCACAACCGGCCTGATACCAGGGTGTGGGTCCGAATTGTATGTACCTCTGTCTAAGCGTTCTTGTAGAATGTCCATTAATGCGTTCCGGCGTTCGGGGTGCTTCAAATTCGTACGGGTATCTGACGGTAATTCTATAAACTGTCAAGCTCTCAAGTGGGTCGACCAGGTGGAACGCTTATTCGCCTAAAATTGTGTGTCCAGAAAGCATATTTTTGCACGACCACATTCGAAATAAATATTAACTGAAATAATACAAAAAAGAGAAAATATTATGAAAGAATACAATTTAGGTTTCCCGTATCCATTTATACGAGTACGTGAGGGTCCACGATACAAAAAGGTTAAAATCACGGTTTTTGTATCCAATTATACAATATGGTATAGTTCTGGTGACGGCAAGGGTGGGATCATGTTCGTCGCTTCAGACTGTGCCCTGGGCGGTACGTTTAGAAAGTGGCCGACCTCGGCTACCTGCCGGCGCGCACGCAAGCAGACACGAGGAAACTGGTTGGAAAGGGTGTACTTATGCCGTCACAATTCCGGATCATTTGTGGCTGAAATTAATGCGAAATAGAAAAACAAGTTCCATTACCGTCTCATCACGCCTAAACACAAACTATCGAAAAGTTTTGCGATGAACAGGCCGAGCACTGATAATGTGCCTGTCTTTTCAGATTTCTCGAAATTTCAAATTAGAATAAAGCAACCTGTTTGACAACAGTCAAGATTGTTATAAAAAAATCGAAACCAAACATAGAGACCTAAAGAGAGTCAGGGAATCATTGTCATGATAAAATAATATCCATACTAATCCATACTTAATATTATAAATGCGAAAGTGTGTCTGTCTGTCTGTCTGTCTGTTACCTCTTCACGCTTAAACCGTTGAACCGATTTGGATGAAATTCGATATGGAGATAGTTTGAGTCCCGGGGAAGGACATAGGCTACTTTTTATCCCGGAAAAATACACTTATCCACGATAAACGAATTTAAGGCGGATGTCGGGGGCAGATGCTAGTAAAAATTATTTCATAAACGTGTCTTACAAAGGTGTCAATGACAGAAATTCAACCCTCAAACCTCAACCTGTGCGTTAGGATTTAGGGTGCTCCTTCCCAATAATTATTTTGTTACAGTGATAATTTGAAACGATATTTTTTGTTACAATATACGTCTATTTTTATACAACAGGCAATGACCAGCAGTAGTTTAGCACTAAGCCACTAATTATATTAACACATTAAAACTGCCGTAGTTTTTGCGACAAAGTATTAAAATTACCATTTTACGCCACTTATTGATACATTAAAAATATTTAAGTAACAAGTGACAAACCAGAATCTGGCGTATCTAGGTGGATCAGCTTTTTGTTGTCAAGCTATTTTTTTCAGTACCTCAGGAGACAATAGTAACAGTTACTTAGAAAAATGCAAATAATCTAGGCTATTAACCATAATTTGACAAGAGTTCAAAATATCACTGAACACAGGTATCAGAATCGTCATATTTATAAATAATCTTTTAAAGCCCTCAACTCTCTCTCCCATAAAGTGCAATATAAGCTCTTCGAGTGTCAAGAGTTCCTGAAGCTTGTTTAATGACGTATATCTAAGACCACGCTGCTGGCCCAGTCGCGACAACACATTAAGTTTCTTATATTTTAAATTCCAAAATTTATTAACTTTTATACAATGTAAAATGTTATTATGTAGCTAAGACCGTGTCTGCTTGTCCTCATGTGCCTTCTCTTACAATTTATCGTCCGAACCATTAAATACCTTGGACTTTTTTATTTAACGCCGCACCCCGTAAAAAGTGTTTGAAAATCGGTTCAGCCGTTTAATAAATATCAGCTTTTTTCTCGATTTGTCGTAGTTTTATCGATTCACCAATTTTCAATTCTTTTTCTTCTTTTAGTGCTCCAATCGGAGTTTGACAATCAACCTTGTAATATGTACTTTATCGACGACTGCTCTGAATAATAATAATAATAATAAAATTAATAGCGATCTAGAGCTTATCCCGAACCATACTCTAAGATTTTTGAGCCTAGATATCGTGATTTTTCCCTGGATTTTTGTTTTGCTACGCACAAAGCACATAAATTTGCTATTATCAAATTAAGAGGAAAACAAACTCATTAACACGTCATCGTGTCAATCCAAGACCTAATAATCTTGCAGATGAAACTAAGTAAACACACGCATAATCTTACAGAATTGCACTTAACTTTACGCAAAAGGCAGTTATGCCATTGGTACCATTGTCTCAATACAAATGTGATATTTTGAGGCGTAAGCCCCTATCCCGGTAAGGTACCTTTTTACGTGCCTATATAATGTACAGTTAACGTATAAATAGTATAACAACGAAGGTTTATATAGCATCATATTTTAACACTTTCCCCTAAGTAGAAAATTATTATAATAATTGACACAATAAAAATTAAATGTATTATTGGGTCGTTTTGAAGTATAGTTTCACAAATTCCTTTATTTTATCATCATTCTATATCGAAAAGATGTTCAATAAATCACAGAGTTGCTTGTTATGTTTTGTTGTACGCTACAATCGGTGAAATTATTACCATAGAATAGAAGTGGTCCACAGGGTGGGCAAAGCATTTGAAATGTTTCGATTGCAGATCCATAAGCCTTGGAGTTCACTTACCATCAGGTGGTCTCCTGGTTTGGAGTATATAATCCATACCATTTCTTTTAAAGGTTTCCATAATTAAATCACCAAACGTAAAAGTTCGAATTATCGCATATTTCCTATTGTCCCCAGTTTCATGATACTAAAGTCTCTCAATGATACACTCCCTACATATAGGAAATCCCTACGTTTCGCTCGCAATATTCCGGTGTCTGATCTTCAGCTTTTATCAAGTGATCGTAAATTTTTTCGTAGGGGGCTATTAAAATCCCTCGAACGAATATTTATTTTTTCTATTGTCAGTCCATGACACACGAGTGGGTGTGTCTCGGACACGTTATCAGACGTGGCCTTGTTATAACCGACGCGGTGATTGCACAGATGTATCACGTGGATCGGCGATAACAGCGAACAACTATTGTTGCGCATAACGAAGACTGACAGAAAAGCGCAAATACGTAGTTTTCTTTTAGAGTTGCGTATATTCAAAGAAAGATACCAAAACCCGCGCCCATAAACACCCACGCAACCGCGAAAAAAACGTTTCTTTTGGTTACTACTTGAAAGATATATCGGCAAATAAAAGTATAATTTTTAATAAGTTTTATTGATTTATAGCATTTAGAGTTATCTGAACTGTTAGTCATTCTTTGATAGGAAAACCGTATTTTTTACTATTGTGTACCTATTTTCTTCTCAGTCGTTACTCTTCGTGAACGGCTTGTACTGTCAAGCACAGATATTGCTCAGCGTGTAATGTCCCGCCATCTCTCCCAATTTGCAGACATACGAGTGCACTCGTGCAGAGGTCCGCCCACAGCCGATTTGACCTGGTCAGTCCATCGCATGGGTGATCTCGCACTTGGTCTGGTTTCTTCTACTCTACCCTGGCCGACAAGTCGCTTTATGGAGTCATTGTGCCGCAGTGAGACATAGCCGAAAAACTTGAGTATCCGCGCCAGCACTAGAGCAGACAGGGGCTGTTTGATGCGGAGTTGTTTAAGGATGGAGACATCAGTCCTGAATTCTATCCACAATATCCCCAGCATTCTCCTACACCACATTTTCAAAGCATCCACCGTCCACATTTACAATATGGGGAATGCAGGGCCACACGGTTCTTGGTAGTCTTGAAGATGTTTCAATTCCCTTATATTTTCGTCAATTACTCCATATTGCAGTTCTAGTCATGCCCACGTCGTTTGACTTAATCCACGCATCCGCCATTGTTTGATATTAAAGCTCTAAGATAAATGTAGGATTGCACCACTTTCACAATCATTGTCATCTCGGGTTATTGACCCAGAATTTATTGGCCTAGATGTATGCCCATAAATTATTTCCAACACCATACCATGCAATTTTGTTTAAGTAGGTTCAGCTGTTTTGAACCCCCTGACGAAAAAGAGCTGTGTTATTTATACTTTTGTAAAGATGTAAAAATGAAATTTCATTACATTGGAGATATTTAAAAAAAAAGTAATAAGGATCACTGAAACGAAAGATATATTTTTTGTATGTTTGTACGACGTACGTGCTGTTGTAGCTTCATTACGCCAAAACGGCTGACGACGCCAGATTTCAACTATTTTTGGTAAACGGGTAGCCGGGCATCCACAGTGGTTAAAAATCACTTTTTACTTGACTGCAGAACAAAAATAGAGGGTAATGATTTTTTCTCCTCCGCTGATGAAGTTACGGCACATAGATTTTTTCCACCCAGTATAATAAATAAATAAATGTTACGGGACAATTTTACATAAATCGCTCTAGTCCCATGGTAAGCTCAAAAAAGGCTTGTGTTATGGGTACTAGACGACGATATATTTAATAGATATATTACTTATATACATAGAAAACATCCAAGACTCAGGAACAAATATTTATTGCTCATCACACAAATATTTGCCCTTACCGGGATTTGAACCCGGGACCTCAGCTTCGCAGGCAACGTTACTCCCACTGAGCCAAACCCGTCGTCAAATATATGCGAAAGTTTGTCAAGACGTCTTAACTTCGATGTTTGGACGTTTATTAGGTACCTAATAACGCCGAATTGATTTAGATAAAACTTGGCATAGAAGGGTTACTCCGAATCCGGAAATTCGAAGTTCGCAACGTGCTATCCCTCCCGCTATAATGTTAAAGTGTAAATGAGAGAGCGGGATGGCGCCATATGAACTTCGAATTTCAAAGTAGCCTCAGATCACGTTATGGATTGAAACCTAGTTTTATTTTACCTAGTTTCCAGTAACGCGAGTGAAACCGCTGTTATCTAAGCATTTATATGCTTGTAAATAAATAAGGATTTATTTACAGAACAACAATGAGCCAAGCTCTATCCCGGCATATAGTAATTTCATATAAATTTAGAATCAATGTAAATATGAAACCCTTCAAACCTTTGATAAGATTGCGGCCTTAATATCAGTCTTTAAAAGATTATCTAAAAGATAATAGCATCCGGAACATGCCATATCTTTCATGAAACGACATATTACAAATTAATGATAATTACGTAGTAAGTAGCTCTTGAATGACTTGTCATTCTGTTCGAAATTTCATTTGTTTCTTAATTTTATTAGGCACTCCATATACATTCGAAGTCCATTATTCGAATCGAAGTTAACAGGGCGCAATCCCATTCACTCAAATATTCCTTGTATGTTTATAAGTTTAGAGACATAGTATAAAACTCATATATTTTTATGGTATGTAATACATTTGTTTATTGTTTATATTTTATGTAAATATAGGAAACACATTATTATAATATTTTATGTAACTACAGGTTAGCGTGGTATGGGAATGTAATGAGGAGTCATATTGGTAGAAAAATGTTAGAGATGAGTGTCCAAGGACGAATAGCGATCGGTAGGCCAATAAAGCGGCCAAGTGCGAGTCGGACTCGCTCATGAAGGGTTCCGCAGCCTTTTATACAAAAAAATGCACAACAGATAAAAAAATACGATATGGAAAAACACACTAACAAAAGAGCGTATGTCCCCGGCACCTACGTCTTCTTGCTGAGCCCCCCCCCTAGATTTTATTGAACTATCAAGCTAAGTAGCGGTTTATACACGACACCTATGCTCCAAATTTAATTTATGTACAGCTCATAGTTTTTGAGTTAAATGCCTGTGACGTACGGACGGACAGACAGACAGATATGACGAATCTTAGGGTTCCGTTTTTGCCATTTTGGCTACGGAACCCTAAAAAACGATGGATGGAGTGTGTGGGAGAGGACATGAGAAAGAAAGGAGTAAGCGCTGAAATGACGAATAATAAAGATGAATGGAACTGGAAAACATGTTGTGCCGACCCTACATAAGTGGGATAAGGGCAGGGAGAGGAAACACACGAAAAAACAACACACAGATAATTCGAAATGTCCACCCTTGTTTGGAATACAAGCCATTGGCCTACAGCAGCATGTATCTTTTATAGATAAGAATCCATTTCGATTCCTAGACGATGGCGCGCTTGAGGGAATGCAGGTTAAGGTAAGGTTTTCTGCATGCCCTTAGCTCCAATTCAGGCTTTAAAGAATAATCCAAAGGATTCAAGTCGGGACTATACGCCGGCCAATCTGCGCTGCAAACTTAAGTCTGGCCAATTGATCTCTTTTTCTTCTTCTTAGTCGGTCCCTCATGGCTGAAGATCGTGACCAACAGCAATGTCCCTTTTCTTGGCGCGGTCAAGGCCCATATGGTCAGCCCTCTGCATGGAACCACAAGCATTTTTCATGGTGTCAAACCACCTTGTCGGGATTCGACCTCTGGAACGTTTGCCTTCGACTTGGCCCAGTAAAAAGCTCCTTTCGAGGTTGTGCTGGTTAGATCGCATAATACGCCCGAAGAATTTGAGCATTTTTCTCCAGCACCACATCTCAAAAGCATCAATCTTGCTCCAATCCTAATTGATCTCTAGCCAGCAGTAAACTGTGCTATTTTGATTTACAAAAAATTTTTTTTTATTTACAAACAACAAAAATTAATTATTGAAAGCTTTCCAGCTTTCCATGGTCACGGGAGGACCACCCGTGACCATGGAAAGCTGGAAAGCTTTCAATAATTAATTTTTGTTGTATGTAAATAAAAAAAAATTTTTTGTGAAGAATTTGAGCATTTTTCTCCAGCACCACATCTCAAAAGCATCAATCTTGCTCCAATCCTAATTGATCTCTAGCCAGCAGTAAACTGTGCTATTTTGATTTACAAAAAATTTTTTTTATTTACAAACAACAAAAATTAATTATTGAAAGCTTTCCAGCTTTCCATGGTCACGGGAGGACCACCCGTGACCATGGAAAGCTGGAAAGCTTCCGAAACGTCGGGAACTAAAATGAGATAATATACGCGATATAATCCGTTAAATTGTTTTATTTCAATGAGTAATAATCGCGGAAACAGAAGAAAATATTATTAACAAAAATTAAATTTAAAATTGTTATCTTTTTATTTCATTTTTATTTTAATTCATGATCCTCGAAATTCGAAATTTAAAACAGTTTAAAGCAAGCTACCAGTTTTATTATTTTTTAATCAAACATTCCAAATCGTCTCAAAACTTATGCACACGACGTAGTTTGCACTAAACTAGAAGGTGTTTGCGACTTCGGCAGCGGAGAAGGTAAAAATCATGACGCTCTTTTTTCCTTCAACGTTGGTGAGAAAAAAGCATCCTACAACCATCTGTGAATGCCTAGCTACCCGTGTACCATAACTAGTTGAAATCCGTATAGCTCTTTTGGCGTGATAAAGCCACAACGACACATACAAAAAATCCAAAAAAATATATTGCGGTTCAGCGACCTTCAAATAGTCCGTACTTATCACTTATCACGTTTGGACGTTACGCCGATCCGATCGCTCGAAATCCATTTGCTACGCTTATCACACACTTATATCGGAAGAGTGCGGCATGATCGGCGCGCCGACAGTAAGCGTCCAAGCAGCGCGATACGCAGTCATGCCACGGCACGGTGATCGGATACGAGCAAATGATACAAGTGTGGACGCACCTTATGATACTGTAGATTAACGGTGTGAAGTTCTATCACCTCGTAGTGTTCTACAATTTTGTTCATTATTAAGACGTATTCAGAAAAAGTTGTTAATTCACGTGTAAGACTCCTCCTATCGTATCTTTCATGTTCTATAACTATAAGAACAGTTGACGGCAGGAATTTGAGACAAACATTCCTTTATAAACGTGTACGGTCGGCCTAGAAATTGGTGTGCCACTTTTGGACCTCAGTACGACTGAAATAGCCAAAAAGTGTACCAATATTTTTGGCAGGATTTTTTAAAATTCGTGTTGTTGAATTTCATGGGTTATAAAATGGTATTATTACTTATTAATATTTTCATACTCTAAAAATGGACTTTCCCACCTATTTTTAAAGGCTCATAAAACAAGATACACGTAAGGTATCGAACTCAGTTTTGTTTTAGGATTTTCGTTATAAAAACTAACATTTCGCATCAAATAGTATTTTATGCAACTGTTGTATAATAGGGGTCAAAAAAGACGAGTGGCGTGAGTTGCGATGCGAGCCTTGGCGAGCATCGCAAGTAAAGACAACAGGAGTGTTTTTTGACACAATTATACAACGTTGCATACAATAGTTTTTCTACGACTAAGGGGCCGTTCACTAATTACGTAAGGACAATAGCGAGTATCGCAAAAAAGACGCCACGAGCGTTTTAGACCGAATTATACAACGTTGCAAACAACAGTTTTTCTACGACTAAAGGGCCATTCTTTAATTACGTAAGGACAATCACAAGTTTCGCAAAGGAAGACGCCACGAGCGTTTTTTGCCCCAATTATACAACGTTGTATGTATAGTCTTTGGTTTTTAAACTGAGCGAATCGGCCACTGTATTCTTAACCCGATTAGCTCAGGTTAAAACAAAAGTCTATATACAATAGTTTTTCTACAACTAAGGGGCCATTCATTAATTACGACAGATTTTTCGAACCCCTTCCCCCCCAGTACAATTAGACTCGTCTTCCTACATTTTTCTCACTTTCAACAGTTTATAACACGACAACAACCACAGCTGGTAATCTTCGTATAACAAAACGCGTACGTTAGCGCCATGTTGTTTTTAATGTTGACTGACGTTTTTCTCTGCTGTGATTAGCTGTTGCTTTGTCAATACACTCGTCTTGTCATCTATATATTATTTGTCGAAATTCATTCTGTCACTGTCACAGTAATGTGTTATCGAGTGATGTCCTTGTGTTTATCCTGTCTTGCTTTTTGCAAAATGTTTCAAGAGTGCTGTGTTTGTAGAACTTTGCGAAAGAGTGCTCTTTTACACCATTTCCCGTGCTCTGAGAAAATACTTAGTGGTTGAAGTGTTTAAATCGTGATGATCTTGCAAAATTATCGCCCGCAGAACTAGCAAACATTATGTCCATGAATTCATTTTGTTTATTTGACTGCGCCGAGCACAAAACTATACTCAGTCATTTGATTGCTCTGACTGTCCGATTTACAATTATGAATTGGTGCAACACAACCAACAAAATATTAAAGGGGACAGACGCAATACAGAAGAAAGCTTACGAAAAATTTAAAAAGAAATTGAAAAATAAATCTTTTAATAAATAATGTGTGTTTAATTTTTTTGCCACTGAGGTATAATTCTCAACATATAATTTGACCATGTAAATACAATTACTGAAGTTACGTGTTCAAATTTACGTGCCGGGAACTATTCATTCTAAATATTAGACCTCATTCGATGAACCTAGACCACTTTGGATGAATACGTTACGATCCCTTGCCATATTGCAATCTCGAATAGAAAATAAAAATTAACGTCAGTCAAAACTAATCGTACAGATTAAATATAGTTTGCCTAGTGCAAATAATATTTGTTTCTGAGTTGGCAGTCTGATAAGTAGTATCTCTTATTAGTCTGTGACAACAACCAACAACTTCAAGATGAATACAATTTAGCGCCACGAAGAAAATTAAAAAGCGAGCTGTCAATCAATATCTATGGCTTTCTTATTTTTTAAATTCGCGTATACTTGCCAGTGATGAAAATATGTTATGATTTGAAAAAAAAACAAGCGCTAAAATATGTGTACGTAAATTGTACAAAATGTTTATTTTTTTAAGTTGGCAGCAATGCATTTACGTACATTATTATTTCTTTAATTTAAAACTGTATGAATTCGGCGGTCTGTTAAGTTGGTCATATAAATTATTTCATATAACATTCGTTTAAGACTCACTGAATATAAATTATTAGATGGAAATTGTGTACTCTGTGGCACCAAGGAATACGTTAATAGCGACATTGTGACAGGCTTAGGAATGTTTTTTTGGGAAATAGACTATAGAGTTTTGTAAGTCTTAAGTAATGTATGTCTTTATATTAGAGTTAGTAACCATTTAAATGACAGAAAGAAGTACAGAAGTAGAAAAATTTAAGTATTATTTGAGTACAGTCAACATCCCTTTTGTTTTTGCAGTGCAATCCCGCCTGCTCTCGATCTCTTAAATATAAGTTCGTTATAACAGAACTACACTGCTTATGTTTTCATCTAAAGTTTTGAAGAACTATCAAGGGCGCTCCTCGATCAAGCCTGTTTGCTTATCCGATGATGTTAGTTTATGCGATGTGTACTATGCCGCTAATCGATCTTGCACATCTGCTGTGTAAGCAACGGTAGTTTCCTAGTGAATAACGTCTATGGGTAAAAGATACCTACCCAATTAAAACACTCCGTTCTTTCCTGAACATGTCGTTGATGGGGGCGACATGGGATACTGAAATCATCATCACGACGTCCCCCAAAGGACTTTGACCCACAAGCCTTGACATTCTGCATTATAATTTACAGCTATTGTCCTAAATAGCAGGCTGTTCGAAGGCAAGCACCCCCATATCAACATCGCAATATAACGTGCAATTAAATATGATAACGTTACGTAATTTTGTAATTAGTATCATCCTTGCGCCAGTATTCCCAAATCAATAGCACACTTACATCTTCAGTTCGGCAGTGACTTTGGTAATTGGGCCTTCGCTTATTTTCATAAATTGTGAAAAAAAACTTATAATCACGAAACCTAGTTTGGGATATTGGCTACAAATACAATACAATACAAATACTCTTTATTGCACACCTCAGATACACAGAAATACAGAACATAACAGTAACATTCGAATTAGCAGAGGTAAACAACAGGCGGTCTTATCGCTAAATAGCGATCTCTTCCAGACAACCTTTGGGTAGCGGAGTGTTTAAAAAACAACAATTTTAGTTGAGTAGGTGGCGAGAAACAGTTATGAAGCAAAACAAAAAACTCATATAGACACGTGTAAACGCAATAAACATACACAGATAAGATTGCGTAAATAAACATACATAAATACTTATACATAATAAATATAACATATGCAAAGTAAATAAATAAATAACAATAACAGTGTCAGCCGCAAAGTTGAGAAAGTGATTTTAATATAGCAGTGTGTTAAGGGAGAGACAGGTAATGTTTTTTAAGGTGTTACTTAAATGTTGCAAGAGACTGGGCACGCTTTAAGTCATGGGGTAGAGAGTTCCACAGTAGAGTTAGTAAGAGTTAGTAAGATATAAAAAAAGCAATATCGTTAATCGATTCGGCTTGAAGATGTCATTGATTGCGTACACATTTCGACACAACAACATCTGGCATTAACTGCATTTTTACATAGTCATAACAAATGTTTTACTCTATGGAATTCAATGTCTGTATGTATATTGAAGATGTTTTACTAAAAACAAGTAAACACTATTTTGAGCTGCCTTAACATTTTTTTTATGTTTGTTTTTTGTGAATGTGTGAAATTGGAAGCTACATCACGTCAAAACCGCTACACGGATTTTGTTTTTTTTTTTGTACAGAGATAGCTGGACACCCAAAGACGGTTAAAGATTTTTTTAACCGACTACACTAAAAAAAAATGATGCTTATGACCCAGTTATAATAGTATAGATCGTCACTCAGACGAAACGACCAAAGACAATGATGACAAACAAGTTTAACAAGTACCCAACCAGATTGCCCTTGCCCCAGCTTCATTTCCAATCAAATCGCAATCGATCTTAGTCAGTTTGGGACTGATTTGATCATACATTTAATTGAATATCACACTTGCCAATCTCATCTCTTTCCTAACACAGCATCTTAAAGATCAGATTCGCAAAATTTGCACCATTGACGCAGTATGCTTACGTTGTGGCGGAAATAAACTAAATTTAGATGGGCACTCAACAGGTTTGTTTTGCAAAATGAGTGGGTCAATGGGAAGACCATGCCTATAAAAGGTCTATTTGTTATAATTGTTATGAAAACATGATATAAATAGCTTTTGATTTGAAGAGATTGACTCATTTAAGAAGTTGAGTCGTTTGTGGCGTATAGCTGTAAGAACCAGTTAAGTGCTCGTGATTTTGATTTGAACTCTATTTATACTTGACATAATAATGGTGACCTGCAGCTGTTGCGGAAAGGACTCGAAATATAGGTACATCTATATTATTAGTTGTAAAAATTAAATGTCTGTAAATTGATGATTGTTTGAAAAAAAAAACGATACGGACTTTTTGAAGGTGAATCGATTTTTTTGTTTACTTTTGTATGTTCGTAAGTTCATATGTGTCATTGTGGCTTGATCACGCCAAAACGGCTAAGGCTGGATTTCACCAAACTTTTATTCCGAGAATAACGCTTATTCTTGGATAGTAATGTAGAAACCCCATATTAAATAGACATAACTAAAGATTGGTGAATTCGGCCCTAAACGATTTTACGACAGATGGTTATCGGATATATTTATTCGTCTATGCTGAATCTAAAAAGAGGGTTATAATTTTTTTTCCACAGCTGCGAACCTTTTTTAATACTTTCGCTGTACACATATTTTTTTCAATTTTATAATAGTATAGATGACTAATGTACAGAGTTCGATTGCAAAGGAAAACATCAGTCCGACCTTTTACCCGTTATTGGCAAGCTAGGGATCTAAAGGTTTCCGCCGATGAGAAAAGTCTGAAGGCCTCCAAAAACGCCTCACGTATTTAATGAACACCCCTTAAAATATGAGCACAAACAAGCAAAAAATTTCGCATTCAAAATATCAGTAAATTACCGGATTCTTTTTTAATACCGAATGTTTTTTAATTCAAAAATAACCTTTATATCAACGACTCATTAAAATTTGTAATTTGACATTTTTAAACAAGTTTCATTGCCAACCAAATAGCTATAGGCACATTTATTTCAAGGTCAGTGAACATAATGTATACTCGTATAATGATCAGCTGGTATTTCCATCTTGATTTTACTGAAAACATTGTCTCAATGTCATTTAGAGGATATTCAGAGTCAGGTTCAAAATGGCGTCAGCTTGGAGGTCAAGACAAAGACACAAGCTAGGGGTGTCGCTTGCCTAAGCCCGGACCCGATTTTCTGGACAAAGTGGGCATGAAATATTGAGACCTAGGTTGAAGTCGGAAAAGTACTAATCAGATTTTTTTGCGCTACTGCTTCAGGTGCAGTATTGCATTGAGATTTTTTTATAGGTATTATTATTTCATTTAGTTTAGTCAAATTATCACCCTACGCTACTCGCGGTCAGGGTCGCCATATGGAACAATTAAATGTCCTCATAGAAATCCTGACATCACCCTAAAAGTCCTGACATTTATTGTAACAGAGATTCGGCGTAGCTTGAACGACGCTTCGGCGCGGTACCTTTCTCTTTCCCTTCCCATCCCTGTAGCCGTTTTTAGGGTTCCGTACCAAAAAGGTACAAAAGGAACCCTTATGGTGCGACTCTGTTTGTCTGTCTGTCCGACCATTAGAGCGCCATATGTCAAAAAGTGCTTATGGTAACTATTTGAAATTTATAAACATGGTCAGTCCACATGTATTGCATAAGAAATATTTAAAAGTATATATTTATTTTCTAAAAAAACGACGAATACGCCAAAAATTAAAAGTCTAGCTACTGGGTCAAATGGGTCATATGAAAGGGCTGTACTGTACCTGCACGTTTCCGAAGAATTTTTTTATTTTTTTATTGTGATTAGTTTTTGTTTTATTAAGGATAATGTGAAAAAAAAACAACATCCCCCCCTCCCTTTTATCTCCGAAGTTTACCAATCGAAAATTTTGAAATTTTCACAATTTGTATTAATAAACATAAATATTACACGAACATTATAGGCATGTCTCTAACTAGCATTTTTTTTTTAATTTGCAAAAAACCTATTTGAAGAACCTGGTTGCGTTAAGTTTGCACCTGATTTGTATGCAATGCTATAGATACCAGGTGCAAACTTAACTCAACTGGTATCGGGTAATAAAGTTAGGGTAAGTAAGAATTTGTACGGAACCCTCGGTGCGCGAGTCCGACTCGCACTTGGCCGGTTTTTTTTAATGAGGTCATTTCTAAAAACCCTGAAACTGCCGCAATCCTGGCAAAGGGTCAAAAATCCTGACGTATAATCCCTACTCACGGTGCACATTTTGTTACTATTGGATTGCGTCTGCGCTTGCGGTTTTAGCGAGTAAGACCCATTTTTTGCCTTTCTAGTTTCTAGGCATTTTGCTTTTTGTGCATGTGCATACGCATGCGTACATAGCGCCGGTACTGGCTGACTGGCTTTATAAAGCCCATTTTTACTTAGCTAGGTACCAAATACAATACCGGCGTGTTTGAACACAGAGTTCGACTTAAAGTTTCGTTTACAGCGCCAAATCTGCGTGGCAAAGTTCGTTTTATGCGCTAGCGTGGCAAAGTCATTTCAAGTTCGAATTTATATTTATTTGTTTGTTTTGTTATGGGCGTGTTCCGTTAATTATTCTAGTTTTAAATGAACAAAAAATTGGTTTGTTATAATCGCATTGTTTTTCTTACATCTCACATTTTCAAAAGTTGTGTTTCACACCACTGCAAAATTATTTGGCTTCTCGTGTCTTGAAAGCCTCGTTACACTCAGGAATCTATATTTGAACCACTCGCCCCGCTCGTGGTTCAATTTTAGATTCCTTCGCTTACTAGACTTTCAATTCCAGCACTCGTGCCAATTAACGTTTCAGCCTTGCATAAAAAATAACTATTATTGCACGCCTCATAAAACGAAGGACAAAAATGACATGCAAGAAGAGGTAAACAACAGGTGGAGTTGAAACAGCGATCTCTATGTACTATTGTAGGTACCTACTACCATAAGACGTCGGCTAAATTAGCAAACCTCGTAACTCCATCGGATCAAAAAACTACACTTTAACATCGCCAGGCGGTCGGTTATTGCGAGGTTTTAGAAAACCGTCACCGAATCATTTTTTTGTTGTGTTTTTGCGGCTATAGCTGAGCATATAGAGATTTTAGGGTACTTTTGACTTCGCTTAAACAGAAAGGGGGCTGTGACTTTTCTCCTCCGCTGGGACTTTCTAGTGTTAGAACATTTATCTTCTATGCTATTATAAAAATTTAATGTACTCGTACATATATATACATTTAAAACATTTTCATAAAAATAACTCAGAAAGGCTGTGTCACCAAAAATACATCTTTGTGTCTAAAGGTGCGTCCACACTTGTATCATTTGCTCGTAACCGATCACCGTGCCGTGGCATGACTGCGTATCGCGCTGCTTGGACGCTTACTGTCGGCACGCCGATCATGCCGTACTCGTCCGATATAACTGTGTGATACGCGTAGCAAAATGGATTTCGAGCGATCCGATCGGCGCAACGTCCAAACGCGTGATCGTGATACGCGATCATGCCACGCGACGATGATCTGATATGGGTAAATGATACAAATGTGGACGCACCTTTATTTGTGTCTGTTCGACCTCATTATGTCAAAACGCCTGGACTGGTCTCATCCATTTTTGATACATAAAGAGCAGGACATAGAAGGTTGACATTTAATCAACTATGCTAAAGAATAACAAAGGGTTATATCTTTCTCCGCGAACGAAGTTAATCAAACCATAGAAAATAGTAGAAACTTAATACAAATGGACGACAGAAACTACCTAACCTACCTTCATTATGCGTGTTAAAAGTTGTTGTTACTTATTTGCAGATTCTATGAGGTATGTACCGCATAATGCTATCATAGTATTCCACGTCCAGTAATTTTCATGTACATATAATTACGTACGTACATACTAACGTGCGGAACATTCCTTGATGCATAAAAATGGGCCTAATCAAACGACAAATCGCAATCAAAGAGCAATTAAAACGGTTTTTTCCTAGCATTTAAGAGTTTTACCATTGTATGCGTTCAGATTTTATCTAAAAGTGCCAAAACATTATTTTGAATAAAAATGGAGTTACGGTGTTTGCGACTTTAGCCGACGTAGGTTTGGCGTCACGTCCTGTGATACGCAGATTTGTCAGTCGGACAACATGCTGTACGGACCGGATATAGAACCTTCTCAGTAGCCGACCCTGACACTGTCAAATATTATAATGCCGCATCATTTTCGTATGATTTTCGTTTTACATAGAGAAATGAGATACAAAAACAAGCAAAAAAAGCAAAATTATTCTTGGGAAATTGTGTAAAATTCTACAAAAAAAATCCAACACATTAACGAACTTACCGACTGTAAATTAAAATCCGTAGTGAAACAAAAACTTGTTTCAAGAGCTTATTATAAGGTAAACGATCACATCATGGATTGGGGTGTCTGGCATTGATATATCGTCCTGCACGAGTTATCGAATCGAAAGAAAAAGAGGTACCTACTACTGTAAAATTTTGTTTTATGAATAATGTGTGTTTTGCAAAAGTACTGCTTTCTTTTTGACATTCATAAGTGCATTGTAATTATACCTAAACTGAACAATAAAGAACTTTGACTTTGAATGCAGCGTAGTGACCACGAGCTGTTCAGACTCACCCTTTCTAAGAGCCATTTTGGAATAATAATAAAAAATAGCTAAGTGACTCCGACTCGTTCTATTGGGCCAACCACGTCCAAAGTCCAATAACTTGAACGGCTCCATAAAAAACTACGGTGCGCGCATAAACAGGTGCTACGTGACGGCGCACGCGTCGACCAATGGGAGCGGGCCGCGCGGAGGCGCGCCGCTGACGCAAGGCTTACGCAATTAGTGGGTTTAGTTAGAACGACATGATTCCAGGAATTGTTATTGTACAGGAATAAGTGCATATGAACATTGTTAAAACAAATTGTACCTACATACCAGAGGCGTGGCGTCCATATAAGCCGATTCCCACCGGGTTGCCCGAGGAAAGGCTTATAACCACCTTTTTCTTTAAATATGAGTAAATGAATACGCTTTGGCTTCCCTTGTAATTTTCCTGATGCCTCGCCTCTGCTACATACATTTGTATAGCTCCGTTAACTGTCGCAAAAAAGCCGTTAATTAAAAAGTTTGTACATCAATTAATAGGTTTTTAACCTAGTTTATTTTGTGAGGAGGTCCGCAGAAGAACCAAGGTCGTCGACGTAGCTCAGAGTTGCTAGACTTAAGAGGCAGTGGGCGTGGCACATTGCTCGCAGAACCGATGGCCGCTGGGGTAGAAAGGTCCTCGAGTGGCGACCGCGTAAAGGACGATGCAGCGTAGGGAGGCCTCCAGCAAAATGGACTGATGATCTGGTCAAAATTGCGGGAAACCGATGGATGAGGGCGGCTCACGGCCGGTCTTTGTGGAGATCCTTGTGGGAGGCTTTTGTCCAGCAGTGGATCTACGTACTGATATGATGATGATGATGAAGTGAAAGTATATACGGAACCCCTGGTGCGCGAGTCAGACTCGCACTTGGCCGGTTTTCGTTTTAGAAATGAATTGACTATCAGTCAATCTGTGAATCAGTCAAGGCAGTCTGTGGCATCACTCAAGAGTAAATTGAATAAGTTGTGGCTTTCCAGTGATTTGTAAAATGGTAGAATATTATTTATATTTATTACATATTATTGTTATATTTTATTTTGTTATATATTATGTAGATATATATCTATTTCTTTATTTATTTATATTTTTTATTCATATACATATAATTTGCACATGGTGTTAGTTTGTCTATCTTCCTTATATCTTCACTCACTTGCTCAAAGGTTAACTGGAAGAGATCCCTAAGAGGGATAAGTTCGCATTAGTACTTATATTTTTTAAGTTGCTTAGTTTTAGTTACTTTAGTTAGTTTTAAGTACTTTTGTAATTGGTTACTATGTAGAATAAAGTGTTTACATACATACATACATACTATCGAGTAACAACCCGCCTTGGGTAGCTATAGGTAGGTAGGTATCTACACATTAATAGGTAGCTATGTACATTTGTACATAGAGTATGAGGTACATATGGTCACTGCGACGGATATAATTTTTACTGATTTTCTTAGTGGGAATCTGAAAATATTCCCAATTTTACAGATACTCATTTCAACAGCTTGGCATTACTACAGAATTTTCGAAGAATTCTCACGTAAGTAGTATAGCCGAAACGCATTCAAGCGCTTTCGTATTGACCATTTCACTCTCTCAGGAGTTCATTTTCGTAAGATCATAGTACATCTCTACTAGGGAATGCAATCGGTTATTTTTGGTATGAGGAAAACGTAGTTTTAACCCAAAAGGCGGTTTTTCGTGCAACTCGTTACTAGGCGTGACTCATCCATTACCGTGACACTACGCTCTCCATAATCTATAATACTAGCAATCTAATTTATACCGCGATCCACAAGGTCAATGTATAAAATATAGAACCCAATAGATTAGTTTCAGATAAAGCAAGATATGATGCCTAATTATACCGGCCGGTTTAACCGCAACGACCGGTTCAGCTCAGCGGTAGTGACCCTGCCTGTAAAGCTGACGGTCCGAAGTTCAAATCCCATCCCAAAGCATAAAATATTTATTCCTGAGTCTTGGATGTTTCTTAAGTATACATATAAGTTACAAGGCGCCCGCAACTTCGTTCGCGGAGGAGAAAAAAAGCATTACCCGTCTTTTTTCTTTAGAGTAGTCGGTTTCAAAGTATCCTATAACCATCTGGAGATACCCTGCTACCCGTGTACCAAAAATAGTTGAAATGCGTGCGTCGATTTGGCGTGATGAAGCCACAATGATACATACAAACATAAAAAAATCCAAAAAATTTAGTGACCTCTAAATAGTACCTACGTTGCAATTTTTTTTTTTTAAAATACAAATTTCATTTTTACAGCTTTATAATAGTATAGATATATGTATCAAATATACCATCGCCTAGGACTTATAAAACGACCCTTATTGAGCTTATCATAGTTATCATGTTCGTTTCGAGTAGTTCGATTTCTGTAAAAATTGCCCTCAATATTTATTTATTTAACTCTGGGAATCATTCAATTATGTTTGGCATATGAAATTACAGATTATATTTAATTACAGTTATATTATATCACCCAGTTGATATAAGTTTGCACCTGGTTTCAATCATGAAGCATAAGTGCAAGGTGCAAACTTATCCAAACTCAAATGGTTAAGTAACGGACCACAGTAAAGCACGTATAGCACTACTGATTTTAGCATCCTATATAGGGGAGGGGAGTTAATGCGTCTCACTTCAACGTATTGCTGCTTCCCTGTCGTTAGCATCCTAGTTAGGATAAGTGTAATACACCCTTAAGGCAATGACTAATTTCTTAAAAAAGTTTTCAATCACCCGTGACAGAAGGAAAAAGGCAAAATAGCATTAATTCCTACAACAACTGGAGTTGACAGAATTCTGAATATGGTACAATTAGATCATAGGTATGGAATAATATGTAGAATACTGCAGGACTATAAAGGAATTCTAGTTCTTCTGGGATCCAGGAGTCTTCGGAGAGTTTGGGATAGGATGGGTGCAGCAAGGTACCTAAAATTAATAAACAATTGTAGCACTAAATAATGTAAAACCAATGTTAAAATTAATACAATATTTGATATTTTTTCCCTCCATATGCATGGAAATCAAAATTAAAAATCTTATTGCCAAAAACAAAACATAAAAACAAAATAGCAATCTCCATGTTCTCTCTTAGTCAAAAGTCAAGTTTAAGCAGATTATTCAAATAATTAGTTAAGGTGATTAATTGAAACATGGGAATTAAAAATAGAATAACATAATAATACTTTTAGTTCAGTTGTAGTTCTTGAAAATGCATTTATGATGAAGCTATTGGAGTAATTTGATGATTCAACATTCAGGGTTAATGCTCTATGGTTATTCTTATTAAAATAATAAAATCTACCTATAACTTCATCTGCGAGGAATGACCAAGACTGTATTTATAGATAGGGGGCCCTCGGGCACTTAGGAATAGATTTTAAGATCTTTAAATAATACTTGACCTTAGGTTTTGTAATGCATGGTTTAATTTAATGAAAACAACCAGTGATTGATATCTAGCCACAAATGCAGACAAACTGGTAGAATAGGTGCCAAAACTCCAAAGTGCTTTGTCCAGTGTTAAAAAATATGAACATCAAAATTCAGAAAAGAGAGTGTTTCATTTGACAATTTGATATTATTTGACATTTCATAAAAGGAAACAGTATCAGTTTGATAAGAATAACGAAAGCAGTAACATCTACAAGACAACCGAGAACACCAAGTAAGTCCCCGCATACTTGTAAAATTACAAATTAATGTCAGGACTGACTGACACAACACTCTTTTTACCCAACAACAACAAAGGGATCGCTATTGATTATTTTTATAAAGAAGGATAGTGATACTAAATTAAAGGAGACATGCATTGACTTAGATCATTTGAATGACCATGGCCATATTGTCAAATTCTATTTGAATAATGATGTTACGATAAAAACACTAAAATAAATACCATAGAAAGCCACTTTGATATTGCATCGGACTAGCTTTTGAGGATATAAATGTTACACAGATCCTGTGCAGAGCTGAGAAATAAACTGAAATTGCATGGGTAAAGCCAAATTACTTTTAATATGTCCAATAGGTAGTTTCCAATTTCATGATTTGATTTAGTTACCTTGTATAGATTTGACAACAAGAATAATGCAGCTTTGCTGAGTAAATTATCAAGCTATAAAAGAAATAATGGCGTAATAATTATTTATTAAGTTCTCAATTCAGTATTTTCAGTTGCGAAAATTTTAAAAAGGGCGAAATGATACAAAAACTGGTTACCTCTATAATTAAATAAAAAAAGGTAACTAGCCACGTAAAACTCTGAGGAAATATTAAAGTAGTAACCAACATTTAACACAAAGCACAAAATATACTTACATGACAAAAAATATCTCGAATTCGAAATTCAAAAACAGAACTCGTCCGTTTTTGAATTCTTAGCACTGACAGGACTTCAGATACAATCCGATTTTGTCTTTTCACAGAATACACTTAAAAGTCACGAAATTCCGACGAAATTCGATCCAATAAATCGTAATAATGTGATAATTATCCAGACTACAATATTTGAGCGTTCGCGTAACTCAATCTGTCAAACAGCTGACTGTCGCGTTGCTATGCGGCTTGTTGCGGGCTGCGGCACTTGCGGCCACACTTGCGGCAAGATTGCCCGCTAAAAGAAAATTAATAATCGAGTATTTCTGATCTCAACGGCCCGATATTTTTTGTCCGTTGATAAAAATAATTTATAAAAAAATTTGATGCTTTCAACTCAAAGTAATTTTAAGCCGTATGGAGTAAAGTGAGAGAATGATAACAAGTAATATGAGCTGTGTATATAAATGAGACTATTAGCGACATCTTTGTAAAACTAACAGTATTATTATAATACTGTGCTTCTACCTTGGATATCTAGGTAGCGTTACGCGTTTAGATGATCAATGACATCTATGTATATACTATTGTAAAGTTGTACAAATGAAATGTCTGTATATTGGAGATATAAAAATAAACTTTTAAACAAAAAAATAAAACCGACTCCAAAAAAAACTAGTGTCAAGTGATAAGGAATGTGTAAAATATTGAAAATTGACGATTTTAGTAAGTTGTGACACGATGGCACCGACTCCAAAATAACATTAATTGTATATACTGTATAGATTGAGTATACAAACGGTTACTTGTAAGCAATTTGAAGAAACTGAATTATGGCGTTACTTTTTACTTTTTAGTTTTTTTTGGAGTCGGTTTTATTTTTTTGTTTAAAATTTTATTTATTTTACACTTTTTAGTTAATCGTTACTTAAAAGTGTATCTCGTGACGATTCGAACAAGCCCAAACACGGCTAGGATACATTATTTTATTACATAGATCTGGTGCCTACCTTCCGGCTCCATCATCAAATCAATTCGATGGTACCATTCTCATCAGGAACATTTAAATTTGTGACTATGAAGTTGCTTAGCTAAATTAATCAAGATATTTTGTCGCCACCCGTAAATCATTTATCATTGAGGAGTTCCGATGGCATTCTGTGGCCTTCTGCATCAGTTCCACTTCACTAATTTACACTTTCTGAATGCAAATGCTTATTATGTTTCTTATAATACCAAAATCACTATATGTATGCCTACAATATTTGAGGAGTTCCTTCAATTCCTCATGGATTCCATCATCAGATCTTCACCAAAATTAAATGGGACCAACTAGAAAGCACCTTCTATAAAACCAAAAAAAATATTTGAAATCAGTCAAATAGTCTGAGTAATCGGTGAACATCCATAAAAAAAAAAAAAAAACATTCCGTCGAATTGAGAACCTCTTCCTTGTTTTGGAAGTCGGTTAAAAATGCACACTACAGGTAAGAAGAACTTGGACGGTCAAGTGCGAGTCTGACTCGCGCACCGAGGGTTCCGTACAAACTTTCACTTATTCCGACTTAACTTGCCGCTTGAGTTAAGTTTGGCTCAGGTTTGTATGGATGGCGTCACGTACAAATGAGGGGCAAACTTAACCAAACCGGGTTATTCATAAATGATTATAATTTTCGTGTAATATTTATATAAAATTACATAATTCCAGAAAATTCCAGATTTTTCGTTTGGTAAACTTCGGAGATAAAGGGGGGAATGGTATTTTTATCCATCATTACATTTTCCATAATAAAACAAAATTTAAGCTCAATAAAAAAAATCTGTTCGAAAATGTACAGATGAAGCCCTTTCATATGATACCCTACTTGATAGTGAATAGGCTTTTAATTTTTGCCCCCTCCACACCCCTCATATTGGTCGTTTTTTTAGAAAATAAAAATATATTTTATAATGTTTCCTTTGCAATACACGTGGGTTGACCATGTTTATACATTTTCCAAATTTTAAATAGATAGTATAAATAGTTTTTGAGATATGGCGCTCTAATAGTCAGACAGACAGATAGACAGACAGACAGAGTCGCACCATAAGGGTGCCTCTTTTACCTCTTTGGTACGGAGCCCTAAAAAGTGCTCTAACAAAAGACCGTATCTCCACGGCACTTACGTCCTGTCAAATCAAATCAAATCAAAATATTATTTATTCAAGTAGGCCTAGTTACAAGCACTTTCGAAATGTCAGTTACATGAGAGTGAATGTTTGCTGGGAGAAATACAATATGATCCAACATTTGCTGCAAGGATTAGGGAAACCCAGAAAAACCTAATCAGATCATTTAACAACTGTTGTTGAGAAGTGCCGTTTTTCGTCAATATCTCAAAAACGGGTTAACCGATCATGTCGAAAACAATCTTCGTTGAATGTAATAATTAAGCTTCATCTTTGTCATATTTTTTGGACACAAGATTTAGAAAATAGAGGAGGGGGGACACATTAGTCTACTAAATCAAACTTTTTTTTTTTCAGAAATCTCAAAATGTTTTTAAAAGATCTGTCGATAATATGTGCCACACAATGATACTTGTTCATTTTTTTTTAGTTTCGGTTACATGTTTAGAGTGCCCCCCTGGATTTTTTAAAATTATTATTTAACTATCAAACTAAGTAGCGGCTCACACAAGACACCTATACTATACTCTACATCAATGTACATTTTGTAGTTTTTGAGTGAAATGCCTGTGACATATGGACGGACGGACGACGGACATGACGAACCTATAAGGGTTCCATTTTGGCTACGGAACCCTATAAAGTGATCGTCTATATGAGTCACTGAATCCAAAAATTTTTTTAGATTTTTTGTATTGTGTTGTATGTAGCTTCATCACGCCAAAATGGCTAAACGGATTTTACCCCAGTATTATTCCTACACGGGTAACTGGACATCCACAGATGGTTATAGGATCTACTTTTTACTCGACTATGCCTACGCTGAAGAAAAAAGACGGTTCTGATTTTTTCTCCTTTCTATTCTATTCTATTCTATTCTATTTTATTCTATTCTATTCCACTTTAAGTGTCAGTATTATTATCAATAAAACACACCCTAATATTACTGGTCGCACGATTTCTCATTGATGTTTTTATGAAATAATGCTTATTTGTTTAAATTATCAAGATGAGAACTGTCAGATTTTGGTCTTGAATTTAAAATCTGAGTATAGTATAGAATGAAAAGTTATTATTGGATGGAAAATGTTCAGAAAATATTTGGCCGTCTGTCATTTTTATACTAATTGTTTTTTTTTTGGTGATGATATGGAACAAAAGTCGACTGCAAAAGGGGCGCCATTTACTTCAGCACCTATGTGCATGTACAGTCAACAGCAAAAGTACATGATAATAGGCGTGTGTCCTAAAAAAATATAATTAGTCCGTCACCGACGCGTATTTTTTCTTTTGTCAATTAAACAAAAAAATATGAAGATATAGCCCGTTAAAGTTTCCTGTGACGTCACGCCGTGCGACCGTTTTTCACACGGCGTGACTTCATGCGCCCCCACTCTCAAACTTTAACGCGCTTCATCTTTGTCTTTTTTTGTTTGATTGACAAACGAAAAAATGCGCGTCAAATATATTTTGATAATCTATCTGACGGACTACTTAGAATAATATTTTTTTACCCAGGAAAGTCTTTCTTTCTTCCTTTCTATTTTAGTACTGTGTCGCACTGACGTAACAATGTAACAATACTGCGACAATTTGGATGCGTTAAAGTAGTGAAAATGACAAGGAACTAAAATGGTCATCTACTTTTGCTGTTGACTATACACGTCGACAGTTCTGTTTAGGTACGTCGTTTTTAGGATATTACATACATATATACACACAATCACGCCTTTTTCCCATTACGGGGTAGGCAGAGACTACCTTCTTCCACTTGGTACGGTCCTGGCATACAACTGCCGCTTCATCAACATTCATTAATCTCTATATTTCTCGCAGCCATCATCTGACATACTTTATATATTTTATCATTCATTCCTCCACTTACATTTAACGCAGCAAAGCGGCTCTCCATAGCCCACTCTTCGCTCTCGCTAGGACCAAGACGGGGTTGCGAACCACTAGATATTAGCTTCTAGTTATTAGCAGTATAATCATAGTATAATATAACAGATGGCCGGGAACTAATACCTATACCCTACTGAAATAATACAAATACACATTTTTTTAACATTTTTATTTGCTTCACGTTCTAGTATTCTAGTCTAAATGCTATTCATACATATTTATAAATAGTAATACTAAATTCTCATTAAATACATAAACGATACATAGCTACATACATAAAATATTAAATTTCGATATATATGCATAACCATTACTCGTAGGTATATTGCGAAAAAGGTGTATGATACAATAGATATATATTCATATAGACAAGTAATCGTAGTCCATTTTCACGCCACAAAATTAGTCTTTACACGATTTTATTTTTTACGCCGGGCAAGAGCTTGGTACCCTGTATTGAGCCGTCTGTTGCTTACCATCAACTTGAGGGTTTCCTCCCCTCTGGATTTGGTTCCTGTAGTTCTGGAACTGCTGATCAAACTTGGGACGGCAGACCACCTGGACTGGCTGGATCTGATAATTCTCTCCCCTGCAGTGCTTCTGGCAAGCGGGCACCTGAGATGTAGAAATGCAGATTTCACTCTGGTTCTCGTAGTATTGCACTTGCTGCTCCTTATGGCACGGTCCCTGTTCTTTGAGGAAGCTTCGGGCCCTGTACACGATCTTGGAGCCCCAGTCATCCTCATCAGAGGACCACATTTCTTGTCTCCACTGGTCGTCTGAGCGGAGGATATTGGTGTATTGGTATTGAGGCTGGTACGCCTGCTCTTTGACCTGGCTTTGGAGTTGTTGGGTGTGGGGATCAGAGGTCTCTAGGTTGAGTGCGAAGGCAGCAGCGTACAGTTCAGGTTTGTCAACAAGACCGTACTGGGTTAGGTAGTCGTCGCGAGGTTCGCCGCTCATGAAGCCGCAGACTCCTCTAATGTTGTTGCGGTTGACTCTGGCCAGGATTACGAGGCGCTGGCCGTTGTAGATGGCGCGGAGACGATCCTCGCCAATCTCGAGTATCATCACACCGTCGGCTAACATGTAGTACTGAAGAAGAGGGGCGTCTGTAACGTCGTCCCAGTACATGGTGAGTTCACCTTCGGAGACCTTCTTGGCGTTGGTGGTGACTTTCACGTCGGGCTGGTTGGCAGCAGGTCGCACTTCGATCTCCATATCTTTGCCGGTGTCGGACCTGTCAAAATATATTATTAGTTCTATGTATTGTCAAACAGTAATTTAAGATTTATCTAGAATATTTGAATACTTTCTCTCTACTGAGTTCTCGGAATTCAAGGTATGCTTGTTTTGTACAGCAGCGTATTTGGTGAACCAAGTTCCAAAACTGTTAGCCTATTAACCCATTGATTGGCTTTCACCTGGGTCTGGACCCTATGATTTTAAGGCTGGCTAGGCCACCGCTGGTTTTATAACTTACTTGTAGGAAATGTAAATCTCCTGCTGCTTCTCCTCAGGCCTCCTGGCCAAGATGACGAGCTGTTCGTTCCTGAAGCCTTGCTGGCCGGCGTACTTGGCATCGTCCTGGACGACCACGTGCCATGAGCTGGAGAGGGTATAGTCGTAGCTGCGGTTGCTGAAGGTCCTGATCTTGGAGCCGTCCACGCTGCAGTATGCTGTAGAAGTAATTAACAAATTTTAAGATCTGAAGAGTGGCAGATATCTTATTGCGATTATCTCTCCCTTGACTAACGTCCTCACCATTAATACATTTAGCGGGAGGAAGACAATAAAACATTAAGTGTTACGTTACCAGAAAAGTCACTGCTAGCCTTATTATCCCTTCAGACAATTATAGGCAAGTGTGGACAATATAGCAAGCAAACGCTATATTTGAATAGATGACCAAATTGACCAACTTATAGATTAATCTTGCTGTTAATGTTAGGGAACTATCATAAAAAAGCTCTGAGTGTCACAAAGTTTTCTGTCCAGCTTTCTCGAAACAAATAATAGTGACGAAATAATACAAAGACTATTTAATTGTGGATTTGGGAAACTACTTACGCTGGAACTGTTGCTGCGTGAAACGGTTGAGGACGCGCTCGTAAACATTCATTGGTGAGTACAAAGACAAAGCAGCGGCGGAGATTGTCGGTATTGGCACATTGTTCATCTTAAGATAGCCATAACGTGAGATCATGTCCCAGTTGAGGTAGTTATCCATGTAAGACGCCTCTGCTTCAATTTCAAGTTTACCCTGCGCTGAAGTCTTCAGCGGGTTGATGTCTGAATACCAGTATCCGTATGTAGTCAACGCCTTGTAGGCCTGGTAGGTCATGTTGATGAAGGCAGGGCTTAAGTCCTTGTAAGACACCGACGCTTTAACGTAGGTAGGAGCGTGTGCCATAACGATCATCATCCTGCAAGCGTCTTGGTAGTAGTTGTTGCGAGCGATCTCTTGGACGCACTGCTTAGCCCAGGGTCCCTTTTGCAAGTCATCGGTAGCCTTGTCGGTACGCTCAGCTGATCCCTTGATTTGGATGTTTCCGTTCTTCTGACCAAGGTTAAAGTCCGCTTCGAAACTAGTCTTGAGTTCCTTCTTGAGAGCTTCGACGAAGTTCAGAGCCGACACAACAGGCTTGTTCAGGCTGCCAACGGAGTTTACCTGGGTGTTTCCAGATTTCACGGAATTCCTGCCAGCGAAGAAGGCGTACTTGATCTTAGAGTCTACTTTGCTGTCTCCGACTGCGGCCGTGAACAGGTATTCAGCTTTCTGGGGTCCCTCAAAGGTGGCACTAAGGTCGATGATTTGGGCTCTGGCGGTCTTGATGCCTGAGACAGCACGCTTCACGATCTCTTGGCGGCGGGCCGCACTGTTGGGAGCAGCATCTTGCATTTCTGTGGCTACCACTGGAGCTTCGGGCTCCTTCTGGTTGTACAGAGTATCTGTTGGTTAAGCAGAGACAAATCAGTATTATAAGTGTTCATTGTATAAGTATATTGAGGGGAATAAATACTTATTTTTATTGACAATAGACAGATGAATATGTTTTTTTTTCTCATGCGGTGAAATGCGGTCGGAAACTGAAGTGTTGTGACTATAATATTTTAAAAAAGTAAATAAACGATGCTTACCGTAAACCACGGTGATAGCAATAGCCTTGTTTTGCGACTGCTTGCCAAGATATCTGAAGTTGAAGTGCGTCATAGCAACGTCCTTCTGGCTAAGTGCGAACATAATGTTGGCGAGTAGATCCTGACCCTGCAGCATGCTTCTTAGGTTCCTGTAGTCATTGGAGTAAGAGTAGCCTTGAAGCTGGAACTGAGTACCCGTAGTCTGGCCAAATTTGGAGTCAACAGACACCACTTTGTCGTTACGTGTGATAACTTTGGTGGTAGGGTCGAGAGACACGGGGGTGAGTGTGTCCTTCTTCTGATTAGCTGTGTAAGGCCACACGCTGTAGTAAGCGATACTCGTGTCCTGTTCGGGTCGGAGGGGTTCCAGACGGATCTTCAGCTCTCCGGATTTGGCTTGAGTTTGGACCTTTACTGGAACATGCAGCTGGTACTTGATGACCACGCCAGCGCTGGCATACTGGTTGGCGAGGGTGTTCAAGAAACCGACACTTCCTTCAATATTTCTAGCATATGTGAACTGAATTTCCTTCTCCGCCTTCATGAAATATTCAGGGTTCTGCGGAGACGGGATGTTAATCTCAGCTTTAGCTTTAGTTTGAATATGGACGACGGTAGGTTCCTTGTATTTGTAGATGAAAGGCATACCGGAGGCGAGAGGGAACATGATGGAGACTTGGGCCTGGTTGAAGACTTTGGTGTAATGCAGGTCTACTCCCTTGGCGAGTCTAGACATATACTCTCCGAAGATGGCGGGGAGTTGGTTCATATCGTCCTCCGTGAGGCTGAAGTATCTCTGCTGGTTCATGAAATCAATGAAGAACGAAGCTTGAAGAGGGTTCTGGGCGAGGCGCTTCAAGTTCAACATATTGGCAATCTTGTCCGCGGAGTATTTGTGCTCAGCCGAGGACTGGGGAACGGCCTGTTTCTGCACAGTAATCTTTTGCAGCAACTGTTCGATGAATTGGCGGTAGCTTGAGAAGGAAGCAGCAATCTGGAATGTACAATCAAATGGTTAATTTACTTAACAGTTGGATGTAGAGTGTTACAACACTGCAGACGTAAGTTTAATGAAAAACATTAAACTCAAGATAGAAACAACCAGATTTTCGTGTTCTTGAGTTAAATTACAGGCTATGTGAAAGAACTATTATGTGAAAGAAGTAAACTAACCGTGTTCATTCTCTGATATCCATTAGCCTTGCTCTTCCAGGAGTACTTCAGGTGCTTAGGGAATAGGGAGTCTTCGCTGCTGACGTAAGACATGACGCTCATAATGCTTCTCTCATACTCCGGCTCAACAGACTCGAAGAACTTCTTGCCCCAATTGAGATCGCCAAAGTCATCCTTGGTCAAAGAAGCCTTAGCTGCCTGAGCGGTCTTAGCACTGCAAAAGAAGAAATATTAGGTATTGAAATAATTTTAGGCGTTTAGGTAACTATCAGGTTCATTTACATCTTTAATAGAGCACAAATTAAGTGAACATCAACTTTGTAAGGGTTTCAAAGCGGAATGGATAAATTACTCACAGGTTCCAGTAACGAGGATCCTTCAGGTTAGCAGCAGACTGAATACCAGCCTTCAGAGCAGCACGAACGTGTAGGCTGGGGTCTTTCTGGGTCATCTCAGCCATGGCCTGCACCATTGCGGCACTGGGACGGGTCATGAAGATATTGTGGATCGCCATCACTCGCACTTCGTAGGGCTCAGCAGTATTCCTCAAGATGCTGTACAGAACAGCGCGGGCATAATGATCCTTCTTGTGAGCCAAATAATGAAGATTGCGAACCATCTCGGCGCGCAGGTAATTCGAAGCTTGGACCTTGCCTTCGAGGTACGGAGCAAACACATCAAGGATGCTACGGTGGCCTAGATTTCCGATGGCCCTGATGTATACTTGAGCCTTGTGATTGTCACCATTCTCGATTGCTCGCTGTAACTCCTCGCGCAGACGGGGCAGGATATCCTCCAAGACAAAGTTGTCATGCTTGTTGGCAAGACGGCCATACATGTGTGTGGGATAGTAGCTATGTGCCGTCTCGTTGTCAACCTGGCCCTTGTTGATGAATCTGGTAGCGGAGATCAAAGCTGTAGTGTTCAAATACTTCTGTTCCCTAACTTCAGGGCTCATGGCGAGATTGAAGAACTGCATCATGACTTCCTTGGTTGGATAGCGCAGGGTCAACGGCATGGTAGCAATGATCTGAGCGGCTTCCTCTCCTTGAATTTTCTTGTTCATGATCCAGGATTTGATCTGTAGGAAGGCGGGTAAGGTGCCAGCTTGGGCAACAGCATCGCGGTAGATCATCCACATATCTGACTTCAGGATATTGTCCGAAGACTTGCCGACTTCGATGCTGCGGCTGGTCTGGCTAAGCTGTTCTGTGCTCATGGCGGCAATGACGCGAACCAAGATATTGAATTTGGATAGGAAGTCATTCTTGGGCATGTTGTTAGGGTTCTGAAGAAGCTGAGCGATTTCTTGGACAAGTTTCTGGGCGTTCATCGGGTTCTGTTTCTTTTCCACACGCGGTTGGGGACTCATGTATAGAGAGGAGTAGGCGGGTTCGTTGATTTCAGGAACTACATCGTTGACGTAGGCAGAGGTCGAGTCAGATTCTGACGACTTGTAATTCTCGTCGCTGCGCTTTTTAATGATCACCTTATTGATGGTTACGCTTTTTTTATACGGTCTTAAGGAGCGGCGCACTCTGTCGTTGTTGTCTTCGTTCTGCTCGTTTTTCTCATTTTGTTGGCTGTCCTGGTTCTGCATATTGTATTCACGCTGATGGTTGTGCTCGTGGGATTCCGAAGACGATGATTCGGTGGAATCCTTGATAGTAACTTGTTTGGAATTCAGTGCGTACAGCAAGTTCTGAATGTCACGAGATGCTTCAGGCATCTGCCATTCGGCTTCGTTGTCTTGTTCGTACTTGACCAGCGTCAGTTTAACGTTACTGCGTACCTCAGCCTTCTGCTTGCCGTAAAGTTGAGGGCTTACGTGAACGGTGCTGGTGGTCTCAGACTTGTAAATGGGGCCCTGTTTACCGATGAGGATACGAGAGTAAGTCTTGCGATTCATGAACAGTTCCTCTTGAGGGTTCTTAGGGGTTCCGGTCCATTGAGCGTGTTCAGGCACTCCGAAGTGGTACGCTACTCTATGGTGGCAGTGTCTGTAGTCCCTGCTCTTTGTGACTTCGAAAGGCTGTTCCTGTTCCTTAAGTTGAGCGAAGTTCGGCAGCTCTCGGCGCCATTCGGACGCGACCGGAGAAATGGCGTACAAAGTCTCGCAGTCACCTGTGACGTCAGTTTCCATCTTCCTGTATAAGCCCTGGTGGGTTTCCTGGTCATGGCTATCATGCGCGGTATGCATGTTCCTGTGAGCAGACAAGTCTACCTGCAGCGCACTGATGAGACCTTTGAGCAGATTCTCATTCTGAAGGGATACAACAGTTGGAAGTCTGAGGGACTTGACACGGCCACCTTCAAGATAGATCTCGAAGATTTGGTTCAGGTTCTGGACTTCCTCGTATTTGAGGTCAGCGGGTAGTACCCAGGTGTTGGGCAATTGCTGGTGGATCTGGGCATGCTGCGGCTGTTCCAGCTTGGCCTGGAGGTGGCCAGGGGCGCGGGCGCGGATGGTGAAACGAGCTCGGAAGGCGCTGCCGGTGCTGGCGCCCTCTTCGAGTCGGGCCAGAGTGTTGGTGAGGACTTCATAGCTGTACAGTTTCCCGGTTTGCCATGGTTGTTGGTTGTCGTGCTGATTGACAAGATTGTGTCGGCCTGACGCGGCGACCGCTGAAAATGTAATAAAAGTAATTAAGAAACTACACAAACCGACGTACTATTAGGAACATATGAATATTAATATTTATGAATTTTGGTATTATTGTATAACGTCAATCGTCGTTCTTACACAATGATCTACCTGCTCTACATGCTTGGGTCTTTATTAAACTTCTATTTATTTGATTTCAATTAGATACTAACAAATTTGTTTTTTTAGATACGGCTATAATGATTTGAATGAAATTTGGTATACAGGCTATGTTTTTCCTTTTAAGTTGATAGAGATAGGTTTTATCTTCTAATAAAAAAACAAAAACCGTAGCCTCACCGCACCGAGCAAAGCTCGGTCGCCAAATTTCTAATATGCCTTTAAATGTATAAATAAAAACTTTGGTAAAAAACCTTTTTCTGTTCAAAAGATAAAGAAAATAAAAAAATACGAAATGTACCTATAATAGTTCATTTATAAGATTAACAATTTTGATCTTCATTTTCAGGCCTGTATCTGCGAATATAAGATTTTTTATCAATTGATTATAATTAATGAATTTGATTGTTTTTCGCTGGGGCTGTTGCGGAAGTATATAACAATTATATTAATATTCGCAGCAATAACTAAAATAGTATTTTATGCAGTCGTTATAACAATTTATAAATTATTTTTAACAATTTAGCGACACCTATCTTATTTTGATATAATATACACAATTTAATAGTGTCTTTATAATATATAATGTATGCTTTTTCAGTCGAGTACCGCGTTTAGGCCACGAAGCTTGCTGAGTAGCCTAATTAAGGTACGAGACTTAAAAAGCGAATTATATTAACTAATTGTATACAATACTTTTTCTACGAGTAACCCATAATCTACCGTAAATGAAACATAGCTAAAAATATTGCAAAAACACTGCGTTCTTTTTTTTGAATTAATTATAGTTTTGTGTGGAGTTGTATAATATAGGTATTATAGTTCAGTGACATAATATAATATTAACCATAGAGTATAGAGTAATGATCCAATCTAAAAAGGTATACATTTTTGGTACAATTCGCAGAGTTCTTATTCAGAGATTATTTCACGAGTAGAAAAAGCATCATATAATATATCGCAAAGCAAATCAGCACTATAAGTAACAAAAATCTGATAAAAAACATAACCTAACTTTAGCATTACTTGAAAAAATAAAAATGGGGTAAAACTACAGGTAACTGTCGAGGAAACCCGTAGAGCACAATTAGTTATATTAGGATAAAATAAGATATTTATTGCAACCAAGTTACAGACTAAGTCTAGTTACAAGGACCCTTGTCAGGTGTAGCAAACATTTTTTGTAGGTACAAAATTAACTTAAATCTATACATACACTATGTCTTAGGTATAGTTTTACTCGTTTATGTAAATAAAAACGTCGTAGATATTTCAATCACCCATGAATTCCGTGACAGAGTAATAACATTTATCAAGAAGTACAATTTTCAGTTTGTTTTTAAAGGCCGAGCCTGATTCTATAGTTTTTATATTTACAGGATATTTATTGTATATTTTTATTGCTCTATAATATGGACCGTTCTTATATATTTCCAATTTAGGCTCCGGAAGCTCGACATTTTGAAGGCGTCGGGTATTTTATGCAATCGTTATATAATGTATGCTTTTTCAGTAGAGTACCGCGTTTAGGCCACGAAGCTTGCTGAGTGGCCTAATTAGGGTACGACACTTAAAAAGCTAATTATATAACTATGGTATACAATACTTTTTCTACGAGTAACCCATAAACAAATAATAAATAAATAAAATATAGCTAAAGCCATAAATTTAAATGAAACATAGCAAAAAAAAATATTGCAATAACACTGCGTTCTTTTTTTGAAATTCATTATAGTTCTGTGCGGAGTTGTATAATATAGGTATTACAGTTCAGTGGCATATAATATACACCATACAGTATAGAGTGATGGTCCAATCTAAAAAGTATGCCTTTTTAGTACAATTCGCAGAGTTTTTATTCACAGATTATTTCACGGGTAGAAAAAACATAATATAATATATCGCAAAGCAAATCAGCACAACAACTAATAAAAATCTGATAAACAAAACATAACCTAACGTTAACATTACTTTAAAAAAAACAATGGGGTGAAACCACAGGTAACTGTCAAAAAAACCCGTAGAGAACAATTAGTTAAATAAGTAACAAGTCGCATCGTAACTTACCGACCAGAGCCGCCAAAACCAATAGTTTCATGATGGACCTTCAGACCTTCCGTTAGTTTGATGTTCCAACTTCGACGAGAAGAAGACTTCTGCTGGTCCCTCATCAGGCCTCAGCTTATATACGGGCCTACACGTGTGCTGCTCAAGGATTATTGACCTAATTATTGATATTAAAGTAATTAACATACGTTGTAAGATGGACATTGGACAGATTAGAAATAGATTCAATGTTTCAGCTATACTTGCACTAGCTTTTGTCTGTAGCTTTGCTCGCTTGTTTTTAGAACCTGACTTTGAACTGATAGGTCTGGCTAGACCTCCTGACCAGTTATCGGATGCAGTGGAGGACCGCAAACGGAATGCCATCCGCGGCCACTTAGAGTTGGGGTGGGACGCGGACGCTAGGCACAAGAACTGCGGAGGTAGGTTGAACTGGAACCGGTTCAACCCCAGTTGGGACGGGGTAGAGAGTGAGAAAATATTGGGCGTGGGGATTTGCTCGCGTGAACCGAAATATTATGAACAATTGAATGCTTGCATTAAGATGAACATTACAGCCGTTTCATGAGCAGCTGCTTAGGATTTCAGCTCATTTATTTTTAGTATTATTTGGATATACCCCCGTGACCTTTCGAGACCGTATAAAAATAAAACAGATGTATGGTTATATTTTCCTGTAATATTCATATTAAATTATATTATTAAAGAAAATTTCAGATTTTTCACTTGGTAAACTTCGGAGATAATAAAGAGCGAAATGATATTTTTTCCACGTTTTCCTAAATAAAACAAAATTTAAGAGTCCCCGGTAAGCTCGGTTCTCCATACAAACGTAGTTGCGCTCTCATTTTAAAACGACTTGCTAGTTTGCTTTGACACTTTGTCCTAAGAATAAATTAAGGTATATGCAGGCCTGAAATTAGTTTATGTAGCTTCAGATAGCATAGTAAATAAAATACAGCGAATTTAAATTTTTCATACAAAACTTGTTTTGACTGTATTTCATTTGTTTTACAAACTGGAGGTATATAAACTAATTACCAGCCTAGATATACTTCATGCTATTGTATATGCAAAGTTTCATTACAATCCAACTCGTAGTTTTAAAATGAGAACGAAACTCCGTTTGTATGGGAAGGTGAAATTCGGCCGAAATTGCCGGGGACTCTTAAGCAAAATTTAAAAAAAAATGTGCAGAAGCCCTTTGATATGATACCCTACTTGACTGAGTAGCTAGATTTTTAATTTTTGCCCCCCTCCCTCATATTGGTCGTTTTTTTTAGAAAATCTAAATATATTTAAATATGTTTGCAATTCATTTGGGCTGACCATGTTTGTAACTATTCCAAATTTCAAATAGATAGCATAAGTCGTTTTTGAGATATGGTGCTCTTATAGTCGGACAGACAGACAGAGTCGCACCATAATGTTTCCTTTTTTACCTTTTGGTACGGAACCCTAAAAAAGGTTTTCCTACTACATATTTCATTTTCCTTTCTTCTGCATATTTTATCATCATCATTTGACAGTGATCAACTTCAATCTCATCAACTTCATCCATCAAAACATTGATTTAAACTTATAAGATGTTCTACTCATTATCACAACATTTGTCGTGCGAAACGGAGAAAGCGCGTAATCTACTATTTTATAAAGTTGTAAAAATGAAATGTCTGTCAATGAAGATATTTACAAAAAAATAATGGTACGGACTATTTGAAGGTCACTAAAACAAAAAAAAAAATGTATTTTTTGTGCGTTTGTATGTGACTCTGGCTTCATCCCGCCAAAACGGCTAAACGGATTTCAGCTATTTTTGGTAGCTGGAACTGATGGTTATATGATACTTTATACTCGACTAAGATGAAGAAAAAAGAGAGTTATCACTTTCTCTCTATCAGGTTCTCCTCTGCTGACGTAATGGCGGGCACCTCCTAGTTATAAATACAATTTTAGTTCCTTCGAGACTATGGCCGTAACCCGACGCCCGAAACGTCAAGGAATAATGAAAAAGAGAATGTTGACTGTATTCAAATAATAGTAAAATTTTGATGCGAAATGACAGTTTCTATGATAGAAATCGTAAAAAAAAAATTGAGTTCGATACCTTACGTGTAGCTTGTTGTATGAGCTTTTAAAGTTGGGTCAGAAAGTCCATTCTTAAAGTATGAAAACATGAATAACTAATAATACCATTGAATAACTCATGAGATAACGTAAGTAACTTTTGTTATCAAACCCGATAAACGCAAGTTTTAATATGGCTGCAGACCAAAATTCTTAATTTCCCCATACAAGGAAGCAAGGTGTGATGTCACACTTACCTAGGCTTTTGTATGGAGTATTTTTGGGAAAGTCCAACAATGTGATTATCGCTGTGAGTTTTTACAAGATTGAAGTAGTTTTTCACCAATGTATCAATTATTGAGAAGTTCTATAACATAGTACAGAAAAAAATTTCAACATCCCAATTACCAACGGAAGGTAATAAGGTAAATCATATTTATATGCGATTAAGCTATGTTTTGTTGTGCTCTGATAATCATCCACAAATCATCGTTAGGTTGCTTATATTGATGAATAGACGCCGGCAACTTCGTCAGCGGAAGAGAAAAAATCATAACCCTCTGTTTTTCTTCAGTGTAGTCTACACATACAGGGCCGGATATAGGGGAGGGCATCCGGGGCTAGGGCCCTAGGACCTCCACAAAAGAGGGGCCCCCACAATAGACTTCATAGTAAGTACAGAGCGATACCGAAATGAAAAACCTGATTAATAAATTATCGGAGAAAAGGGGCGGCCAGTTTTAGGTATTGAAAAACCTTAGCGACGATGGGACAAAACCGTCTATCGAAGCTTACTCTCCTGACCATTGAAAGCGATTTACTCCGGGAACTTGATTACAACGAAATTATCAACGATTTTTCTTAAAAAAAGCTTGGCTGATTCCGTTCGCTAAAATGTAATTTCGCATAATTCTTATTTTTGATTATGCATATTTATATATGAATTTATTTCGTTTCACCATAAATTATTTATTGAAAAACTTGACTGAAAAAAATTGTACATTTTATTTGGAAAATAATTAGGTGCCAGTCAGGGGGCCTCTACTCCTTTGTTGCCCTAGGGCCTCCACACATCTAAATCCGGCCCTGAACACATAGCTAGCTGCAACAATGAGCATCTGAGGATTATACTGTCTGGTGGTGGTTTGTTGTATTTGCACGAGTTTTTGTGGAAACTGCATGAAAATATACGCATGTGAGTAATGTACTGTCACATCTAGCGGAAAAGCAAAGAGACTTATCCATTAATCTAATATTTTGTGATGTACAGACGGACGACACGAACTAGCATTCTAATGACATATAACCTAGCAACTTAGACGCAATAGATAGCAACATTCTAACGCAAGCAAAGGTCAGTGCATGTGCTTTATCTTCTAGGTCTTTGCTCGACCCTTCCACCTCTCATGAACTTGTGTTTCATTTCATGCGCGTGCTTCGTCATGTTTATTTATTGCATAAAAAGCTTTGCTTTTATTTTTCAAGTTTCTCCGTTTTTCGTCAAGGTTGGCAGTTTTTCTGTGCCTATATTGAGCCATGGTCGTTCAGGGTAGGCAGTTTCTCTGTGTCTATACAACGTGCTCGTGAGGAACCCAAATGATTTTCATCAAGTCATTAAGACCAAAAAATGTTATATGATCCCTTCAGTCAAATTCAATGTTTTTTTTTAAATATCTTGTTGATATTTGTACATATAACTTAAATTAAATTTTCGCTTCTCTATGAAAATTATCCCTTTTAATAAAATGGTAACGATTATTTTTCCAAAAAAGGATGACTTTAATGAGTGGTAGCTGTCAATTTGAAGTCTGTCAATAGCAACGCGACACTTGGAAACATACATGGCAACGTCCCAACCAAAAGAGCTTATAATCCACTTTAGTTATCACAATAAATTGTTTACATGAAAATTTATGATATCTTTAAAACTAAGCTAGATTTGCCTATGTGTCGTTGTGGCTTCATCACGCTAAATCGGCTAAAGAGATTTCAACTTTTTTTAACACACGGCTGGGTCTCCAATTATGCTAAAGAAAAAAAACCGGCCAAGTGCGAGTTGGACTCGCGCACCCAGGGTACCGTACAAATTTTTACTTACCCTAACTTTATTACCCGGTACCGATTGAGTTAAGTTTGCACCTAATGTCTATAGCATTGCATACAAATCAAGTGCAAACTTAACGCAACCGGTTTGCACAAATAGGTTTTTTGCGAAAAAAAAATAGCTAGTTAGCGACATGGCTATAATTTTCGTGTAAAATTCATGTGTCATACAAAATGTGAAAATTTAAATTTTTTCTATTTGTAAACTCCGGAGATAAAGGGGAAGGAATGGTGTATTTTTCACATTTTCCTTAATAAAACAATACTCATCACAATAGAAAAAAATAAAAAAAATTGTTCAAAAATATGCATGTTAAGCCCTTTCATATGATACCCCATTTGACCCAGTAACTAGACTTTGAATTTTTACCCCCCTCATATTCGTCTTTTTTTAGAAAATAAAAAAATATTTTTAAATATTTCCTGTGCAATACATGTGGGCTGACCATGTTTATAAATATTCCCAATTTCAAATAGTTAGCATAAGTACTTTTCGAGATATAGACAGACAGACAGACAGAGTCGCACCATACCAGAGTCGTTCCTTTTGTACCTTTTTGGTACGGAACCCTAAAAAGAGGGGTTATTAATTATTCTCCTCCGCGTACGAAGTTGTGGGCGCCATCCAGTAGAAAATAAAATGAACACCGGCAAATTACGTGGGGAATATGTCAAGGCATGCCGCCTCCGCCGGGCCCTGGTGGTTATGAGTAGACCTAAACAATACTGGCTTGATGACGTCAGGGATGGCATGTGGCAGTTGGCATACTGTCTCACAATAAGGGATGGAAAGACCGTGCGAAGAGGAGGTGATAAAGCTGGAAACCGGGCCTCGGGCTCTGAAGCAGCAGCTGAGGACGAAACTGGGGAAACACACATGAGAGAGAGAAAATAAAATGAGCAGAATAGAAATATAACTAGTATATTTATTATAAACAATCATTAAGTATCTCTACTGAGCAAGGCAGCAACTGCCGTTAAAGTATTTAATCATTTTATTACTTTAATAATAACAAATACTTTGGAGATCTTAACATGGAAAAATACTTAAAAATTAAATACTCGAGAGATTCTTTGGAAAGCATTCTAATTTTCTATATTTTTACAAGCTTTTAATTACCTAAAATTACAATAAATTGTTTTAATTAAATTTACTTATCGTATTGATGAAGTTGAAATATGTCTTGAATTTTTGTTTTCTAAACGTGATGAACAAGTGCTAAAATGTCAAGAAAAGGGTCAAAAAGCCGTAAATCATTACGATTGTAGAAAATAAAACATGTTTCATAGGTTTATGTACAGTCAATATCAAATAAAATTGTTCGCATATTTTTAAATTTCATCATCTTGGCACTAACTAAAAGTTAGACTGTTGACTTGCAAATAAGATATACATATTATGCCTATAAGGGTTAAATCAAAAGGACTGCATTGCTATTTTTTTTATGGGAATTATTGGGAATTGCTATTTATTTCATAAAAATTGCAGTTAGAATGCAGTCATCGTGAGTTTAAATGGCTTAAGTAATTAACAACTAATTAAATAAACAACATATAGACCAGTTACTGGTTCTATTACATATATAATTGAGCAAGTATAGGTGTTTTAGGAAGACAATTCTTAGCTTTACCTAAACGTTTATCATCATTATCATCATCATCATTGTTATCCCAAGGACGTCCAATGCTGGACAAAGGTCTCGCCCATGGATATCCAGCTCATCCAACGGTTTCCCGCGATCTTCACCAGATCATCGGTCCATCTTTTTGTGAGCCTTCCACGCTGCGTCGTCCTGTACGCGATCGCCTCTTTAGAACCTTTCTACCTCAGTGGCTATCGGCTCTACGCGCAGTATGCCCCGCCCGCTCCCACTTTTTAGCAACCTAAACCTTATCATGAATTAAAAACGTTAAGTACAAATAAAAACAAAATATTTTGCTAATCGGCTTCCAATTTATACAATGAGCACAGACAATTTTGTCATATAGGGGGGACCGGGGACGTTATTGCCTAACGAAACTTTGACACTTGGTATCCGAATGAAATGTCAAAGCCCACACAAAATTATTACAGTTGATTCTGATTTCAAACGCGTTAGACAATAGGGGTAAGGTTCCAATAATTTTGTATTGACATGTTTATGATGTATTTTCATATGAGATTAAGTACATTGACAGAATATTTACATTGATTGACCTGAAAAGTGCCGTAAGAAACTTACGATAAAGCTAAAAGAAAGTACGTCACAAAAATGTTTAATTCCATGCTGGTGACTTTGAATGCTCGGTTAACATTGAACACTTAAAAATATACAAAACTTCTGAATATTTTGTGATTGGTGAAGATGAGATTAATATATTCAATGCCAGTAACGCGCCTAGCGGGCGAAGTTCGTATCGCGCTATCCCTGTCGCTCTCATGTTAAACAGTATTAGAGTGAGCGAGATAACTCGACACGAACTTCGAATATGGAATTTCAGAATAGTCCTCTGCTCGTAGACGCGTAGCCGATACCATGCGTTTCCTCGTATGTAGAGCAGAGTGCGTAGCGCTACGAAAAGCTGGGCCGCGAAAGTGTTCACACTTTCACAACCGACATTTTCGTAGCGCTTACGCTCTTAGCCAATAACATGGATAAAACCGTATGTAGCGAAAACTTGCTACGAGCAGGCCCCTATTCCATAAACGTTTTTTCTTTTTTTTTTTGATTGTTCGTTGGTCTCTTTTGGGTCAGTTTTGACCCTTTTAGAGTTGTGAAGTGGGCGCCACGCTCCGAAAGAGCGTGGCGCCTGCTGAACCTTAAGGCTTCGCCTGGCGACCGGGTGGAAGCCAGGACTTTTTGACAAGCCGGTGTAGTGCTGGCTGGGGCCAGCTGTTGTGATGTAGAAGATTGTCGAAGATGACCCCTTCTGGGCCTTTTCTTCCAATCTATGGTATGAAGTTTTGAATTGTCCAGTTTTCATCTTCAGATGCACTAATGTAGTCTAGGCTTTCCGCGTAGCGGTCAGCATTTTCCAGTCCGGTAACGTTGAGAGAAGACACGGGCAGGAAGACTTTCCCTCCGCGAACCAGCTGCAGACCCTCTTCTGCCCGGGGAGCGTACTCAACCCGCCTCGCCGTGGCGAGGGCGACTAAATGTGGCGCCGCTGCTGTAGAAGGTGGTGTCCAGAAGGTCCAAGGTGGGATCATCACCCGCGGTGTCCTCTGTCTTCGCTTGTTGAAAATCCAGGTTTATCCTCCCAATCATGGGTTGGGAGTAGTAGGAGGTTGTATCCGGCGTGAGGAGCACGGTCGGCGGGCAGGCACGTCCCGGAGCGCGCAGCGGGTCCCCCTCAGGTTGGCAAGACTGCTCGGCGCAATGCGGTGTCTACTTTGACTCCAACGTGAGGAAGTCATGATGCAGGGTCCGGGCCGCTCCCACTCTCCGCGGGTGCTCCTTACGACGATGCAGCACTACGATGCTCGAAGAGCATTTATGAAGTCACATTCTTGATGTTCACACAATTTTCATGCGGAGTTACTGTCGGTTGATTTCTCAGCTAGTGAGTGTGCAAGACTTTACACTTTACCGCCGGGGGCTGAGGACGCCCCGGCGGCTCGCGGATGGTGGTGCGATCGCGCGTCCGTGCCTACAGAAACACGGGAACCATAAACGTGACAGGTGACAATTGACAACGACAATTCGACGTACATTGCTGGGTCGCCAAGTAAGTGTATGCCAGGCATCATGATGGCGAAGTAATGTATGCCGAATTGTCGTTGTCAACTGTCACCTGTCACGTTTGTGAAATAGGGGCCAGAGCGACCGCCGCGCCGAGAGGCTCGCGGTCGTGAATGTGTTAATGTATATATTAATGCGAACATTTGATGAAATTCATTTGCGTGCTATTTTTAAGGAAATTCAATGCTAACCGAGCATTCAAAGTTACCGCGTTTACATCTTACCATGAATTAATTAAACTAGAGGACTGTCAATCGATCAATTATACTTTGGATCGTGTACATCAATATCTGCCACAACAAAGCGCGCATAAATATCTGACACTATTTCTAGTTCCATTAGGACGTGTCAGATATTTTCGCCTGCTTTGTTATGGTAGATATTTATGCTGATGACTGTACCGACTGCAAGGGAAGATGGTGCTTTTAAACTAAGTAATCGCTTTTATAATTGAACAAAGACAAATAGTACAATAATAGGGAATATGCATGAATTTTTATTTTTGCATTATTAAAAGCTCATTCATGAAACAAACCGTAATTTTTTGTTAAAATTCTAATAAGTATAAAAATAACCAAGATATAATTAAGCCATCAAACATTTCATTCTATCTCTTTCTAGCAAAACAAAATTTAATATGCAGTGTACTATGGCGTAAAGGTACAAGTCTGATCTCTCTGTCAAATCGCTGGCTAATTAGTAGTTTAAAATACCTATATCATGCGTATTTCTTGGCCGATTTTAATTGTAATTTCACTTTATGAAATAGTTTTTAAGGTATTTTGATATTGTTTTAAGAAAAGCGATAATAAAAATTCATGCATATTCCCTATTATTATTTCATAAACAGCTACTAGTATTTTGTATGACAATTGACAGTCCTCTTGTATCGTCCATGACTTTACCAATATTTAACACTTACTAAACTGCTAGTGTAACAATTGGTCCCTATAATCTACAGTACTATAGGTATTCATTAATTGACATACTACTAAAATTATATGAGAAACATTATAAAAATTCTTAGAGATCTTTTGTTTCTGAAACAAAGGAATATTTTTAGTAACTTTAACATTTTAAAAATGGAATATAACGTTAACTTACTATTACAAGTCTTTAAAATGAGCATTAATTCTTGATTTGAGCTTTTTGTAAAAAAAATTAACTGGCCAACATTTTCTCAATCAATTTAATTATGACAAGCACACTTTTTGCTTGTTTTTCGGTTTCAATAAACTTTATTCTCATAAGAATTACAAGAATTCGCTTACATGAGAATGTTTTCCAATTAATCAATTTCTAATTGTATTTGTAACTGGTTATTAGTCTAGGTATTCATACACTAAAGTGTTTACATACATACAATTTTATACATAAAAAATTGTCATACGAAGTTTGTGACTCCATTTTTAGGATTTATGGCTGGAATCAAACAAACTGGAATGCGGCTTATTCGGAGGTTAATTGTTAAGATGAAAAAAATTACATACATTTTATTCCAAGAATAAACTTAATGGATGAACTTAATTTTTAATAAACAGTTGATCTGTTCAGCAGCAATAAGCTGTCTTTCAGACTGAAATCCTTAAATCATGTGTAATAAACTAAACCTATGTTGATGAGGATGTTAACAAATAAGGTCTAGTAAAAACCTCTATTGATGAAGTTCTTGATAAAGATCTAATGTAGGAGTCTTACAATCTTTGCCTGATGGAACTTAAAACCTTATATTGTCTTGTATTAACTAAAGAATTGATAGTGATGAGGATGTTACTGCCATCCATCTTACATCCTCTGCAGCCGTGGCACTGTTAACTTGTTTCTATTGCCTTTGTCTCAACGTCGATTGAAAACCTTAAATAGGGATGATGACTCAATTTTAATAATTAGTCTGTCAGGTAGACTTTTTTCTTTTTTTATATTTAGTGCATTGGGATAATTCCGAATTTGTGGTAATTTCGAAAAACTGCTCGTAATTCCGTAATACCAGAGGCCATAATAATGCTCAAGTGTTCACTAAGAAGCCTGCAGAGTTTGCAGAGCCTATTGTACTTTATTTCTGTCATAAAAGGGGTGATTTTCGTAATCATCCTGCATCAAAAATCATTCGGAATTATCCCAATGCACGTTAAACAAAAAATAAAGGTGATACATTGAGTTAAAATGTTGCGTGACGTCACTCCTAAGTACAAATTGTACCTAGGAGTGACGTCACTAGCTCCCACACTTAAACTTTAATGCGATTTATTATTATTATTAATGCGATTGATCTGAGTATTTTTTTATTATTTTGAAAAAGCAAAAAATACGTGTCCAATATTTTTTTATTATCTAACTTGCGGACTAATTACAATTCTAAAGTTCTTAGGAAGTCATCATGCCTATTGTCTGTATTTGACTGAAAATCCTATAGTGAAGAGGATGTCACTGATTGCGGTAAAATCCTCTTATGGTGAGGTTCTTATCTAGATCTTGGGGTTTAATGTAGCAAGGCTTATAATCTCTGCAGCCGTGGTACGGTCAGCTTGTCCCTGATGCACCTGAGGGTGGCCAGCTTGGCGGGCGAGCTCGGCACTAGCTGCTCGTGGTCGCGGCGTGGAGGCCGCGGGGGAAGGCAGGTGCGGGGCACGCTGGTCACGTGTGGATGAGACTTGACATGCTTTCGGAGGGATGAGGGGTCGGTGTACCGTTTGCCGCAGCCAGCGGCGCCGCAGGCGTATGGTCTCTGGAAAAACAGTAACGTTTAGGAACACCTTAAAAATCTAAAATTAGTCATTAGTGCAGTAGTACCATGAATATAAGTTACATCGGCAATCTTCGGCCACCAAGTCTGCTAACAAGTACCGAATGAAACCGAACGTGTGACCATTTCTATAAAGACTCTGTTCGACTATACGTTCGGTACACATACAATGACAGGTGAACTCGTGCTCTCGCTCATGGCAGTCAGCGACTGACGCGGCGCCAGACAAAATGGCGGGCGCCGGCGTCGCGCTCAAAATTTTGGCCAATGGGCGTTGAAATTTTACCCGCGCAAACGCGCTGCCTTATAATTAGTTAATCTGTTTTCAAAAAATGCTTTCTGCGCAGGTACATCGTTGTAACTTATATTTGTGGTACTACTGTAAGTGTTAAAAATCTCTCGCATACACACACATTCACACTCACACTCACTCACACCACACAACAACCACGTCCATATACCGTCCAGTAATCAGTTTGCACGGTGCACAATCAGAATCACTCATGGGATTCTCATTCATTTGTAATGAATTGAAACAGCGTAGGGTTAATTTCCGTGTGGTAGACATGGACCCCACGAGACAGGCCTAGCCTAGTGTGAAGGTCATATGCAAAATTATATTGTAATTCTTGGGAAGAAATTATATTTAATTTAATTTTATCTATATATTGATTAAAACAAAAACATTAAATTAAATAATAGCTAAATAATATGCACAAAAACTTAAGATTAAATAAAAATTAAGCAAAACTAAATCGAAACTATAAACTAAGGTATCTAAATTAATTAATCAAATAACCCGCCCCCTGTCATTATTATATACCTTATTCTAACAGTGAAACTAAGCAAGCAAACGCCGCAAGTATATAGGCCTAACAACTCGGTATATATTTGCGGCGTTTGCTGTAGAGACCCTTGGTTTGTGGAGCCCTTATGTCCACCAATTGATTCGGGCGCTGACAAAAAGGCTGATGGACGCCACCGGGGTCCATAGGACTAGCTCGTTCCTCGCTCAAAGAATTGAAATAATGAAATAATGATCTTTATTCTGTAAATAGGCTGCAAGGGCACCTTTACAAGTCTGACTCTTCGGCATTTCCTCTTCGGCAAGAGGAAACCACTGTTGAGAAGAAAGCCGAAACAAACTCAACAGTCAGTATTTTTTTTCTAAATAATCGTAAATAGTATATATATCTATATAAAGCACACAAACACAGCCAATCTAATGCGAACCCTGCCGACCAGGTCAGATTTGGGCGACTTCATTCGAATGTGTTTTTTTTTTGTATACATATTCAATGTAAATAACATGTTTTAGTTTTAATACCTGTATATCTTTATGATTAAGCTAAAGCTATTCAATATTTAGTTTTGTGTTGATTCCATTTATTACATTTGTTTGTGACATGGTTTTGGCTTTTACAGGGCCGATATGACAGGTGATAAAGGTCCTTGCAACAACAAATAAAAAAAAAGCTAAAGCTAGGGAACAATTCATACACTTTTATTTTCGTCGCAACCGAAAATCTCCCCAAGGATTTCCACAACGACCAGTGTGTCATCTCTTATGAGGATTCGTACTTTACAACGCGCACGCCACGCCCACGCCACGCGCACGCCACGCGCACGTTTACGTACACGTCACGCACACGCATTCTATGTGGCTTGGCCTTAACACATTTACGACCGCAAGCCTGCTCGGCGGGCGCTCTGCTCGAAGCAAGTTTTCGCTACATACGGTCCTTCCCATGTTATCGGCTACAAGTGTTACGGAAATGACGGCTGCGAAAGTTTTAAATGTGCTACCAGTTATACTTACAGCATTAAAATGCGTTCTCTGATGCTTGGCCCTGTCTGAGGAGTTGGAGAAGGCCTTTCTGCAGTGCGGGGCGGGGCAGGCGTACGGTCGCTCACCCGTGTGGGAGCGCACGTGGATCTTCAAGTTCTCGAGACGAGAGAAGGCTTTGCCGCAACCTGGGTGCTGGGGTGTACAAAAATATTGTAAGCGGTATGAAAGGAGAGTTCCACAATATAAGGCTGGAATTATTGCTCGACCGATGGTACGCGCGTACGGTCGGTCGGGCGTAGCTATTGCTATAGAAAGCAGATGCGTGTTTAGAGGAATTGTTTGATATGATGCCTACAACCTTCTACCACCGCACCGTTCGCCATCCACACACCTTGGAACCAAAATGGTGTGCGGTATCAAAAATATTTTCTACCGCAAACACTCCGAATGTGGAATGACCTCCCAGCCGCGGTTTTCCCTGGTGGTTACAGTATGAGGTTTTTCAAGAGGGGAGTGAATTTTAAAGGGTCGGCAACGCGCACGTACCTGTGCCACTAATGCCCCTGGCATTGCAAGCGTTCATATTCTGCGGCGACTGCTAACATCAGGCAGGCCGTATGCTTGTTTGCCACCTTAGTAGTTCAAAAAAAAAAGACTGATGCTGACCGTCAGCGCGTATGCTGCCATACAAAATACGTCCGATCGAGCGTAAGACAAGCTGACTGGACTCTATAGCTCAATTGGTAGAGCGTGCGCTCCGGCAAGGCACGTAGGCACTATAGTGCGTTAATTACATTTTTATTGATGTGGTGAACTTACATGGCACCGGTTTGGTTTGTGACCGGAGTGGACCCTCATGTGTATTAGAAGCTTATACCGTGCGTTGAACGGCCGTCGTGCGCGAGCGCAGTCCCGCCATAAACAGCTGAATTCGTCACCTAGAAAAAAAAACACATGCTAAAGTATTTGCGAAACGTGTGTCAGTGTCTAACTAAATATGCTTATCCAAATATCCAACCAGCTATTGGAATCGGTTATTTTCATGGCATAGCTTAGCTTTATAGTTGACTATACTCAAATAATACTAAAATTTTAATGCCAAATGGTAGATTTAATGATGGAAACCCTAAAAAAAATTCGATACCTTACGTGTAGCTTGTTTTATGAGCCTTAAAAGTTAGGTGGGAAAGTCTATTTTTGAAGTATGAAAATATTAATATACAATAATACCATTTCATGACACATTTTATCACCCATGACATGTATGGGAACTTTTCTTATGAAACAGTTTCGATAAACGCAAATTTACCATAGCTGCAGAACATAGTTCCTAATTTCCTCACACAAAGTAGGACGGTGTGACGTCACACCTTTCTTGGGTTTAGTATGGAGCGTTTTTGGGAAAGTCCAAAAGTGAGATTCTAACTTTATTGTATCTTATATTGTGGTAGTTTTTTCACCAGTATTTCTATCATAAAAAGGTCGTTCTATAGCATACCATTAGAAAAAAATTGTCAACATCCCGTTATATACCGTAACTACCTCGGACATTTAAAGAAGAAAAGCTGGAAATTATATTTAAAACATTGACGTAACCAATGATTAAAAAAAAAATACCTTTGTATGTGTTAACGTGTGCTCTTTCAATGTGTTCCACCAGGGTGTTCTGATTCGGGTATCTTTCGAAGCACTGTTCCCATAAACACACTCGCTCTCCTGAAAGCACAATAGTCGTTGTGAGATAACTTGATTGATTTATTGATAAGAATAGTTTATACATAAAGAATAGTATAAGTAATTGTAATAGTTTATAGATAAAGTGCATAAGGATCATTTTAGAATGTTTTTAATTCCGTGTAACTTCGAAAATGTCTTTTGACTGAAATACAGAAGACTGTTATACCACTCAGTGCCTCACATCTGAACAGTGGATGATAAAAGACGGTGAATGTTGAAAACCTCCGATATGATGGAATTTGAATTAATTCTTCGATATTACACCAAATTTCAAATTACTACCAACTATCTTATCAATAGAGTATGCCTACTAATAAATACAGGCAAGCAATAACAACGTAAAAGCTGAGAATATCTAAAGCGAAAAACTCTCAGCTCGGTATGTAACTAAAATGTAAGACAAAAACTTATCTTTCCCATCTTACTGAAAAACAGAAATCAATTATCCATTTAACGTATAAAAATGTGTTAAAACTATATCAAGCCGTCTGCAGTAATAAACAAACAATATACTCATTATTATTTCGCGATATGTACTTATTTGGTCCACGCCGACGGAACTTTTGATTACGTATTGTATATGAAAATGTATAGTAAAAATAAATTAAATTACCTTGTGATTTATCCTTTGTGGTTCTCCTTTCGTTTGTAAAGGTGTGTTTAATATCAATATTAACTTCATCATTTTCCCTTTCTAAGGTTAAACCGAAATCATCCAAATTAACAAACAGCTCATCTTCGTCCAACAATTCAGAGTTTTCATCGTAATACGTCGAGCTTTGTACGTCGCTTTCTATAGATTCTGATACAGACACTTTTCTTTCATATCTTTCAAAATTAAATTCTGTACAACTCGTCGGCGTATCTGGTAAAACGTAACTTTTATCGCTATCTAAATTATATAATATATTATTTGGATAACTGTATTGTTCCAAACTATTAACCGCATTGGCATTATTATTAGGTACTTGAGTTTCATTCACTTGGTTATAGTAATTCTGCTGAGGCGCTTCTTCCACGTTATAATTGCAGTAACGTTTTGAAAATGCAGTTTCTATTGATGGTAACAGGTTTGTTTCAGTCGTAGTCGAAAGGTATTCTTCCTTAAAACCGGAATTCGAATTTTCTCCGTCTTCCCTACATAGCTCATCAATCAGCGATTCGTCATCTATGTAATCATTATTTGCATCATAAAAGTTATTTTCAGTTCTTTTATCACTATACGATTCACTTTTAAAACTAGTATCATCAAATTCAATGCTATCGAGATCTAATAAAACTTCTTTTATATTTTGTTCTTTGATATTCTTATCGATAACCTCATCGATAATTTCAAAGTCTGTATTAGGGGCTGTTCCATTATTCCAATCTAGAACTTCAAAGTCGAAACTCTCTTCAACGCCATATTTGAAATTGTCGTTTTTCCGTTTGTTATTCTCTATTTCTAAATTAAACTGCGACATGTAATATGCGTGCAGATCTGTGACGCCATCTGCTTCTTGAAACAGTCCATCATCGTCGTAAGGTGTGATGAATTCAGCCATATTGGGTTCATTTACCTATAAAAGTTCAGTAATCTTAACACCATTGACATGTGGTGTTTGCGTATGCGCATGTGGCTTCGCTATTATTATAAAAATAAACTTTCTCCGCTCGCGGCCATCTGCGAATTATAAAATTAATCGTTTTTTTTGCGTTATTGTATTACACACTGACAACACGTGTTAAGAGCTGCAACCTATTTCAATTGAGAGGAAGTTACCGTTAGCTAATGATACCTAAAATGTATCTAGATTATTTTTATTTTTATTAACGGAGTTCGGTATTTCTAGATGGAAAGTAGTTTACCACCGAAAAGTATAATTAGGTAGATGCGAAAAAACCTAATAATACTGCTAAGCTTACTGCCAAATGATCGTCGATTCTACACATTTTTATTAACGTACTATGCGGTGGATACATCTTGCTAATATTGCCTAATTCAGGTTGATTTAGTTACGGAGGTGCACTATTAAAGAGGTACGCTTGATTAAGATCAGATCCGGATTTATATATTACGATTTTTTATACTAATGTTGTAGTATGACGATGTAATTAAAATATAATTAAAACTATCCACTATTAAATACTAATTTGACTCTCGCTGGTATATTTTTTAAATACATTAATTGTACAATCCACATGGGTAGCTGGTGTTCGTTTTAAAAGGTAGTAAATCTTTATTTTTAAACTGTTAAGTTATGTGTTGTTTATTTTAAAAAAATACACGTAGTGTTGTAATTCGAATGGAAAATTGTATTTTTAGATTTCTGGAGCTATCAGGAGATATGTAAAAATAAATAACATTGTCATTAGGACATAATTCAGTTTTAACATGTAGGTAATATAAACGTCCGACCTACCTGCTCAAGATTAATTCGAACTGAAACTAAAATTAATACAGATGTAGTAGTAATAATCGCATTTTTTTAAATTAAAATATTCATTTTTTTATATTACAAACAACGAGACAAGCAACTGTTAATATAGATTAAGAAAAAATCTAAAATGGCAAACTTGTAAAAAATCATCTGATCTTAATCAAAGCTATTTGTGTGATGTATCTAGGTTTATATTGATACATGAGTTAATAACAATTTAAATTAAAAGGTTTTATTTATAGTTTTCCTCTAAAATATTTTTTTGATTGTGTCAGTGTATGTGTTCAGGCATTTTATACCTATAAAAACTTTGTAATTATTTTATCTTTTGTACATTTGATTGAAAAAATGGTGTAAGAGTAGAACAACAAATGTTACCTATAGTGAAATCTCAGTAATATTTTTATATTACTGAGATTCACTAGAAATAAATATTAAATTAGTAGGTAATTTAAAACAAATATTCGGGTAAATGAATTTCAGTATCTATTTTGAAGGAAATTATTTAAGTACTTAAATACACGTCGAATTATTGTGGGCACTAATAAAAAACGAATGGCTTTAATGCTGTATCATATTATTAATATACTGGTTTATAATAACTTGGTCCCGAAAGTTTAAAAATCACCATTTTTTATAATGCTACAAAATAGTCGTTACTTACTCATGCTTCTTTAATTTTACCATAAACTTGGTAACTAAAAATCCAAAATTAAATTTGACTTAAGGTATTGTCACTAATACACAATTTCAAGTATTACGTAATTTCGACGAATCCCATAAACATTAGGCATGCGTGAAAAAGCTTAAAAAACTAAAACTTACCGAAAACTAATCAATCACCGACGCACGTCACTAAAATGGCGCGAACTGTCAACGTGACACATAACCTAACTTTCGATTTGCCGCCAAAACCGTAATAGTGGCCACGTCTTCACTCCTTCAAACCTCTCACAGGAATAACAGGAGAGCTCTGGATAGCGAAAAAAAAACTATCGAAACTACACACATGTGTTTTACACGTGACAAAGTTAAGTTTACTGCAGTAATTTTAAGATAAAATCTTTCACCGTTAGAAATATAAGTCAAATTAGCTTGTAGACATATTTGACAGCGGCCATTTAGTTGGTTTGAGCTCCTTACACTCTTTTGGCGCCATACATTATGCATTTAAAGATTTTATTGATTCATTTGTCACTTTTTTTGTCAAACAGAAGCGTAAAATTTTTAACAGGTACTTAAAGAGAGTGTCTCGAGAAGGTCTATTGAAATGTCTGGTTTTGAAAACATTTCTTATTTATTTTGACTTTTGAGGATTATGTAACATTATTGCTTTATAAAATAAAAAATGCAAAACTTTACTTATTGTATTTGAATGAAAAAGGAACACATACGTAAACAAATTATAAACTGTAACTATGCAGTAAATTAACTGCAATACAACGTTCGTGTTGGTTAGTTTTCAGTAACGGGGCAGCACCGAAAACCCATGTACACACTCACGGGTTGCCTTTTGATCATTGCTTTGCTATGTGTATGAATTTTTTTAGCAAGTTACCAAAATGTGTACAAGAGCTATTTTTAAATAGATTTAAAGATAAATTAATCAAGCTACTTAATGAAAAATGCTATTATATAGTATGAAGGATTTCCACTCTCATGATATGTTACAATAATATTTGAGATGTTTGCATGATAATATAATAAAAATGATTTATTCTCTCCACCACAAAGTATATACAATGGTAATAATTACATTCATTACATGGCGAATGTTAGGTTTACATAGCTAGTGCGGTGGAGACTGGTGCCTAAACTGGGGGAAACCTGTATTTCAGGTCACCAGGTGTCCTATCCCTGGGTGTTTACAGACACAGATTATTGATTCTCCTTGGGACCTAAGGTTACAACTCTTTGGAGGTGAGACGTAACCTAGGCTTGCTGACGTTCGTGTGTCGGACCCTGCGTGGTGACTCGGACTGTCCGGATCTGGTGACGCAACTTGTGCGTCTGCACGTACCAGACGTCCCCAGGATAGCCCTCAGACCGCGCCGACGCGATCTGTTGGCGGTGCCAGTGGCGCGCACCGCGGCGCGCAGGAACTCTCCGCTCCTTCGTGCTCTCGCTCTGATGAATGCCCTCCTGGCATCCGCACCGGAGTGTGATCTGTTTGCGTGGCGATGGACGGCTGTGAGAAGTGAATGCCTCAGACTCTGCGAAATGATGGATGCTAGGCCTACTAGTGTAATGTAGGAGTGTGTGTAAAGTAATTTGTAATACTTCGTGTGAAAATTTGTATTCATGTAATTTTCTAAGTTTAAGTTTCATGGCGCTTTGGATGATTAAGATTTTGATGTTAAGTCATGTAAACATTTGTAAATAATAAATAAATAAATAAATAAATAAATTATATGACAATCAATCTCAAATTCTATTTCGGCATATAGTATGTAAGTACAAATAGCAGAATAAGTAACTTAAACAACCTATTGTCACATAATATAATGACACTGATGTACCTACTTAGTCTTTGCAAATAAATATCTAATCTACTCTAATGCTAAGTGGTGACTGCATTTTCAGAGCGTGTCAATTTTTAGGGTTCCGTACCCATAGGGGAAAACGAGACCCTATTACTAAGACTCCGATGTCCGTCTGTGTGTCTGTCCATCTGTCACCAGGCTGTATCTCATTAACCACGATGTAATTCCGTTGCCGCTATAACAACAAATACTAAAAACAGTATAATCAAGGATCATTAAAACAAGAGGACTGATCATCTCCATACAAAACGCCGTTCCTCCATATGTACAACGCCATCTATGTAGGTATAAGAAATATTTTTGTGAATCATTCAACTTTGCAAGCGGGACACAGTATTCAAATGTTACGATTTATTTATTATTAGCTTTTTGCGAAATAATTATAACTATACTATATTTCTTTATTAAATTATATCATCGGTAATTTTTTAGTTTTAAAGCGCCCTCTCGTTATTGCCAGAATATCTCCTTGGGATCGGAACACGATCTAAAGTATGGCAAGTGTCAGTCCTCTTATTTTAATGCTGCCTGGTATAATTTTATGTGTGTCTGTCAATGTCAGTACCCAATATAAAATGATCGAACACCGCGTACATTCTGCTTAGGAGTCAGGCTCTGCTAACACTGGATTTTCATAGATACGGCCGTTTCTATCGTATATTTTGTACGGAACCCTCGAAGCGCGAGTCCGCCTCGCACTTGGCCGGTTTTTTGGTCAGTATGAATTTGCCATGTCCTTGCGTTGAACAAATGTGTTATCTTGAGTTATTTTTAAGGACTTCCAAAAAAGGAGGATGTTCTCAATTAGTCGGAATCTTTTTTAATACATCGTATTTAGTATTACTGTTTAACATCAACACAGTTACCACACCCAGGTAGGACAAGATGGATATTTAATTCAATTCAATTTTATTTCGTGCACAACATGGTATTACAAGATGTTACAACTAAAAACTCCAACATGTACCCTGCTAGGGTGAAGCACAGACTTAAAGTTAACTTAACCTAATCCATACTAATATTATAAATGCGAAAGTGTGTCTGTCTGTCTGTCTGTCTGTCTGTCTGTCTGTTACCTCTTCACGCTTAAACCGCTGAACCGATTTGGATGAAATTTGGTGTGGAGATAGTTTAAGTCCCGTGAAGGCTACTTTTTATCCCGGAAAAATACCCTCATTCGCGATAACCGAATTTAAGGCGGACGAAGTCGCGGGCCGAAGCTAGTTCTATAATAAAATAAACTATTTAACATTTCCATACATATCAAACCTTACCTATATCTTAGGTTTATTCATATTTCTCAAAGCACTAAACTATGTAGGTACTTTGAACGAAAACATTATAATTTGAATATATATAGTTATATTATCTATGACATATTCATACCTATATTCTTTAAGAGTATAAAAAGCATGGGACAGTAGACACTCTTTGCATGGGACAGGATATACCAAAGGGCACAGATTTTCAAGGAGTGAAAGAACCTTACCACACTACCATAATCAGAGCCGATTAGGGCTCGTGGATTAATCACGTGATGTTATTTTAGAAACTTTTTAGTTCGAGTCTCACGTGATTAATGGAAGACCCCTTATGCAACCTTTAACCTATATTGGAGTTGAAGTGAAGTGGGATAGAGCATTAGCAAAAAAATTGCATTAATGGCATTAAGGAAAAAAAATTGTATTCTTCACCCAGTGCGTATTACCAGTGATGACCTGACCGTCTTTGGCTGATAACGATGACCTTAACACATATGTATTAGCAATGTGACTTTATATTTACGATAACCAGTTTCAGCACGTGGAAATCTATACATAACTAGGCCATTTACCCATCGATAACGACAATGTACGATAGGTCATAGATTATCATAGGTGCAATGCAGTTGTGCAAACATGTTTCATGATAATTCTTGATGACTGCAGTTTTCCGATAGCATTTACGATCACAGTATTAATTAGCATTTTGCTATGAAAGTCTTATTTTAATAAATAAATAATCAAGCACAATCTTACACAAATCGACCTAGTACCAAACTAAGCAAAGCTTGTACTATGGATAATAGGCGACGATATATATCTATATATATCTATACTATTATAAAGTTGTAAAAATGAAATGTCTGTACATTGAAGATATTTTCAAAAAAATAATTGTTACGGACTATGAGGAGGTCACTAAAACGAAAAATATTTTTTTTTGATTTTATGTATGTTTGTATGTGTCGTTGTGGCTTCATCACGCAAAATCGGCTTAACCCATTTCAACTATTTTTGGTACACGGGTAGCCAGGTACCTCCAGATGATTATAGGATACTTTTTACCCGGCTATGCTAAAGAAAAAAAGAGGGGTTATGACTTTTTCTCCTCCGCGAACGAAGTTGAGGGCGCCTTTTAGTACATAATATATATATTTAAATTCTAATACTTAAATACATACAAAAACATCCAAGACCCAGGATCAAACGTTCGTGCTCATCACACAAACACTTGCCCTGGCCAGGATTCGAACCCGGGACCGCCAGCTTCGTAGGCCGTTGTGCAGCCCTCTGAGTCAAGCGTGTCATAGTCGTTGAAATTTAAGGTGTCAGTTGCTTCGCGGAAGAGAAAAAATCATAACCCTCTTTTTTAGATCAGCGTAGTCGGGCAAAAAGTATCCTATAACCATCTGTGAATGCCCAGCTACCCGTGTAACAAAAATAGTTGAAATCGGGTTAGCCGTTTTGGCGTGATGAAGCCACAAAGACACATACAAGCATACAAAAATCCAAAATAATATTTTATTTTATATATGTACCTATTTATCTATAAATGATTAAGGCTCAGTGATTTTTGATTCTAAATTCAATTAATATGTAATAATATTTAATTACATTCATTTATTAATATATAATGTGTTACAGAGATCTATAGTATGTTCGATTACGTTAATTACAATCAAACGCAATGGCGTAAAAAATTGACAATATTATAAATAAGAATCTCGTTGTAAAATTAAGATACATTGGAAAAAAGAGAAGCTTAAAATATAGATCATTAAAAGCCATATAGTGAAGAACAAATAAAAAGGCTCGAATAGTACATGGCCGGTATAATGGCCGTTATAAAAAGTAAGAGTTTGAAAAAGGAAGAAAGTGCACGCGCAAGCGATGCACTTGTGCATGACACGTGTGATGAGATGCGGCGTACCACACACCACTGCCAGATATTGTCGAGCTTAGGAAAATTAAAACAAGTAAGTTTAGTACGAGCATATATACCAATAAAACTAATCATTTATTTCTGACTGTAACTCATACATATGTTGTGTTAGTGACAATAGACTTAAACCTAATGTTAGAACAGTAAGTTGAAAAAATAAAATAAAATAAATAAATACAAATACAAAGTTCTAGTTTTTGGATTTCCGGAGTGAATATTTACAAAATTGCTGTCTTTATCAATAATTATGTTTGAAGACCCCTATTATTTTTAAAAGACCTATTCAAAGACTAGACACACTAGTGTTGGAACGAAAAAAAAATCACCCCCACTTTAAATGTACGAGAGGTACCAGAAAAAAAGATTTTTTTAAATAATTGATAGATTCAGGCGTTACTTTGCGGAATTCCATACTAGATTAATGGATAATAGTTCCTTTACTGTTCCGTGAACTTGTGTCTTGGTTAGATGTGACAATAAATTGTGCTCACATGCGCATATTTTCATGCAGTTTCCATAAAACAATACGCATGCAAATACAACAAACCAACACCAAACAGTATAATCTTCGACACGTGTTTCGCCTCTCTACGAGGCATCATCAGGAGATGTAGGAGATGTTGACGGTCCGGCGTCCACCCGAGAATGATTCTTTTGGTGTTGGTTTGTTACGACGTTACCACGATAGAAAAACATCGTGGTTTTCATATAAATCTAAATAAGTTTCTGTCAAAAAATTATTTTTATGACAAGCTTTTATTGCCGACTAAATTTTTCTTTGAACACCCATGTACTACTTACCGAGATGATTCTAAAGATCCCAAACTCGGTCGAATTGTGTTAGTTTCTTACAGATTTTATTTTTTGTACAAACTGCATGAAAATTTGCGCATGTGAGCACAATTTATTGCCACATCTAACCAAGACACTATTTCACGGAAAAGCAAAGCAACTATGATCCATTAATCTAATATGGAATTCCACGAAGCAACCCCTGAATTTATCAATGATTCGAAATTATCTGATGTGTAACGTCACAACACAAAAGTAGTTACAAAGAAAACAGTCTCAGCAGTTTTTTTTTATATTCTTAATTCATCTTCTTTAAAAAAATCTGAATGTGTGTAGACTATACCTATACCAATCATTAGAATTGAGATATCTTTAAAATTTTCAAACACAATGTAAAAATTTTGCACAGTTCAGCCAGCCTACAACCATATTTCACAACCAAATGAGACTTTAAATAGCCCATTAATAATAGCTTTCATCCTTGAGTCGCATCGCCAAAGTGTGCCACAAGGATTAAACTAAGATAAATATAACGGACAGTAAAAAATAACCGTCATTTTATCTTCGACATAACGCCATAAGCGTATAAGAAAAGTGTAAGAGTTAAGTACTTACGATTTTGAGCAAAGAGGGTTTGATTCTAAACTCTTGGAACAAAAGGGTGTATATCTAAGAGAAAGTGTATTAGTTATGTCTTTCTAATGCCGAGGAAGAAGGGTAGGGAATTGTAATCATAGCATGTCATGAGCACGATCAAATCGACAGCTTTTTATTGGTACGTACGTTTTATTTTCCATAAAAAAGTTTTTTTTTAATATTATGGGCGTATGCAAGAATCGCGTAGTCTATACTATTATAAAGTTGTAAAAATGAAATGTCTGTACATTGAAGATATTAGAAAAACTATTGGTAAGGGCTATTTGGAGGTCACTAAAAAAATATTTATTCCTTTTTGTATGTTTGTACGTGTCGTTACGGCTGCATCACGCAAAATCGGCTAAATGTATTTCAACTGTTTTTGGCACACGGGTAGCCGGGTACCTCCAGATGGTTATAGGATACTTTTTACCCGACTACGCTGAAGAAAAAAAGAGGGGTTATCACTTTTTCTTCTCTACGAACGAAGTTGCCGGCATCTTTTCATCACTTATAAAGGAAATCATTGCGGCGCCTTCTAGTATTTCAAATTAGTATATTTAATGTAGTTGTTACATTATTTTATACTTGCAACGGTAAGAAAACAAAATGACAAAGGAAATATGGTTTTAAAAATTTGAAAGAAACCTTAGATGATAATTCGTAAAAATATGTTTTACTAGTACGAAAAATAGTTGAAATCTGTTTAGCTGATTTGGCGTGATGAAGCCACAACGACACATACAAATGTACAAAAATTAAAAAGAAATCGATTTATTGATCACCAAATAATCCGTTACAATATTTTTTTCAAAATACCTCCAATATGCAGACATTTCATTTTTACAACTTTTTAATAGTAGGTAAAGTAGTTAAGACATGGTTCTTTGATAAAACTATACTAACACATACTTAATTATTTTGCAGTGTGGGGCTTCTCCAAGAACATGGACCGACGATCTGGTCAGGATAACGGGAAACCGTTGGATGAGGGCAGGGCGCGATCTATCTTCGTGGAGATCCTTGTGGGAGGCCTGTGTCCAGCAGTGGCCGGCTGATATGAGAATGATGATGATGAATTATTTTGTACATACGTTAAAAATACCCATTAACAGTATGAAACGGTTCATCTTAAAAAATATTTTAAAGCTGCATTTTCCTTATTAAACGGAACATAGTAAGTAGCATTTGACTTCGCACAAGTTAAAACCTTACGTCTTGAATCGGGCGATGTTTACTTAAAGCTTTATTGCAATAACATGCATTACTTAGAAAAAGGGTTTTATGGGTAACTTCTTTATATATTTATATATACGTATGTGGAAAAGGTGTTTCAATAGAATAAAATAAGGAGTGTTGATAGATAATACTTGTAGTTCCTTTGCTATTCCGCAAAATAGTGTCTTGGTTAGACGTGTCAGAAAATTGTGTTCATCTCTTCACCAATTATAAGTATATTTTCTGTTATAGGGGGCAAATGAGCAGACGGATCGCCTGATGGTACGCGGTCACCGTCGCCCATAGATACCTGCCACACCAGAGGAGTCACAAGTGCGAATTGCATTTTATGATTTGTGAATATCTAACATGGAATTTTATAGAATACTATCTTTGTGACGTAATTTTCACTTGGCAGTGATTAACAGCCACTGAATAAAACCAGGGGTCAGTTTACCTTTATTTGTAAGGAGTTTTTATTTCGTGATCTATATACATATTGCATCTACACCAGTGTTTTTCAACCAGTGGGTCGCGACACCTTAGGGGGTCGCGATGCCTCTTAAAGAGGATCACGGCTACATTAATTTATACTCAATATTTATATTAACAATTTTAAAACACACGTTTGAATCAACACAGAAACTGGGGACATGCAAAAGGTTGAAACACATCTTTACGGATAATGAGATAATAAAGTTTATGTCAAAAATATCATCTTTGTGACAATCTTTTGCCGACTGTACTTTTCTTTAAACATCCATCAACTCACCGAGACGATTCTAAAGAGTCCAAACTCGATAGGATTGCATTGCTACTTCATCATCAAATCAGCCTGATGGTATCATAATATTGCATTGTCACCGAACTTACATAAGTATGCCACATTTTAGCTCAATTGGAAACCGGGAAGTAGGTAAAAACCTGCAAGATTCAACCCGAACTTACATAGTTACATTGCAAGTTAAATAATTTTTTGTAAAAAGTAGCGTCACTTCACTTAACTTTTCTCAGAAACAGCTGCAAAATAATACATTACAGACCTAGGGCAGTAAAGTCCCAAATTAGGCACTCGTTCGTCTCACTAGTACAAATAAGTCTTTTCTTTGAAAAGTTTGACGTTATGCCTACCGATGATAGCTACGATGATTTATGAACAGAATTGTTTCTGTTATCTAGGCCACAAGATGAGCATGAAATGCTTACACTTGTTTAACAGCCGACGGTTCTCAAACTTCAAAGTTTTATTCCGGGTTGTTCTTATTTCGTGTATACATTTTCTTAAATGCCTTTATGGCATTGGCAGCTCTTGCAGTTTAATACAGCCTTTTAGAAAACGTAATGCATTGTGGAACTAAAGTAGCTACATACATAATTAATGCCATACGTAGGTACACTGGTACCTACTAGAAATCCAGCTTCTATTTCGTAAAAAAAAAACCACAATAATTAAGAAATCATAGAAATCATTTTGATTTCACCGACTTCGACGGCTTCACCTCATAGAAATTCCATTTTTATAACTTTTTTTCTTGAAAATGAAACCCATCTATAATTTTGTGTAGGTGCTAGGTAGGTACATATAAAATTTTATACGAACGAGGAGCCGTTCCAAGTACGACAGTGTATTTACTTAAACATTATTAATTAAAACAAAATTACACTAATAGGAATTAATAGAAAATATTGAAGTAGAGACTTCAGTTTCAGAGTGAAAGTGTAAGTTTGAGAAGCGGTGATCGTCGCGGTGGTACACCGAATTAACACTCGTGCGCACAGGAGCCGATCAACCGCGGTCCGCATTTTTAAATGTAAATATTATATTTCACCAATCATTTTGAAAAAGAAAGAAAAACTTTCACGCAGTAAAATTTTATACCTACGATTAAAGATCAATTCGAACTTTGTAATAAATATTTTTTATTAGTTAGTTTAGTTGTTATTTATTATATCTGTGTATATCAGAATTATTTGTCTAATGTTAATAAATAATACAGAAATTTTATCCGATTCCCATATTTCAGACACTTCCCTTTAATTGTACTGTAAAACCTTGCTTCTGGCCCAATTTCATCGTCCTAGGTTAAACAAGATAACATTTATCAAGTGCCAAGACCTTTTTTCTCGTGATATTTAAAAAGTAATCAATTTCATGCTTTTTCAAATTCGCTTGTAAATAGTCAGGGAGGAAACACTTGAGTGAGTGCACAAGTTCAACCAGACAGTATAATCCTCGACACGTGTTTCGCCTCTCTACGAGGAATCATCATGAGACGCAGGAGATGTTGACGGTCCAGCATCCAACCGAGAAGTAATTTTTTTTGTGGAAACTGTATGAAAATATACGCATTTGAGCATAATTTTCTTATTGTCACATTTAACAAAGATACTATTTCCCTACCAGGGTTAATATTTGTGTTTAAATTCAAATTTTCTAATTCAAATTGTTTATTCTGTAAGTAGGCCACAAGGGCACTTTTTCAAGTCTGACTCTACGGCATTTCCCAAGAGGAGACCACTGATAAGAAGAAAGCCGAAATAAACTCAACAGTCAGTCATATTTAAAAAAAAAATGTAACTATTACAATATTGTCTTAATTATACTTAAAACTTTTACAAGTGTTTTATAACTAATTTATAATTGGTACACGCAGAGGAGATGAACAGATTCTCCAGATCAATGTTAATGTAAAATATAAACCAATAATTTTATCAGAGATGTATAAGGTTTCTAGGCGTCACGACATGCAATCAAATTAAATATTTGATTGAATTCTACTGAGTTGTATAAATTATGTAAGTAGTCATAGATATTTATGCAATGAATAAATAAATAGATTAAGATAGCGGGCCCCAAGTTGATATCTCATAGGCAATACAGCACATGTCTTTACAGAAATAAATACCAACAAGTAATTGTGCCGCGCGCCCAACTCGTGGCAGAAAAAAATATTTATAAATAAACCCCTTTGAGCGGCCGTTTTGTTTTTTAATTGTTTACAAATGCGCTTTGAAAATTGAAGATAATTTGTTTAAATAGATTTAGTGAGGTTTTGTATATAAATAAGTTTCAAGGTAGTCTTTTGTAACATGTGCACAGTACCTACCTAAGGTTTCTTTAAAATTCTGTTAATGAAATAATGATCTTTATTCTGTAAGTAGGCCACAAGGGCACTTTTACAAGTCTGACTCTACGGCGTTTCCCAAGAGGAGACCACTGAAGAGAAGAAAGCCGAAACAAACTCAACAGTCAGTCATTTTTTCGAAATAACTCTTATATCTATTACAATATTCGTGCTTAGCCTAACCTAAATATATATTTTGAGTATAAACTCAATGCGTAGTTCTTCAAGGAAACATATCAAAACTTATAAAAGTAAAAAAAAAACTAGAATATAAAAAAAAGCTAAATAGTGATTTTTATTTAAAATAACTTACATACGTTTGATATGCCACCTTATAAGAACCGTGTCCCGGTAAAAGTAAATTATTTGGTTTCTGTTTTGGGCCATGCATTTTTGTCTGTTAAATAGTCCTCTACCCTATAATAAGCCTTTGCCATTAGGGACTCTTTTAAGTACTTTTTGAGAGCTGGAAACGATAATTTCAAAGCATCATCTGGTAGCTTATTATAAAAATGTATACATTGGCCTACGAATGATTTGGCTACTTTACGAACGCGGAACTTTCTAATAGCGATTTTGTTTTTATTTCTAGTATTAAAATTGTGGATATCTGAATTCTTAGTAAAAGACTCTACTCTTTTGTTGTTTGATTAACAGATTCTATGATAAATTAATTAACTACCTACATCCCCAATTTTTTTTTCTTCCATCAACTGACCCCAGTCACCGGGTAAAGTAACTACGGTATCAAGGACCTAGCTCGTTGTAACAGGCTGTTCGCTCTTGCCTTGAAGAGAACCAGCAGATTATAATTTTCAGGAATAACACACGTTGGAAGCGAGTTCCATTCCTTAGCTGTTCGCATTAGACATCGCTTCGTGGGTATAAATGAAAAGTGTTCAAGTAGAACATTAGAGTTGACTAAAAAAAACTTACTTAAAAGGATCGTCTTTTTTTTACCAACATTAGGTCCATATTGAAAATGTGTGACGGGGATGTACAATTTGTACATTCATGTCAGCTACGCTATTGAAAAAAAAGTTATAATTTTTTTAATGCGAAGCAAAGTCACCATAAAGCATCATATTAAAATATTGTAATGATAATGTTACATAAAAAAAAAACTTTTTTTGGATTTTTGTATGTTTGTGTATGTCGTTGTCACTTCACGCGAAAACGCCTTAACGGATTTCAACTATTTTAGGTACACAGGTAGGCGAATACGCTGAAGTAAAAAAGAGGGTTAAGACTTTTTCTCCTAACGAAGTTGCGGGCGCCTAAAGTGCCCGCATCTTAACCTCTTTGTAAAACAACAGGTAACCCGGCATTCTTAATCATCCCCATAAAATAAAATAATTCTTAGTCTATCAAACTCTTTTTAGGCATTTTCGCAAACTCATCGTACGCGAAGACAAATAGTAATAACTGTTCTTTTTCACTGAAGTTGGGTAAGAAGTGACCTATACCAAAACTGTACCAAACCTGGTCGAAAACTGTCCAGGCGTTTTTAACGGGCCAAATGCCAATGGTACTCGAACAGTTATTTTATCATTAAAAAAACTGAAAGACATTCAAATAGAAAGAAATACCTTCTACAACTTCAACCCAATGTACGTATAGATCTTTTTAGGGTTCCGTATCCAAAAAGGTACAAAAGGAAACCTAATGGTGCAACTCTGCCTGTCTGTCCGTCTGTCTGTCTGTCCGACTATTAGACCGTATGAGTACACAAGTACATAAATGAAAACACAAACAGTGTAAAGCTTCTTAGGAAGATTAGACCAACAAATCAATCCAACATAGCATATTCGTAATATTTTCTTCTGTTTCTGCGACATACATCGCGCATATTATCTCATTTGAGTGTAGGGGAACACAAATGAGATAATATACGCGATATAATCCGTATAAATTGTTTTTTTAAAGCATATGCGTGTCCCAGGGTAGAGCAGAATCAACCGTAGGTTAATATTAGTTTGTTTCTATCTTACTTAATTTGTTATTATTATAAGACCAACCAAGCAGACTATTACGTACTGTGTAAATTCTAGTTGTTAAGTTTATGTTTAGTGCAGTCATAGTTCACCCAATTTGTGGATCCACGTAATACCAGCGTCAAATCTCTCTTTTGTAGTTTGGCATTATGCTGAATGGACTCCCTTTCGCACAAAGTAATTTATTCCTCTATTGTATTTTGTGTATGCCTATTATAGCTGCGAAATAAAATAAATTATCTTTTCTTTGCGAAATAAAGTAGATGATATCTTTTTGAACGAAGGTTTCCTTTTGCCATCAATGCTTAATACTTGCCTAAATGTACATATTCTAAATGAATTAATATAAATAACAGTGCATAGTAAAGACAGATAACGTGGAATTCTGTTAATATCATCGACGTGACACTGCTAGCTTGATTTATGACACGCAGCAAGTGCAATAGCGACGTGGTTAAGTCTAGAAACATCGATATCGATACAGCTCGTTTAAGAAATTTTTACATCATAAAAGTTCCGCTACTTTGACCGTAATGTAAGACATTCCTGATTTCGACGTATTTGCAAAGATACTTACATCTATAATAAGCATGATATAAAAAATATTGTTTGTCCGTTACAATTGTATTTAAATTACATTAGCGGTTACTTACGTCATAAAGGCCGACGTCAGGCTATTGCTCTCTTTAATAGGTTAGCGTTGGAATTAAATTCAGTTACGAGTGCGAGCATATTTAAAAGGAAACAGAGATCTTTTTTTGCTGAAGAGGTGTTTTTACTCAGTTGAGGAGTTTTGTCAGCATAAAAATAGTAACAGCTGAAGCGTAGGTACTTATATTTAATTGAGCCTAATATCAAATTTATAATTTATTTATTTATTTATTATTCAAAAAGTTACACAGAATTACAGTGAAAACCAAGGCACTGTGAACTACAAAAATACAAAATGCAAAAAAAAAACTTAAAACTAGTTTGATTTAGGCGACGTAACTCCGTGGCTTCGTTGCGTCGTCTGATCTTGTGTAGGAATAAAAAGTAATATATTGTTTAAGTGGACATTTTTAATGGTTCTTATTAAATGTACTTTTAATTGACCATTATTGTATTTTGTTATTATTATTGTATTATTGTATGTTTCGTTTTTTTTATTAAGAAATAAACAGTCAAGGAATCAAGAACAGAAAAATAAGACCTATAGTTTCCTTAATGTATAAAATATGTATACATAATATGTTTCATTGTTTATGTGTCAGTCGACCCGTGAACGCGACAGCTGAAAAGCTTGCGAAACTTCGGAAACTCAAATGAGATAATATACGCGATATAATCCGTTTAAATAGTTTTATTTCATTATATGTTCCTTAATTTTAATTTCAATTCAACCACAATGCAAATTGTTCAATGAATAAATGACTTATAAACTTATGACATAATATGACGTGAGTAACTGCTAGTGTAATATAAATCCCATCAAAAACATAACATGTAAAAAAATTGCCAAGTCTCGCAATCTTTTCTACCACAAAAAGTTGTGAGATATTATAACCAAGACCAACGACTTGGCCAATCGCACATGGCAATAAACTATATGCAGCAAACCCTACCTAGTTTTATTAGCCCTCTGAACGTAAACTTGGCCCGAAAGAAGATTATTATTATGTTGCCGTGCTTTGGCCAAGTCATTTTTTTTATTAAAAAGATGAAGATGTGTAATATTGATACCGTCACTATAACGGTCACAATAACATGTTGCTAGTTAACTAATTCGATGAACATTTATGAATGACAAAGGTGTGGGATAGATCCATCCCTGGATAGGTGCTACTAAATAAATTAACCGACTTGGTTATAATATCTCACAACTTTTTGTGTTAGAAACGATTGCGAGACTTGGCAATTTTTTATATGTTATGTTTTTGATGGGATCTCATCGCTTTTTGTAGGCAGTCCTTCTTTTTTTCTTTTCGGGTATATCTTATATCTAATATCTTATTACTGGTATTTGGTATCTTGTCTTTTCTTTCTTATCTTTTATCTACCCCCCTTCCCCTCTCTTCTCATTTCCCCCTTTTCCACTCACCCCTTACCATACTTTAATCTTCTCCGTTCTCCACCTTCCTCTTTCATCCCCTTTTGTTCTCCCTCGTTTCCTCCCGCCCCTCCGCTTCGCCATTCCTCATTCTTCCACCTCCCCATTTCCCCCTTATTTCCACCATCCTCTCCTTTAGCTCTCCCCCTCCTTACCCTCCTCTTTCCCCCCTTCTTTCCCCTCTTCCTTCCGCCTCCTTTATTTCGCTTTTAAGTAACGAAAAATTGTATTGTTTATCTGAGGTGCAAATGTAACTTTGTAATCACATACATTTCTATTGAATTACAAATTTATTTATACGGCTGTTATATCTGGAATACTAGACTGAAATTGTACAATGTTTAAGTTTTCTGGTGCTTTATAGACTAAACACTAATAGGGGTCAAAATTTGAACCTTGTAAATCTGCTAGAAGTACCTTAGAATTTCTAAGATCGGTGAGTGAGTGAGTGGCAAAATTAAGGCACTTTGACTTGCAATAAATCTTTAACTATTAGTTATAATTAACTGTAATTTGGAATATATCTAAGGTGTATTATGCCCTCTTGGTTACTGAAAATTCAGGCTTCTAGCTTCATCAGCAAATAAATTACAGGGGGTCGAAAATGACGTGAATGGCTTCGAGAAAAGATGGTACGGCGTGCCTTTGTTTTGCTCGACTTGGCGGGGGCACTGCCGTGCCCCCAGATATGTCTGACGTTCACGGTAATTTTCACTTCAAGTTTCAAATACCTTCAATTTTAACTTAAATAATTGATCTTTACCCTTATCTAATCGAAAGTGTATTTGATGGTTTATTAGTTTACCCTGCGGCAATGGAGCAACTGACTGACTTATTTTTTTTCATTTTGATGGAATAAAAAGCGACAACTGCTCTGCACACACAAGAACACGATGAAAGTTGAAATTTTATCGACATTTCCACTTGTATTTGCCGTTCTTTTCATTGACCAGAACTGAGTGACGAACTTAAAGACACCCTTACCCTTGCTAATAATAAAATGTTTTATTTTTTATTAAACACTAGAAGATGCCCACAGCTTTGATCGCTGTGAAGAAAATAAAGCTAGATAATCATCTTGTCTGTTTCACAGTAGTCACGTAGAAAGTATCCTATAACCATCCAGATCTCATTGTACAAAAAATTGTTGCTATCTACCGAGCTGATTTGGTGTGATAGTCTCGTAGAAACAATACAGACACACTTACATTCAAATATTCAAAAATCGAAAAAAAAAACGATTCACTGACCTTCAAGTAATATATTTCTGAAACTATGATCATTATTCACACATTAAATTTTTATATCTTTAAGCACGATAATTTAGATTACATAGCTTAATATCCAATATTTTTATATATCGTGTTTTCCCATCACTACGAACCCACTGACATGTGGCTCTTAATTATAACTCTTCTCGCCCTCAACTAAAACCACTGAACCGACAAAAAACCTAAAATAACCGTATTTTTAATCCAGATCTGGTTACTGAACTCAACAAAAAACATACACATGTCTACGAATGGGTTAAAATTTCTTTTTTTTACTCAAAAGTGTCGTTCGATTCGTGACGGAAAGTTAGGGGTTAATTTAGTATTTTCAAATGCGTTTTTATGTTTTTTTTGTGATGTTTTTATGATTTTTTCGTATTGAGAGATGAGTAATGGCGACACATGGCAATGATCGTGATTGTTGCCATATGAAACACGTGAGAATTGTTTTTTTTTTGTTCAGATTTAGATATCCTAGAACGAACGTTTTTGGAGCGTTTGCTCTCGAAATAAGTATGACTGCGTTCGGGTGGAATTGCTTAAAAGGATTTCGGTATAAAAATGAATCAGAACTGAAAATACGAGTTAGGAATGTAATGGAACAAAAACAAACGATTTGCACTAAATGCTCTCATTCTGACAATCGACTTAAAAAAACATGGTGACAATCTTACACATGTCAGCCTTACCTTAGTCTCAAATTAAGTTCAGGTAGGCTTGTAATTACGAATAGTATTATAAAGAGCCTTGAAATACATCATATATATATATTTTTTTTAACTCGTGACTTTATAAAGTTACTATAAGGTGCCTGCAACTTATTCGCGGAGGAGAAAAAGTCATTACACCTTTATTTTTTTCTTCACCGTAGTCGGTTAAAAAGTAACATTTGTAGCTACCAAAAATAATTGGAATCTGTTTAGTTGATTTGGAGCGATGAAGCCACAACGACACGTACCATCATCCAAAAAAAAATTGTTTCAGTGACTTCCAAATAGTCCGTATCAGTATTTTTTTCGAAAATATCTATCAATGTTTACATTTCATTTTTACAACTTTATAATAGTATAGATAACTATAGACTAGTTCTGGAATAAATTATTTTTATTTCATTTCATTTATATCAATCGCATGAAACAATTAACATGACGATATCCTGAAAGCGCGCAGCGGATATGACGCAATTCGCCAAACGCACCAAATGTCGCCATTCTCTGACTCATTGATAAGTGATGCCATAACATGAGGAACAGGAAATGCAAAAAATCTACCGAAGAATATATAAGAACAGTACTATTTATATCCATACCCAAGTCATCCCTGGTTGATGTGATTAGATTCTTTTTTTCATCATCATTATATAAACCTACCTTACTACCAATATCTGCTATACATCTATACATATAATAAAGCTGAACAGGGTCGAAAGTCTGTACATGGAAGATATTCGAAAAAAAACTGGCCGGGGATACTTAAAATTGATAACAGAACACGTTCCAACAGTTTTTAGATTTTCTTGACTGTTTGTCTGTTTATTTGTACGCGCATCACGTGAAAACGGCTGAACAGATTTGGATGCAAACTTTACTAATCGGTCGAAAAAATTCCCGGCCAGGTTATAGGCTACAAAATTCAACCCTTAAAAGGGGGGGGTAGCCACTACATTTGATTGAGTTAAGTTTGCACCTGAATCTTATCGCGCTACTTAAGAAGGAGGTGAAACTTCTCGCAAACATGTGTTACGAGCCCACGAATATCGAGAACCTTGCTAAACTAACAGGTGGCGCTAAAATTAATACCTTTTTGGAAAATCCATACTCATATTATAAATGCGAAAGTGTGTCTGTCTGTATGTTACCTCTTCACGCTTAAACCGTTGAACCGATTTTGATGAAATTTGGTATGGAGATAGTTTGAGTCCCGGGTTTGAGGCTACTTTTTATCCCGGAAAAATATCCGCGATAAACGAATTTAAGCCGGACGAAGTCGCGGGCAGAAGCTAGTTTAATATAAAGTTGTAAAAATGAAACTCTGTACATTGAAGATATTTACAAAAATGATTGTAAAGGACTATTTGGAGATCAGTAAATCGAAAAATATTACTTTTGGAGTTTTGTATGTTTGTGTGTGTCGTTGCGGCTTCATCACGCCAAATCGGCTAAACGGATTGCAACTATTGTTGGTACACGGGTAGCTGGGTATCTCCAGATGGTTATAGGATACTTTTTACCCGACTACGCTATAAAAATAGATGGGTTATTACTTTTTCTCCTCCGCGAACGAAGTTGCGGGCGCCTTCTAGTATCTTTATAAAATGCATTGTACATTTCAATTGTACAGTCGGCTTAAGATACTTCGTGACAACCAAAGGCACCAAACAGTTCGGTACATGTCTTTATGTTAGTTGAAATATGATTGTGTTCCAAAGTATTTTGCGACTATGGGTGTCACTATCTAATTGATGCTGACTGTACGTAACATAATGTTAGGTTAAGTTTAGTATTTAGTCATATTTTTTTTCACAGGGCCACACTGATTGCGATGAGCTGGCTTCTTCTATTTCTTCACCAAAATGAAGTCATCTTTATTGCATCTGTTTATCACTTCGTAGGACCAACCTAGTATGTTACAATTGGGCACTTGAATCTGTCAGCAATAACTTTCAGGATGCTTTTGGGACTCTTCCTTCCGCGGTTCATCATCTTCTTCTTCATTGGACCATATCCTCAATCGATGTTGGGAACCATCTTCCAGAACCTGTCCATGTCTTGTGCGAGTCTGCAAAGACTGGCAGTGTCACTAATGATGGACCAGCTTTTGATGTAGACTAACCAGGGGAGTTATTGCCTAAAGAAATTTTGACAATTGGTAACCGAATCAACTGTCATAGACCATACAAAATCATGACACTTGATTCTGATTCCGAGCGTCAAAGGCGTTAGACAATAGGGGGGTAGGTTAGCTTTTTCTTTCCTCTGCTCCTCTTACCGTCGATTTTCCCTTCCTAGAAGTTCCTGATTATGTTGTATTTGTCGTGTCATGTAGATAAGTCCAAAGTATGAGGTTTTCCGTTTCTTTACTGTGCTCAAAAGTTCCAGGTTTTCATTCTATTTAAAACTTCAATGTTTGATACTTTATCTCTCCAGATTTTTTTTTACTTTCTCCGGTAACCTAGTATGTTAGGATTGGGCAGTTGAATCTGTCAGGAATCTTTTTCAGGATGCTCTTGGGAGTCTTTCGAACTCGATTCATAAGCAACGTAATTTTTTTCGCATTTTCGCGCTGAAATCGTGAGTGTTTGCCTCCGCAAACATGTCAGAGGCTACACCATTTCGGTACGAGTAGGTCGTTTTATAAACGGTATCAAGTTAAATAAAACAAACGAAATAATTGTAATGATTTCGTTTAATACAACACTAATTAAGTATAATTTACAATGATCAATAAATGTACGCGAGGCCCTCACTGGGCGCTATTTATCCCCAATAGATTGACAATTACACATTAGTACCACAAATTCACTTTTATTCCGTTACATAATTTCGAAGAACGGAAATACCAAAATTATACATATACTAGAAGGTGCATTCATTCGTGGAAGATTAAAAAATCATAACCCTCTTGTTTTCCTTCAGCGTAGTCGGATAAAAGTATCCTTTAACCATATAACCTGGTACCAAAAATTACCAGAAAGAATTGAAATACCTTTACCCCGTTTTGGCGTGATAAGCTGCAAAGACGCATAAAACGTACATAAAATATTTACCCGACTTCGCTCTTGTAAACAATATGGTTATGACTCTTTTATCTTCCGCGAACGAAGTTCCTGCTAGTTTAAAATAAATTAAGAACTGTGTAATTTGTACAGTCATTAAGACGATTATAAAATGAACAGACTCAATGTCGGTGAAAAAAAGAACCCTTACAATTGCTATAAAATCTTACATTCAAAAATATAACATGTAAACAATAATATGAAAATAATATAGATATTACACTTTTCTAATCAAAAGTATTCACATTCGCGAAAGTCCTAAAGGTTTATGTGTAATTCTCAATTTATTACAACACAATGAAAATGCTCTATATTTTTTAAACAACACATTTCAATTCCAGTAAAAAATGAGACATTAGGGGAGGGGTACTATGGCACCAGCAATTAACAAACTATATTAATATTCAAAAATAACTATTAAAAAATCAGAACGTATTAATTATTTCACTTAGCTTTTTAATATCGAAATTACTAAAAACAATTGGATTATTTTCAAAACCTAACCCACTTAATTTGCTCTGAGATATTTCTGTTATATTTATTTCAAATAATTTTTTTTATATTCCATATCTGATGAGGTATGCAAAATATAATTTATATTAATTATCATACAGTGCTGGCGCCAATACATCTTAGTAAGTATAGCTGATACATCGAAACTTCGACGATAGTTGTATTTAACTCAAACAGTCCTTAGAATGGTCACATTTAACCGCATTTCTATACTATTACGTCAGCAAACAAATGCACATAACCTAAAAAAGGAAGCATTTTAAGACGTAAATACATTGCCATACTTATGGACTAAAGTGGAATGTTCTTGTCGACAGATCTCACGCCGAATATCTGAATAATGGGTATAGCGCTGTAAGTAAGCGCTTAAACATATAAAACTCCTATTAGGTAAGATTGGAACCATATTTGAAGTGTTGAGTCTAGATTTACCAGCTATACCATACTCCCCTTTACATTAAATAAGTTTTGTACTTCACTGCGTTAAATAATGCACAAAAATATACCGAAAATATAATCTATTTCAAACCATGCCTGCATTTATTTTTCTACTTATTCAAGAGTTATTGCAAAATGGATTATACATTTTACATACACATCGAATTACAGCGCTAAGTATTACAAGTAGGTAGGTATACATACTTAACCGTGATATGATTTAACCCTTCTTGAATTTATCAATAACTAGAGAAGGTTTTTGTTATATTTTTCACTGAAATTACTACATCGCCCGGGATAGACGGTAGAAGTCTACCGAAATTAAGTATTACCATTTGTATCTTCTTTAACATAACACTATATCTTTTAATGCACTGCAATGAACCGTTTTTTTCAGACGTGGTAGCGAACTGTCATACCGCCATTTTGTTTTGTTCCTCAAATTTCGCAGTCGAAGATAATAGAATCGATCCAAAAGTTTAAAATTAAGTAACCATGGCTCTGAATCATCGTAATATAAAACTTGATTACTTACATACTTTTACTTTCAGGATTGCAAGCGTACCTATAGGTATTTTCTCTTTCGCAATTTCGACAAAGTCCAAAAGTAGATACAATTCAAAATGGCGGACTGATACGTACAATCCAGAGGAACCTTACAGTCAAATGTCATAATAAACAAAAGAAAAATGCATAAGTACAAAATGCGAGAAAATAATTGCAGAAACGAAATTCGAATCAGATTTCGAAAGAGTACAGTGAAAATTTTTACTACTAAGGTTTTTTTCTAAATTTTCTACAACATGAACGATTTAATATCCAATATTAAGGTATATTTAATAAGTAAACGTTTACACTCGTCTATAATTACCATTTTTAACAATTTACAACTCATGACAATCATGACAAATATTTACAACCTAGCTTCTTAGTCTAACAAATTAAAAAAAAAAACAATTCCTTCGAATCATACAAGCAAGCACACCTGTACCCCACGGCACGCTAAAGTAAGACTTCAGATCATTTTCTTCATACGATAAATATTTGAAAAATCAATTCCGTAGGTACAACTAAGTTTTACAAGAAAGTTTCTTAAACCATGAGCAAAACAAGCGAAAAAATTCCATACAGATCGCTGCCATACTAATTAATAGGTACATATTTTTATAACTTAAGGTACCTACATATTTTGTAATTTATTTTGTACCAACGAAACAGTAGTATCTTGTATTATTGTACTGCAAGATTATTTTGAAAAATGTTCGAAGGGGACATTTTTTTTTGTTCTCAATTAAATAACAACCAGCGCCTATGATGGGATTTTCATGGGATAAATAAATTATGATACATCCGTCACTCTCGCACTCTTGTCGTTGGAAAGAGATGGATGATTTATGGTCCGATGCGATCATTATGACGCTGGTTAGGTTGTCTTTATCTATGAAATAGATTATTCGTCATCCTCTTTTTTATGTGTCATAATAACGGCTGCACATATTGGCGCGAGTGTAGACAAAGGCGATATACATTGCTGTTTTTAAATACGTGAAGCATTGCAACACTTTTAGAATAACGTCAATGTATTTCGGCCTCGCCTTGACTCACGCCATTGCCAATGTGTAGTGCTAGCCAGGGCTTGAAAATCGGTTTATTTTCCGCACCAGTTAGAGCCACACTTTGAGAGCCTAACCTATAATAAAGGTTACGCTCGCAAATAACATCTTTGACTAACCGGTTAATATCTCGGAGCGCAAACAAGGAACGAAATTCATTTACCGGTTAGAGAGTGCTCCCTTCGTTAGAACGTAACCTAAATAATTAACCGGTTGAACCTAAATAAATTGCGGTTTATTTGTAACCGGTTACAAGCCCCGGTGCTAGGTGCATAACAGAGTTGCTCGTTGGAAATTGATAACCAAAACTAACCATTTTAAAAGCCGAAACATGTTTAAAAGTGGTAACGTAAAATTGAAGAGTGAACCAAAACGCTTAGCGTTAACATTAAAACTTTATGTACCTATACGTTTTCCTAAACAGTCCAATATACCTACTTATTGTTCATATTATTTGTATATTACAAATAATGATTAAATATTTTTAAATATTGATATGGACCTTTTAAGGTTAATTTATCGTTGACTTTTTGATTAATTAGCGCAATTCGTTTCGTCTAAAATTTCCTAACACTTAGCCTATAAATAGAAGACCTAATTTCTCAATTACCTTATCTAAAAAAAAACTTAAAAAACATAAAACATTAGCAGTGAAAAAAATATAAACTATAATACTTCAAAGCCCGTTTAACCGGGTCAATTAAAAAATAAGTAAAAAAAATATTTGGTTACTTCTAACTTATAAAAACCTCCCGAGATCGTCCATTTAAATATAAAAAATCCAACAATGAACACACATTACACGTTGTATTCGCAATCGTAATCCTCTAATAACTTGAAATATAACTACACCCGTAAGTATATAAACTTGTATTACATACTGTGATATTCATTAATGTAAACACTATCCTCCGCCAACCTAAAATACACGTTTTATTGCTTCAAGAACAGTCGCCAACCACGAATTGTCTTTGTTCTTGTTAACCTTGATTTTAATTTTTTTATTTGTCAGATCTCTGCTCATTGAGAGAGAGGTTCTCAGCCTCGTCCTTTATGTGCGACGCGGATGGCCGGTATCGGTCATCGCGAGGGTAGTCATCGTAAGGGCTTGTTTCGCCGGAGCGGTTACTGGATGTCTCTTTCGTGGAGTTTGCGTAGTCGGCTGTGGACAAGACAATATTTATTAAAAGCGACGGCTTATTATCATATCGCAAAGAAGCTGTTCCGCTAAAGTTACTTGATGGCAAACTAGACGGTCGTCGCTTTGCGGTACGCCGAAGCCCGAGTTGTTGGACAGCGACCTTAAATCTATAGGAGTAAGTGGCTGGAGAGAAAAAAACCAAGAATGGCAAAACTGACTCGACCAGACCAAGGCCCACTTAGGGATTTAGAACCTCAGATGATGATAAAATAAGCAAGTATCGTAATGTAAAATATATTCAAATTCGTAGGATTATTCGCGCACCTGCTTTGTTATGTCTACAGTGAACACCGAGGGGAAACACAAGCTTGAGATAATTGAATATGTAACAATAATCCCGTCGATCTTTCCTGTCACAGGGATAGAGGTCAGATGGTCAAAACTGCATTAAGAAAGAATTGGAAAAAAGCACTAGGGAAGGGAAAAGATGCCTGAATTGACTAATGTTGTTTGTCTTGTTGAAATTGCAACTATCCGTCTGTTATTCCACAGTCTATGTCGTCATAAAAATTAACTGTGCTAATATCAAAAGCTTGTATTTAGCTCGTTCTTCATCGCTTAGCTATTAAGAATCGCCCTCAAGCTCGGTTCTCCATACAAAGGTATTTACGCTTTCATTTTAAAAGGACTTAGTTTGCTCTGAAACTTTGTACTTAGAATAACTTAAGGTATATGCAGGCCTGTAATTAGTTTATATAGCTTCAGATACCATAGTAAAAAAAATACAGTGAATTTAAGTTTTTGATACAAAACTTGTTTTTGCCGTATTTCGTTTGATTTATAAACTGGAGCCATATTAACTAATTACAGGCCTAAATATACCTCATTTCATTGTATATGCAAAGTTTCGTCATAATCCAACACTTAGTATTAAAATGAGAACGAAACTCCGTTTGTATGGGAAGGTGAAATTCGGCCGAGCTTGTGGGCGACTCTTAATCGCCTCATATCCTGGTCTACCCCGCAAAGGTCCTCAGTCTTCACCCCATGTAAAGAGCTGCAGGCATTAGCAGACTGAATTGTTTTGGCTGAAATGATGATGAGTTACGCCATCCCTAATAAATTACCTTTGTGGTAGTAGTCGGAAGCTCGTAGTTCGTTGATCAGTGCGTAGATATTAGGCTTTACGTCCTGGTCTGCTCGGCTCAGATCCTCTGCCTTCACTTCACCCAGCAGTTGATGACTTCTAGCTGAGGTAATGATGATAATGATGGCGAATTAGGGCAAATTGCCAAAATTTGGCCAGATTATTTACAGCAATTAAATAATCTGGCCACAACTTCCGTCGGGGTTTATTACGCCATTTGTAAAAATACTCGAGAGATAATTATAACAACATGTAGTTTTTATATAGAAGGATAATTTAAGTATATATCCTTCATCTAGACCCTGGCGATTTGGCCAAGAGGACCGCCGGTAATTGGCAATTTACTTCACCTACCTAGGATAGGTTACCTTTGATAGCATTGTCGTAAGCTTGTCGTAAGCTTGCCGTAGCTCATTCTTGGGCTTGATATCCTGGTCTGCTCTGCTCAGCTCCTTAGCCCTCGTGCGAGAAACTGTCCTCTTTACTCAGCAGAGCACTTCTTTTAGCTGTGATAGTGGACTTAAACTCATCCCAAAATTTACCTTTGTTAGAATAATCAGAAGCTTGTAGCTCATTCTTGAGCGCATAGATATTGGGTTTGATATCCTGGTCTGCTCCGCTCAGGTCTTCAGCCTTAACCTCGTGGGAGGAGCTGCTGCTGCCATAGCCGTTCAGCAGAGACGGGCGGCTGAAAGATACAATATTATTAACCATTTTCATATTCACATAGTAAAATTGGATAAGGTTCTCAGGTAAAAGATTGTCGATTTTCAAGAATAATTATTAGCTAAAACAAGCAATTACAAACGTGTAAGGAATATCCTAGTGCTTGCCATTGTTTGGCTGTCAGAAGTATAATATAATATCTTAAGACATTATTTCTTCATTACCGAATCATTACTTGATTGAAAGATTTATTACTGTTATCCATATACTATATATACTATAATATTATAAATGCGAAAGTGTGTCTGTCAGTCTGTCTGTCTGTCTGTCTGTTACCGCTTCACGCTTAAACCGCTGAACCGATTTGGATGTAATTGGGTATGGAGATAGTTTGAGTCCCGGGGAAGGACATAGGCTACCTTTTATCGCGGAAAAATGCCCTTATCCGCGATAAACGAATTTAACAATTTTTTTTAGTTCTGACTGAACTGATGAGCGTTAGAAACCCCATCAACAAAGTACGTAGTAGGTAGAAAGATGTTACTATCATTATTGAACTGATGAGTGTCCTATCAAATCAACGAAGTACATAGTAGATACAAAGACGTTAGAACTATCAAATTATTTTCTATAATATGTACCGTGTCAGGTAAGAACTTTCAGATAACAGATCTTCAACGTATAAGTGGAAAGGCAGGATTCAAGTAGTAATCATGAATCAATATAAGTAGTCAATATAGTTACCTGTAATCATCATGAGAGGAAGGATACTCTTCAGCTCCTTGCATGATGTGATCTTCACTCGACATGTATGACAGGTTGCATTCTTCCATCATGCCCTGTAAAGAAAAAATACCAGTTATAAAACTTCAGCTTTCATGACCAGAGTAGTATAAAGCTGATTTTTAGCTCTACACAGAGCCAAAACTATAAACAAAATATATCAAAAGTCAACCAAAAAAAATGTTTTCGGTAAAATCTACCGAGGCCTTATTTATATAGCCTAAGTTCTTTAGAAATTGAACAATGACAAAGAGTGGGTAGTCTTTTTAATTCATCCATGAATATATATGTATATTGCAAGGAACAACGTACCTGAAGGTTTCGTTTGAGGGCTTCGCTGTAGCCATGAGGGCTGGTCATCATCGGGGGACTCTGGGCTCCCATGAATCTGTCAAATTAATGCCAAATAAAATACTGGTTCCTCAGTCTCATATATAATCAAACAAATAAAATATGAGATTTACTAATGATCAATTACAAATTCAATAATTATTGTAAATTTAGAATGATTCTAATTTGGAAATAAAAATGTAAATAAAACATTACCCCCGGCCACTTCAGACCTCTTCTCTTATGAATGATGATAAATCATCACGCTACTACAATTTACACGAGTGTATGGTGTAACTGTGTACATTTGTGAAGTGTCAAATTTTGAATATCAAAGTCCAATTCGTCTGTAACAGTGATTGTGTTGATGTGTGTCAATGTGTGAGAGAGAAAGATAAATAGAATAAAATGGAAAGATAAAAAGTTAATAAAAGGCAAGCATATCAGAAAAGTGAAAAAAAGTTAGAAATTACCATGCGACAAGAATGCACAAACAAAGCGTAAGAAGCCAAGACGGACCTTAAGCTACTACAAAATCGGGATTTACGTGCTGATGACAAAATGGAGTTAATAGAAGATAAAGATTTCTACAATCTTACTTGGGTATCCAACGACGATCCTTCTTTACAATTCATATTACAACATGCATATCATCAGAACAAACATCTTTTTCATACTTAATTTGGTAATGGTTTACGATAAAATTAAAAATATTGGAAATTACAGTAGCAACATATGGATTAAAGCTAATATTAGACAAGTCATATAATATCGTGATGTTAAAACTATGGCAAAACAATCGGTTATAGCTTCGCACTCTAGGAGTCTAATAAGTTGGTCATGTGCTTACATTTCCATGTTGATATTGTCAGTTTTAAGATATGGTGCTTCGGAATATATCAAAATGTAATTCTTGTAACTTTTGACACAGTCAATTTAATACTAATCACTATTAAGTATATCGTCAAGATTTGCTAACAGTATCTAAAGTTAAGATGAATAAATACAGAACAACTTGAGGAAATGTGAGCACAAGATGATATTATTTTTAACTATAAATTATGTTGGAACAATCACAGTGTGTCTAGTAACATTCTAACATGACAAGTTGATTAATCTAAAGCTTTACAGTGATACACTTTACAAAATGGTCAGGAACATCGATCTAATTTTAAAATCAAAAATTATCACTATTATAGTATATCAGAAAATGATAATTTTTGTTTTTTTTTTTAATTTCACACGATTACTATACATTTGGACGCGATCGCCCAACGATTCTCACATTTTAAACATTGATATCAGGAATTTAATTATTACCATCGATAAATACATGATTTCAATAGCAGTATAACAAGTTTATGAAATTTATCAATTCACATTGAAATCAAAAATAATTTTAATTTGAGAAGTAGCTTTTTTCCAAAAGTACAAATCGTTGTGGATTCAGCAATTTTCTGGTGATTAAATACTATGATAAGTTTTGTATCAAAGTCATAATGTGCGAAGTTTTCTCAGGATGGCCTCAAATTTTACATCATATTTCACAAAAATAAATGACAGTGATTGTAATTGGTCTGCCAAATAGAAGAGAGAGTTTAGAAGCAAAATTGCTAAAACCCAACATTATAGAAAAAAGCTAATGCCTATCCTGTTCGTTGGACGGTCGCAGCTTGGAGCGGGCGCGTCCTTACTGTGCGGGCGGTGCGTTCGGTCCCGGCGCCGGCTCGTACTTCCTCGGCCGGCCCCGGCTCAGGTGACGACGCTTCACGAACTCAGCGTCATCCACCATCCAGAAGGACCCGAAGTCATCCTCGTACCGCACGAAACATTTGTGCAACGACAGGTTCGTCCGGATTGCGTTCTACAAGTCAACCCGATTAGTAGCTGACATAATCAACAATGCCCACCGCGGTGGACAGAGCGATCTGAAAAAACCATTAATCTTAAACTTATAACGCCCCCATCGCATTACAGAAATATTATACGATGGGAACGCGTCAGATCGTCGTGGAAAAACGATTGTCATGCAGGATGGCCCAGAGACCCCGGAAGGAGAATGACAGGAGCGAGGTTAATAGGCAAGCGAGAAACTGTTACCACCGTTGCGCTGAAACCCACGAACACACACAAATAACAAGTCCTAAATACGAAAAATGTACATGACCTCACAAGTCGTAGCGATATAACCGATGACGAAACTGACGATATAGAACCACCAGAAGATTACAATAATAATGAAGTTGAACAAACCAGACTGGTTAGAGAAAAAATAATAGATTTGGCTGAGCATGTTAAAGATTTTGGTAATAATATTATCGGTTATAACTCTACTTACAATCATGATTCAAAATTAACTACACAAATAATTACAGATCCAAATCTGAAACGAGACGAAACGTTTATTTACACAACAAGAGTTAAGTATCTCTAGGTTAGATAGAAAATATTTAGAAGATTAAAATGTTAGATTCCAAAAACTGTTGAGTGTACCCATAGTCTCTGTGTCAAACGTGTGTGTGTGTGTGAGCTGATTTGTGAGATGTCGTGACTTTCAATTATTGGTACTCAATTGTCATTTAATTCAGTAGGTAACGATTAACGTTTGAATAAGTTTTCCATTTTGAGAAATATTTTCTTCAGAAAATGTTGTACATGTGCACTTTCCGTTACATTCAATTAAATAAAATTATCATTTTTTTTTTCCTCCGTGAAATGTTTTGTAAATGTTTTTTGTTTTTTTTTTAACTCGTTTTGTGCTAATTTTTTTGTTTACGTTGTTTAGGTTTTTTTGGAATACAATTTTGTGAAAGTGTAATTTGTAATATTGTTCGTGATGGTGTAGGAGCGGAAGCTGCAATTTTTATGCGTGTCATCATTATGTGTTTTTTGTATTGTAGTTTTGTGAGTAAGTAACTTATATTAACGAAAAATAAAAAGGTGATTCTGGCTTGAATCACTGTGTCAACGATTATATAATTGGCTATGAATGGAACTGTATTAAATTGTTGATCGACTATACGATGGTGTTTTTGTAATAATCAGAGTTTCAAAATATGTACATTATGCACGCAGGCTCGCACAATAGAACATTTCTTTATAATTAAATATTAAAATGGGACAGTACGACAGCAAAATGTGGCTGGTGTCGTCAGTGAATAAAGTTCTTTTGCACGTCAGTCATATTTTTAACAGCACCAAGACATATATTTACTCGTTAGGAATTTAGTAGCTATTTGTAATAATTTTCTCACTTGACGTATTAGCATTATTGTACAGCGCGAAGAAATACTGCTAGCATCTTCGTCGGGACCATGCCAAAGGGACGCACTTTTTACACTTGTTTTAGCTCTTGTTTAATTTAATTTCAGTTTTTATTTATTACCTTTTTTCTAATCACTTTCTTACAATATAAAATCAAATATTTTTATGGGATATTTTTATCCATTTTATGTAAGATTATAACACGTTACGTGTAAATTGTGATACAACTATTTGTAAGTGTCCGTGTATAAGTCATTACATAATGTAACGCTGTAATAGTATAGTTACGTAAAATTTGTAATGTTACACTGCTATGTGTAATCCATGTGTCCATGCAAGACGTGTCGTGCAAAAATCAATGTTATTGTATTAATTGTGTAATGTATTGTGAAATAATCCGTATGTCCCTGTAACAATGTAATGTGTAATTTTCTGTGAATCCGTGTAAGTGTAACATGTAGATGAGAATGTGAATCCGTGTAAATGTAACGTGTAGATGTAGATGTAGATTTCTATATATTTATAAAACAATGTAACGTGCAATAACCTTGTAGTAAAATTAAAGCGTAATTTTTCTTGTATATTTAAAAGTACAAATTCAACATATTTTGTCCGTGCACTTAAATATATGTTTTCGTGTAATAATGTGACGTGTCAATGTAAGTAGTGATGAAGAAGTGAAATGTATAATAGTTAGTGTACGGTGTAATGTAACGTGTAGTAATATTTTGGATATGGGTATATAAAAGTGTATATCCACGTGAAATGTAACTGTAATAGTCAATGTTTCGTCAATGTATAACGATTTGTATTGTATAGCAATGTAATGTGTCCGTGTACTAATGCAGTGTGTAATAATTCGTATTTTGTCAACGCGACGTGTAATCATGTATGAATGTAGCCTCTCATATGTCGGTGTGCCCATGTTAAAAGTATCGTGTAAGTAGACAATGTATATCAGTGTTACAATATCAGTCCTTGTTTTATAGGAATGTAACTATATTAGATTTTTTTCTTAGAATTGTAACGTGTAATGTAGCCAGTGTTACTATGTTACTATGTCAGTCTTTGTTGTATAGGAATGTTATTAGTCCGGTTTCGTAGAATTGTAACGTGTATTGTACCAGTGTTACTATGTCAGTCCTTGTTGTATAAATGTAACTACGACTATTTTAGTACTTTTCCGTAACATTGTAACGTGTAAGACTCATTGTATTCGTGTAACAATTAAAATTATAATAATCATGTGTAGAGAAATGTAACGTTTTATGCAACGTAACGTGTAACGGTGTAACGTTTCTATGCGTATATAACGTGTACCAGTCAATTTATGTAGGAAAGTTAAGTGTAGTAGTCAAGTGTATAGCAATGTAACGTGTCCAATAGCGTACGTATAACAGTCCGTGTACAAGTGTATCGTGTCCGTGTATCAGAGGACAAGAGTCGGTCGTCGCGGCGGGGTCCGTACCCCGCGTGCAGCGGCGGCGGCGGCGCGTGCGCGGCGCGCTGCGGCCGGCGCTTGTAGAACTCCACCTCGTCCACGGTCCACACCGCGCCTTTCACGTTCTCCACCCGCATGAAGCATTTGTGCAGCGACAGGTTGTGACGCACTGCGTTCTGTTGTACTATACTATGTCTTTATTTGGTCGAGGGTTAGGGCTAAAGTTGCGACGATGGCTTATTGAATGGACATTTGGAGAAGCTGGTGTGAGATCAGGAGTCGCTGATCGCTCTTCAAACACGTTTCAAATTATATTGATGTTCTTGTTTATTTTAGTAATATTTTAGGACATCGTTAAAAGCCACGAACACAGAACTCTATTGCCAGGCTCTAGATAAATATTGAAGCTTTGTAACAAACCGGACATCTTTAAAGAGGTTCTAATGTATAAAGCTCTTTAGCTGATTCTTATGGTGTAAAAGTAGAAGTATATTGAGTTTCAGTTCAAGCTTAGTATCAATAAAGCACCGTCATGAATAAGCCTTAGGTTATAATTCACATTCATTATAATAACACTATACAGATTATCATATTGATATCTAATATTCATGTTCACCAAAATTTTCTTCACCTTTTACAATTTAACTGTATCTTTCTATACTTTGTTGATTAACATAATGGTGTTGACATAAAACTTTGGTGAAAATAAATAAATACACATAATACTTACGTAAAAATATTTCTACTACAAATACCTGTTTTCCCTAATCGTCAGGAATTATTAATAATATTAGTTTAGTAATAACGGTATTACAATATCAAACAACTTAAATTCTCAAATAAACTATTTTTTTTACACATTTTCTTGATCAATATTTTTTTTGAGAAATATTTTCAAGCAAAATTTGTAAAGTGAACAATAACGTACCTTCCACGTGGCTGCATTGCGTCTGAAGTAGCAGAAGGTTGTCTGGAACCAATTGTAGATCTCGTTGAGGGTTAGCTGCTTGTCTGGAGACTCAATGATGGCCTAAAATCATAAGATAGTTTTATAAACAATCATTTTTTTAAAGTTCTCAAAGTGTCCTCTGCTTCTAATAATAATAAAATCTACTTTTCCCTTTAAATGTATCATCTTAATGCTTTTGGAAAAAAATGTAGACCTGGTTGGATTTAAAATTCCTCTACTTTATTATTGAAAGCAGATATTCAAATTTAAATAAGACTATTTAACAAGCTAAAAGTGATTAAAAAAACGTTTCACGTACTATGCCATACTGAAGAAAAAAGGAACCCAAATCTTAAATAAAAACCCTGCAGGTCCTAAGATACTGCCTAGCGGTACATCCCCATTCGAAAAGGAGATTCATTGTCCAATAGTTTATTATAAGTAGATGACATGAATGCATATGTTACTTTAAAAGCAATAATACTGATGTCTATTTGAACTATCTTCATATTAGATACCCAACATATTTGTTATTGTTATGGTCAATCAAACGCTTAAGTCAATACGAACCTGTCGAATTAGCGAAGCATACGTGAACGGAGGCCGGACATCCGCGCTTTTATAAAATTCGCGGTTGCGTTGAATTTCTGAAAAGTAAAACGGTTATAAAACATATAAACTAGGTAGTAACAAAAAAAATCTTTTAATTCGACGATACATTTTAATTAAAAAATCGAACTCAAAGAGAAAAAGCTGCAATAATCCAATTGTATTCTACCGAAACTTCATTAATTTGCTCTAATTCTACTTAAGCTATAGTGTACTTTAAAACATAAAAAAATTGTAGTGTTTAATAACATGAACTAATGGAGTCCGTACTCAAATGATGGATTTAGTGAAGATAAGTTGTTACATAAAGCGTGCTTCAATTTTGAGTTCAAGCATCACAGCTGTTTTCAAACAGAAAAACTAAACAAATAATGATTACCTAAAGACTGAAATTGTAATACTGTTTTACCTTGTTGCACGTCTAGTCCAGCTCTTTCGAGCATGTATGGAAGACCTTACAGACAAAAATGGTTTTCATTCAATTTTATTGAATATATAAATGTCTTCTCCATGAAAGAACTTCGAAAAGCTGCACACAATTTAGTGATAATGTCAAGTCAAAAAGAATACCAAACACGATCAATGATTGATACGCTCAACAATCATCACCTCCATACATTTCAATGTTTCCTTGCTAAAGATCCCTGATCAGCAAACAATAATTCTTTTTTTTATTTACAAGTTGGTGAAACGTTTGTAGAAAGAAAATTCTCTTATATTGGTAAGCCCGTTTTTGAATCACACATAGTTTCACAAAACTACGTAGGTTTAGTACTGTTTTAGAAACTTACCACCAGCTATAGCCACACCAGACTTGTCGGAGACTCGGCGACGCACCGGGCCTGGAGATGTGCCTTCGTTAGGAGCTCCTGGAATTGAAAACAACTAATATTCCAATTGCTCAGTGGCTCAAATAGAATTTAACGCATGTTAGACGAGGTCAGCGCACTATCAACCACTGTGCTGATCTTTTTTATCAATGACGTTGATAGGACCCTTTAATTCCTTTTACATTTTTAGTTATTTGCACCAAGTAATAAAATGTTATACGCTAGGCGTAATTTTATCATTTATAGGGACTTTGCAATGAAGATAATGGTGTCAACATGGAGTCAAATGTTTCTCCTGAACGTATGGTTCACTGTGTGGGTATTAAGACTGATGGCCGGAAACCCTTATTATCATCCATTTATATTTTCATCCATTTTATGTAAGATTATAACACGTTACGTGTAAATTGTGATACAACTATTTGTAAGTGTCCGTGTATAAGTCATAACATAATGTAACGCTGTAATAGTATAGTTACGTAAAATATGTAATGTTACACTGCTATGTGTAATCCATGTGTCCATGCAAGACGTGTCGTGCAAAAATCAATGTTATTGTATTAATTGTGTAATGTATTGTGAAATAATCCGTATGTCCCTGTAACAATGCAATGTGTAATTTTCTGTGTAAGTGTAACATGTAGATGAGAATGTGAATCCGTGTAAGTGTAACATGTAGATGTAGATGTAGATTTTTATATATTTATAAAACAATGTAACGTGCAATAACCTTGTAGTAAAATTAAAGCGTAATTTTTCTTGTATATTTATAAGTACAAATTCAACATGGCCGGAAACCCTTGTAGTGACAGTAACATGCAACTACTATAAGCCACGTCTTCTAGGCAAAGTATATTTCCTAGATATTGAGAAGACTGGGTAATAAATACGTAAGTATGGCTCAGCGAATGGGTACTAAGGTTGCTCATGGCTGGATCGGTAGGTAGAATGATAGTCCGTTATATTATTGGACTCAAATGCTTCCTAAAAGCTGAGGAGAAGGTCCAGCTCACCACATGGGTTATTCCGTTGGCGAAGACTCCTCATACTTCACAGTGAAGATGATCATCATGGAAGCCAATGTATTGGATTTAACTCGTTACTAGGTGCTGGGGTGTGGGTGGGGAGGCTAAAATCCTTCATAGTGGAGATGATACGAGGCAATATGTAGTCAAACGGTTCTTGTAGATCGACTCACCATGTCATGTGGGTGGTTGGACTGGTGGCGACCGGAAACCATCACAGTGGAGTTGACACGTGTCATATGGAGTCAAATGGTTCCTACAGATCGACTTACCATGTGGGTGCTTGGGTTGGTGGTGGCTGGAGTCCCTGGCGGCGTGCAGGTGCCGCATCATGGCGGCGAGGCGGTCTCGCTCGCGCCGCAACTGCAGCTCCAGCTGCGCGACCACCTGCATCTGGACGCGCGCCTGCGCGGCGGACCGGTCGTCCAGCGTGTGAGCAGCTTCCAAATGCCTTATGAAAAAGTTTTTTTTTGAGAATATGCATCCATAGGAACTTTTCCACGAAATGGATTATTTCACTTGGAAAGTGATAAGACTACAAGATGAAAACCTAGAATGAAGATAAAGCCACAGAACAAATACCTAGTTATTTTTAGTTAACTGGGTAAACAATCTTATACGTAACCCCTTTTTTCAAGAACATACTTGAGGAACGCCTGGTAGTCATCGGCCAGGGCATCGCAGCCGGGCCACTTGCAGACTCCACGGCCGAACAGCGGGTGCTCTTCCATTTCGCTCCCCCACAGCATAAGACCTGTGCCATCACATCACACTGTTAATACTAGTATACAACCTGGGAATTTTCACCGAAACGCCATTAGCATAGACAAATACATTGCAATAGCAGCGACTAGTCCGAACAGTCTACCACCAGTCCACCACGAGCACTCTGCGAAATTACATTGAGGAATCATACTTCCAAGTGTCTGCCAGGAGACAAAGTGAGGTGAGTGACTAATCCTTAAAAATATTTAACAGAAGCTATTTATCTGCCACAAGAACGCTGTATAAAATCTAACAAAGATGATTTCTGATTCTGACCATTAAGGTAAAGTCATCTCCGCAGCCCTGGTGCTTTGGGCACTGCGACCCTACCCAACTCTAAGTGACCGCCTGTGGCATTCCCGTTCGTGGATTTGCGATCTCCCCACTGAATTCGATTACTGGTAAGGAACCCGAGCCAGATCCTAGGTCGAAGTCAGGTTCTAAAAAAAAAGAGATAATCAAACATTTTTCAATTCAAACATTGTTTCAAACCTGGGGGTGCATTAGGAGGCACGGAGAGTGGACCGTGCATGAGGTACTGGCGCTGCACAGCTTGCAGCTGCTGAACCAGCTGCTGCTGTTGTGCACCCAGCTGTTGCTGGAGGGAACCTGAGGACAACACAGTACTTATAAAAAGCTCCGTCTAATATCGAGGATGACTCAGTTTTTCAATATTTATAAGAGTAGGCGCAAAAATCACGACAGCTCATTTATTTTTAAATAATTGTCTCACTTCTAACCTTGAAATAAGATTTACGTGGTTAAAAGATTTGGAGGGGTGTCAAATTCTTCTACACCTTATGATTAAATTGTTGTTTGTTCGTTTACTGACACCTTTTTTGGCGATCATGACCATTATTGCTACTGAAATCATTAAGACAATCGAAGCATTTATTACAAGTGATTCCGATTCATTGCCTTCTTCACTAAAATTTAAGTTTTTGAGATGGTTCCTATCCGTTAACCTTGTCAGTCTATCTCTCCAGTACTGAACCATTTAACCTCTTAACGATTTTTCTGGTAATACTTAAATATCATGGCATTTCTATGAAAATCACGATTTACCATCACGATCTTCCTGATTTTTAAAGTGAATCGGCCGAAAAGCTGGTTAAATTTGCAAAATGCAAAGATTTTGTAACAAATAGTGACACAATTCCAAGACTCGCTGACTGGACTCTGTAGCTTAATAGAGCGTGCGCCCCGTCAAGACACAAATTCAAATCCGGTCGGTGTTTGATTTTTTTCATGATTCAGATCTAACTAACCCTTCTTCCCCACTGCTGAACTGGATTTACAAGAATGAATCAATTATAATCCCTGGTCAAGATAAGGTATTCTCCGCACTCCATGATTTGACTTGTTAGAACAGGGAACTTACCAGGTGAAGCATCGGGAGGCGGGAGATGCGACTGCGATAGCAGATTAAGGTTGATCTGGTCCTGCAGCCTCGACTGCTCCAACTGCCTCTTGGCAGCCTCCGAGGACATATGCTGTTCAAATAAGAAAATATTAGGCCTTGCAAGTGGAGGGATCAACTTTTCCTTGTTGATATTGTGTCCAGTGAGTCAGGGGACAATAGTGACAGAAGTTCTAAGAAAAATGCTAATAATGTAGGCTATTAACATACTGACGAGATGGGCCCTTGAAAAATTAGTATTGGCTAGATTTTTTTTATCGTTTAAAATCGTAGTTTTAAAGAGTGACTCAGGAGACGCAAATTATGGCAACGAAGTACAGAAAAAAGTTGATGGACCCAAGTAATATAAGGCATAGAGTTATGACGTGTCCTGATGAATTGATTAGTTATCTTACAAGATCTAAGAATATTTCGAGAAGATTCGTTATTTCAGTCAACAATCAAGAGATCTATCCTGTTTATAAAATTTTCCTTTCAACAGAGAATGCCATTTGATCTGCATACCTGGCACAACCAGGAGGAGCCAGTCCTAATATGAGGTCATAAAGACGTGATGGTAGTAGACTCTTAACTGTTTCAGCATAGGATGCTTCTGGAACTGCCTCTACTTTACCAAAGCCTGAGAGTTAAGAGTGCTAGTCTAGGCCTTGGCAAGCAGGACAGAAAAATAGCCAAGATCTAGTTGCAACGTGGAACAATTAAGACGCGGCGCCTTTAAACCTTTACCTGTTTCTGCATATGGTGCTGATGGAACAGCCTCTGCTTCATAAGCGCTTGCAGCTGCGAGTGCTGGTCAAGGAGTTGCATGGCCAAAAGGTCTGGCGCGACCAGGGGCAGCGGAGAGCGGGCACCCGCGGCGCTGCCAGATGGCGAGACCGGCGCTGGTGAGGAATGGGCTGATCCCGCTGTGGGGGATGTTGGAGCTGATGCCTGCAAATGGAAATATAATTCTACTAGATGTCCTAGCCAAGTTTCACTAACCTCACTGGCAAATTGAGGTTTATGACAACTGTTTGTGGTGAGACGCATCATCATCATACGCCTCTAACAGTTTGCGGAGTGCTAAGCCTTTAACATGGCACGCCGACTGGCCCGGTCCTGGGCCTCTCTCATGCAAACCCTATGGGTAACTGTTACAGTACAAGGCAAAACACTAAGAGTCTGAAATTATGAACAGCTATAGTGAGAGAGTGACCTGAGTGAACGGTGATTGAATTGCCAAAATTCTTGGAAAAAAGTAGCAGTCACGCTTCCGGCCTTGGAGGAAAGGATTGAGGAGAATCACAGCTGATATGCGATTATTAATTATTATGTCTTTTAAGCCTTAATGTAGAATGTGAATTGGAAAGGAAAAGTTAAGGAGGTAAGTGAGGAGTAATATCAGATCTATAAAAGTACACAGCTGCTTCTAAAGTCTAGAAGTGCCTGTACATACCCGAGCAAGAGCGAGAGGCTCATGGTCGCGCGGGGGTGAGGCGCGGCGCGGGGGCGAGCTGCGCCGGCGGCGCCGCGCTTCACCGCCCCACCTGCCGGACTCGTCTCTGTAAAGATCATGGTACACCCATCAGATATTTTGTAGGTTCAATTTAATATAGTGTCTGTATGTTTAGTATTATTAGATACGACTTGAAGTAATAATTAAGCACCATACCAAAATGAAATTCAATACATCATACTGAACTTAGAAAATTGAAAGACCAAAAATCTGCATATAAAAATTAACTACTCGTATATTAAATCGGTTTAATTCGAGCGACTTATTAAGTGAGTTTGGCTATCTGTGGCTTACCTGTCCAAACACCGGTCCAGCTCGAATGAGTTTAGTAGCGGCGGCTTCGCGGCGCCCCCCGGGGTAGAGTTTAGTGCCGGCTCGGGACCCTGCGAATAAACAGACAAACATACACTATCTGAAGAACTAACTTACAGCGCGACCAATGGCGTGCAGTCTATACAGGCACAAAAGGCACTGCCCTGAATGACAATGGCTCCATAAAGGCATAGAGAAACTGCCTACCTTGAACAACCATGGCTCCATATAGGCACAGAGAAACTGCCTACCTTGAACAACCATGGCTCCATTTAGACACAGATAAATTACCCTGAACGACCATGGCTTCATATAGGCACAGAGAAACTACCCTGAACGACCATGGCTTCATATAGGCACAGAGAAACTACCCTGAACGACCATGGCTTCATATGCACAGAGAAACTGTCTACCCTGAACGACCATGACTTCATATAGGCACAGAGAAATTGTCTACCCTGAACGACCATGGCTCCATATAGGCACAGAGAAACTGCCTACCTTGAACAACCATTGCTCCATTTAGACACAGATAAATTACCCTGAACGACCATGGCTTCATATTGGCACAGAGAAACTACCCTGAACGACCATGGCTTCATATAGGCACAGAGAAACTGTCTACCCTGATCGACCATGGCTCCATATAGGCACAGAGAAACTGCCTACCTTGAACAACCATGGCTCCATATAGGCACAGAGAAATTGCCTTCCTTGAACAACCATGGCTCCATATAGGCACAGAGAAACTGCCTACCTTGAACAACCATGGCTCCATATAGGCACAGAGAAACTGCCTACCTTGAACAACCATGGCTCCATATAGGCACAGAGAAACTACCCTGAACGAACATGGCTCCATAATATGGATGGAGCCTTGGCTCCATAATCTGGCCGAATATGTCGCACTAAGACACTTGATACCAACCAAATGTACCATATTCTTGGAAAGAAAATGATTTGATTTGATTTGATCGTTCAGGGCCTGAACGACCGGGCCGGGCCGCGGAGCGTTTCAACCGCTGCACTTTTATGTAACGAATTTTATACATCATACGTGACGAAATTCGATAAAAATTTTGAATAGAAATAGAAAATGATGCCTTGCCTACCTTATGCCTAAAACTCCGATGCGTTTGTCGATTTTATTCACCAGTAATTTGTTACATAAAAGTATCGGCGGTCGAAACGCTCCGCGGCCTGTCCCGACCATGGCTTCATATAGGCACAGAGACAAGAGCGCGACGCCCGGAAAAAGAAGAGCACTTGGCGACATACAAGTTGTATATATCTAAAAAAACTTCACATACACAATTGCACACATAGTCTAAGTATTGGTTTCTTTTTCACTGAACCCTAACACCCTGTAACACTATGACCGTTGACTGGTAAAGAGTGCAATTTGGCATTAAGTCCGTCATTGTAAATATTATAAACACATAATTAATTAGCTAGTTCGATAAGCTATTATTAATAGAATAAGTTACATGTAGTCCAACCATATGCCTTCTAACAATGGAGCGGCATAGTCCAGTCAGTGACAATGCTCTTAATAAAGAAAAATAATAAATAAATATTATAGAGAAGACGGGTTGTCGCTACCACCAGCTTGAGACCCTGTAATACATCTCATCAAGGAACAAGCGAGACACAGGACTGCAAAACCTTAATTTCCGAACGGTGTAAAAATAAAAATATCTTATCTGTTAAACAGTAGTTTAATAGTATTTGTTTTTAAAATATTATAATTAGTAATGAGGTAGCCTGGGAGTTTTTCTTTGCAGCGTTTCTTTTCTCCTCAGTACACCTCATTTGTGAAATGCTGCTTGGTAAATTATTAAAATAAAATAATTAAGCCCATATCGCATGTATGTACACCTTTATTTGTTTTTTCAAAGTGGGCAGTTTGCACAAATTGTAACTTTGACAGAGGAAAATATCTCTTTTCTCAGTCTACCTGTGACCATGGAAAGCTGAAAAGCTTCCGAAACGACGGGAACTCAAATGAGATAATATAAGCGATATAATCTGTTAAATTGTTTTATTTAAATTTTTTTGGTTCCTTAACTTGTATGGGAACCGCATATCGGCGTTCAGTTTCTCTGCAGTTTGTTCAAACTAATTGCAGTTGCAATGCAGGTCATTTAAACTGTAACAGTAAATCATAGTTTAATTGCCCCGTGTGTTGTCGAATGTTTAGTGAAAACACATCTCGTACGCCACAGGGTGAGGTCATACGGCAAACATGTTTATACGCCAAGTGCCCGGTACAATAACATGGGTTATTTTTTCAAGTCTACAGGGTGTTGAAATAATTAAATAATGAACTTTTCACCTCACTTGTTCGGAAAAGTTCCGTTTACAGGGCGAAATCTGTGTAGAAAAGTTCGTATTATCCGTGGAAAAGTCATTTAAAGTCCGAATATATATGTTTTTACTTGTTTCTTTGATTATGAGTGAGTTTCATAGGTTCATTAACACTAGTTATAAATGAAAAGATAATCAGTTTGTTATAATTTCATAGTTTTTCTTACATCTCACATTTTTCTCGCTGTAAATAGGTGAAAAGTGTCACACGGCTGCAAAATTATTTGACTTCTCGTGCTTTGAAGCCTCGTTACGCTCAGGATTTTGTATTTCAACCACTCGCTCCGCTCGTGGTACATTTTTAGGTTCCTTCGCTTACTCGGCTTTCATTTCAAGCACTTGCGCCAAATAACTGTGCGTTTTTAAGCTGAACTGTGGAATAAATTGCCGCCTGCAGTATTTCCGGACCGATGCGACCTTCAAGCCTTCAAGAAAAGAGCGTACTCCCACCTGAAAGGCCGGCAACGCACTTGTGACTCCTCCGGTGATGCAAGTGTCTATGGGCGACGGTGAGCGCTTACCATCAGGCGACCCGTCTGCTCGTTTGCCTCCTATGTCATAAAAAAAATTACAACTTTGCAGCCTTGCATAACAAGTTATTATTATTCTGTAAGTACAAGGGTACTTTTATAAATTGAACATAGAAACTTAACAAGGTAAAACGAAACGCTAAAAAAGGTGAAGTCAGAAAGTATAAAATACATTTTCTATATTATTACAAAGTTATAAACATTAAAAGTCTGCACATTGAACATATTTAAAAAATATGTATATTATAACGGACTATTTGGAGGTCACTAAATGAACAATCTTTTTTTTTTTGTTTTTTTTTGTATGTGTCGTTGTGGCTTCTTCACGCCAAATCGGCTAAACGGATTTTAACTATTTTTGATACACGGGTAGCTGGGCATCTACCAATGATTATAGGATATTTTTATTCAACTACGCTGAAGTAAAAAAGAGGCTCATGACTTATTTTCCGCAAACGAAGTCACAGGCACCAACTAGTATTTAAATAAGCACTTATCACAACAAACCGCCGCTGTATAAGCCTATACAAATTTATTATATAGTGTTACATCTAATGTTTATAACTTCGCTACATGACGTATTGTGTAAATTAAATAATATAAACAAACCGTGACATCATTTTGGCTCGCATTAGTAAGAGTTCATAAGTCACTGTCGATTTGTGTTTAGAATAAGGCCTATGTTATTCATTCTTTGCGACTAGCACAAGACCGAGACCGCGTACAGGACGACGCAGCTTCGAAAGGCCCTAACAAGATATAGAATCCAAATATGAATAAGTTATGTAAGAAATTGCAATGCCCTAACAGGGTATCATGTACCTACGTATTAGGCTTGTGTCCTAAAAAAATGTAATCAGTCTTTAAGTTAGATTATCAGAAAATTGGACACGTACTTTTTCTTTTGTCAATTAAACAAAAAATATGAAGATATAGCCCGTTAAAGTTCCCCGTGACGTCATGCCATGCATGTCATGCGCCCGCACTCCCAAACTTTGACGCGCTTTATCTTTGTCTTTTTTGTTTGATAGACAAAAGAAAGAATACGTGTCCAATATTTTTTGATAATTTAACTGACGCACGAATTAGAATTATGTTTTTTTTACCCAGGAAACTACCCTATTGTAATGAACATGATATATGAATATATGAATAAGATGCACCGACAGTCTGGGTCTTTTACTAACTCAGAACCATCTTATTGTACCGGGTAAAATAGCCCATGTTATTGTAAAACAGGAGATGCAAAGTCGTGTCATCAACAAACAAATTTTTCATGCATATTCCCATTTCTACAAACGCACATAATAAAAACCGGCCTGAATAAATAAATAAAAATATTGTAATCATTCCTTGCCAAAGTATTTCTGATCTAGGCCACCCTGTACTTCCCGTGGTAAAAACCTAGTACAGTCAGCAGCAAATAGTCTGTAGCATCCAAAACGTGAGGCGTTTTTGGCGATTTTCCGAAACCCCTCTGGTGAGATCTAGTGAGATTTGTCTCCCCCAATCTCACGTGAGATTTTTCAAAATGCGTGTCAAGTGTAAATACGTTGGTTTTACTCTAAAAAAAACATAATTTGCTTAAATATTTTTTTTTTAAACCACGATAAAAATTATGGTGTGAGATTTTGGCATATAAACGAGAATGATCGATGAAATAAGAATGAGGAAATCGACGCGATGGGTAGGAGGTATAATACATATAGTGTAATTTCGGTACTCTCCTCGGACGAACCTGGAATCGATTTTATTTAATTAACGAGTTTGAAACCTTTTTCATTTTATCGTCGACGAGAAACTTTTCCGACGAGCGAGAAGGAATTATTATTGGAATAACTACAGACTGAATTAAAATTGAAGCGTAGCACGAAGGGATATTTATTACCCGACTGCGACAAAAGAGGTTTATGTTTTTTGAGAGTATGTATGTGGGTAAGTAGGTATATCGTATTTCTAATATTTTTTGTCCTGTCCTTTTATTTACTTTTTAACCTGTTATATGCATTAGGTAGGTTAGGTTTAAATAAAACAATTTAACAGATTTTATGGCGTATATTAGCTCATTTGAGTTCCCCACGTTTCGGAACCTTTTCAGCTTTCTATGGTCACGGGTTGACTGAGAAAATATAGAAGTTATATACGCGATATAATCCGTTAAATTGTTTTATTTAAATGAGTAATAATCGCGAAAACAGAAGAAAATATTAGGTTAGGTTTGTTTTATAATAATCCTGAAAAGTTTACGTGTTTAAAAAAATTCATTATGCCAAATGATGATTATGACAAAAAACTTTATGCCAGATGAGGATAAACCGTCTGAGACATCGTAGCCCTTGAAGAGATAGACCGATTTCGATTTCGTATTTTGTGTATGATAGGCGACTTCATTAAGAGTGTGTGTAAAGAGAGAGTGTAGTTACGATTTAAGAAAATCCGTTCGGCTTTTCTAAAAAAATCAGCATTTTTCTAGATGCGTCGCGGATTTTTATCAGCGCACCGGTCAGGTATTTGGGGGACGGGTACAAAGTGACCTCAAGTGTATCTATAACTTAAAAAATGAATCATTACATACTAACTATCATTTACTTAAAAAACCGGCCAAGAGCATGTCGGACCATGCTCAATGAAGGATTCCGCAGCCGTTTATACAAAAAAAATGCACTACAGATGGAAAAAAATAATAATTAAAAAAACAAAAAACCCGACTGCTTAAAAAAAACTAAAAAGAAAAAAACAAGTTCAGTACCTTCGGGACCCATAAGAAAACTGTATCGACGCAAATCTTCCCAACAATGGGTACCGACTGTTTAAAATCGCTATGTTCCACATTAGAATTTATTATTTGTTTTATGTGAGTATCGATCATGAATCACGAAACATTTCCATTATAACTTGACAAGGGTAGGTACTGGACTTGTTTTTTTCTTTTTAGTTTTTTAAGCAGTCGGATTTTATGTTTTTTTAATTATTATTTTTATTTTAAACTTTTTAGTTCAAATTATAAGTCAGTAAATTTCGCAATCTTTATCGTGGGGGTTATTGAGAAGCTTGCACAGATTTATTTACAATTAAATGAAAATTTAGTGAGAACGGGTTGCGAACCAACTTTAAATCGTTATAGTTCCTAACAGGTCATTCAAAATTAAAAATGATAAAACAAACTTAATAATGATTTTTAAATCCCTATTCAATGATACCCTACTCAACATAGTACGTCGATTTTTATTTTTTTCTTTTTTACAATATGGCGTCTCATTATCGCCATTTTGAGGTTTCATCATTTTCATGTCTTTAGTGACATTCGCCCAATTAAGACAAATCGATTGACGTAAGAATCATCAAAATCCGTCCACGCGTTTGGTCTCTACAGTGCCAGATAGGAACAAACATACATACATACATACATACATACATACATACATAGACTGATAAACACATTACCCTCCTTTGCGTCGCGCAGTCGGGTAAAAATACGATATGAAAAAAAAACACTAACAAAAGAGCGTATCTCCCCGGCACTTACGTCCTTTTGCTGAGAAGCGCAGTTTTTTGGCAATAACTTAAAAACGGTATGACCGATCATGTTGGAAACAATTTTCTTTGGAAGTACTTTATACTTGTTATTTTTTTCATATTTAGAAAATAGACGGAGGCGGACACAATTTTTGCTACTTTCGGAGCGAATATTTCCGAAAATATTCATTAAATCATTTTTTTTTATTAGAAACCTCAAAATATTTTTAGAAGAACTGTCGAATGATGTGCCACACAGTGATATTTGCGGATTTTTTTTTTCAGTTTCGGTTACTCGAATGGAGTGCCCCCCCTAGAAATATATATATTTTTTATTTAACTATCAAACTAAGTAGCGACTTACACAAGACACCTATGTTCCAAATTTCATCAATATACATGTTATAGTTTTTAAGTAAAATGCCTGTGGCATACGAACGGACGGACGGACCTGACGAAACTATAAGGGTTCCGTTGTTGCCATTTTGGCTTTGGTACCCTAATAGTTTCGTAGTAAAAATGAAGTAGGGAAAAAAATACAGGTTACGTGGCTCAAAAAACCTCGCGTGATTTCTGGATGAACCCTTACTAAGGGGAATGCGTACGTACGGCACCTCCAGTAGTTGAATGCTCTAAGGCCCGACATCGGCAAAAACAGGTCAGGGAACCAATGGAAAAGCAAGAAAGGTCATGACTTCTCTTTCGCGAAAGAAGGCCAAGTATATCAAGCACTATCTAGTTTCCCCCTTGTGTTTGGACCGGTTTTTTTGAAATAGCAGGCAACCATCACACACCAGAGAGGATGCTGTGTGAGGCCCCCACTCTGTAGACTGATGGCTTGGTGAAAACCCCTGAAGTCTAATGGATGCTGGCTGCCGAAGAGTCATGGTGGAGTTCTTTGGGGAAGGCCTGTCTTTTGGCAGATAATAATGATGATGGATAACGATCTTGAGATTTATATTTAGCTACTTTAGCACTAATTCTGAATCAGCCTTATTCAGTTCCATTTGCCCGGGCAGTATTTATTCAATTTATAAATTACAAGCCTCAGTTTTGGTTTACCAACTTGTACCAGAAACAGTTAATTTGTTCAGCTGTTTACGTCACGCGTACAAACATACAAAAAATCTTAAGCAGTTTTGGTCGTCCTTCAAATTACTTAAATAATAGTTTTCATATAGACGCGCCATAATGTGCTTGAATTGTTTCAGAAATTGCGCAACAATTCAGCTGTTAAAAGTTATTTCATTATTTGGAAATGATTCTGAAATAAATGTTGCAGATAAATAAATGTCTCTTGTCTCTTACAAGTCTTACGTGTAATATGTTTAGATCATTTAACTAATGCTATCTGGAGATGAAAAGCAGTGAAAAAACCCCTTGTTTTTATATTTTTATTCGTCAAAATAGTCTATTTTCAAGTGCTAAGTTAAAATTAATATCTCTTTGTTTAAGATTATTTTCATATTTTTTGGACATACCGTTTAGAAAATAGAGCTACTTTCGGAAAAAATATGCTACTTTCAGAGCGATTAAATCCGAAAATATTCACTAAATCTAAAAAACAATACAGGATCCTCAAAGTTTTTTTAGAAGAACTGTCGAAATCTGTGCCACACCTTGAAATTTGCAGATTTTTTTTTTCAGTTTCGGGTAAGTGTAAGGGGTGCCCTCACTAGAAATATATACGTTTTTGTTATTTCACGATCAAACTAAGTAGCGACCAAGACACCTCTATTCCAAATTTCATCAATATACATCATGTAGTTTTCGAGTAAAATGCCTATGACATACGGACGGACATGTATAAGGGTGCCGTTTCTGCCATTTTGGCTACGAAAAGCTAAAAACATTTCAAAAGTGCCTCATTTTAAATGAACGTAAGCGACAAATACATAGAATGTACGTGACAGTCAAAAATCATACAGAAGCACGATTACGACTAGCACTGATATATTTTGCAATCTGTTTGTTTTAGACTACCGAAAATGTTAACACAACACAACAAAAAGACAACGCAACGGAGCCACGGAGATACGTCGCCTAAATCAAACTAGTTTTAAGTTTTTCTATTTGTTTTTGTTTTTTTGTACTTAACAGTGCCTTGGTTTTTTTTTCTTGGTTAATTATTACTAAGACGCATTTAGCATAGAAATTGAACTGCTGTTCTTGTGCGCTGTGACCGTCACCATTTCGCTAATGACGTCATTTGAAGGACTGATATTTCGTTTTACATTTTCCCGAATATCTTCAAAACTAAGTATAGAAAAATAAATAAGTTTTGCGTTATTGTGTTTGTAATGTGGGAAAATTAAAATAAAATTTCATTTATTAGGTGCTTAATTATTATTACATTTTAAATATTTTGTGCTGCCAACTAAACTATTTGTAAATTCGATTTTTAAATGGTTTTCAATATTGCAAGCGTGAGAAAATCTACCTAAAATCACGTGTCCTGGCCACGAGACGCTCTCTTTAAACCAATGAATAAACAAATTATTGCTTAGTCAGTATTTACATACACCTAATACGATATGTTTGTACATAAGACACGTATGTTGAGGTTTATTGTTTTATGTACGTGGCTTAAGTAAATAACACGGTCTCTGATGATGTAATCGTGACATTTGGTATAGTAAATTTTGAAAATATTCTTGTAATTGGATTTAGCTGATGAATAATTATATTTTTAGTGTACTAAAACAAACAGATTGCAGAATATATCAGTGCTACAACGAGTCTAACGTTACCTCGTAAAGTAAAATCTATCAAGTCGTTTAGTCTGAAGAGTTTGCTAAGGAAATATGCATATCTACATACTTTTTTAGGGTTTCGAACCTCAAAAGAAAAAAACCGGCCAAGTGCAAGTAGGACTCGCGCACCGAGGGTTGCGTACAAAATATACGCTACAAACGGCCGTATCTATGAAAATACAGTATTAGCAGAGCCTTACTCTTAAGCAAAATATACGCGGTTTTCAATCATTTTATATTGGTTACTGACATAGACAGACATACTTAAAATTAAACTGTCTTTAGCATTTGTTGTTACAGCGGCAACAGAATCACATCATGTGTGAAAATGTCAACTGTCTAGCTATCACGATTCACGAGATACAGCCTGGTGACAGACGGACAGCAGAGTCTTAGTAATAGGGTCCCGTTTTACCCTTTGGGTACGGAACCCTAAAAGCAAGCCAAAAGCATGTCGGACCGTCTTCTTACTACAAAAAAATGCACATGTAAAAAGTACGATGTCAAAAATTGCACCAGCAATGGAGCGCAATCTTCAGTGTCTCGTTTCTTTGTTGAGAAGCGCAGTTTTTCGGCGGTAACTCAAAAACGGTATATCATATCAAGTTGAAAATATTTTGGTTGAAAGTATTTATTAAGCATTACCTTTGTATATCTTTAAATTTTTGGACATCTGCTGAAAATATAAAGAGGGAAATTCTTTTAATCAAATATTTTGCTAAGAAACCTTAACAATAACTTTGTTTTTAAAGGCACTATAGGAATGAGAGCCATACGTTAATGTTTGCGGAAGAAAAACAGCTTATATTAGAGGTTGTATGGAGGCCATACAAATATTTATTTTTGTTATTTAAGTAACAAACTAAGTAACGACTTATACAAGACTTATACATCAAATTTTATGAATACATCTTGTAGATTTTCAATAATATGCCTGTGACATACGGACGGACGGACATGACGAAACTAGATATAAAGGTTCCATTTTTGCTATTTTTGCTGCGGAACATTTAAAGTGAGAAACCAACACACCTTTATCGTATTCTTTTCACACAGAGACAAAATTAATACCCACAATATATCAAAACAATGTATTTCATCGCACAGTGGTCACCCTTCCAAACAAATCGAAGCAAAATATCCAATATTATTGTTTTTCCCGAGTAAACTGCCATTGTTATTGCTGTATAAATAAAAATAATTTAAATTCAATAATTTACGAGTCTTGTTACGTTATGTTTTGTTTATTTTGCCGGGGCCCGGCCAAAACAAAACACTGGGCGAGTAAGTAAACATTTTGAAGAAAGGATTCGATATTATGGACGCTTGAATCATCTTTTATTTATCTTTCAGTTCAAAGTACTCGTCAAACCCGTATAAATGGGCATTTATTTTATTTTCAAATTAATTTATATTATTATAATAACGTTATAAAAATGTGTGTACAGTAAGAGTGTAGCTCATCAAATTGGTATGGGGTTTGGTAATAAAATATCGCGGTTTTGGATATGTTTTCAATTTGAGAGTTTGTTTTGGACTAAGATCCTATTGACGTAATAGACACGAGACAGGCGTTATTCTTAATTTAAATAGATCATCTATTTTTGACATACTAGCCTGTCCATTTCGTGGAGGTTGTAATATTCTCAATGTGCTTTACGATCTCCACAGTACATTGAAAATAATTTGATTTTCTCGCCCAAGAAACGAACAAAAGATATAGGTCATGTGTTAGTTGGAGAGACACATATATTAATAGTTCATCGCTGGCTTTCCACACTGCCGACGAGAACTCTCTTATATGTATCTCTTTTATTGACACGAAGTCTACATCTATTGTGCGTTTCTTGAGCGAGTTGGGCGGGAAAATAAGTCAATAGTTGCTCGCTTTCTCGGCGGCGGACTAGTGCCTGAACGGGGCAAAAATTTAAGTATGTGTAGTCTTTATGGTCTCATCAAGTCAAAATAGTAAAGCGGATTTCGACTATGTTACGTAGGTCAGGTCAGGTCTCTACATATTGTTATAGAGTACTTCTTATCCAACTACGCTGCAGCAAAAAAGAGGGTTATGACTTTTTCTTCTCCGCGAACGAAGTTTCGGACACCTTCTAGTCATATATATTTATTCAGAAAAAAAAGAATATCAAACAGTGTCTGTTTATTTCAAATAATTATTAATGTTATCTGTAAAAAAATATTCAAATAATTATTAAGTATTGAAATAAAACAATTTAACGGATTATATCGCGTATATTATCTCATTTTAGTTCCCGACGTTTCGGAAGCTCGTCGCGTGTGGACCACCCGTGACCATGGAGAGCTGGAAAGCTTCCGAAACGTCGGGAACTAAAATGAGATAATAAACGCGATATAATCCGTTAAATTGTTTTATTTCAATGAGTAATAATCGCGGAAACAGAAGAAAATATTAATTATTAAGTATATAATAATAGATACACTACATTTTCGGTTTTTTTCTGTCAAAATATTTATTGTATGGTTTGACTAGCTTTAGTATTTTAATGTACATAACAATTTATAAGTATATACATATGTATAATATGTAACACAATATAATATTTTAGATCGTGTGTTCTGTTGACGTGTAAATCCTAATCCTTATCATTTGCTTTCCTTATTCCTTATTTCCTTACTATAATATAAACGTGAGAGTATGTATGTACGTTCCACTTAATCTCAAAAACTACTTCGATGACTTTTTATGAAACTGTCCAGTTATGTACCTTATAAGTTAGAATAGGACATAGGCTATAATTTATGTCAAATTTCATATCTTTTAAGGATGAAAAAGGGAGTGAACCTTTGTAAGTTATAATTTTCATCTCTACGCGGAGGACGCGGGCAACAGCTAGTTGTTATTATAATTATACTAACATACTAACAAAATATGCATTAATTTATCTGAAATAAATAAAATTTATTTTATTTTTATTTTTTATAAATAAAGAATCGTACTCAATATCAGTGTTGATTCCAAAATAAATATGATTTTATGATTATGATACTTGTAAATTGCTCTTCAACTAAAAGTATATATTAAACTAGAAGGCACCCTTCGTTCGCGGTCGAGAAAAAGTCATAACGTAGTTCTATTTTATAGATGCATATATTGTTTTTTTTTTTATGATGTATCGATAAACTGTTCATTTAAAAATCTCCATTTTATACATATTATAATTCACAGTGATTTAGTTTTTACTGTTAGCTGTGTAATTATTTGTACATAAATAAATAAATAACCCCTTTTTTTCGACAGCGTAGTCTGGTAAAAAAGTATCTATCCTAAGCTATCCGTGTACCAAAAATAGTTGAAATCTGTAAAGCCGATTTGGCGTGATGAAGCTACAACGACCCATACAAACATACAAAAAATATTATTCGATTCAGTGATTTCCAAATAGTCCGTAAAAATATATATTTTTTAAATATTTTCAATGTACAGACATTTCATTTTTATATCTTTATAATAGTATAGATGTGAAAATGTTTCTTGGTATGTTGGCTTGCCTTTCTTTACTAGTAACTTGGCAACGATTTATGTGATTTTTAAGGCATTAAGTTCGGCCCAAAAATCCATAACATGCTTTCTTGTATTATGATACCAATTGCACGAATACAATGTAACACTCTTAATTAAGTTTAAAATTAGAATATCTTGAAGTCAAATAAAGTTTTTTTTAAAACGTGCAAATAAAGTTTCTTCATAAAATGCCGAGTTTCATTTACTTTGTCTCAGCTAAAAAGTAATTTCCACTTTCATTAAACTCACCTGTCTCACTGCATACAGCATCTCAGTATCTTCTGTCTCGTTCCCGCGCAAATCAATAAATTATCCGCCGTCCTGCTCGCTCACTACCAGGTTTTTTAATATCGACGTTTTTAATTAACTATCAGTCGTTTCATAATTTTAATTACTATTTAAATTACAGCATTGATTGACTTCTCATGTTATAACATTATGGATTTCATTATGCAAACCTGAAAAGTTATTTGTAAAGAATACGTTGCTGTACAGAAAATATGTAATTTGTAATTACAATAAAAACAGATTGATTCAGAATAAAATACGTTTTACGAAATAACCGTAAAGATATAAAATTTATAAGACTGTGAGCGACAAGATTTATGGTTTTCACATAATACTTTCCTTATTTGCGTGATTTTAGGAATAACAACGAATAAATAAGTCCAACAAAGGTGTTTATTTTAAAATATTGTTTCAAAATAAATGTACCAATAAGTTGGTCCTTTAATGTTTTTACTGTCGTTATTTAAAATCAACATGCCTTCGATACGTCTCATAACATTTATTTTATTATATTTTCATGTTCGAATATAAATTATTGATAATTTCATAACAATCAATCAGGATTTCGACGAGAGTCCAGTTAAACAAACACTATATTTTGAAATTTAGGCAGTAGAGTTTTCAAAAATGACAACATAATAATTTAAAATCCAATTCACACGTCAGTATTCTACCAATATCAAAATTATAATATATCCAAGATTCTAAATACCCGCATAATTGGTATGTAAATCAGCGTAAATATCTATAATATAATCCTGTTCACATTTCAGCGAATATTTCAGCCCCTGTTGAGCGGCGGGCGTGCCCTCTGTTCAGCGATGGCACCGACCAATGAGAGGGCCCCGCTGAAAAGTGACACGCCTACCCGCTGTTGAGAGATGCCTTACTGAATTTAGTTGTATATACTGTAGAGATTAGACGGAGTTAGTTATATAACCTGTATAGGTAATAACTACACTCGAGTTAGCAAGTTAGCGGTCCTGGGTTCGAATCGAAAAACAAGACGAATATAGTTTCCTGGACCTCGTTATTTAGAAAGAAAGAAAGTAAATACATTTATTCGAGGGCATATTTATACAGCAATGCAAAAATAAATGACTAAACTAAGTATGCCCCGAAATGGTCCCACCTCAGCATAATGCTGGCTATAAAGCCAGCTCTGATCTTCCGGTGAGACCATAGGTGGCGCCACGGAGAACTGTATGCACGAAAACATTTTTATGAACGATTTAAGTATTATATTTATCAATATATGTCAGTATAATATCTAGTACCCATAGTAGAAGCTTTGCTTAGTGTGGAATAAGTCGATTTGTGTAAGTCTGTCCCAGATATACATATTAATAGAGATTGATGTGGCTAAAGATCAGGCTATTATGAATTAATGTTTTTCGAAACTGTAAAAGACTGGAGTAAGAAGCAAATCACTTTTTTCGAGTCGGGGCTATATCAACAACATAAGGGTGGATCCAAATCCACGTTAAGTCCCATAGTGACGAAATGGAGAAGGTGGAATCAGTTCATGCAGTTTATTCAAAGCTGGGATTCCACCAAAGTTCCGTGCTGTTTTTGAACATTTTGTATCAAAAAAAGAAATAGTGCACGTATTGATTTTCATGTCTGTTCTACACCGACGAAGCTGTACGTATTTTTTGTAAATCCAAATGTGCCAGACAATGTGGGCATTTTGGAAAATATAAAAAGGATATTTATAATTTTTCGTTAATTCGGGTAAGAAGCCATCTCATTGGGAACATTAAATTTCTCTCTTCTCTTTATTTTTAGGGTTCCGTACCTCAATCGGAAAAAAAACGGAACTCTTGTAGGATCACTTTACTGTCCGTCTGTCCATCTGTCTGTCAAAACCCTTTATCTTGAGAACGCGTGAAGATATCGAGTTGAAATTAACTCCATATTCTCAAGTCTACGGTCCCTTGAAGCTGTGAAAAAATCAAACTGCTACATTAAAGTAAAAAAAGATACGGCCATTTATGCCGCAAAAACCTTGTATTTCGACACTCTCAAGGGAATCCAAATGATAGAGTACTTTCCGTTAACATTGAACTATGAAATTAGGCAAGTAATATCGTGACATACTACGAATACATACAAGAATCTGAAAACTATGCATTTGTAATTAAATCATAAAAAATATTGTCTTTTTCAAAAGACATGTAGACAGCCCGGATGCGTTAAGTTTGCACCTCATTTGTATGCATTGCTATAGATATCAGGTGCAAACTGAACTCAACCGGAACCTGTTAGTGTAAGTGAAAGTTTGTACAGAACCCTCGGTGCGCGAGTCAGACTCGCACTTGGCCGGATTTTTTCTCGATTGTATACGTTATGTGAACTCAGAACCTACGATTATTAACAGCTATCCGTGTACCAAAAATAGATAAAATCCGTTTACCCGATTTGGCGTAATGAAGCCACAACGACACATACAAACAAACAAAAAAAAACGATTTAGTGACCTCCAAATAATCTTACAATTTTTTTTCTTTAAGTTTCAATGACAAACAATTTCAGTTTTACAACTTTATAATAGTATAGGTTTAATTAATAATTGTTCTACTACAGACAAAACACGAGAGTTTTAGACATAAGTGAATGAACACCAAGAATAAACTTAAAAATGCAACAGCTAAAGAGATTAAACAGGACATGAAAAATGACAATCTCAAAATCTCATTTAAATAAAGCAAAACGGATTATATAGCGTATTTTGTCTCATTTGAATTCCCGACGTTTTGACGCTTTTTATCGTCCGTCGTCATTTGTAGTTTCGTTTAAAATGTTTAATTTAAAATTTAAGGTAAAAAAGGCTAATCGGGAGAACCGATTAGAAAATATCCTATTTCATACAAAATACATTTTACATTAGGCGTTATCAAAAACTACCCTTTTCTGCGATATCTATACTATTATAAAGTTGTATAAATTAAATGTCTGTTCATTGCAAATGTTTAAAAAAAACTATTGTAACGGATTTTTTTTTTAGATTTTCTGTATTTTTGTGTGCGTTGTTGAGGCCTCTTCACGCCAAAACGGCTACACGAATTTTAACTATTTTTGGTACACGAGTAGCTGGGCATCTCGAAATTGTTATAGGATACTTTTTATCCGACTACGCTGATGAAAAAAGAGGGGTTATGCCTTTTTCTCCACCGCGAACGAAGTTGCCATCTTCTAATATCCTATAACTTTAAACGAGTAATTCTTGTTTATAAATATATTTTTAATTGGTTCCCGAAAACTTTTCTAACGATTACAATGAAATTTGGTAACTATGTATTTAGACTACGTTTTGTCTATGATTATGAATAGGTTTTCTTTTCTAGACAACTATCGTCTCCAACCGATCAATGTTCGTTACTCCGTTTGGTTTTAATCAAATCAAATCAAATATTTATTCGTCCAGCATTGCTATTCAATGTATCGGGATACAAATGAACTAACGTCACAGACGCCATTGTTGATAAAAATAAGCCATCAAACAAAGTTTCACATTTATAAGGGTATATAGGTAATGTTGCGGCTATGAGCTCGTTATAAAACTGAAACTGTCGTTAAAGCTAATAATGACGAAATAATTGAATCAGTACTTAACTGAGGCTGTCTTTCTAGGTATAATTAAGTATAGACACTAAGCTTGAATGGGGCCCACATGTGGAAGCTTTATCCAAGAGACTTAGTTCTGCAGCCTACGCTGAAAATTCGCGAATACACAGACATTGAGACTGACCGCCTAGTCTCTTTTAGCTACTTCCACAGCATCATGTCGTATGGCATCTTACTGTGGGGGTGTGCGGCTGATATTGATGCCATATTTGTACTGCAAAAGAGAGCTGTAAGTGATATAAGACTTCTTGCTTCAAAAAAATGTCATTTTTTAAGTGTAATAATGAATTTACCTCCGAAAGGTAAAAGGAGGGATAATTTGAATTCAGTCACCTATTCCGTTATAAGACATTGCCCAGCGTAGCCAGAAATGGTGGGCCGAAGATCAGGTCGAAATCGCAGGTAACCATTAGATGCTGTTGGCAGCGCAGGACTGGTCAGTGGTCATAGTAGAGATATTCGTCCAGCAGCGTTGCTCTTTCATCTAAGATGATGGTGGAGATGGTTTCTACCAAAATTTTCATTTTCGTGACAAGTTTTATTGCCGACTGTACTTTTCTTGGAACATCCTTCATCTACTCACCGAGATTCTAAAGAGCCCAAACTCTTAGTAGTATCACTCATAGGATTTAGTTTTTTTTTATTACAGAGTTCCTTTGCCCACCATCCAGCTCCAATATATGATCAGCTAGATGGTGTCATAATATTGTATTGTCGCCTAACTTACATAAGTATGCCAAATGATAGCTCAATCAGAACCGGGAAATGAGTCACATTGTATTTTTTTTTATTTGCAAGATTTAATTCGAATGTACATACAAGCATACATTATACATATATACCTACATTGCAAGTTGAACAAAAGCTTGTAAAAAGAATGGTAAATACGTACGGCCTCCCGAGCTGTCGAACGCTGTTGAAAATTATGTAATTTTACATGCAAGTAAACAGATAAAAATCTAATATATTCTTCTGTTTCCGCGATTATTACTCACTTAAATAAAACAATTTAACGGAGTCCACCTGTGACCATGGAAAGCTGAAAAGCTTCCGAAACGTCGGGAACTCAAATGAGATAATATACACGATATAATCCGTAATTTTTTTTTATTCACATAAAAACCTGTAAAATTCCCGAAAAAGCAAGGACAATAACCCGTCTTTTTTTCTTCCGCATACTCGAGAAAAAAGTAGTACCAAAAATAAATGAAATCTGGTAAGTTGTTTTAGCGTGATGAGCTTATTAGACATCTATACTATTATAAAATTGTAAAAATTAAATGTCTGTACATAAAAGATATTTTCAAAAAAATATTATGCGGTCAATTTATATATTATAAAAAATATTTAATAGACCGTATATTAATTAAAAAATTTTTTTGGCACACTGGGTATCTCCAGATGGTTATACAATACTTAAATTTTTAGGATTAATTAATTAAATAAATCAGGAAAAATTTATTGGGATTAATTGAGCTCAAAACAAAAAAAAAAGAAAGTTATGGATAAAAATGCGAAACACTAAACAAAACTAAACGTTTAAAAAAAGCCATTGGTCCCTTCAGCGTTTATATTTACAATTCATTTTAATTTTTACAAGCTTTGCAATGTATGTCATGTAATTAATTGTATATGTTCGCACGTTCAGGCCAAATCTTGCAAGTAAAATTTGATCCACTTAGCAATTTCCAATTGAGCTAAAATTTGGTTGTTGCTAATTTTTATTTATTTATTTAAACTTTATTGCGCAAAACAAAAGTAAGTACAAATGGTGAACTTAATGCCAAAAGGCATTCTCTACCAGTCAACCATAGGACCAAACAGAACTTATGTAAGTTTCATGAAAATAGAACATTATGACACCATCGAGCTGATTTGATGATGGAGCCGGAAGGTGGTCATAGGAACTCTGTAATAAATAACTCAATCCTACCGAGTGTCGGCTCTTGAGAATCGTCTCGGTGAGTATTTGATGGATGTTCAAAGCAAAGTACAGTCTGCAATAAAAGCAAAATAGCATTTTGGGACAGAAATCTATTTTAGCAGTATGTGACCCAATTTTGTATATTGGTTCGAGAAGATAATGTTATTAAGATCTTTTATTAAGACTAAACAAGTCCTAGTCCAAGTTTTCTTAGTACTTTTCCTGTTATTTCAAACCATAAAAAATGCGTAAAATTCATATTAAGGTTGGTAACGTGTACTTGGTTAAAATTACACTGTTTTTTTTTTCACTTTTTGAAAACCTGCAGCCCCTAGATTTGGACACGATGGAGGGAATACATTGATCATTTCCCAAACAAAATACAACTCGTACAATTATTGACCACACTAGTTACAATGCATATTCATTGTTTTCATGACAATAAAATGTTGAACAACCTAAGAATATATGTTTTTTTACTAACCGTGCGTGCAGGGAATTTTGTTTAAATTCTCATCCTATGTATCCCCCGAAAGGATGAATTTTCAGAGACCTCCCCAAAATGATCACGTCAAATATATACATCTATTTAATTCCATGCTTGGCTTAAATTGTTTTCTGTCAGTGCAGTTACTTTTATTAATAAAAATATAATTATGTTGTCTTAATTCAGGAGCTTGTAAACGAAAAACTATTCAGTTATTTGCACGAGCAAATATTTTATTCGAAAATAGAACTCGAGGACCAAGCCGTCTCTTATCAGCTGTCAAACATGGCGCTGAAAAGCGGCGCGCTCCCATTGGCCAGCCGCTTATAAGCGACGCTGCGATTGGTTGCCCGGCGCAGATGAGCGACAAGCCACGTGCTCATAAGTTCTGAAGTTCCAATTTGAAACTTTTTACGCAGCAGGAATGTTAAATTAATGGATACATTTTCATTTACGATAATGTAGGAAAAATGAAATATTGCAAATGAAAATAAAATGTTGCATGTTAGGATGTTAGTAAAAGTAGACACTTAAACATTTTTGTTAGTGATAAGTGAAAAAGTCAGCACTGGTTTTATTAAAAATTTTGAGAGTAGTTTGTAGGATTTTTTTGTTATTTTTTTCAGAAATCTACGAAAAACGTGAAAAACATATTTAAACATTGAGGGAATTATAATAAATTGTAAATATTTTACTTACGAAAAACTGGTCTCGCATCTTAAATGCACTCGGATAAATTAAACACTGCATCTACGCGAAATTAATTCAACGAAAATAGTCACAAAGCCTAAAAAACTGCCTATTCTCACGAAAAATGCTCAATCACAGTACGTTGCGTTCGAAAACCACGACGAAAACCGGTCACTAATTTCAAAAAAATCACTCACAGCCTTATTTGTTTATCGAAATTAACAATAAAACAACAACAACAAATCTTTATTAACAACAAAACAAAAGAACAACACTGTACAGCGACGAATTCTACCACTCATGAGTTCCGCCCGGGTGCAGTCTCGATGCAAATTATTTACACTCTTGCAGCGCGGTGCATCCTGCCCTAAATACGCCTTACTAACCGTTAAAATATTATAATAATATTAAATAAAGTTATCTAGACGCTGTGTTAGTATAATGTTAATATATTTGCTTGCGAACGCACGTCTAAACAATACACAACAGTCTGGCGCGCCGCGGCAACAACAATGCTACGGCGAAATAAGCAAGAAATATTTAACTACCCCAAGCGGGGTGGGGCGGGCACTGGCCCTCAGTATTGGCGCTACGCCTGTGGTAGTTATAGTTTACGTGATACACAGCTCAAATACAAATAATATAAACATTACAACGGAGCATGCGCATAAGCGGCCGACAGGGACGCAGCTACAACCTCTCAACATGAAAAAGCGCTTTGAAAACGACTCAAACCACAAATTATAGTTACAAATTCATCATTTTAAGATGTAAACGGTAGTCCGGATACTATATTAGTTTGCGAAATCGTTTTTTTATGGATTCATTTGCATATTTTTGACAGGAACCGCATTTGGTCGGGAGCGTTTCGCGCATGCGCTGCCGGCTACAAAAATGTTATTGACGATGCAAAATGTTTATTTCTTTACGAAAAATAATACCTTTAACGCTCCCTTTCAACCAAAGCAGAATCTATAACATCCTTTGCTCTTCAGTAAATATTAAAAAACAAAAACAATGCAACGACTGATGCGTTCCTTTTCCAAAATTCCCGCCATTAGTCGTCGATGGTGACAAAGATGGCGGAGCTGTGTGGAAATAAAAATGATGTTCGCACATAAGTTTGGTTACGCGTTGGGACAAATAAGATAAGAAGGTAATCGCCTTTCTACAAGTCCTCGGGGAGTTAGGACTGGATTTATTTCAATTATAATCTAATATAATCTGACCGCGCATGCGTATGGCACGATTTGTACAGGAACGTAGGGAAACTGTCCACTCAACTGACGAAATTGTTCGGCAGCCGACAAAACGCATGAAAACGACATTTTGATGGAAAATAAGTTAATTATAATAAGAGTTTATCTCAAGTTTTGTATTTATTTATATTGTGTAACATTAAAGTCCAAAAAAAACCTTCGCAAGATGATGTGAAATTTTTCATTTTATGCCACATTTTCCCCATGTTTTATATTTTCTACCTAATTGAAAAGCCAATTTTAAAGCATAGAAATTAACCGATCCACAAATTGTGGACGAGATTACTCAAAAAAAAAAACGTTTTTTTTGAAATAATTTAAGTATTTTCACTGCGAAAATCAATAAAGACCGGATAGTTTGTTCGAAATGTTTGTTTAAATTATTTTTATTATTTCAGCCATAGGACGTGCACTGCTGGACACAAAGAGTCACCAATTGAGTTCCAAATGGGCCCGATAGAGGCACCCGCAACCCTAAACAGGTTGTCCGACTACCTTGCGGATGGCCTACCACGCTGCGCTTGCCGGTACGAGGTCTCCACTCGAGAACTTTTCTGCCCCAACGGCCATTGGTTCTTTGAACTGTGCCCTTCCCATTGTCACTTCAGTTTGATTACCCTGTTTACTATGTCGGTGACCTTGGTTCGTCTACGAATCTCCTCATTTCTGATTCGAGTTGAGTATTAAATTATATAGGGTGTTAATATAATTCAAAATATTATTAAAGAAACAACAACAATATACAGGGTGTCCCTAAAACCAACGCCAAAATGAAGAGGGGTGATAGAACCGCTCATAAGCTACCATATTAAGTAAATTTGACCTTATTAAAAAGTTCACGGTGTTTTCAATATATTGGCCCTTTTAAAAAACTCGTGACTTTTGATTTTTACTTTAATTCGTTCTTTATATTATTTTTACCGACAAAGCATCATGACATGTAAGAAATTTAAATTACTTTCTATAGGATATGTTTTTTGGTAACATCCTGCAAAAAACAGATTTACAAAATACCAAAATTTGCAGTGGTGGCCATCGACATACTGACGCAAGGTATAAGTCACGAGTTTTTTTAAAAGTGCCAATATCTTATTAACCATGAACTTTTATTCAGGTTAAATTTACTTCCTTTATCCCAGATAAAAGTATTTACCGGAATAAAAGGTAGCCTATGTCCTTCCCCGAGACTTAAACTATCTCCGTGTCAAATTTCATCTAAATCGGTTCAGCGGTTTAAGCGTGAAGAGGTAACAGACAGACAGACAGACGGACACACTTTCGCATTTATAATATTAGTATGGATGGTAGCTTATGAGCTGTTCTATCACCCCTCTTCATTTTGGCGTTGATTTTAGGGACATCCTGTATACTACCGATGATGCAATGATGATGAGACTTTTTTAGGTGACCCACTGCTAGGCAGTTTTCCCTTCATAATATTTTCTTCTGTTTCCGCGATTATTACTCATTTAAATAAAACAATTTAACGGATTATATCGCGTATATTATCTCACTAGCTTCTGCCCGCGACTTCGTCTGCCTTAAATTCGTTTGTCGCGGATAAGGGTATTTTTCCGGGATAAAAAGTAGCCTATATCCTTCCCCGGGACTCAAACTATCTCCATACCACATTTCATCTAAATCGGTTCAGCGGTTTAAGCGTGAAGAAGTAACAGACAGAGAGACAGACAAACAGACGGACACACTTTCGCATTTATAATATTAGTATGGATTTGAGTTCCCGAAGTTTCGGAAGCTATAATAAATTAAACGGGTGGATTGCCATGTATCCGTGACCATGGAAAGCTGAAAAGCTTCCGAAACGTCGGGAACTCAAATGAGATAATATACGCGATATAATCCGTTAAATGGTTTTATTTAAATGAGTTTTCCGTTCAGTTAACTGTTCGCTAGCGAACTTCGGTGTGAGTGCTTCCCACCAGCGACGCTAGGACATTGACATTTTTATCGGGCGATGATTTAAAGCCATCGATCGCCCACTACTCATTCTGGATTAGAATTTAGGACCAAGCTGAGAACATCCTTTATTCCAGCTGGTGTCTGGGAGTTGTCGGAGAGTTAGATTTTGGTCATAAAGTCGCCTGGCAATATTTGTTAGCTTTCTAAGATAATAGTTGATTAATGAGAATTAATGAAAAGAAAAATAAATGAGAATTTTAGCCTCGTTCGTACATAAATCAATAATAATTAAAAAAAATAAAAACCCCCGACTTGTTTCACTAAAAGCTGAATATCTTGGAGACGAGTGCTCCGATTTTCATCAAACAAAGCTAAGAACACTCGGGATAAAATTATCTATGACACAAAAATACGCACTCAAATCGGTCCATCCGTATGGGCGCTACGATGCCACAGACAGATATAGAGGTACACAGAGTCACAGACACGTTAAACTTATAACACCCCTCTTTTTTGTCGGGGGTTCAAAATAAGGGATGTCTCTTACACAAATCAATGTCATGCGTATGCTTTAATTCAAAATTCAAATTCAAATTTGTTTATTAATACATCAATGGTACATTGCTGTTAGTAACATTGAGTATCTTATAAATTACAATTAGTAGGTTAATGGAGACTAGACGATGATTATGGATTTTCTTCAATAATTTATAGTACACTAGCTGCCTGCCCCGGCTTTGCACGGCTGGACAAAGAAAAAAGATGAGACTCCTAAATTTCCCATTACTGTATGAAACATGTAATGTTTTCTTTTAAGATGTCCCTTATATTTGTCAATCACTCACTTATATGGAGATTTTTGAACTCAAAATGCTTTTCCTCCTGCTTTTCTTCTTTTCACTATTTAATGCAATTTTTTGTATATTTATTTCTTGTCCAGACAATTACAAAATCAACAAAACATAAATTAACTAGAAGATGCCCGCAACTTCGTACGCGGAGGGGAAAAAGTCATAATCCTTTATTTTTCTTCAGCGCAGTCGGGTAAAAAGTATCCTTTAACCATCTGAAGATATCCGCAACGACACATACAAAAATACAAACATAAAAAATCCAATTTTTTTTTTTCATTTTAATGAACTCCAAAAAATCCGTAACAATCATTTTTTTGAAAATATCTTCAATGTACAGACATTTCATTTTTACAACTTTATAATAGTATAGATATTTTCTTCCGTTTCCGCGATTATTACTCATTTCAATAAAACAATTTAAAGGATTATATCCCGTGACCATGGAAAGCTGAAAAAGCTTCGAAATGTCGGGAACTCAAATGAGATAATATACGCGATATAATAAAATAAATTAAAACGTTAAATTTTTTATTTTAAAAAATATAGTCAAACAGCTAACAGACGTTCTGAGGTGATGCGCGAACGTAAACTTTTTCAATTGATTTTTATTTATTTCTATATACCTAAATATAGACTTAATGAAATGTTCAGTGTGTAAAAAAATATATTTTTAGCATAAAGTACTGCCAAAAGGAATAATTTAATTAGCTAATAATTATTAGTGATATGAAGAAAACTTTCTGTGAGTTAGCCATGTTTCCCGAACACTGAGAGCATTATGAAATTAGAAAAATATATATCTTTCATTAGAATTATACATTTCATAAGAATTTTACTGACAACTGTGTCAGCTAAGCTGAAAGTCCAATTAGTAAGTCATTCAAATCCCAAAAATAGAAATAAAAATATCAATCGAAAAAGCAATTCATTACAAAGGAGCTTAATTTAAAAAAGTTTCCTCCTTTTGACCCAGAGATGGTAAAAAGGTTAAATAAACCGATAAAGTGTAAAAAATCAGGCGTAGCGCTGATGAGTGGGCGGGGCGTGCTCTGTACAGTGCCGCCCAGGCCGCTCATAAGAGACGCCTACTCACAGGAGTTAGGCGGGCGGTGTTCTTTATAAAACTTTATTGCTAATTTTTACTACGGCTTTGTTCATTTTTTTTTGGATTTTTTTAGTCCTCTCTTGGACTATGCAAGTAACGTGTGATATAAAAGTATGTTAAAAATAGATGCAATAGATATTTTTCCATGCTCTACACTTATTTACGGGCGTAATATTATTATCGTTATAGAGTTTTAAAAGTATGTGAAAATTACTTTCAAATACCGCAGTTTTGGAGCAGCTACAAATAAACTAATCTTAACTAAAATAAGCTGCAAGTTCTTTCTAAAATAGGAAAATGTAATTGTTATATTTTTTACAATAATTTCTAAGTAGAGAACCTGGAATACGCAATATCAAATAAATCTCGAAAATAAATTAACTTTTTGCCGATATTCTTCGCAAGATTGATAAAGGACTATACTTAATAACATTATAAATACAAAAGTTTCCTTATTGGTTCAGTGGTATATGCTTTCTCCTGATTTCACGCAACAACTGAGCAACGAGTAAGCGTGATTTTTGTGTAAAGACTTTCTGTCTCTCTACTACTAAGGTAATAGGAAAAGTAAAATACATTTCTCACGCAGAGCTATAGAAAAATCTAGTAATTAGAAAATTCTAGACATAGCCTAGAAGAAGCCTGAACAATGCAGGCTTAGTCCTCCTAGATCTAGATGTACTTAATATACTGAGCGAGGTGCAAGCTGGCAAGTTGACTTGTTTTTTTTTTACACTCCTCTAGCTTTCGTAGCGACTTATTCATGATTCAATACAGCGATGTTTTAACTTTTCTAGAAATTCGAAAAGAGATAATTGCAAAAAAGAGGAGATGCAAGTCGCCTGTATCTTTTTGGAATGTTTGTTCCATGTATTGAAGGCCGATTGTGGAAATTCTGTCATTTGACGAAATAAAATAAAAGATAAATAATTGGTTTAAATAATAATGACTGGTAATCGTAAAAACCGAGGAAAATAATATCTTACGTTTTTAATACGCCAGCACATCTTTACCTTGTAGAAAAGCCAGAAAATATAAATGCCTAGCTCTTCGTCTATGCTCGATAATGGCCGCCTCGTAGAAGCCTGAACAATGCAGACTAGGTCCTCCTAGATCTAGATGTAATATACTGAGCGAGGTGCGAGATGGCAAGTCGACTTGGAAATTCATTACATTACACTACAGTAACTTTCGTAGAGACTTATTCATTGCTCGATACAGGGATGTTTTACTCCTAAGACGGTCCCGAAGATTGTTTTTAATCTAAAGGAGGATATTGTAAAGACAGCTGTATTTTTATTGTTATTTGTAATACGCTACTTTTTGTTTGATCTCAATATTAATAATTTTATGTAGCGAGTAGTTATGCAACTATTATTATTTTATAGAAAAAAATTGAAATTATTTTGATGAAATGACTGAGGGATATATATTTTGTATTCTCTGGACATTCTGAATTAGATATATTTATAGTCGAATTACTTCAATACCTACTCCACGTATTTCAATCATTTAAGACGCCATGAACTGTTTATCCAAAGGCAATTATAGGATCCTTTTCGTGTTTTAATTAGTAACAATAAGTTTAAATTATAGTTATATATATTTTATCGGATAGAAAATATATTTTATTAGATCCCGTTCCGTTGGTATAATGTTTGAAAATCGTGTATAATTCAAAATCGCTGAAAACTTCCAGGCGACTCAATATCAACCACCTTTAGTAATAGTATTTAGCATTATTTTTTTACCCACGAATTGCCTTTTTTAAATAATTGATAGATTTAGTGTCACATAGCGGAATTCCATATTAAATTAATGGATTATAGTTTCATAGCTTTTCCGGTAAATAACTACTTATTTTATGGAAAAGCGAATGAACTAGAATCCATTAATCCTTTTTTATACTAAATTAATTACAATAAATAGGATTTGGACACATAATGTATATAACTTAATAATATTAATTATAATAACAAAATATACAGATTATTTAATTCTGCTTAAAACATCCAAATGAAATAAAACCGTTTATCTGTCCAATAAAATGCAAACTTCTTTTACAACCTGCCAATAAAGTAATAGTTTTGTGAAAATGGCCGACTGTGGGGTTTTTTACGACTGTCCCCTGAAAACAGTTTTATTAGTCGTTCGTCATTGTGAAAGTGTCTGGTCAATGAGTTTTTTCCACCAGAGCGGCGCCACTTTGTCTTAGTGATATTACCACTTTGACACCTGACAGTAACACATTTTTTTCTGTGGCATGTTATAGAAGACACGTTTGGTTCGGTGGGTTGTTCAACGGCTAACGAAGCCGAACGGTCCCGGGTTCGGGGCGCCATGGGTCGGGGCGGCAAACAGCCAGGGGCAGCGTAGCAGACCTCGGTGCGCGAGTCCAATTGGCACTTGGCCGGTTTTTTCCTTAACATCTGGAGCGGCGAAACTTATTGGCCCGGGGCGCAAAATTTCAAAATACACCCCTGCGGATTTGAATCCCGGCCAGGGCAAGTGTTCGTGTGATGAGCACGAATGTTTGTTCTTGGATATTTTCTATGCATTTAAGTATTATAATTTATCTATATATTATGTTTATCGTCGCCGAGTACCTACCCATAGTACAAGCTTTGCTTTGGGAGTGGGTCAATCTATGTAAGATTGTGTTATTTACTTTATTTATTTATAGAAAGATTTTTCCCTTGTCATCGGCTACGGCGTAGCGCTACGATAATCCTGGCCATGAAAGAGACAGTGGTTGCAGGAAAGGCCATTGATTGATTGGACCATGATCCTGATAGATTAAGGAAGACCCTTAATCTATAATACAGTTGTAAAAATAAAATATCTGTACGTTGACGATATTTTCAAAAAAATGAGTGATTCGGACTATTTGAAGCTCACTGAATCTTTTTTTTTTGTATGCTTTGTTGTGCATTCATCATGCCAAAACGGCTAAACGGATTTCAACAATATTTAGTACAGTCATGAGCATTAATATCTGCCAAAAGAAAGATGCCGAGACTCTATTTCTAGGACTTAGGACGTGTCAGATATTTTTCGCCCGCTTTGTTATGGCAGATATTGCTGGTGACTGTACACGGATCCCCAAATGGTTATAGGATTTTTAGCCGACTACACTAAAGGAAAAATGTTTTCTTTTTCTCGTCCGATCTGACGAAATTGCGGACACCTTCTTGGTAATTAATCCATACTAATATTATAAATGCGAAAGTGTGTCTGTCTGTCTGTCTGTCTGTCTGTCTGTCTGTTACCTCTTCACGCTTAAACCGCTGAACCGATTTGGATGAAATTTGGTATGGAGATAGTTTGAGTCCCGGGGAAGGACATAGGCTACTTTTTATCCCGGAAAAATACCCTTATCCGCGATAAACGAATTTAAGGCGGACGAAGTCGCGGGCAGAAGCTAGTAATAATATATTTTTTGATAATAGCTCCTAATAATAATAATTAAGAAACAGATTTTGACCACTGATAATTTTATAGTTTGGGTTTCTTCAAAGCAAAAGCGGATAGGCTCGTTGCTGAATCAGTAGGCTTGGGGAGAGAAGCCCAAAGCTGGTACAGTCACGGGCAAAGATAAATACACACCAAAAGCTCCAAAAATATGTAATCACTAACTCAACTGTCGTAGTAAAAAGGTTTGGGTATATATGTATGAGATTTTGTGATGTTTACTTATATTTGCCGTTGACTGTACCCCGACTAGAACAGGTATGCGCTCGTAACTACGGCTAGGTAAATTTGTTTTTTTTAGCGTATTCTAGTAAAATGTATACTATAACCATTTGTTGATGCCCAGCTACCTGTGTACCAAAAACAGCTGAAAAGCTGTTTTGGTGTTATGTACCTACAGCGACACAAAAAAATAAAAATAAATCTTTTTCGATTCCGAGACCTTCATATAGTCCGTAGCATTTATTTCTTTGAAAGTATCTTCAATGTACAGATATATTCTTTTTTCATCTTTAATTTAGTATTGATGAACGACACAGTCTTTAATATTAGTTTTTGCCCGCAACTTCAACAATAAATATCCTTAGTGTTTCAACCTTTATCTCTACAGTGAAATTTGTATTGTGCTTCGACAATCAATTAATTATTCATTCATGGTGTTATTTCATTACGGTACAGATGATTTTTATATAAATAGTATTAATACCTAAATTTTTTTTTAATAGTACTACTTATATCAAAAAAACAGTATTCATATTATTTACATTTAAATAAACATAAAAATAATAAATAAATTTATCATAAAAACAAACCTTGAAATAATTTTCCATCCATCCATGATTCATTTTTTTCATTATCTTCTAAAGATCAAACAAATTTACAAATACCCACTTGAGACATTAAAGCTTATGAGTAACACACTAAGAAAAGAAACGCTATTTCCACCCCGTATCAGCCAGAAACGTTTGGCAGAAATATAGGCTTTATTCTACTTATAAAATGAGTGTTTTTCCTGCCAAAACTTGTGTCAGATAGGAGTTTTTGAATGTAAACGGGCGAAATTTAGGGATCCCATTAGTCAACATAGACCCTTTCTGGATTACAGCTTGAATGGTATTGTTGGATATTTTGAGTGGGGAGGTCAAAGGTTCAATACTTCTTGTAAATATTTGATATTATAATGTACAAGAAGATGCAAACTACGTTCGCGGGGGAGAAAAAGTCATAATACCCCGTTTTTTCTTTAGCTTAGTCGGGTAAAACGTATAACCCAACATTGATTTGAACTTACACGATCTTCACTCATTATCGCAACACAACACAACGGGGCTTAATCGGTTCCTTCGAGACCATGGACGTAACGTGACGTCTGAAACGTCGAAAAATTACCAACGAAAGTTAATTAAATACATCATATTTATACGCGATTAAGCCCCGTTTAGTTCTTCTATAACCATCGGCGGTACATAGATATAATCAAAGTATGAATCAACTCTCAGCCAGCTTCTACGTCACGACAACTGGATTAAAAGAAAAATAAAGAAAAGAGGAGGACTTTGAGCAAATAATAATAATAATAATAAAATTTATTAAAAACATATTACAGCTGTAATGACTACGGGCTAAACATACTTATAATTAGATAACAATGTTACGCGCCTGAACTAGGATTATCCTGTGTTTCAGGCAAAAGTTTTTTAAACTAGCCTTGTAGTTTGGCCGAAGAGAAAAAGTCATAACCCTCTTATTCCACTTAAGAGTAGTCAGCTAAACAGTATCATAAAACCATCTGTGGATATTCAGCTACCCGTGTACCAAATTAATTGAAATCCATGTGACCATTTGGCGTGATGAAGCCACGACGACATATACAAACATACAAAAAAATCTAAAGAAATATTGTTGATTCAGTGACGCCTAAACTGTCAAACAAAATGTTTTTCGAAAATATTTTTAATGTACAGACATTTCATATTTACAACTTTAAACTCCACTCCTAATTTCCTCCTTTATGTATGTATGTATGTAAACACTTTATTGTACATAGTAACCAGTTACAACAGCAATAAACTTACAAAGGCGAACTTATCCCTATTAGGGATCTCTTCCAGTTAACCTTTGAGCTAGTGAGTGAAGATATAAGGAAGATAGACAAACTAACACCATGTACAAATTATATGTATATCAATAAAAAATATAAATAAATAAATAAACAGATATATATCTACATAATATATAACTAAATAAAATATAACAATAATATTTAATAAATATTAATCATATTCAACCATTTTACAAATCACTGGAAAGCCACAACTTATTCAATTTACTCTTGAGTGATTGAGTGATCTTTATTATCTGTATTTTTTAATTATTTTGTAAAAGCAAAAAATACATTATCAGTGTTTTCTTATTATCTTACTGACGAACTTATTATCATTTTTATTTTAACATCCCGTCATCATGCCTATTATCGATGAAAAAGTCAAGATACTTAATCAAGAAAATAAAGATATTAATCGGTTTCTATGGGTCATTTAAATAAGACAATTTAAACGGATTATATCTCATTATCTGCTCGTACCAAGTATTCGCTACATACGGATTTCCCCATATTATTGGCTACGAGCGTAGCACTACGAAAATATCGGTCGCGAAAGTGTTAAAGGGCTTTGGTCTTATAGTAGATTGTTTGACAAGGGGCTAAAATAAGCCATTATGACACAAAGCGATTTATGTCTGAGTTTCATAATGGCTTTTAGCCACGTGTTAAACACTCTGCTTTTCACTTCGACCGTGAGAAAATAAAAAAAACATAACATTAAAAAAATATATTTCATGGAAAATTAAAAGTACAGTTCGAACAATTCTATCAGAAAGTTTGGCCAATCTGATCAGGTTGGTTTGTTTGTTTTTAATTATTCGTAAGTAGTATATATGTAGCTGGCCGCAAGTTTTTTTTTCAGTGTCATAGAAATTTTTATGGGATTATATGGCTTTATTTTAAACCCTAGGGGCTAAATGTACTATTTTAGTCTCGCTTCGCGAAGCTAATACGACGTACTTTTTGAGCAGGAGAAGTGAAAAATATCTTTGACTGTTTTATGAAAACAAAGTTGTCTCGTTTGCTACGAACGCTACGACGCAGCACGTGCGTAGCAATTTACTAACTACATTAGAAAAGGTAGGTTCTTACTTACCACCAGTAAAGGTAGCTGCACCATTGGTCTCTGAAACAAATGAAAAATTGATGTTCAGGAAAAAATCAAGGATCTCGAATCTGGTTGATATGGAACAGTACTTTTTACCCGACTACGATAAAGAAAAAAGGGGGTTATGACCTTTACTCCTCCGCGGACGAAGTTTTCCCGCAACCTTCTAGTAAATAAATAAATGTTTTTGGGTTCCATGATTAGAACTAACACTCCATTCTCTTCAATGTTGTTAATTGCGCACGCACATATTAGAACACGTCACACACTGCCAACCCTAAACACTGTTATTGAAGAGATAAAACATAAATACACAATATACACACTTGTTTTTGTTTGTGCGTTATCGCTCAAGATAGGCCCCTCGTAAACAAGATAACACATTCTAGATAATGTATATCGTGTAAACAAAGATTCCTTTGATTGCGGAAAACAGCTCGATGCCTAACATTTAATTAATATACTTTGACTACTTTTTCGGTAGCCTGTCTGATCACCCAGTGTTTTGCAACCTGTGGGTCGCGAGGCCCCTAAAAGGGGGTCACGCTTACATTAATTCCTACTGAATATTTTAAAGCAACATTTACAGCATTTTAAAGCACAAATGTTTGAACGAACACCGAAAAGGGTCGCTTCATATATCGAAATTTAACCACAGTAAATAAAAATATAAAAATGTTTACGAATGTGCAAATTAGGCCAGTTCATATTTTTTTACGTTAACCTTAGTTACGGGTTTTTTAAATACAATACATATACACTGAAGAAAATAATGGATAATTGAAGTTTGAAAAAACCTTTTATAATAAAAAAGAAAAGAGTTAAGTTGTATTTTCTTTTGTTGGGATTTGCGTATATCATCGTTCCATCAAACAGATTACCTATGTTTGCCGGTTCGCGGCCTCCACTCTAGAATCAGTCTACCCCAACAATTCAACTTTGTAACTTCTACAGGGCAATTTCTAAGTTGTAAACAGATTTTTTGTTTTCTAAATCCTAACGTGCCGTCAGCTTCTTAGATTGATAATTATGGCAAAGACATAACATAATCTTCTTGCGATGAACAATGTATTTTCTTGTTATTTAGTCATAACTCATGGTCACCCTACACTTTTTTAGGCATTTGAAACATGAATGACAAGTCACTGTCGCTACAAGCTAAGTAGGGAGACCAACATTTTTTGGGCTTTTAACGGTTAAAAAATAATAATTAAAAAAAACCCGTCTGCGTAAAAAAACTAAAAAGAAAAAAACAAGTCCAGTACTGGAAATGTTTCATGATTCATGAACGATACTCATATAAAACAAATAAAAAAATCCAATGTGGAACATAGCGATATTATCCCAACAATGGGTCCAGACTGTTTAAAATCGCTAAGCGCAAAATACATTAAGCGCAAGTAGACGCGACGCGGAGATACATTGACGTTATTCTGAAAGTGTTCCAGTCTTACTCGTAATCAAAAACGGCAATGTATTTCACCCTCGTGTCAACTCGCACCAGTGTGTAGTGCCGGTATATTTTCTCTCACTTTAGGTAATGAAACGCGTCTCAATATTTATAAAATAAACGTTTGTTGACCAAGCAATGTCGATTGGTGTTTTCAATCGATTTTCTTGTTTATATTATCGATGGAAACATCGATACATCGATATCTGTATGGTTTAGTTTCGAGTTCTTCTCGCTTTTTCCGAGTTTACATTTCATTGGTTTTGTTTTTTTAAAACATTGCCTTTTGTTTTTGAATTTCGAGATTTCTTCTGAGATTGGGATAATAGTTACTTAGAGCATTTAACCACTGGCGATGCGGTACGGATACATTCTCCTTCGACAAATTACCGACGAAATAATCGGTTTGTACAATAAATTGTCAGTGTGTGGGTGTTTTTTTGTATGTAGGTAATGTTTAGAATATTTATTACCTATTACATCATATTGTGTTTTAAATGCAATGCTGATCTGATCTTCATGATTCTTCATCAAACAAATAATAACTACCACTAACGTAAAGAAACCAGCCGAAAACCTTGTTTTAGGGTGCCAAAGGGTAAAACGGGACCCTATAACTAAGACTCCGCTGTCCGTACGTCTGTCACCAGGCTGATCTCATGAACCGTGATAGATAGACAGTTGAAATCTTTCACAGATGATGTATTTCTGTTGCTGCTATAACAACTAATCACTGAAGTTTCGGGCTGTTTCCAATGACAGACATACAACACATTCTTATTATCATTATATCAGCCTGAAGACGTCCAATGCTGGACAAAGGCCTTCCCGAAGGGTTTCCGCAACGATCGATCGTGCACCCTAATCCATCAGTTTCCCGAGATTTTGTCCAGATCGTCCATCTGTCGGTCCATCTTGTTGGAGGCCTCGCCACGCTGCGTCGTCCTGCACGCGGTCGACAGTCGAAAACCTTTTTGCCCCAGCGGCCACCGATTCTACGAGCAATATGCCGCCTGTTTAATGTTTTTTTGTGACGACACGTTTGGCTCAGTGGGTTGCACAACGGCCTACGAAGCTGGCTGTACCGGGTTCGAATCCCGGCCACGGCAAGTGTTTGTGTGATGAGCACGAACGTTAGTCTCTGGGTCTTGTATGTTTTCTATGTATTTAAGTATTATAATTTATCTTTATATTATGTATATCGTCGCCTAGTATAAGACTTCGGTGTCCGTCTGTCTGTCTGTTACCAGGCTGTATCTCATGAACTGTGATATCTAGACAGTTGAAATTTTCACAGATGATGTATTTAGCTTAGACCGGCTAACTTGGAGAACCTTGAGGGAGACCTGTCCAGCAGAGCTTTAGTAAACTTTGAGCTTGAAAATTATGATTTAGTCAGTTCAGAGAGTGAGATAATAATGGCATATGCCAATGTTTTTTAAAGCCCTCCTTCTCTTTTTCATCAGCGTAGTCAGGTAAAAAGTATCCTATAACCATCTGTGGATATGCAGCTACCTGTGTACAAATAATTGTTGAAATCCATTCAGCCGTTTTGGCGTGATGAAGCCACAACGACACATACAAACCTACAAAAAATCTAAAAAAAACCCGCCATGGTCCACTAAAAGCTGAAAATCTTGGAGACAAGTGCTCCGATTTTCATTAAACAAAGCTAAGAACACTCGGGATAAAATTATCTATGATACAAAAAAAAACTGCACTGAAATCGGTCCATCCGCATGGGCGCTACGATGCCACAGGCAGATACACAGAGTCACAGACACGTCAAACTTATAACACCCCTCTTTTTTGTCAGGGTTAAAAATATTTTTCGATTCAGTGACCTCCAAATAGTTCGTTAATTTTTTTTAATGTGTTTAATGTACAGACATATAATTTTTACAACTTTATAACATTGTTAATATACAAAACAAATACTGTACACCTCACAAATATAGAGGTCTTCAAATCAAATCAATCAAATCAAAATATCCTTTATTCAAGTAGGCTTAGATACAAGCACTTTCGAATTGTCAGTTACAATGAGAGAAGTCTTTGCTGGGAAACATACAATATGATCCAACATTTGTAGCAAGGATTAGGGAAACCCAGAAAAACCTAATCAGATCATTTAACTTAAGTATAATACTTACTTATTATTGATAAAATTATCATTTTAAAAATAAAAATTATTAATTTATATATATAAAATTATATATATTAACAGATTGCGTTTCACTTGGGTCGTCTTTCCGGGGCATTACAAAAAAACATTTAGAGTTAGTCGGTCTATTTTGGTCGGCGGTTTAAATTAGATGTAGATGATAAAAAATGCACAATTACCATTACAAAATGAGATTTTTATTCACTGTCGCTATTCTATGCTGTTTTCAAAATATTATCATTTTCCTTAGGGAGTTCCCTACTGATCAAAATATGTTTTGACCGTAATCCCGCCCAGTCATGCTGGAAAAATCAAGTCATCGCGAGAAGAAACCATTCTATAGGCTTATTGTTAGACAAAAAGTTTTTTTGTGAAAGGGAAATGGAAGAAAGTGATTTGTAAATAAAGCAAGAAATTTATATCCTAACTAGGCGGTAAACTTTATTCGCGGAGGTGAAAAAATCATAACCCCTCTTTTTTTTTCATTCATTCATTCATTTAATCCTTTATAAAATATGGTTTTACACGTCAACTTATAAATCATGAAACATTAAATTATACATGAGTCGCTTTATTATGTAATACTATATAGTTACTAATTATTATTGATTTATTTGTTGGGGCAGCGAACCAGTTAAAGAAGCGCACGCAGTTACACCCGGTTGCGTAAGAATTCATCGACGGAGTAGATCGCGTCATTTCCTAGTTTAAAGTTTATTCAAAAAACACCTTGTGCTTGGAGCATTTTTTATCTCATGGGGTATTTTATTATATATGGTAGGTCCAGTAGTATGAAGACACTTTTTTTTTTCTTCAGCATAGTCGGGTAAAAAGTATCCCATAACCGTTTGGAGATACCAAGCTACTCGTGTACTAAAAATAGTTGAAATTTGTAGCCCTTTGGCGTGATGAAACACAGATAGTTATAGGATACTTTTTACTCGACTACGCTTAAGTAAAAAAGGGGGTTATGACTTTTTCCTCTTCCGCGGTACGAAGTTGCTATTGAATATATAACACTAGACGGTGCCCTTCAAGTAGCCTATAAAAAAAATTTTACTCGTGAACTATTATAATCTGTTAATGAGAACTCCGCAAATCATACTAAGAAGGCATACTTTTTGGATGGGACCATCACTCTATACTGTATGGTTTATATTATATGCCACTGAACTATAATTAGCTTTTTAAGCCTCGTACCTTAATTAGGCCACTCAGCAAGCTTCGTGGCCTAAACGCGGTACTCGGCTGAAGAAGCATACATTATATAAATAACGATTGCATAATAGTAGATTGTTTGACAAGGGGCTAAAATAAGCCATTATGACCCGAAAAAGTGAGCGAGGACAAATATGTCCGAGTGTCATAATAGCTTTTAGCCACGTGTTAAACACTCTGCTTTTCACTTCGACTGCGAGGAAATAAGAAAGACTTAACACTAAAATTGTATATTTCATGAAAAATAAAAAGTACAGTTTGAGCAATTCTTTATAGTTAAATTGACAACTTATATATTTTTTTTAAACTAATAATGGCCATAGACAATTTTAACTTTTTAATGTGAAGGGCTGCAATACGATCAGAAATTTTGGCCAATCTGATGAGGTTGGTTTGTTTGTTTTTAATTATTCGTAAGTAGTATGTAGCTGGCCGCAAGTTTTTTTCAGTTTCATAGAAATTTGTATGGGATTATATGGCTTTCTTTTAAACCCTAGGGGCTAAATGTACCATTTTAGTCCCGCTTCGCGAAGCTAATGACCTACTTTTTGAGCAGGAGAAGTGAAAAATATCTTTGACTGTTTTATGAAAAAAAAGTTGTCTCGTTTGCTACGAACGCTACGACGCAGCACGTGCGTAGCAATTTACTAACTACATTAGAAAAGGTAGGTTCTTACTTACCACCAGTAAAGGTAGCTGCACCATTGGTCTCAAAGTGAAAAATAATATTATTTATCATCGTTTACGCATACATTGTATAATACACATTGTCGTTGAGTAATGGATGCCGTACTAGATCCAGTATACTAAAGTATACTAAAATCAAGGCAATAAGCGCTGGAAACAATTCAAAATTGTACTTCCTTAAGAATACGAACAAGACGTACTGTTCAAGTTTATCAACTAGAAAAAAAATTGATAATTACCGGATATCGTCAGTATTATGTGTGGTATTAAAAGTAAACATCAAAACTTTAAATTGTTAAAATCAAAATAAATAAGTACTATCATGGTATAACTAACTATTATCAAGGACCATTAAAACAAGAGGACTGACAGTTGCCATACTTTGCATCGTGTTTCGATCGCAAGGAGATATCCTGGCAAAAACTAGGTGGCGCCATAAAAATAAACTTTTAACTATGTTATAGTTAATTTAATAAATAAACATAGTATAGTGACAATTCGTTCGCAAATATAAAATAATAATAAATAAATCGTAACATTTGGGTGGGGCCGCGGAGTTTTTCGACCGCCGATACTTTTATGTAACAAATTACTGGTGAATAAAATTGACAAACGCATCGGAGTCTTAGGCATAAAGTAGGCAAGGCATCATTTTCTATTTGTATTAAAAAAAATATCGAATTTCGTCACGTATGATGTAAAAAATTCGTTACATAAAAGTGTAGCGGTTGAGACGCTCCGCGGCCCGGCCCATTTAATAACTGTGTCACGCTTGCAAAGTGGAATAATTGTAAAAATAATCATCATAGATAGATGGCGTTGTACATATCGGGGAACGGCTTTTCGGATGGAGATGGTCAGTCCTCTTGTTTTAATGGTCCTTGCATTTATAAAGAGTGGTAAAAGTTGTGAACCCTCATAATTCTGCCGTCACATTTCACACTCACCGTCACATCGGCATCTATGTCACCACTGTCATCCTTCTGGAGACACATTCAGGTCCACAATCAGTCCACCACTTCACATATAGTCTTTGGGCCGCAGCACTGTACCCTGTGGCACACCCGGCCGCACTCGTGAACCAAACGCGCCTGCGCCCGTCAAATGTTTTGAATACAATCTGTAACAGAAAGAAATAACAATAATAAACTTTACAGCCTGAAGCGTGTGTTTGTGTGTGACTATCCAGGGTTCCTTTGTCGGTTGACTTGTCAAAGGCTGGGGACAAATCGAAAACAAAAAAAAAACACCTATGACTGTCATTCAATGCAGCAAATCTATACTATTATAAAAGTTTTAGAAATGAATGTCTGTATATTGAAGATATTTAAAAATATAACGGATTATTTGGAGGACACTGAATTGATTTATTTTTTGTATATTTGTATGTGTCGTTGTGGCTTCATCACGCCAAAACGGATAAACGGATTTCAACTGTTTTTGATACACGGTTAGCCGGGCATCCACAGATGGTTATAGAATACTTTTTACACGACTATGCTAAGGTAAAAAAGGAAGGTTATGACTATTTTTTCTCCTCCACTGACGAAGTTGCAGACACCTTCTATATAAATATTATATTAAACAAGATATTATAATCTGCGTGATGTGTATGAAATGAAAAACTTGTTAATTCTTTGTACTTAGAATGCAACCAAGAATATTATAAAGTTGTAAAAATGAAATGTCTGTACATTGAAATATATTTTCAAAAAAAATATTGTAACGGACTATTGGAAGGACACTGATTAAAAATATTTATTCTTTATTTTTTGTATGCTTGTATGTGTGGTTGTGGCTTCATCACGCCAAATCGGCTACACGGATTTCAATTATTTTTGCTACACGGGTAGCTGGGTATCTCCAGATGATTATAGGATACTTTTTACCCGACTACACTGTCGAAAAAAGAGGGGTTATGACTGTTTATCCTCCGAGAACGAAGCTGCGGGCGTCTTCTAGTTAAAAATAAACTATAATTAGAAGGCAGTTACTAATCAAGCTGAATAAATACAGCACCTCCTTGTTAACCGACTGCACGATAACGAAGAAGTTAAATAAACATGCAAAAATTCCTCACCAATAAAATATTACAGAACCCATTTTCTTTTAGCTAATCGCTAGTTTCACTTTTACCTCCTATGCAGCGTTACGTAAACAATCACTATTATTTTAAATATTGTCATGCAATCTTATCTATGACTAATTACAATAGCCACACCTGACTCATACGAACTACAATCATCCGGCCTAAGAATAAACATAGGGCCATAAATACTTACTTTTATATAAATGTACTTTCCTTTTCGGATATGGTCTGCCAACAGTCTACCTATGTAATCTGCCTTTAACATGGTCCGATTCCTGTATAGTATATAACTGTGAGGTTAGTAAAAAACGAATGTATCATCCCCAGCATCACAGGAAGCATTTTAACAATCGAATAGTAAACTTATAATATAGAACTTACGGTTCGTAGAAACTCTTATATAAGTTCACCGAGCATCTTGACGCTTTATACTGGCATTTCAAAACCATTATGATGCTTATGAGAATTTCGAGTTACATAATTTGTGAACGACCTCTAACGCTATTTTTTGCTTATCCTATAACTTGCATCCTCTGTTGTCCTGTTACCTCTGGTATCATTTCATTAAATCCGTTCAGCCATTTTGGCGTGATAAAAACACAAAGATATCCTCAGCATACATTGTCTAAGAGATGGCGTTATTCTCAATGTCCATACTTTAAGAAATTGCACGGTGCATTTGGAGTGTTAATTTCTTTCTTGGAATATAATAAATAATAGTAAGTATCTAAACTAGAAGAGGCGAAGAAAAAGGCGGCTTTTCTCTTCAGCTTAATTAGTTAAAAAGTATCCTATTAGCATCCTTAGATGGCCTAATACATCTGTGTTGAAAATTGTTAAATCCATCCAGCATTCCAGCCTCATTGGCAGTGTTGCCAGTTTAGCATATTTTATGCTAAATTTGGTATGTTTTTATGTTGTCTAGCATATTTGTTTGTAATTAAGCATTTAGCATATTTTTTGGCAGACATAAAAAATATTGAATTAAAGTAAAATCATGATATTAATAATGTTATCGGCAATTTGAAACGTATCGGGGACGTCGTAAATAATTGACATTAAATCGATGAGAGTGATCATGCAAATTCATGTTACATTCGTAGATCGTGTTGTTAAGATTTTTCTTGGATTCACAACCCCTGGATTTCTACGAAAATCATGATGTTTTAATATCATGATCTTCGTTATTTTTAAAGTGGATTTCTGTACTTAGATGTTCAATATGGAATATGCATGAATTTTATAATTTTATTTTGTTTTTTTTTAAAGCTCATTCATGTAACAAACAGTAGACAAAAACATATTTTTTCGTATAACTATAAAAATAACCAAGATATGTTTATATCTTCGTTATTTTTATAGTCATCAAACATTTCATTCTATCTCTTTCTACCAAAACAGAATTTAATATGGAGTTTATATGGCTGGAGTGCACTATGATGTAACAGTGCCCTTGCATGTCGGACCTCTCTGTCTAATTAGTAGTTTAAAATGCCTATATCCTGCGTATTTGTTTGCCGATTTACATGTTAATTTCATATTACGGTGTTTTGATATTTCGTTAAGGAAAGCGATAAAAAAAAATCATGCATGTACCCTATTGTCCATGATATGTAAGGCAACTGAATTGTATATTTTTGAAATAGTTATTATAGTAATTGATAGATTCAGGCGTTACTTTGCGGATATCCATATTATATTAATGTAATTAAGCATTTAGCATATACAACAAACCACCACCAGACAGTATAATCCTTGACACCTCCCTACGATGGATATTAGGAGATGCAGGAGATGTTCGCCTCTCTACGATGCATCTTAGGAGATGCAGGAGATGTTCGCCTCTCTACGATGCATCTTAGGAGATGCAGGAGATGTTCGCCTCTACGATACATCTTAGGAGATGCAGGAGATGTTCGCCTCTCTACGATGCATCTTAGGAGATGCAGGAGATGTTCGCCTCTCTACGATGCATCTTAGGAGATGCAGGAGATGTTCGCCTCTCTACGATGCATCTTAGGAGATGCAGGAGATGTTCGCCTCTCTACGATGCATCTTAGGAGATGCAGGAGATGTTCGCCTCTCTACGATGCATCTTAGGAGATGCAGGAGATGTTCGCCTCTCTACGATGCATCTTAGGAGATGCAGGAGATGTTCGCCTCTCTACGATGCATCTTAGGAGATGCAGGAGATGTTCGCCTCTCTACGATGCATCTTCGGGGATGCAGGAGATGTTCGCCTCTCTACGATGCATCTTAGGAGATGCAGGAGATGTTCGCCTCTCTACGATGCATCTTAGGAGATGCAGGAGATATTCGCCTCTCTACGATGCATCTTAGGAGATACAGGAGATGTTCGCCTCTTTACGATGCATCATAGAAGAAGCAGGAAATGTTGACGGTCCGGCACTCACCCGAGAAGTGACATGTCCAAAACGGTCGGCCCTATTTACAAAAGCAAACGAACTATAATATAATCCATTAATCAGATTTGTAGTACTTAGATGTCAAATTTCTGAATGCATTTCCTATTATTAATTGACTTAACCTGACCTAAGCACAATTGTTTATAAGTAACAATAAAACCTTGTTGATTCAGCCACCAAAACAATCCGTGTTTGGGCGGCCCGACACCTGACACACCTCGAGTTTCAATAAACAGCAACTCAAAACATTACTGTGCAACTATTAGAAATAGCTACCGAAATAAACTGTCAAAGAGCCGTTTTAACCTTTTGACCGCTAAGCAGCGAAGTAATAAATTAAATTGAATTATTATTATACTTATTAAAATAATTGGTTAGAGTTGACATCTTAAATAGCTACATATTATATTATATTACAATTATATTTAAATAAGTGTTTAAGAATGTAATATTAGGTTAGTAATATTGTGTGCCCTTGCAGGGTGTCATGAAGCAATACTTTTAAATTGTAACATCTTTTATGTACATGACATTACAATACAAATGAATATTACGACGAGACCCCACGACAATAAAATAAAATGCACCTTCGAAAATAAAATAGTGATTTCAGAACGAGGTATTGATATTATCGGAGTTTTTGAACCACGAATTTTCAATGACAGGATTTGCTGAAAAGATTAAAGATGTCTGAAATTCTGTATTTCGTGGTGTAGGGTTAAAGAAAGAACCTTCCTTCTATTCTTCCTGTGGGTTTGAATCCCTGCCAGGACAAACGTTTGTGTGATGAGCACGAATGTCCGTTCCTGGGTCTTGGATGCTTTTGTATGTATTTAAGTAGTATAGTTATATATCTAAATATTATAAAGTAGTAAAAATAAAATGTTTGTATGTGTCGTTGTGGCTTCATCAAGCAAAATCGGCTTAACGGATTTCAACAATTTTTGGTACACCGGTAGCTGGGTATCTCCAGATGGTTACAGGATACTTTTTACTCCACTATGCTGAAGAAAAAGGTGTTATGACCTTTACTCCTCCGCGAACGGAGTTCCGGGCACCTCCTAGTACATACATTTTCCCATTACGGGGTAGGCAGAGACTACCTCCTTCCACTTGCTACGGTCCTGGCATACAACTGCCGCTTCATCAACATTCATTAATCCCTCTATTTCTCGCATCGATCATCTGACATACTTCATCTATTTTATCATTCATTCCTCCCCTTACATTTAACGTAGCAAAGCGGCTCTCCAATAGCCCACTCTACTCAAATGACTACAGGCTTCTTAAGTGGTCTCATTGATATAGTTCTGTGGTCCCATGTATGTAAGAGAAAGCACGTGATTAGTTACCACGTGAAACTTATCCCAAGTTTGAGGTGTGATGGATTTATTTTTGCTGGATTTTAACATCCTCACCTTTTGCTTCAAAGCCTGCTTTATGGTTCGTTCGCCTGCACTTTCAGTATGGGGTTCTTCAAGAGGGGAGTGAATACGTTCTTAAAGGGTCGGTAACACGCGCGTAATGCCCCTGGCGTTGCAAGCGCTCATAGGCTGCGGTGACTGCTTAACATCAGGCAGGCCGTACGCTTAATATTGTTTGCCACCGTAGAGGTATAAAAAAAAAAAAAACTTTCAGACAGAGTCTTTAGCATCTTGTTTTTTTTTTATGTTATAGGGATGGAGCAAACAAGCAGATGGATCGCCTGATGGTAAGTGATCACCGTCGCCCATAGACACCTGCAGCACCAGAGGAGTCACATTCTTATTTGTGGGTTTGCGCCGTTTCTTTTTCGCCGTTTTGACGTGAAGAAGCCACGACACATACAAACATACAAAAAAATATTTTTCCATTCAGTGACCTTCAAATAGTCCGTATCACTTGTTAGGGTTCCGTAGCCAAAATGGCAAAAACGGAACACTTATAGAATCGTCATGCCTGTCTGTCTGTCTGTCTGTCTATCTGTCTGTCCATCCATATGCCACAGGCATTTTACTCACAAACTATAAGATGTACATTGATAAAATTTGGAGCATAGGTGTCGGTCGTGTGTTACCGCTACTTAGTTTGATAGATAAAAAAATTTTGATTTACTGAATATTTTCCGAAATATTTGCTACGAAAGTAGCAATAATTGTGACCCACATCTATTTACTAAACTGTAAGTTAAAAAAATATGAAAAAATGTACAAATGTAAAGCTTAATGAATACTTCCAACGAAAATTGTTTTCAATATGATAGGACATACCGTTTTTAAGTTATTGCCAAAAAACTGCGTTTCTCAGCAAGAGGACGTAAGTGCCGGAGAGATACGCTCTTTTGTTAGTGTTTTTCTTTTATATCGTATTTTTTTCATCTGTAGTGCATTTTTTTGTATAAATGGCTGCGGAACCCTTCATGGGCGAGTCCGACTCGCACTTGGCCGCTTTTTTTAATATCTTCAATGTACAGTCATTTCATTTTAGCAACTTTATAATAGTACCTATACATAGATTAGCTGTTTACGAACTACTAGATTACTGTAAGTACTATGTTTTTTTTGTTATTTTTTATTATAACACTGATAAATGTTAAGTTTTAAAGTGCCATTTAGTATTTTCTTGAATATGTATGGCGATTGACAGTCCTCTTATATTAATGTTCCTTGATACCTTCGTAACCCACGAGATAGGCGCCAGTACAATAATTCCCAACACATTTCATTTAAGTTAGAACGTCAGATGTTTTCAAGAGAACTAGACCAGTCATAACGACGACTGACGTCGCCTTCGCCGACTGTCCACTTGTTATTTACTATTTTAAAATACCGCTAAAATCCGCAATCGAATAGGTACTAAATGTATAAATATCCCGTACGTACGCAAGTAACATTATCGCAACGCTTATCTCGCTTGCTCTTTATTTACACTCCATCACATAAACATCTTTCTTTCGCTTATCAGACCACTTGATGTGATTCAGTTGTGTATTTCATTCATTGCGATAAAATTTAATTAAGCCGCGATTGTGTTCCGCGCCATCTATGGCATAACTACAGAACTATCAAAGTGACAAGCTGTGTAGATTAGTTAGGTTGATAACAGCGCCATCTACCCAAGGTAACCTGTACTCTTTTTTTGGTCGACCGTCACGCCTGTTGCATATGAGCGTTTGTTTATACAACACAAAAGACCCTTGTTTGCTTTTCGCTAGACGTTTCCTGGTTGTTTTGTGTGTGTGTGCTGTGTGTGTGTTTTCACAGCCGGCTGTAAGGACGGTACACAAAAATGTTGTTGTTTGCACGCCCAAGTTGGTAATAAATTCTGTTCTCTGTGATACTGACTGGTTTTGGTTCAGTGATGAATAATGTTACCCGGTTGAGTTAAGTTTGCACTTCGCGACAATGAGGCGTCATTGGTCTCAGGTACAAACTTAACTTAATTGGTTTTTAGGTTCCGATTTCAGTAATTTGATGAAAGTGCTACTATTATAAGCTAGATGTCTCTAGTGAGGCCACAAAACAAACTAGGACCATGTTTAATATCAATGTCTGGAATCTTGGTTCTGAGAATGTGTGTAGAGCTATATTCAAATGATTCAACATTAATTTGGCAACGGCAACAAGGGTTGTTATGGCCCAACTAGATGTAGACATAGGTACTTTGTCTCGGTTTGGGCCTAGTGTTTCTGAAAATGAATGCCATTTGGCATTAAGTCCTCCATTTAAAAATATGTATTACCTACTCTCGTCAGATAGTATTTTTAATGCAACCTAAACCAATGTGAATAGAATTGAAAACTCATTGGCTGATCTGATCTTCATACAACAAATACTTAAAACAGAATAATTTTATATCTGTCTGTCTATGTCTAACCAATATAAAATGACCGAACACCGACTGCCGTTTGTAGAGTATGCGCATATTTTGTATGGAACCCTTGGTGCGCGAGTCCGACTCGCACTTGGCCGTTTTTTTTTAACGGACTTTGGAATGGGTAAGTCTGGCTAGGCCTCCTTCCAATAATCGGATTGCAGTGGGGGAGCGCTAACCCACAAACGGGAATGCCACATGCGGTAACTTAGAGTTGGGTTGGGACGCAATGCGCAAGGCACTAGGAGTGCTGCGGTGGGTTGAACGGCTTCAACCGCAGGCGAGGTGCATGGTTTCAGTATCCAAGCGATCCGGCGACTTGGCTTTTGTGTCTGTGTGTCTGTCTATGATAGATAGCTCTTAAATGGGTGAACCGGATGCGCGTTTTATTTGAAAGCAGTTTTTCTAACCGGGCGGTGTTATAAGTTTCACGAGTGTGTCTGTGTGTCTGTCTATGGCGTCTAGCTCCTGAACGGATTAACCGATTTCGCTTCAGTTATTTATATCTAAAAGGTGACTTAATCAAAAGTGCTCTTAGTTTCATCAAGATAACTGGTTATGTTATAAAAAAAGTTCCCTAACAAAATGACAAATAGAACCCTCATGAACACGTACTTCGGTAAGATTGATTTCACTATCAAAATCCAATGACAGTGGTATAAAGGTATTTTTGATTATCAGAAGATATCACTAATTCTGTCTAAACAATGATAACTATAGATGGGTAATTACGTTCCAAAGTTGGTTAAATGCCGTATCAAAACTCGAAACAGTATTTTTCTATTGTATCTTGTATCTTAGTTTAATGGTTGCCTATTTACGAAATTTTATTGAATGATTAGACTATTTGTTTCCAGTTTAAATACACAATAGGAGGGCTAGCATAAGATATAAATAACTAGAACTAAAAAAATATTATATCTCAAACCGGCCAAGAGCATGTCGGACCATGCTCAGTGTAGGGTTCCGCAGCCGTTTATACAAAAAAAAAACACTACAGATGAAAAAAAATACAATATGAAAAAAAATCACTATCAAAAGAGCGTATCTCCCCGGCACTTACGTTTTTTTGCTGAGAAGCGCAGTTTTTTGGCAATAACTTAAAAACAGTATGTCCGATCATGTACAAAACAATTTTCGTTGAAAGTATTAACTAAGCTTTATATTTGTTAATTTTTTCATTAAACACCGTTTAGAAAATAGAGGGTTGCGGGGGGACACAATTTTTGCTTCTTTCGGAGCGAATATTTCCGAAAATATTCACTAAATCAATTTTGTTTTTAGAAACCTCAAAGTGGTTTAGAAGAACTGTCGAAATATGTGCCCACACATTGATATTTGCTGTTTTTTTTTTCACTTTCGGTTCATGTAAGTATGGAGTGCCCCTCCTAGAAATATATATATTTTTTATTTAACTATCAAACTCGTGGCGTGGAGCCAAAAATGCTGGCAGCCTTTTCTCGCTGTATGGCGATACTGATACGCTAGCGAGGAAGCTGCCAGCCCTATGGCCGCCTGAGGGTTCAACGAGCCGTTTAGATAGCTCCTTGAAAACGAGCCGGGCGCATACTTAGACCCCACGGGCCCAGGATCTCGACCCCAAATAAAACGGTATTGGAAGCCGAGACCCTGGATTTTCGGGCTTGGCTGAGGTCCGTGGCAGATGTGCTAGCGTTAGTGTACCTATCGATGCATGTAGCGTCCCACACCAGCACTGGACCCATATTCCACGGGCCCAAGGACATCCCGTCGAGCCTCTTGCCATTATCTCTGGAGATTCCGTTTGGTTCAACAATCGCGTGTACCTAAAATGGACATATTGAATTTTACAACTAAAGTTTATTTTGATATATATATGTACATTAGTCTAGAAGGCGCCCGCAACTTCGTTCGCGGAGGAGAAAAAGTCATAACCCCTCTTTTTTTCGACAGCGTAGTCGGGTAAAAAGTATCCTATAACCACCTGGATACCCAGCTACCCGTGTACCAAAAATTTTTGAAATCTGTTTAGCCGATTTGGCGTGATGAAGCCACAACGACACATACGAATATACAAAAAAAAATTCGTTTTAGTAACCTCCAAATACTCTCTCCAAATATTTTCAATGTACAGACATTTTGTCATTGTTACAACTTTATAAAAGTATGAAATTACATCGACGCATTTATATGTCTAAATAGGATTTTGACAATTTTTAACAACATTTTTCTCTGGTATGTTATAGAATGACCTCTCAAGAATAGAAAAATTGGTGAAAAAATCTAAGTATCTACTTCAATTTCATAACAACTCACCGAAATTCAACAATGTTAAAAATCATTGTTTTAGACTTTCCGAAAAAACACTCCATACTGAAGCCTATAGGAACGTGTGACGTCACACGTTCCTACCTTCTAAGGGGAAATTAAGAACTTTGTTCTGCAGCCATGTTAAAACTTGCGTTTATCGAAACGCTTTCATAGCAAAAGTTACTATACATTTCATGGGTTATTAATGGTATTTTTAGTTATTAATATTTTCTTACTTTTAAAATGGACTTTCCCACCCAACTTTAAAGGCTCATAAAACAAGCTACACGTAAGGTATTGAACTCAATTTTTTTGTACGATTTCTTTCATACAAACTACCATTTTTTTTATTTGTGTACAGTCAACATCCTAATAAATGTCTAACATACGATTATGCTTCATAATCGTATCACCTACCGTACCATCAATCGATATTGATGTAACCCGGTAAGATAACGCTATCGAGCAATAAGACCGTCTATGTTAGTACACAAAAACGCCAATTTGACGTTATCATTTGTGGCGCTAACTGATAAAATAGATACAGTCAATTAAGAGAGATTATATCGGAGGCATCGTTTACTAGTTTTTAGAGTTCCGTACCCAACGGAACTGTATTACTATAAGCCTCCACTGTATGTCTGTCAAAGGCTAACTCTTGAATCGTCATATATAGATACAGGACGACATACAGTCTGCAAATTGAAGATGTTATTTTTCTTTATTTATCTTCTTTCCTGGGCTAGGTCTTTTATAATACAGACCGATATAAAAAAGAAAATACAAAATATAAATACAAAATATAAACACATTATAAAAAAACCTAACCCAGGGTGCCCCCGGGGGCGCAGAGCTCAAGCTACCGGTGGCTAGGGCTGCATAGAGAGGAACCTACTGACAATGCGGGTAGAGTCCAGGATTACTGCCTTCTGCATCTATCCCTTGATCCAGCCATCTAGCGAGAGTCTCTTGAGGTGTTGGTCGAGATTCTTCGCTATAAGCCCGATTACCGAAACGACTATCGGCACAATGATCGTCGAATCAACATCCCACATGGCAGTCACCTCGTGAGCCAAGTGAAGGTACTTGCTGAGTTTGTCCTTCTCAGCCTTCACGAGGTTCTCGTCATGTCGAATGGTGATGTCGATGAGTATTGCCCGGCGCTTAGATCGATCTACCACGATATCTGGTTTATTGGCTATATATAGGATGGGCCAAAAATTTTTGCACTTATGAAACATCGATAAAAAATTAACTATATACGTTTTTCTATATTTTATTTATTTAACCTAGTAACAGATAATTGCATTTTTTTTAATTACTTTATCCAGATGTCTTCTGTCTCGTCGTTGGCACTCCTGCAATCATATAGGAAAACCGTGGAAAACTCCCTGACACATACAACAACGGATCGCGGCTATCTCATCATCTTTTAATAAAACTGCTTAACACAAAAAGCCCGTTGTTTTCCCGTGAAGCGCTCCATTACAAATAAAATTGCACGAAGTTACCTATAGTTTCCCGCTAATATCCCGCCGCTCACTTTAACAGTGTCCGAAAAATTCAGTGTTGCTATTTGCAAAAAATTATGGCCCACCCTATACAATAGTCCGTGATGATAGATCGATCCCAATAAGGCGTGGCACAATGTATTATTATTATTATAAGTAGTATTTCTATAAAAATATTCCTACCCAACATATTTCGCACACATAAATTTACACTACATAAATAGCTAATGTAATACATGAGAATCAGTTACCGGGTTACATAACGTTGTTTGTTGCGGAACGTAACAATGAGCGATGGGAAAATGCTCGAGTTTCTTAACACTAGTGTTGTGCCGACCAACTAGTCGATAGATCAAAGATAACATATATAATTTGCAGGGTTCCGTAACTAAAGGACGTAACGGAATAACCGCTACGAGTACGCGGCTCTAAATCTTATTTAGTTAATCTTTATTGCACAAAAGAAAAACTTATCATACAAAAGGCGGATTTAATGCCAGGGCATTCTAACCAGTCAACGCAAAGCAAATAAATTGAGGGCGGTGCAACTAATTAACAGACATAATTTAGAAAGATAAGTACTTAGATGCATATATATTCATATATAATATATACTTATATACATAAATCAATTCTGATGTAACAAGCTAATCAGAAAAGCTAAGCCGTCAAGCCAATAACGTCGTCTATAAGTTACTTAGTTGATGTGTGAAAGAAGGACATGCCAAACACACACACACACACACATTTTTTTTATAAATTATGGTTAACTTAACTTAACCTTTGACGTGTTGTGTGACCTGTTGCCGGATGTGGATAGGTTGCTGGATGTCGCCTGGTACCCAAGCTTTGTTTAGGTTGGGACTGGGTCGATTTGTGTAAGATTGTCCTCGGTATTTATTTATTATTTATTTAGACGTTTGGAAACGATCATCTGATTTCTAGGTGTATTTTTATTACATTGATTTAAACTTACACGATCTTCACTCATAATCACAACACAACATAACTGGGCGGAAATAAATCATATTTATACGCGATTACGCCCCGTTTTGTTGTTTTTATTATTTTAGCAATGACTTGTTATTTGCATCAATTCCGATGTCCAAAGGTTGCGGAAGGGATCGCTCTTTATCTATAAGACCACGTGTTTAACTTTCATTACACATTCTCAATATTAATTAAAAAAAAGATTGTCGGTAAAGTCGGTTTACGGACGATAATTTTACGTGATAACGTCATAAGAAAACCGGCGTCATAATTTTACACAAATTTTTTGTCTCTCCCTCCCTCCCTCCCTCTCTCTGCCTTCATCACTCTCTCTCGCTCCTCCCCCTCTCCCATCTTTCTTTCTCCCAATCTCTCTCTCCCCTCTCTCCCTCTCTCTCTCCCTCTCTCTCCAACTCTCTCCCTCTCCCTCTCTCTCCCTCTCCCTCCCCCTCTCTCACGCTCTCTCTCCCTCTTCGTGTTTGACTTTAAAAATTATTTGTCATTTAATGTCCGTTTTGGGTTCCGTAGCTACATATAGCGGCTCGGCTCGTGACACTTTTTCGTGCGTGCAGCCGGCGTGTCAAAAACATGTAAAACTCATTTCGTCGATCTAAACATTCTCACATTCCCTAGTTTATATACATTTGAAGTAGCTTTGTTTGTGAAACCACCTACGAAACCAATTGTAACACGACTAACCAATGAACATAATTACAATGGAATTAATGAATATGAATTAATATGAAATCGAATCCTAATGATCTTCAGTATTTTCAAGTAGAAGAATACAAAGCTCGCAGGCAGAATTGCATTGTCATGTACACTGTTCGGATATTCGGTGAGATATTTACCTAAAGTTTGGCGGCGGCGTCTATGCTGAACGGTATGGAGACAGACTTAATTAAATTTTCCTAATAAACTTCCCAGGATTTTTTATATTCGCTTACGTTGCATGTACCTTGAAATTAAATCAATTTACACCGCGGTTACCTACATTTGCATAACAACGTACGTGCTTACCAAAATAGTCATAAATAGCCATAAACTAAACAAGTTTGTGTATGTTTACCTCCTCATGGCGTTTAATGCAATCCCAAAACTCATATTATTAAAATAATTTAATTAAGAAGCCGACTCCATATTTGCCCAACTTTTGCCGGGTTTTTGCCAACTTTAGCTAAATATCTCCCCGAATATCCGACTCCTGGCCATGTAGCCTGGAGCTGGGATGGCCGTTGGGGTTGTAAAGTCCTGGAGTGGCGAACACGTATAGGAAAGCACAAGGTGAGACGGGCCACGATTAGATGGACGGATGAACTCGTGAGGGTCGGGGGAGTTGGTGGATGCGGTCTGCCCAGGATCGCACTCTGTGGCTAGCTATAGAGGAGGCCTATATTCAGCGGTGGATGTCTGTGGCTGATAGATAGGTGTGTACCTAATCAATTATCGATACTTTTCTAGTCGATGGTACATCACTAGTGAACATTTTACACTATTTGTTTGCGCATTGCAACAACAACAGACAGACTCCGTGCGAAAATGTCTTAATTTATGTTGCTTTTACTGGATGAAATTGTTTTACACTCTGTGTTAACTTTGACAAGCATATAAAACATGCAGGTAATTGTACAGTCACCAGCAATTATGTGGCTAGATAAAACGCGTAACATTTGGGTTTTTTTACAATGTTTTGGCTGATTTTTTTAAATAAAAGTATGTGTCTTTTAGGGTTCAGTACCTCAAGAGGAAAAAACCGAACCCTTATAGTATCACTTTGTTGTCCGTCTGTCAGCCGTCCATTTGTCTATCTGTCAAAGCCAAAGACCATTAAAACAAGAGGACTGATTGCCATACTTTGGATCGTGTTCCGATTGCAAGGAGATATTCTGGCGAAAACTATATGACGCTTAAAAACTAAACATTTAACTTTGTTATAATTTAATAAAGAAACATAGTATAGGTTACAAATAGTTCCCACTGTTCCGGGACCACCTTAACCCAATGTGTCTGCAACACAGCACCACAAACCATGGCGCACCTGCTGGCGTGCCCGGCGTGCCTGTACTCCTGTTCGGAACTGGACCTGAGTGACGCGACGGCCAGGGCTGTCAATACCGCTGCCCACTCGGCATCCATTATTTGAGGGACCTTGACACGAAAAGTAGATTTCGAAGATTTCGCAAATAGCTAAAATAATAAATAAGTATTGTGTCACGCTTGCAAAGTTGAATAATTAATTGTAAAAAATAATTCTTATACACAGATGGCGTTGTACATATCGGGGAACAGCTTTTTGTATGGAGATGGTCAGTCCTCTTGTTTTAATGGTCAAACAAGACCCTTTTTCTCAGGAGCGCGTGGAGATATCGAGTTGAAATTAACATCAAATACTCGTATTCATTGTCAACGGTCCCTTGAAGCTGTAAAAAAATCAAGCTTCTAAGTTAACGCTATCCAAAGATTGAGAAAGACAGACATTGAAAAAGGTGTTTCCATACAAATTGCCGTCCATGGAAAACCGATAAGGGTACTGCAAGTTGTATTAGAAGCTTGAAATTTGGTATGAAGGTTTAGCCTTTTCGTGCGGAAGCCAGAACGACACAAACAAAAAAAAATAAAAAAAAATTTTTTTCTATTCAGTGACCTCCAAATAGTCCGTTACAATTTTTTTTTATAATACATATAGGTATCAATGTACAGACATTTCATTGAATGAATATGTATGTACATTAAATATGAAATGTCTGTACCTTAGTCCTTAACTACATTAAAGATATTTTTAAAAAATATATATTGTACGGACTATCGTACAATATATACAGAGTGATCAATCCAAATGGGTCAGTATAGATAAGTCAGAAACTATGAGAGATTGCGAAATCTGTTCTTAGGAACCATGGCGTCGATTTTAGATTTAATGATAATGGCATTAATTTTATTATGGCATTAGCTCATACATTGTTATAAATTCTGCAAGTTTTTTCGTTGTTATTTTTGATGGTGTGAATCATAAGTCACGAGGAGCACATGTTTAATCGAATCTTGTTTAAACAATTGAAAGAAAAACACAAAAATAAGATACTTATTTTATGTAAGTAAATGTTCAAAATGTAGTCATTTTCCTGGATGCAAATATTAAACTCTCTAAAGTAAAAAAAAATGGAACGCCATTATTATTAAATTTAAAATCCACGCCATGGTTCCTAAGAACAGATTTCGCTATCTCTCATAGTTTCTGAGCTCTCTCTACTGACCCATTTGGATTGTATATCGGAAAGGTAATGAAATAAAATCATATTTATACACGATTTAGCCTCGTTTGTTATGTGGTGATAATTAGTGAAAATCGTTATGTTTAAATCAATGAACTATCTTCTTTATCAAAATACATAAACTCTAAAGAGACTAGCTCTGTGTAATATTGTATTGTTAGTAAATTTTGATGTATTTAGGCAATCAGATACGCGTGTTGCCGAATGTTAGGAAGCCAAAGGAGGTCGGAAGCATAGCTGATAGCTGCTATTTAGATTTCGAGGCCGCAGCGTTATTTAGGTTGTTTTGTTTTATCACTAGGAAGGCGCAATTTCGTGCTGAAGCAAGTATATGCCAGGTTTTCAGATGATTCAGTATATTTTATTTTTGTTCTTTGATGCCATTATATCATTTATACCTTGGATTTAAGGCTTTGTATAATACTAAAATATTATGGGGCGACGAAATCCAGAGGGATCTAATTGAGCTCCAGACCGTCTCTGACTGGATGGAAATAGCTAGGGACAGAGAAGCCTGGCGGTCTTTGGTGTCGGAGGCCAAGATCCACCTCGGGTCGTTCCGCCACAGCAGTGGTATTATGGGTACCGGTAAACTGGGGTTACTTAGACCAACGGGGCAACATTGATCATTAATTTTTAAACTATAAGGATTGTATTTCTAAACGCGTCAAAGATGTTTTTTTAACGAGTTTGCCAACCTTAAAAATAAAATAACAATTTTTTTATAGATTAAAAAATGAGTGATCAATGTTACCCCGTTGATCAAAGTAACTCCAGTTGACGGTACTGTCCGAAATAAAACATTCTGAATTTGAATTTCAAATATCTATCTATACTATACTAATATAAAGTAGTAAAAAAATTAAATGTCTGTACATTGAGGATATTTTCAAAGACTAATTGTAACGGACTATTCGGTGGTCACTGAATCGAAAAATATTTTGTTTGGATTTTTTGTATGTTTGTATGTTTCGTGCACGGGTAGCTAAGTATTTAATCTACATATAGTTATAGGATGCTTTTTACCCGACAACGCTGAACTGAGAAAGAGGGTTTATGATTTTATTGCCCCCGCGAACGAAGGTATTACATAATTTTTTTTATGTAAAATTTGAATTCATTTGCAACATACTGTAATTAAAATAACATGAAATAAAACTTCCTTTTCTTTTACATCCAGAAACTAAGAAGACCTCAAAAAATAGAATCGATTGATATATTTAGAGTTTTATAGTTAGATATTTTCTGGGTTCCCGTGAGAAGTATTTTTCTATTCCCTGACGTTTGTTCTCCAAGAATAATGATGACAATAGACATCATGACTAAATCTTAATAATTAGTCCGTTATGTAGATGTTTAAAAAATATTCGAGTCGTATTTTCTCTTTTTTTAAGTAATCAAAAAATAATTGAGTCAAAATATACCCCCACTTCTGAACTTCAATGCGATTTATCCGAGTATTTTTTTATTATTTTGAAAAAGGAATAAATACGTGTATAATATTTTTTTCACTTCTCCTGTTAAAAAAGTACGTCATATTAGCTTCGCGAAGCGAGCCTAAAATAGTAAATTTAGCCCCTAGGGTTTAAAAGAAAGCCATATAATACCATACAAATTTCTATGACACTGAAAAAAAAAACTTTCGGCCAGCTACATACTCCTTACGAATGATTAAAAACAAGCAAGCCAACCTGATCAGATTGGCCAAACTTTCTGACAGAATCGCTCAAACTGTACTTTTCGTTTTTCATGAAATATACAATTTTAATGTTAAGTCTTTTTTATTTTCTCGCAGTCGAAGTGAAAAGCAGAGTGTTTAACACGTGGCTAAAAGTCATTATGACACTCAGACATATTTGGACGAGCTCACGTCTGACGACCGGTTTGGCTCAGTGGGAGTAACGTTGCCTGCGAAGCTGAGGTCCTGGGTTCAAATCCCGGTAAGGGCAAATAATTGTGTGATGAGCATAAATATTTGTTCCTGAGTCTTGGATGCTTTCTATGTATATAAGTTATATATCTATTAAATATATCTTCGGTTAGTACCCATAACACAAGCCTTATTGAGCTTACCATGGGGCTAGTTCGATTTGTGTAAAATTGTCCCGTAATATTTAATATTTATTTATTTATTTAAAAATAAAATTAATTTTAGCCCCTTGTCAAACAATCAAATCAAATTTATTGTTGAATGAGAAAAAGACTAAATGTGTTAAGTTTGTCACGAGTAACGTAAAACACGAGCAAGCAAGCGTTATGGTTAAAGGTGAGGAACTGGAACTAGTTAATAGTACAGTCTTTCTCGGTATAACCTTAGATTCTAAGCTCCAATGGGGTCCCCATATTGCTAATCTCTCGAATAGACTGAGTTCTGCAGCTTTTGCAGTAAGTAAGATTCGTCAATTAACAGACGTGATAACGGCTCGATTAGTGTATTTCAGTTATTTCCACAGTATTATGTCATATGGCATCTTACTATTGGGCAGTGCTTCCGACATTAATACTATATTTGTCCTGCAGAAGCGGGCTGTTCGTGCGATATATAAAATGAACCATAGAGACTCGCTTAGAGATAAGTTTAAGGACATTAATATAATGACAGTGCATTGTCAATACATTTATGAGAATATTATGTATGTACATAAAAATATTACCCACTTTAAGAAGAACTGTGATATACATAATATTAATACTAGAAATAAGCATAAGCTCGCAGTGCCTGCTACTAGGCTCCATAAAATAAGGAGATCATTCATTGGTAACTGTGTGAGATTTTATAATAAACTTCCGAGCAGCATAAGTGAGTTGTCTATTGGTAAATTCAAAAATATTGTGAAACGAAAATTATTTTCTAAAGCTTATTATAGCACACAAGACTACATGAATGATGAAGCCGCGTGGGATTCATGTAAATTATAGCGTCATGTAGGTATATGAATAATTATTTTAACGAATACCTAAGGTATTATTTTTATTTTATTCTTAATTGTTTTATATACTCTGACATTTAGAATTTTATTCTAGACACATTCTAGATTATTTATTTTGACAATCCTTTTGGGATTTATCTTATTCATTATTGTAATTTTTATTATCTTACTGGCGGACTAATTAGAATTTGGATTTTGAATGAAGACTTTTGTACATTTATATGTACAAATTAATATAATATTGCTAATTATAAATATTTATAGCTTCCATATTTACGTATTAATACGGATCCTATTACCATCACAAATGGTAATGAGATCTGTATGTCATGTTTGGTTTTATCTAAACCTCGCTAGTGTTTTGACAATTAGGTGACTCAGGTTGCATACTTTTGACAGAACCCGGTAAATGTGTCATGCTCATGCAAGTAGCAGATAACATCGTGTTGAACTGTTTATTAACATAATATGATAAAGAAATCCACAATTCACCTAAGCATATACCGCTATTGTTTCTAAAATTAAAATGAACTAATTTGGCATACTTATTAAGATGATGGATTATAGTTTCATTTTTTCCGCGAAAAAGTTTCTTGTGTTATGACAGTAAATTGTGCTCACATGGGCATATTTTCAAATAGTTTCAACAAAAAATGCGCATGCAAATAAAACAAACCACCACCAGACAGTTAATCCTCGACACGTGTTTCGCCTCTCTACGAGGCATCATCAGGAGATGCTTCTGGCGCTCAAAAGGTTAAAGAAGTATAAACAATTATTTAGTCGTGCTCAAAACCGGAGCGCTTAGCCAGGTGATTCACATTACAACCACAGGCTCAACCAAATCGGATATTGAGCTTCCATCTTCAATTATCCGTTAAAAAACCAGAGCTCGCAGGAACCGATATTCTCTTCATACTTAATATCCGGTTTTTTTTAACGTTATTTTCGTTCAATTACGAGATTTTCATATATTTTCATATATTAAATTGTAGAACTTAAATCAGGTATTTCTAAAGATATTTGTCTTCTCCTATATATAGTTCTTAAACATTCAGGAAATTGCATGTATTTTAGAATATTTTAAATAGCGATTCCGAGCCCCGCAGAAGACGTCCACTGCTGGAAATAGGCCTCTCCCAAAGTACGCCACCATGACTATTACTGCGCCACCAGCATCCAGCGGTCTCCAATGACCTCCACCAGGTTATTAGTCCACCTTTTAGGGGCCTCCCCTCGCTCATCAAGAACTCGTTGTTCCTGGTGACCGTCAGATCTACTCTAAAATGTCTACCACCCTGCGAATATATCTTTTATTCGTTTTCTCAAAAGCTTAACAATGGCGTCGTTTACATTGTCACGCATTTTTAGTATGGAGCCTACGTATTAACCTACTTAAGCTATTGAGCTATCGGGAAACAATGCTTTATTTAAAGACCACACCTGTACATTATGTACAATTTCAACATATACTGTACATGTTTGTTGTGTATTTTTGCAAGGCTCGAACCGATAACGCTATCGCCAACCGTCACGCCTACACGCACACATACACACTAACATAAACATAACGAGCACACACGCAAATAGAAAAAAAACAAAGTTGATATAGCATTGTTTGTTGCTAAGTTGCCTAAAAAGAGGTATGTTTAAATAACGCTCGGCCAACGCGATTTATGGTGTTGTTTGCTTACATATATATGTAGTTGCTTACATATATGTGGCACCGGATTATTAAATATTGTTTCCGCCTTTTCAATGACCGCGTTGACTGTTGAGTAAGGTTTTAAATCACGCCTTTGTTTACCAAGTTGGCATAAAGAAATTCCATGATTCACCGACTTCAACTTGTATATATACTTTTGATGTACCATGCCCCTGTTTACACTTGATTTATTTTATAGACAACAGTTTCATAGCATTTGTTATTTTATTTCATACTAGAAGGTGCGCACTTCGTTTGCAGAGGTGAAAAGTCATAACCCCTCTTTTATTCGACAACGTAGTCGGGTAGAAAGTATCCTATACCTATATATATGTCTGTGGATACCCAGCCCGTGTACCAAAAATAGTTAAAATCTGTTTACTTGATTTGGCGTGATGAAGTTAAAATGACACATACAAACATACAAAAAAATATAAAATTATTTTTTTTCTATTTAGTGACCTCCAAATAGTCCGTTACAATTACAATATTTTTTTCGGATATATCTTCAATGTACAGACATTTCATTTGAAGAACTTGAAATACGAGTAGGTAGTATAGATATCTAGATTTTCTGATATGAGAAATCTTGCAAAGAGTTGTCTCATCATGACTTTTTCTTCTCGAGATACTTAGTTAAGTCTATATCTATACTATCATAAAGTTGTAAAAATGAAATGTTTGTATGTGTCGTTGTGGCTTCATCACGCTAAATCGGCTAAACGGATTTCAACTATTTTTGGCACACGGGTAGCTGGGTATCTCCAGATGGTTACAGTATACTTTTTACCCGACTCACTAAAAAATAAAAGATGGTTTATGACTTTTTCTCTTGCGCGAACAAAGTTGCAGCCGCCTTCTAGTAATGAATAATGATATTAAATAATGAAATATTCAGAAGTAAATATTAAGAGTATAGAAAGGACCTTTTAAGTAACTTTTTCTGTCTGTATCACTCCATATAAACGACACGCGACGTTACTAAGATTGTATCAAAAGTAGAGATCAAACACCGTTCCTGAATTAGTCAAAAATGTGATATCACATATGCCCATTATTATCCTTGAGCTGGGTAACGCATCACATTTAAAACTAATCTATAGACTGGCAAAAAAGTCTTTAAATTAAAAAGTGTAGTGTCATCCCTTACAAATCAATCTAAGAAAAAAGGGACGACACTATAGTGTTGCCACTTTTTAATTTCAAGACTTTTTTGCCAAACTATAGTAGTCATCACAAGTTTTGGTGTTTCTGTATTTTAAATATGGGAAATCTAACACCACATTAGCATCTATATCGGAATCCCTAACCTCATTTGTCCTAATGTATCGTTTCTCCTAATGTATTCTTTGTCATAACGCATTATTTTACGAAACTGTACACTTTTCAGGATTTAATATTCTCTTCTGTTTCCGCGATTATTACTCATTGAAATAAAACAATTTAACGGATTATATCGCGTATATTATCTCATTTTAGTTCCCGACGTTTCGGAAGCTTTCCAGCTTTCCATGGTCACGGGAGGACTGAGAAAAGATGTATTTTCCTCTGTCAAAGTTACAATGTGTGCAAACTACCCATTTTTTTGAAAAAACACAAATAAAGGTGTACATACATGCCAGATGGGCCTAAGCTGTAAAGACAGTTACACATGTGCCAGAAGGGCTTAATTATTTTATTCTAATAATTTACCAAGCAGCATTTCACAAATGAGGCGTACTGAGGAGAAAAGAAACGCTGCAAAGAAAAACTCCCAGGCTACCTCATTACTAATTATAATATTTAAAAAACAGAGACTATTAAACTACTTTTAAACAGATAAGATATTTTACACCGTTCGGAAATTAAGGTTTTGCAGTCCTGTGTCTCGCTTGTTCCTTGATGAGATGTATTACAGGATCCCAAGCTGGTGGTGGTTCCGAAACGTCGGGAACTTAAATGAGATAATATACGCGATATAATCCGTTAAATTGTTTTATTTCAACTTTTCAGGATTGTTATAAAACAAACCTAACCTAATCTATACGATGATCTTTTAAAAATCCTGAAAAAAAATCGGTCTTTGAAAAAATGCGTTATGACAAACGATACATGTATTCGAAGAAACGACATTAGGGATTCCGAAGGAGACCCATCATATTACTATCTATTGTTACAGATACAAGTCAAAGCGCAAAGAAAACTACGGTCGTATAGAAAAATATAATCGTATTTTTCTTTGCGCTTTGACTTGTATCTGTAACAATAGTTGTTTAGTTATTTGTTATGTCATCTGTACTATTATACTATAGTCATTTTGTGAGGGCTTGCGGGGCGGGAGTATGCGCAGAATAGGGATGAATGGCGGAAAAGAGGGGAGGTCTTTGTCTCTTTTCAGTGCGACACTTCAACAGGCCAGATAAAAAATCCATACTTCCATCCATACTAATATTATAAATGCGAAAGTGTGTCTGTCTGTCTGTCTGTCTGTCTGTCTATCTGTCTGTTACCTCTTCACGCTTAAACCGCTGAACTGATTTGGATGAAATCCGGTATGGAGATAGTTTGAGTCCCGGGGAAGGATATAGGCTACTTTTAATACCGGAAAAATACCCTTATCCGCGATAAACGAATTTAAGGCGGACGAAGTCGCGGACAGAAGCTAGTACTATTATAAAGTTGTAAAAATCAACTGTATGTACCTGATTTTTTGTATGTTTGTATGTGTCGTTGTGGCTTCATCGCGCCAAAACAGCTAAATGGATGTCAACTATCTTTGGTAGACGGGTAGCTGGGTAGGGTAGGGTATCCAGAGATGGTTATAGGATACTTTTTACCCGACTACATTGAAGAAAAAAATAGGGGTAATGATTTTTGCTTCTCCGCGAACGAAGTTGCGGACGCCTTCTAGTATGTGTATATTGTTAGTCTATAAGGTATTATATTAAGTAAGGTAAAGTGAAGTATGTTAAGTTAATCAACAATGTGTACGAGATTATCGTAAATCTTTAACTTAAACTCATGTTCTTGAAGCGGAAATGATTATAATGTTGCTGGTTGCTTCCGTTTTTTACTAAACATCGAGAAGTTAACTATAACTAACAAACCATAACCATTCAGTCTTAACAACACTTGGTAATAAACTATATTTATGATTTAATAACTGTTTGCATGTTGAATAATTGCTTAAAGTATAATAATTATAACACACCCACCGACCGACCCCGCAAAACCAACCAAACTGCGGAACCCACTCTACTATATATGTAGAATTACTAAATTTTTTGTTCTATCAAAAAGAGATAAGAGTTATTTTCAAACTAGTGACAATATAGGGGAGAGTCGGCGATATCGTACCGTTGGTTAAATCGTACCACTGCGAGACTTCCTATAAAACTTATCTTTTTATTTACACTTGGGGCACCAAATACTGCTCCGTTGGTATCACCATCTATAACCTGAATCCAAAATAGCATATAACTAAGCATGAAAGTGACAGAGCAGAAAAATTATTCCCGTCAGACTTGATGTAATCTTTAGTGTTATTGTGTAACGACATCACTGATGATCAAGGTAAGTTAAAAATGAGCAGTAAATAATATTCAACTATAAAATATAAATGGGTTTATTGGGTGGTTCTTAGATATAGCCAAATTTTATGGTTATATTTTTATATCCGTTATTAAAAAAAATATATCTAGTCGTTTAAATCGTACCATTGCTTACTGGCATGTACGATTTAAACGACCATATATTTTTTGATTAAACCAGATCAATTTAAATGTCTGACAGCAAATAATTTGTATTAATGCCTAAATTAAACAGTTTACATGCGAAATGCTTCATAGATGCGATTTAAATCCTGATGGTACGAATTAACCGACTCGTTGGCTAAATCGTACCGATGGAAGGCCTTTTGAAAAAGTGAATTTTGACGATGTTACATTAATCCCAGAACGCTCATCTTGCTATTTAAAGAAGCCGAAATATTAAACTTTTATATGCACTGTGAGCCATATATGTAAGTACTTTCAGAAATAAAATAACCACGTATGAGTAAAAAGTGGTACGACATAACCGACTCTCCCCTAATATTTTCTTCTGTTTCCGCGATTATTACTCATTGAAATAAAACAATTTAACGGATTATATCGCGTATATTATCTCATTTTAGTTCCCGACGTTTCGAAAGCTTTCCAGCTTTCCATGGTCACTGGTGGCCATTTCAATAGTGAAAATATGTCGATAAAAAACCGGCCAAAAGCATGACGGACCATACTCAGTGTAGGGTTCCGCAGCCGTTCATAGAAGAAAATATACTACAGATGAAAAACTACGATATCAAAAAGGGCACTAGCAATAGAGCATATCTCCACGGCACTTACATCCTTTTGCTGAGAAGCGCAGTTTTTTTTTAATAACTCAAAAACGGTATATCCGATCATGTTGAAAACAATTTTCGTTGAAAGTATTTATTAAGTTTTATCTTTGTAATTTTTTACATATTTTTGGACGTACCGTTTAGAAAATAGAGGGGGGGGCTACAATTTATGCAAATTTCGGATCGATTATTTCCGAAAATATTCACTAATTCATTTTTTTTGAAACATTGTTTTGGAAGAACTGTCGAAATATGTGCCACACATTGATATAAGTATACTGTTTTTTTTTCTATTTCTGTTGCATGCATGCAGAAATATATTTTTTTGTTATTTAACTATCAAACTAAGTAGCGGCTTAAATTTCATCAATATAAATGATGTAGTTTTTGAGTAAAATGCCTAGCTGTGACTTACGGACGGACGGACGGACGGACATGACGAAACGGATTCCGTTTATGCTATTTTGGCTACAGAACCCTAACTAAAGATGACCCCACTGTACCAATTTAGCCTAGAGGTATATTTACCAGAAGGTGCACGTAAATTCGTTTGCGAAGGAAAAAAAGTCATAACCCTATTTTGCTTCAGCTCAGTCGAGTAAAAAGCTACCCTTGTACCAAAAATAGTTGACATCCGTTTAGCCAATTTTGCGTGATGAAGACGCAACGACACATACAAACATACAAAGAAACCGAAAAAAAAATATTCGTTACAATGACCTCCAAGTAATCCCTTATAAAAGTTTTTTTTTAATATCTTCAATATATGTACAGACACTTCATTTTTATAACTTCATAATAGTATAGATAGGTTTACATACATAGAAAACATTCAAGACATTTTTCTCTCTTCACACAAATATTTGCCCTTACCGGGATTTGATTGAACCCATGTTGAACATTGTGCCATACCTGTGACATTAAATATGTGTAATTGTATACAACCAAAATCCTCCCGTTATGACAGTACGGCTATAGCCGTAACTTCAACAGCCACAGCACAGCACCCGGAGTGCGTAAAGTTGAGGTTACCCTGAAGCTGTTGCTGTGGCACTAGAGACCTCGCTGATGTGCTTAAAGAGACACAAGATACTTGCTCTCATTTAAAACCTATGAGTATTCTTCGGCTGAGGACGGAGTGGCAGTTTTGTGAAGTTAAAAGTCACCGGCCACAGCCGTAGTGTCATATCACGAGGGTCCTAATTTACGTCTGTACACGGGGTGTCCGTGAAAGTGTTAAATTATTGCGCGAACGAAGCTGCAGGCACCTTCTAGTATTTTGCTAAAGCAGATTTAATATCAAGCTCGCATAAACTTAAGTACAACATTGCAAAACTGAGAAAACTTCACATTATCTTATTTGACCTTCATCTAATTGCTTTTTTATCATTATAAAAATACTACAAGCTGATAACGCGAACAGCTCATATTATTGATAAATAATCTTTTATGAATAACGGCTAGCTCGTCCATCCTTGGTCCGACCTACGTCCGACGAAAAAATATGTATTTTCAAAGCTTTCTACACCTCTCGATCCGATCCTAATCATCGGCTAAAATCGGATAGTGTATTGTGCTACAGACCCTAAAAATTGGGATCTGTTGCACAGTACATTATCCGATTTTATCCGATAATTAGGATCGGATCGGATAGGATCAGAAGGTGTATAACGCCTTTAAACTAGAAAGTACCCGCAACTTGTGCGGATGAATGAAAAGTCATAACCCTCTTTTTTGTACAGGGTTGTCGTGGAAAACCGAAGAATGTCAATTTCCTGGAACAGAGATCGGAACCGTTATTTTTTTCGTTTAATTACGAGATTTTCGTATATTTTATTAAAATTCTAGAACTTGGATCAGGTGTTTTGTGATTGTTTTTTCTTCTCCTAAATACGGTTTTAAAACATTCCAGGTTCCGATACCTGTCCTAGAGGGATTAAGAGTCAAACATTGAAGTTTTAAATATAATTAATTAAAACCTGGAACTTTAGAACACAGTAAAGAAAAGGAAAATCACCTATTTTGGACATAAAGGATTCTATCGACACGACAAATACAACAAAATGTTCCGGAGTATATTAAAAGTGTAGAAATGACCTTTTAGGTAACTTTTTCTGTCTGTATCACTCCATAAATGACGCGCAACGTTACTAAGATTGTATCAAAAGCTGAGGTGAAAGAACCTAACATAATTAGTAAAAAATGTGATATCACATATGCCCATTATTATCCTAGAACTTAGGCAACACATCGAATTTAATAATGTTTACACATACATACAAAACATGCAAAAAATATATTTTTCCATTCAGTCACCTCCATATATTCAGTTACATTTATTTTTAAAATATCTTCAATGTTATATTTTGACAACTTTATAATAGTATGGATATTATTTGAATTATAAGGTTTCCCTTATTGAAACAACCAATTTTTAAAATAATATTAATGGATTAAGAAAAACACGTTTTAAAATTGTATAAATAAACCCTTAATATGCTCAACTTAATATTTAACATATGTGTAAAAAACATTCTTCCGCATGGATTTTACAATGCGAAATCAAATTTATGAAAAAACTATTAGCAAGTCATTGGTTTACCAGATATATCAGGGTCATACTGATTTTTAGTATGAGTTAGCGTTATGCGTCTTTCCTGTGGACACCCGAAAGTTAAGGGCTTTAAATACTAATTTTTCTTAGTGCCATATAGGCGATGTACAAATTGATTAATACTCTAGATCTAAGCGATGAAAATATCAGTTATATGTACCCAAGCCCTTAGCTATTGCGTTGTCCACAGGAAAGACGGCTAAATTCTAGAACCAGTGTGACACATCAAGACTATTGTAATTATGTAAATTTTAAAGCGATAAGTACAATGTCTCAAGGCATAAATGTTTTTGTTTTAACCAATCGACGGCCTAAACAGACATTTATTAAGGTACTAGAAGGCACCGCAACGTCGTTCGGGGAGGACATAAAATCATAACCTCTCATTTTTCTTCAGCGTAGTCGGGTAAAAAGTATTCTATAACCGAATGTGGATATTGAGCTACCCGTGTATCAAAACTGGTTGAAATCCGTTAAGCTGATTTGGCGCGATGAAGCCACAACGACACATATACATTGATAGAAAAAAATCGAAAAAAAATATGTTTCGATTCAGTGACCTCCAAATAGTCAGTTACAATAATATTTATTTTGGAAAATATCTTCAATGTTTTATTCTGACAACTTTATAATAATATAGATATTTTATGAATTATCAGTTTCTTGTTAATTAGTTTCCCTTATTAAAACAACCAATTTGTAAACTAATATTATTGGATTAATATAATCACGTTTTTAAACTCTATAAATAAACACTTAATATGCACATCTTAATATTTAACATATGTGTAAAAAACATTTTTCCTCATGGATTATACAAAATTTGTGCCAAATCAAATTTATGACAAAATTATTTGCAAGTCATTGGTTTACCAGCTTCAAGACTACTGTAAATGTAAATTTTAAGGCGATAAGTACTTATGTATATAAATGTCTCAAGGTATTCAGGATTTTTCAAACCAATCGACGGACTAAACAGTAATTTATTAAGGTAAATACAGATACGTACGAAGGTACGCTATATATTTTTAGTACATTAATATGAATATTTTAATTTTATAATCAATCAATCAAAATATGCTTTATTCAAGTAGGCCTAGGTAGTCTAGGTACAAGCACTTTCGAATTGTCAGTTACATAGAGAGAAGTTTTTGCTAGGAGACATAAAATATGATCCAACATCTGTTGCAAGGATTAGGGAAAACCCAGAAAAACCTAATCAGATCATTTAACTTAAGTATAATATTATTTATAAAATCATCATTTTAGAAATTAATAAGATAAATCCCAAAAGGATTTTCAATAAAAAAGAAAAGAAATCCAGAATGTGTCTGGAATAAAATGCTAAATGTCAGAGTATTTATATAAAACAATAAATATGCGTGTACCAATTACTCGTAACTATTAAGTACAATATATTGTCTTAATTATACTTAAAACTTTTACAATTGTATTATAACTAATTTATAATTGGTACTTAAACGCAGAGGAGATGTACAGATTCTCCAGTTTTATGTTAATATAAAATATAAACTAATAATTTTCTCAGAGATGTATAAGGTCTCTAGGCGTCACGACTTGTATAAAGATTTAATACAATAACTCTTTATTGCAAACCTCACAAAACAGTACAAAATAAAATAATACACTCAAGGAGAGGTAAACAACAGGCGATATTATCGCTAAACAGCGATCTCTGACAGACAAAGAAAGGTATAAGGTAAATGTCCCTGTCTTTGCCACCGTTATTCCAATACTTGATACCCATTACAATGATTTAAAGTTGAAGGTAGCAACTAACAGGACAGTGTCTAGGTAATTTAAATTTTGATCTGTTAAGGAAAATGTGGAAAAAATACTATCCCCCCGATCAATTAGGTTAGGTTAAGTGAAAGTTTGTACAGAACCCTCGGTGCGCGATTCAGTCTCGCAATTGGCAGGTTTTTTATGCTAATCGTGTCAAACTTTAGGGAAGGGATTGTAATTAAAGATTTCTTTAAAATACGCATTTTCCCCCATAGACACCAATTATTTCGGTTCAACTAGCCCCCATTCATAAGTTTTCGACTTTTTTAGGTTCTCCCATTTGTAAGGAAATATTATTTTATTTTATATTTTGTATTAGTTCCATTTTGCACGAAAATATTTCACACTAACAAAATTATAATTTAAAGATACCTCTTATGAGCAGAAGATATATATATTTTTTTCTATTTTGGTTACGAATTCAACAGGCGTAAAACGGTCATTACTAGGGAAAGCGACACGGCATAACTATATGCTGGCAGTTCTGCTTCGGGCCCTTGTGTCAAGAAGTGCAGTTGCAAACCACATTTTGACTTGGACGAATGTTTTTAAGAGCTTTTTCTACAATAAAAGTCTTATCGAATTTATATCAAACAATGAAAATAAACTACAATAAGTATTACTATTATTGTTCCTAATACTTAGTCGTTTGATCTAAGCATGTAAAAAATATCAAAATTAATGTGATAGTTGTTTAGTGGGTACTGGAAGAACTTATCTGCATCGGGGCTAGTCGAGAGCTAGACTAATTACAGGCATAGATACCTCATGCTATTGTATATGCAAAGTTTCATTACAATGAAACGCGCAGTTTTAAAATAAGAACGTAACTCCATTTCTATGGGACGGTGAAATTCGGCCGAGCTTGCCGGGGACTCTTAACATTTGACGACCGGTTTGGCTCAGCGGGAATAACGTTGACTGCGAAGCTGAAGGTCTTGGGTTCAAATCCCGGTAAGGGCAAATGTTTGTGTGATGAGCATAAATGTTTGTTCCTGAGTCTTAGATATTTTCTATGTATCATCATCATCATCATCATCATGTCAGCCGTAGGACGTCCACTGCCTGACACAGGCCTCCTCAATTGATTTCCACATGGGTCGGATAGAGGTGACCCGCATCCAGCGAGCCCCCGCAACCCTAATCAGGTCGTCAGACCACCTTGCGGGTGGCCTCCCACGCTGCGCTTGCCGGTACGTGGTCTCCACTCTAGAACCTTTCTGCCCCAACGGCCGTCGGTTCTTCGAACTATGTGCCCTGCCCATTGCCACTTCAGTTTGCTTACCCTGTATGCTATGTCGGTGGCCTTGGTTCGTCTACGGATCTCCTCATTCCGGATTCGATCTCGTAGAGAAATACCGAGCATAGCCCTTTCCATAGCTCGCTGAGTAACTCTGAGCTTCCTTAAGAGGCTCATAGTCAGAGACCACGTCTCGGCTCCGTAGGTCATCACCGGTAATACGCACTGGTTGAAAACTTTCGTCTTCAAGCACTGAGGTATGCTGGACGAGAAGACACTTCGCAGTTTCCCAAACGCTGCCCATCCGAGTTGGATCCGTCGATTGATCTCTTTCTCGAAGTTGGACCTGCCTAACTGGATTGTTTGTCCTAGATAGACATATTCGTCAACAACTTCGAGGACCGAGTTACCAACCAATACTGGGGTGGGCGCTACATGGACATTTGACATGATCTTCGTCGTGTCCATGTTCATCTTAAGGCCCACCTGTTGGGATACTCTGTTGAGATCTTCGATCATCGTACCGAGATCCTCCAGCGTCTCTGCCATGACCACAATATCGTCGGCGAACCGAAGGTGCGTGATGTACTCGCCATTAATGCTGATGCCGAATCCTTGCCATTCCAAGAGCTTGAAAACGTCTTCCATTGCGTTGGTGAAGAGCTTCGGAGATATTACATCTCCTTGTCTCACACCTCTCTGAAATGGGATCGCCTCCGTAATCTGGTCTTGTACCGTAATCTGGTTTCTATGTATGTATACAAGTAAATATCGTCGTCTGGTACCCATAACACAAGCCTCATTAACATAACATAAGCTCAATAGACCATGGGACTAGTTCGATTTGTGTAAAAAATTGTCCTATATCATGTACTTATATTTTTTTATGTAAATTGCGGATAAAATAAAACAAATTCATTTTTATCTTTTTTCTAAAGACTGAGTACAGATAAGAGCTTAAAATCGGGTCCATATTCAAAGCTCCTAGTTAAGAGGCATAAGAAAAAAGCTCAACATTGGGGTCCTGATACCCTTGTTTTTATAACTCCATCCCCTTATTTGCCTTTCCCAGTCCCGCTCGAGGGTAATATTTATACTTATTATACTTTTTATGTGAAACGTTAGGTGAAAATGTGGGTGCTTATCTTAATTATGTAAAACATATTAGCTTGATTAATCAGAACCGTAGTTTTGGTGTGAATGAAATTAATTGGCTGTTCTGAATTTATTTAAACTTTATTTCACAAAACAAAAGCAAGTACAAATGGAGAACTTAATGCGAAAAGGCATTCTCTACCAGTCAATCATAGGGCCAAACAGAGATGAACGAAAATGGTGCAGTGGGAAAAAACATTCAGTACTGAAAGCGTTAGGACACACAAGCAAATAATGCATATATAATTACTTATACCTATACTATATATGATATACAATATATATATATTACATATAAATAATAAATAGTACATAATATATACCAGCTACTGCATGGAAGATGGACGCTACATGAGTTCTTGTTCCAGCAGATGCATACGTAGCATCCGCTTGAAAACTACCTTGCTTGGGGCTTGTCTGATAGAAAGATATAGGAATATAAGCTATGCCTACTTTTTTAACTATCATTAATCAATTAAACAGAATATCGAACGAAAATCTAATGCTGATGATGAAGAAGAAGATGGACTTCGTATCAACTATTAAACAGAGGAAAGCGTCGTATTTCGGAGATATATATAGACGAATGATGTATTTCTGTTGCCGCTAAAACAACAAATACTAAAAACAGAATAATTGTATGTCCGTCTGTCTACATCAGTAACCAATATAAAATAGAAAGAAAGAAAAAAGATTTCTTTATAATATAAAATGACCGAACACCGTGTACCTACATTTTGCTTAGGAGTAGATCTCTGCTAACACTGGATTTTCATAGATACGGCCGTTTGTATTGTAGCGTATTTTTTGTACGGAACTCTCGGTGCGCGAGTCCGACTCGCACTTGGCTGGTTTTCAACTGAACGTTTCTAGTGTAAAATAGTAATAATATTAGTCAGCTTGTTTAAATTGATTGTTATGTAGTTTCCGATAAGTATTTCCTCGTAAATATTTATTAGCTAAAAAAACTAATAGGGTCCTTGGTTTTGCAATTAGCGCTAGTAAATAGATCAATCGATTATCGCGTAGATTTTAATTTTATGTCGACGTTATGTATTTTTTCCGCCTGTACAAAAAGAGCGATCTCAAGGCGTTTCTCTGAGACACTGATTTTTTTAAAGTAAATTAATGAATGAAATATATTGAAAAAAAAAAAAAAGCGAAAATATCCGACTGCGTAAAAAACAAAAAAAAAAAAAACAAGTCCAGTGCCCTAGAAATTAGTTAAGTTATAATGGAAATCTTTCATGATTCATGATCGATACTCACAATATAACGAATAATAAATTCTAATATGGAACATAGCGATTTTGAACAGTCGGGACCCATAAGAAATGTAGATCGACGCAAATCTTCCCAAAAATGTGTCCCGACTGTTCAAAATCGCTATGTTCCATATTAGAATTTATTATTTGTTATATTGTGAGTATCGATCATGAATCATAACCTTCAAATTGTCCGTATCATAACTTCTATACATACATAGAACATTTGAACATTAACACTTTATTTATCCATACTAATATTATAAATGCGAAAGTGTGTCTGTCTGTCTGTCTGTTACTTCACGCTTAAACCGCTGAACCGATTTGGATGAAATTTGGTATGGAGATAGTTTGAGTCCCGGGGAAGGACATAGGCTACTTTTTATCCCGGAAAAATACCCTTATCCGCGATAAACGAATTTAAGGCGGACGAAGTCGCGGGCAGAAGCTAGTTAATAATAAAAGTGCTTGTACGCTAGGCCCCATAACGCTACTCGTAACACTACACTTTGGCGTGAATGAGACCAGGCTGATATACATTGACGCCATTCTGAAAGTGTTGCAGTCCTACGCGTATTTAAAAACAGCAATGTACCTCACCTCGCGTCTGCACTCGCACCAATGCCAATGTAAAAACTAGCGTTCCATAGACAGTTTCGCAAAACAAACACTAGTCTATGGTTTGTTTTGTCCTTTGCTTTCTCTATTGTTCTCTCCCTTTGAAGACATGATAAGATAATGATACGATAAAAAGCATGTTGCTGCTACCAGAGTGATGTTATTTTTAGGGTTCTGTAAGCCAAAGCCCGTGTACCAAAAATAATTGAAATCCGTTTAGCCCTTTTGGCGTGATGAAGCCACAACATACAAACAAACAAAAAAATCAAAAATAATATATTTTTCAATTCACTGACCTCCAAATAGCCCGTTTTGCTTTTTTGGAAATATCTTCAATGTACTTACAGACATTTTATTTTAACTTTACATATAAATAATAATAAATACTAAGAAATTTGGTTCAATCCGTATTTTCTGTATAGATGTATCTGGATTTTTTTATATGTGATGTTGTGTGTATTTATCGGTTGTGTTGTGTGTATGTATCAGTAGTGTTGTGTGTATTTATCGGTTGTGTTGTGTTGTGTGTATTTATCGGTTGTGTTATGTGTCTAAACGGTGTCTCCCGAACACTACACCATTAATTGTCTGCAATAGACGCAAAGGCCTATATAATTTATCGGTTGTGTTGTGTGTATTTATTGGTGGTGTTAAGTGTATTTATCGGTTGTGATGTGAGGTTCTGTTGTGGGTATTTATCAATTATGTTGTGTGTACTTATTTATCGCTTGTGTTTTATGTTGTGTGTATTTATCGGTTGTGTTGTGTGTATGTATTGCAAGTATTGCGTGTATTTATCGCTTGTGCTGTGTGTATTTATCGGTTATGTTATAGGGGGCAAACGAGGGGATAAGCGATCACCGTCGCCCATAGACATCTGCAATACCAGAGGAGTCACAAGCACGTTGCCGGCCTTTCAGGTGGGAGTACGCTCTTTTCTTGATGGCTTGAAGGTGGCATCGGGCCGGAAATACTGCAGGCTACAATTTATTTCACAGTTCAGTCATAAATAATTATAATTAACGAGGATTTTCACGCTGCTTCTACCGCGTGGCCTACTATTTCATTTTTCCCTGGGGAACCTTGCATTTTTCCGAGAAGAAAACTATCCTATGTCCTTTCTTGAGACTCAAACTATCTACATACCAAAATTCACCTAATTGGTTCAGCGGTTTAAGTGTGAAGAGGTTACAGACACACAGAGTTACTTTCGCATTTATAGTGTTAGTGGGTATCAGTGGCATGGCATCCTTATATAAGCTGATTCCCACCGGGTTGCCTAAGGAAAGGCTTATAACCTCCTTTTTCTTTAAATATGAGTAAATGAATACGTTTCGGCTTCCCTTGTAAATTTCCTGACGACACGCCTCTGGTAGGAATAGATGATATTATGTTGGCATAGGTTTTAATTTCTGTTAGTCTATTATATTTTATCCTAAATCTAATATATATCTTTCTCATTTTTTCAAACTGTAACAGGAAGTAATCGTTAATGTAATTAATTATTCATTTCTTAATACATGAAGTTCCAATTATCGGACTTAACACCTTAATACAGTCTCTTCCAGTAAATCATAGTAAACTAGAAGTTGGTGCAAGATCATGAAACCAGGGGACACAAATAAATAAGTTACACAAATATATGGGCGATCCCCACCGGCTTGTCTCTTTTACTGTAATCAAGCACTTCACTGATGCTGAAGAACAAGCAACAAAGATACGGATGATTTGAGAACATCCTCTTTTGAAGTCGGTTAAAAAGTAAGCTAAATCTGCTCCGGATTGAACAAGAATATGTTTTACATTGAGCCACCTGTAAATATGTTAATGAGTAATAAAATTGGTAAACCAAGTCAAGTTCTTACATATGTAGTGTAGATTGTATGTATTATGTACATATTTACGTATGGTATGTCTAAGGTACCTGTGCCTACCTACCAATGGCGTGTGGCGTCCGTATAAGCCGATTCCCACCGGATTGCCCAAGGAAAGGCTTATAACTAGACTAGAGATTGCAAACCGGGCCCGGTCACCGGACCCGGTGAGTGACAGACAGACACTATAAGGAGCAAAGAGAAACGCCTGCTTGTTTAAACTTATAAAAATGAATAATTACTACTTAATACAAATTTTACTTTTCCGTCCATATGTAAAAGTAATCAATTTTTGAGACTTGAGTGAGACTGATGATTGCGATAATCGTTCATAAGCCAGTTCGAAATTAATATTAACCTTGAATCATTGTTTTTTTCCATTCATATATAGGAAATTTTCATAAAATTACTTTAAAGGTTTCATCGCAACCCGGCCGCACCCGGCGGACCCGGCTGGGTTGGCGACCAATTCAATCGGGCCTAGTCGGGTTGAGAAACATACCGGGTTACAATCTGTACTTATAACCACTTTTTGACTTAAATATGAATAAATGAATACGCCTCGGCTTCCCTTGTAGTTTTCTTAACGCCACTCCTATGTAAGTTTAACCCGGAAGACATTTGACGATCGAATGTTTATTGATCGGTAATGCAGTGAATACCTTTAGTAGGTATTTACTTATTTACTTCAATAAACCTCAATTTGACTAATTGGTACAAATACCTACTTTTTTATATTTACGATTTTGAATCTTACTTCGTAAACATAAGTTCCAATCGTGGGTGTGTATTTTCAGACCTGACTCTACAACATACTTATTAAGGGAATAATAATTTGCACATACGTTTACTTGTTAGTTGATATTAAAACCGCATCAAACAACACATCTATAGCATTGCCGTATTTGGTTATTTGTTTTTATTTAGGTACAAAAAAAAATGTAGGTACCTATAGCAGGAAAGGTACTCACTTCATGAGTTTATTGCGAATAGAGCGATAGACTATCACAAAAGGAAGAGGCGGATGTTGATTTAAGATATAAATAACATGCATTCTATGCTTTTATTTAGTGTTTTGTGTGTGTTTTAAATAACTGCTAGTGACCTGAAAAGCCTTAAACAAACTCAAGTCTTCTTCGTCTATTATTAATATTAGAAATCGCAATGAATTTAAGAAGAACACGACAAGCAGTGTTTACTTTGCATAGCTAATATGGCAGTGGCGTGATATAAAAATCAATAATTATAGATATCGGATTATGCGTGGGCTCACAATACATTCGAGCCTTTGGCATAAATTAAAAAATCAACTCATCAAAGTTTTGTCTTCGCCTAAATACATGACAAGTTACCTCTCCCTCAACTCCCCCCTTAAACAAAGTGACAATAAGTCGCGCACGCACACACACATAATGTTTGTTCACGCACACACGCGGCAAACCGGCTAGGTATTCGGTTTCCCGCCACTGGTGCCGAGCACTCACACAAAACACGGCGAACAAACAATACAAACACCAACACAAGTAAATTTAAACTCACCTCAAAATAAATCCATTAGAAAACACACTTGTTCAAACAACTAGCGCTTAGCCTCGAAAACGCGTTGAAAAAACACTCACAAGCATCCGATGTGTGCTCAACACTTTTCCAAACTTTCTGTGTCTATGCAGCCTACTTCTTTAGCACCTCGCTTCCCGCCAAAACGATTCCAAATTCAAAAGTTTGAAAACTCGCGTCATACCAATTTAGAACACAAGAGTCTATTCCTCAACACTAGAACCGTTTCTCATAATAATGACATTTCCCGATTGCAAATTTATGATAACTTTTTTTCTATCACTTTCCGTCAACAAAACAAAAAACGTCCAAAAACTAGTCCGAACACTTATTAACACACGTTGCGCGGCAAAAATAAACTATGATTAACGGCTATTAAAATTCGCGGAGACAACTCGCGCCGGCCGCGACAAGCGAATAGGTTATAAAAAATAAATAAAGTAAATAATACCGATTGTACAAAGCGGCCCTGCCAATAAAAATCGCGAATTTGTTTACGCGTTATTTCCGTCGCTCGCGGTACCGATATTAATAATTATTCGTAGCGAGCGAACATCGACGCATAGTTGTCGTTTCATAAAACGTGCGCGTTAAAACTGAGTCGAAAGGCTCGCCGTGTCGGAGCATAGCGCCGAATAAAATAAACAACAATATACCTAAATAAGCGGCTCGACTGGCGCGGCGTGGTGTGCGTGGGCTGTGGGTGTGTGCGTGTGTAAACAAGGGGCACCGCGGCCGGCGTGACACCTCGCTGTAGTTGCCACTATTATAAACTTGCAAATGACATGTCAACATCTTTTTGCGTGCCCTGATAATCTAGAGTTTTGGGTACATGCGATAGAAACACTTGCGTAGCTACAGTCGCATTATTCGCCCAACCGGAATATATCGCATCTTTAATAAATAAAAAATTAGAAGCATTTCAGTTATTTTACGTATAACATAAGATGGACTTAAGGTGCTCTCATACAATGTAAATATTATATTGTATCACAACAAAATTGTTTTTTTTTTTATATACAATTGTGTTGATAAAGACATACGTTTCATTCTAGCCCATCTCATTAAAAATGCAGACAGGATCTAAAAATAGAGATCTAGGGATGACTCACACCTTAAAACATCGAGATCGTAAGTTTTCGGAAAACCAGTAATAATATTTATAATCTTAACTTTTCGAATTTCCTCGTTATAAAATTTTGCACAAATGCATTACGAGTAGGTAGGTTAGGTTAGGTAGGTACCTATATTATAATGAAATGGGTAAAGAGCAACGTACTCTCATAAGTTTTTTTATAAGTTAAATATTGGGAATCGATTTATTAATTACCAAATTTTGTTTTATAATATGATTAATAAGTATACGAACTGAAAGTAGTGTGCCAATTCTTTGTCTACATAAATAAATAATCTCTCAAAGGACATGTAAACGGGTACAACGTCTCATAAATATTCTATAACAATACAACACACTATTTGCACTTCTGCTTCCCAAAGTACTCCGATAGCAACACACAGCATATCTGTCCATATGCAGCACTTATCGAAAAATCAATTATTTTATCCACACCGTCGACTCGGCCCCGCTTCCCCGCGAGAATAAACATATGACGTCATCGGCGAGTAAACAAACAAACAAACACATGCGCGCCGCTCATGTTTCCTTAATACAATTATTATTTCGAATGTGGAACGCGAATGGAACGGTCGCTGGCGGATTTTGCGATGTATTTTTATTTAGAGGTTGGACCACGTCAGTCATTGTCTAGTTGAATTAATTAAGACTAGTGTTGTTTAGCACAAACATGCTAATGATAAAGTTTGGGCGTCTGTCTGAATGGTAGTTTTTGATGTTAGAGAGTTTTGGCACACTATTTGTAGGTCGATTTTTGTGACGAAAACACGCACCAAGTCTTAATCTAGTCACATTAAAAAAAACATTATGATGAAGGATTTCATGTCCACGTATTGTATGTTTCTTGCGTACATAAAGCGGGTTAAGAAACTGTATTTGATTTTATTTTGCTTTGATTTGAAAGTACCCTGCCATTCAAAAATGTATAAGCTATTTTTCTGTCCAGCTCATTGATTAAAATTTATTTTTAGTACAGTCGGTCATCCAAAAAACATATATGCATCTGGTTCGCTATAAAAACATTTATAACAGAGAGGTTACTTTTCTCCCAACTGTACATATACATTATAGCATCATCCATCTGTCCGTCTGTCAAGACTCATTTTCTCAGGAAGGCGTAAAGGTATCAAGCTTAAATTAATATCAAAAACTCATGCAAAAAAATCAAACATGGAAGTTTCAAAAAGGTTTTCCCGTACGTATCTCTATCCATGGAAAACCTATAGCGTATTTCCAGTTGTCCTAGAAACTTGAAATTTGATATGAAGATAGCTTATACATATAGTCACCACGACCAACGAGATAAATCTAATAATTAAAATAAGACAAAAAGAGGAGTGCGGTTTTCTTTGGGTCATAGATAATTTTATCCCAAGTGTTCTTAGCTTTGTTTGATGAAAATCGGAGCACTCGTCTCCAAGATATTCAGCCTTTAGTGGAACAAGTCGGGAGGGTCAAGCGAAGACCGGTGCTGTACTTAGAGTAAATTATTTTTTTATTGATTTTTTTATGTTGTTGTTACTGTATGTCCTCGAATAAATGTATTTTATTTCTTTCTAAAGTTAAAAGAGATTGAGGTAGATTCTTAAGATGCGTCCACATTCGTATCATTTGCCCGTATCAGATCATCGTCGCGTGGCATGATCGCGTGTCACGATCACGCGTTTGGACGTTGCGCCGATCGGATCGCTCGAAATCCATTTTGCTACGCGTATCACACAGTTATATCGGACAAGTACGGTATGATCGGCGCGCCGACAGTAAGCGTCCAAGCAGCGCGATACGCAGTCATGCCACGGCACGGTGATCGGATATGAGCAAATGATACAAGTGTGGATGCACCTTTAGAGTCCTAGAGGTCCAATCAAAACCAAAGTCACAGTAACAAAAGTATATTAATGTAACAAATCCGGTTTTCTATTTTAACTCTGCCGGAAGCATCTCACTGGGTCTGTTATTGCTATTTAACAAGGTTATGGGTGGTATTTTCGCATACATGTTTATAATATTAATCAATTAAATGAATATTAAACGACATTAGTTGCAGTATTGCATTAGTAGTGTATTTTTGACTCCGGTATATCAATCCATCAATCAAAATATTCTTTATTCAAGTAGGCCTAGTTTAGTTACAAGCACTTTCGAAATGTCAGTTACATGAGAGTGAATGTTTGCTGGGCGACATACAATATGATCCAAAATTTGCTGCAGAAATTAGGGAAAACCCAGAAAAACTTAATCAGATCATTTAACTTAAGTATAATATTATTGATAAAATCATCATTTTAAAAATTAAAATAATCAGTAAGATAAATCCCAAAAGGATTGTCAATTTGCTTTGAAGCAATCAGGGCTCCTCAAAGGCCTGTGTTTTAGGGTTCCGTACCCAAAGGACGAAGGATTAAACGAGACCCTAATTACTAAGACTTCGCCGTCCGTCTGTCCGTCTGTCACCAGGCTGTATCTCATGATCCTTAATAGCTAGATAGTTGAAATTTTCACAGATTGTATTTCTGTTGCCGCTATAACAATAAATATTAAAAACAGCATAATTTTATGTCTGTCTATAGCAGCCAACCAATATGAAATGATCGAGCACCGCGTGCATTATGCTTATAGGAGTAGGGCTCTCCTAACACTGGATTTTCATAGATACGACCAATTATAGCGTATATTTTGCACGGAACCCTCGGTGCGCGAGTTCGACTCGCACTTGGCCGGTTTTTTGGCTATCAGGCAAAACCTTCAGTCCTTCGGAGCGAGGCGCAAGTTCAGCACCTTAAAAATTACCATATCGACGGCAAAAAGTGGAAACGTCGTAACCGCCAATGAATTCAGATGGCGGATACTACGAATCCGCTTTTTGCCGTCGATATCATGACTATTCATGACCAACAAGAGACAAGGGACAGTACAAAAAAGTGTATTTTTGTAGACAAGTGATGACAAGCATGATAATGGCAATTTTTAATAGAATTTGTAAGCCTCTTATTTCATATTTCTTTGTTTTTTATACATTTTATAAGTTGCATGTCAGTTACGCCCATCTGCAAATACGGTGGTCAATTACGAATACGATTTGAAGTCATGCCTATAAATTAATCGACAATCACAAACACACGAGCACTTCATAACTGTGTGTGTATAGATGCAATGCTCTAACTATATTCGACACGCACCCAAATCATAGATCAATTAAACAGTAGCGGTGAGGAGTTGATAGAATCCGTTTTGCATCGGCTTGCCTAGCTTAAGAGTCCCCGGCAAGCTCGGCCAAATATTACCTTCCCATACAAACGGAGTTTCGTTCTCATTTTAAAACTACACATTGGATTGTAATGAAACTATGCATATACAATAGATTTTCAAACCTTCAAGAAAAGATCGTACTCCCACCTGAAAGGCCGGCAACGCACTTGTGACTCCTCTGGTGATGCAAGTGTCTATGGGCGACGGTGATCGCTTACCATCAGGCGACCCGTCTGCTCGTTTGCCCTCTATGCCATAAAAAAAAACATTTTGATATGTTATCTTCGTCTTGCCGATGATGGCCTACAGAGCCGAGATGTTGTTTCTATCTATGGGTCTCTTAAGTCCCCAGTAAGCTCGGTTCTCCATACAAACGTAGTTACGCTATCATTTTAAAAAGACTAGCTAGTTTGCTCTGAAACTTTGTACTTAGAATAACTTAAGGTATATGCAGGCCTGTAATTAGTTTTTGTAGCTTCAGATAGCATAGTAAAAAAATACAGCGAATTTTTTTTATTTTTTTAGAGAACTTGTTTTGGCTGTATTTCATTTGTGTTACAAACTGGAGCTATATAAACTTATTACAGTCCTAGATATACCTTATGCTATTGTATATGCAAAGTTTCATTACAATCCAACACGTAGTTTTAAAGTGAAAACGTAACTCCGTTTGTATGGGAAGGTGAAATTCGGCCGAGCTTGCCGGGGACTCTTAAGAAAGCTTACAGTCACTCAGCGAGCTATGGAAAAGGGTATGCTCCATAACCATAAGGGTATGCTCGGGATCTCTTTACGAGATCGAATCAGGAATAAGGAGATTCATAGACGAACCAAGGTCACGCCAAATAATCGTTACCATTTCAATAAAAGGGATAATTTTCATAGCTAAGCAAAATTTATTTAATTTTTATGTACAAAATTTTACTCTTAATGGCCTCAGGAATGCGTTGTTAAATCCTTCCCATTCCTCGCGGGCACCGTGTATAGCATTAGACATATATGATATTTTATGATAAATAAAATTATACTTACAATTAGTATCGATTACTTCATTCTTAGCACTGTACAATTTATTATGTAGCTGAATAGACGTAAGTAATTTCTATACGCTGTGAAGTAGGACGCTTTTTAATTTAGACAATAAGATTGTATAATATTTAGGGTTTAATTGGCTAAAAGCATATAACATCCTGTTAAATGTTGCAGTGCCCTACAGGATTTCATAGCGGTAAAATATAAAATGTACCATCTTCCAATGTGAAACCTATGAAAAACCTATGAAAGCAATAAATAAATTGTTAACTGATAACTGATCGTTAGATAATCTTAAAATACATACTTTAATATTGAATAGTATGTGAAATTATTTCTGTTAATACAATTTGATATCATTTAAAGAACTGACTACTTGAAAATCAACAAGTGGATAAATTGGTTATAACAGAAACCTATATTAGAAGTGTCTCATATAACTAAGTACATATACATATACGTATGAGTCACTATATATCGACCTATAAATTAACTACCAACCGTAGCCGAATTTCGTACGCTCCTAAAATATTAAAACCTCTGTTAAACAATGAGTTTCCGTTAACCCACACAAAACCACCAATTTAATTACTAGGTAAGGCTTTTGCGAGTGTATAGATGAGAAATCTACTAAATTTTAAAAATTCATAATGCCTAAGCTAAGTAATTAGCACTTAGCTTTGGCACTAAGTGATAAGTAAGTACTAATCTAGGTAAGTGATAAGTAAGTACTAAATTACGACTATATCTAGGCTGTGTGAATGTAATTATTAAAATCAAACCTCCAATCTCGAGTTGACAACATGATATCTATACTATTATAAAGTTGTCAATAAAATGTCTGTAGATTGAAGATATAAAAACCGGCCTAGAGCATATCGGACCATGCTCAGTGTAGGATTCCGTAGCAGTTCCTACGAAAAAAATCACACTACAGGTGAAAAAAATGCTACATGAAAAAGTGCCCTAGCAAAAGAGCGTATCGCCACGGTCCTTTTGTTGAGAAGTGCCGTTTTTCGGCAATAACACAAAAACGGTAAATCCCATCATGTTAAAAACAATTTTCGTTGGATAAGTATTCATCTTCGTATTTCTTTTATATTTTTTGGACATAGGGTTTTTGAAAATAGATGGGGAGACAATTTATGATTTTATTATTTAACTAAGTAGCGGCTCACAGAAGACAACTATACTCCAAATTTCATCTATGTAAATCTTGTAGTTTTTGAGTAAAATGCCTGTAATATACGGATGGACAGACGGACGGACGGACATGACAGAACTATAAGGGTTCCGTTTTTGCCATTTTGGCGTCGAAAGCTTAAAAAGGGAAACAGACTACTTGAAAGTCACAGAATCGTTTTTTTACGATTGTATGTCGTTGTGGCTTCATAATGCGAAAACGGCTAAACAGATTTCAACTATTTTAGGCACACGGGCAGCCGGGTATCCACAGATAGTTTTAGAATATTTTTTCCCAGCTACGCTGAAGTAAAAAAAACGGTTATGACTTTCTTCTCTTCCGCGAACGAAATTACGGGTATCTCCTAGTTTATTTTATTTCTAGTTTTACTCTTTAAATACCTATTTAGTTATATTTTAGTTTATATTTCTATTTATTTGAACTTTTTTTTATATAATTAGGTTTGTACATTATTTGTTTATTTTTATGTCGTATTGTGTTTAAATATGATTTTTTAGAACCTCGATGAGGATGGGACATTTGTAAACTGTTCTTTACTGTTAGGTACTATACGATATATCGCTCCTAAAACTGTTCGGGAGCACCCGATTATTATAATTTGCACTATAAACACAAATTTACCTCAAGATAAAATATAATTAATTTGTTGTGTATGTATTTTGAAAACAAACAATTTAATTAGTACTTATTTATAATTTTGATTGTTATAATTATAATAAATTCTAGAAGGAAAAGTCACGTACGCGGTTCTTAGTTTCGGGACTGGTTAGGTAATTTTAATTTGTGCTATAAGGTGCCCGCCGCAACTTCGTTCACGGAGGAGAAAAAGTCATAACCCCTCTTTTTTTCTTGAACGTAGTCGGGAAAAAAGTATCCTATAACCCTCTGGAGATACCCGGCTACCCGTGTACCAAAATTAGTTGAAAACCGTTTAGCCGATTTTGCGTGATGAAGCCACAACGACTCGTACATACAAAAAAAATCGATTTCCCTCCAAATTAGTCGGTTGCAAAGGTTTTTGAAAATATATTCATTGTACAGACATTTCATTTTTACAACTTTATAATAAGTAGTTTAGATTACTATAAACGTTTCTATTTATCTATCAGCCACGGACGTCCACAGCTGAACATAGGCCTCCCCTATAGCTCGCCACAGGGAGCGATCCTGCGCAGACCGCATCCACCGACTCCCCGCGACCTTCACGAAGTCATCCGTCCACCTAATCCGGGGCCACCCTGCGCTTTCCTATGCGTGACCGCTACTCCAAGATTTTACTGCCCCAACGGCCAATGAGTTCTCCGGAAAAGTTTAGCAATAATAATTTTTCACTTCTCCTGCTCAAAAAGTACGTCATATTAGCTTCGCGAAGCGAGACTAAAATAGTAGTACATTTAGGCCCTAGGGTTTAAAAGAAAGCCATATAATCCCATACAAATTTCTATGAAACTGATAAAAAACTTCCGGCCAGTTACATACTACTTACGAATAATTAAAAACAAACAAACCAACTTGATCAGATTGGCCAAAATTTCTGATAGAATTGCTCAAATTGCACTCATTGCTTTTTCATGAAATGTACAGTTTTAATGTTAAGTCTTTTTCATTTTCTCGCAGTCGAAGTGAAAACCAGAGCATTT